>WOVY01012583.1:0-600000 GCA_013436015.1 Rhipicephalus annulatus | reverse complement strand
GACTGCTGTGTTGTCACCGATTCTGGACGCCTCAAGGAGTGTTGCAAGCTGGAACAAATCGAAGCAGATCTAGCCGAAATAATCCCGCAGGTCCAAGAGGCGCCATGACATGGAGGTAAATCACAACAGTAGTCACTGCCCTGTGGAAATTTATGCCTGCTGGTACAACTAATGCGAATCACTGCTCTGAGATGTTGATGAACATTCGCCATTCAATTTCAAACAACAAAAAAGGCATGCTCATGAAGGGAGTGTATTCCCGCCTGGACAATGCAGAAGAAACTCCTGAACGGAATTCATTTCAGAATCTTGAGCATAACTGAAAGAAGTCTATTTTCTCAGCATGGTGGGAGAGATATTGTTTAGGAATAAATAAGATAGCACACAGCATAAAATGGTACATTAATGTCAATGTCAATATAGTGTCCAAAAAAATCGCAGCATATCCACGGGGTGAATGATGATGAGTGGGGTGAAGTGTTCATCAGCCGTTCGTGCTTTCGTTCGTTCTTGCTTCCGTCCGTCTGTGCGTCCATCCATGCGTCCATTCGTTTGTGCATGCGTCCGTCCATACATCTGCACGTCTATCCATCTGTTCGTCCGTCTGCTAGTCTGTCCGTCCGTTCATCTAGTGAACACTCCAAGTATCGCCATCTCCCATCTCGCATTTCCTGTGGCACATACCCGCTCTAGAGCGGGTATGTGCCACCGGTGGCTACGTACTACTACAAACGTACAAGGGATGGACAGACCCACTCCTTAACCCCTAAAAGAGGCGAAAGTCTTACCATTTTTAAAAATGTGTATTTGAATGCCAATAAATATATGAAAAATTATTTGAAACCTTATTTTGCAAACAATCCTCGTAATACTATGTTGTGTGCTTACGATAAAGCCTTTCTACCATCTGTGTATGTCTAGCAAGAAACATATCCAGCAATGTACACTCGTTGCCTCTTAAGGAGAAGTAGGAGACCGGCAGATCTGACAACCCTCCAAACACCCCGAGTTCCTTCCAGTGCACATTTCAGGATATGTTGGTGGCAATTAACTGATTCGCAGTTACTGCCATATATAGCTTTCTGTAAGGAAGGAGAACAATACCTTCTCTATTGAACTTCTTGCAGTACAGTGAGTGCTATGGGTCCCTGACAATAACAAAAATAAAAACTGCTTAAGGGGCAATTTATTTTCATCGTCTTACTATCTACTAAGTGATGCCAACTGAATGGTATCTTCACAGAATGTTTATAGAGACCCTGTAACAGTTTTGACAATTTTGTACAAATATATTGGGCCAGTACACGAAGTCCTAAGGGTCATTTACGGACTGATTTAGGCTCTCTGAATAAACTGTGTAATTTATTAGAGCACTTTAAAGTTGCAAATCATTGCAGATCACTGTGGCTCAGCCAAACGCACTTGAACCGCACATTAACAGCACAACATCGTCTGGTAGCATGATGTCATGTAGGCTCCTGATCTGATTAGCTGTGGAATGCTTGGAAGTAAGATCAGCTAGTTGGGTGGCGGCACCTGTTGGAGCAGATATCAACCACTCCGAAATCTTCGTTTCTGTTGCAGACGACGTGAGTGCTAACGGGGGAGTTTCTACTCCCTCCCACGCCTAGCCGTGCGTGGCTTTGCCGTGTCCGGGGAAAAGGGGATCCTGGGGGTTGAGCCGACGCTGGGTGATTGGACCTTGAAGGCCCCCCGGCAGAGGCAACACACCCCTTTGGCCCCGGCTTCACGTAGACGGCACCCCTGGGCTGACCCACCCAGGGGAAATCGGCAGTCGCCTTTTCCTATCCCTCTCTCCCTATATCTTCGTCTTTTGTTCTCACTTTACATCTTTCCTGTCTTCTCCTCACTTCATTTTACTTCCAATTTTTCCTGGCGGCAAGGGTTAACCTTGTGTGGCTATCCAAACTAGGGTAAACCATATTGGGTTATAGTAACTGCGTACTGCTGGCGTTGCGCAGGCATGCCCACATGCTCTGCCACGTCCCCTTGTTGGACTCCGTGGTGGGTGGTAGGCGCCGTTACCGAAAAATACACATTTTCCCATGGGATCCTCGACCCCCTCTCTAACTGATCGTGCCTTGAAAAGGGTACGCACCGATGCAACTTTACTACTTTGGTCGAAAAACAGAGAAACTTTCCCAAAATACCATGTCCTCCACTGCGAACAATCATCTACAAAAGCTAGAGTAATCTCACCATTCCTTGTGGCCAAGTGCTTAAGAGAAACCATTGGAACCGGTTATAAGGCCACGAAGATGGCAAGTGGAGATCTGCTTCTCGATTTAAAAGACAAGGAACAGTACAATAAACTCTCGCACCTCGTAGCCTTTGGTAACATCCCCGTCTCTGTGAGTGCACACCGTACAATGAATACAGTGAAGGGCGTGGTATCGGATGAAGATTTGATGACACTGAGTGAAGAAGAGCTTCTTGATGGATGGAAAGACCAAGGTGTAATACATGTCCAGCGCATCATAATCAGACGCAACAACAACGAAATAGCAACAAAGCACTTAATACTCACCTTCAACTCAACCACTTTACCTGAAAGTCTCGAAACTGGCTACATAAAACTCCATGTCCGACCCTTCATTCCGAACCCAAGGCGTTGCTTCAAATGCCAGCGATTTGGTCATGCATCCCAGAGCTGCCGAGGGCAGCTGATCTGTGCTAAGTGTGGCACAACCGGCCACAGTGCTGATGAATGTAGTCATGATGAGGTCCTCTGTGCTAACTGCGAAGGTAGTCACCCCGCATACTCCAGAGCGTGCCCAGCCTGGAAAAAAGAAAAAGAAATAATAACTATAAAAGTAAAGGAAAATATCACATTCAAGGAAGCAAGACAACGGGTCTCACTAACATTGGCACTAAAAACACCTTTTGCCGAAGTGGTGCAACGAGGGGCGGCACCACAAAGGCCCTTGGCATTTGCCCGGACCTCGCCTAGCATGCCGAGGCCAATGCCACAAGCCCCTACGGCGGGAGCAGCTAGCGCTGCCCTGCCCACATTCAGCCAGTCCACACCAGCGACCTCGACAAGCTCTAACGGCAGCCAGGGCAATCACGAGGCCAAGGGGGCTTCATCAACCCCCAGCTCGGTGGGGACAAAGACTTCGTCGATCGAGGCGAAGTCTAAGCGACGCACAGATCGCTCTTTAGAGCGGGTGTCCAGTGCCTCGCAAGAGGCTATGGACACCAGTTCAAGCCAAACGGCGCAGGAAGCGCCGAAGGAGCGGCGAGCTTCGCTCGACCGCCCCAAAAAGGATAGAACGCCGATTACAGGGCCTGACAAAGGCCCTGTAAAATGAGTTAATCCCCGTCTTCTTTGCATACAGCACTTTTTCCTTTTTTATTTCCACAATGGACAAAATCATACAGTGGAACGTAAGGGGAATGCTTAGAAATTTAGATGACATCCAAGAGCTTCTGTGTAAGTTTAACGCGAAAGTGCTATGTGTGCAAGAAACGCACTTAACTCCTAAGCACAAGGACTTTCTACGACAATATGTTATTTTCCGAAAAGACCGGGAGGATCCGGTCGTACCATCTGGCGGTGTAGCCATTATAGTCGATCGTAGTATAGCATGCCAGCATTTGAAGCTCCAAACGGCCCTGGAAGCAGTGGCCATTCGAGCTGTACTTTTTAATAAACTCATTACCTTATGTTCTGTGTACATACCACCGCATCAACAGCTACACAGACGTGATCTGGAATCATTAATAGATGAACTCCCAGAGCCATTTCTGGTTCTAGGTGATTTTAATGCACACAATGTCCTGTGGGGCGATGCTCACTGTGATGCGCGAGGACGTCTCATTGAGCAGCTCCTTTTCTCTTCTAGTTTATGTCTTTTAAATATGAAGGAGCCTACATATTTTAGCCTTGCAAACAACACATACTCCTCCATAGATCTTAGCATTTCATCACCGTCCCTTTTACCTGTTTTTAAGTGGAACGTTCTGAAAAACCCTTATGGGAGTGATCACTTCCCAATCATCCTGAGTGCGCCGAACAAAGATCAACTACCCCCGCAGGTTCCTCGATGGAAGATTGACTCAGCTGACTGGGAAGGGTATAGAACTCTTACACACATGACATGGACTGAGCTGTCTGGCCTGACCATAGATGACGCTGTCACATATTTTACAGCTTTTATACTTGATGCCGCATCTAAATGTATTGCCAAAACGAGTGGCATGTGTTCTAAACGGCGAGTCCCATGGTGGAACGACGCATGCAGGAAAGCGCGGACCACTCAGAACAAAGCATGGGCGTTGCTTCGCGATTCCCCTACAGCAGAAAACCTGGAAAATTTCAAGCGGGTCAAATCGCAGGCAAGGAGGACACGTCGACAAGCTAGACGAGAGAGCTGGACAAAGTTTATATCGAGTATCAACTCGTACACAGACGAGGGAAAAGTGTGGAATAAGATAAAGAAAATTAAGGGCCAACAAACGTATTCTCTTCCACTAGTTAATAGCCTCGGGGAAAGCTTGGAGGATCAAGCCAACTTTCTTGGCACACATTTCGAACACATATCGAGCTCCTCAAACTACTCCGAATCCTTTCAGAATTACAAGGCACAAACAGAAAAACAAAAGTTAGAAAGAAAGTCCGCAAGAAATGAGGCATATAATGCACCATTCTGCTTAGCAGAACTGCGAACAGCACTCAGCTGCTGTAATACATCTACCCCAGGTTCTGACAACGTAATGTACGCGATGCTGAAGGAACTACCCTCCGAAACTAAAGAAACCCTCCTCTCTCTTTATAATCGCATATGGTTTTCCGGTGTGATCCCCTCCTCCTGGAAGGAGGCTGTTATAATTCCAATTTTGAAGCAAGGAAAAGACCCCTCTACTGTATCAAGTTACAGACCTATAGCGTTAACAAGCTGCCTCTGCAAGCTATTTGAAAAAATGATCAATTGCCGCTTACTCCACTACTTAGAAACAAACAAATTGCTCGACCCATACCAATGTGGGTTTCGAGAGGGTAGATCCACCACCGACCATCTGGTGCGTATCGAGGCACAGATCCGAGACGCTTTCGCCCACAAACAATACTTCCTCTCTGTGTTTCTCGATATCGAGAAGGCTTACGACACAACATGGCGTTTTGGCATATTAAGAGACTTGTCTCGCCTGGGTGTGCGCGGTAGAATGCTTTCCATAATTGAGAGTTACTTGTCCAATCGGACATTCCGTGTCCGAGTGGGCAATGTTCTCTCACAAACATTTGTCCAGGAAACAGGCGTGCCACAAGGTGGTGTACTTAGCTGCACACTTTTTATTATCAAAATGAATTCCTTGCACTTGTCCATCCCTCGCAATATGTTTTATTGTACATATGTCGACGACGTTCAGCTTGGCTTCAAGTCGTGCAACTTGGCAATGTGTGAGCGGCAGGTTCAGCTGGGTTTAAATAAGGTCTCCACATGGGCAGATGAAAACGGATTTTGACTTAACCCACAAAAAAGCACGTGTGTTTTGTTCTCTCGAAAGAGAGGCATGCACTCGGAACCTGACATTCGACTGAACGGGCAACGTCTGTCCGTCAAAGCCGAGCATAAATTCTTAGGCCTAATCTTGGACAACAAGTTGACATTCGTGCCGTACATCAAGTATTTAAAAAAAAAATGTTTAAAAGCCATGAATGTAATAAAAGTGTTGTCACGTACTACGTGGGGTAGTGATAGGCAATGCCTCATGAACCTCTATGGAAGCCTCATTCGCACCCCCTTAGATTATGGGGCCGTTGTCTATCAATCTGCTACTCAAAGTGCCTTGAAGATGCTGGACCCCGTGCACCATTTGGGCATCCGCCTTTCTACGGGTGCTTTTCGCACCAGCCCCGTAGAAAGCCTTTACGTTGAGTCAAATGAGTGGTCGCTTCATCTGCAAAGAACTTACATGTCCTTTGTTTATTTCCTTAAGGTGAAAGCAGACAAGGAGCACCCCTCATACTCTACAATTAATGATTTGTCGAGCTCAACTCTGTTTCAAAACAGGCCATCGATGAGGCAGCCCTTCTCAGTTCGCCTGAAGTGTCTAGCTGAAGAAACTGCAGTGCCACTTGAACACAGTTTAATGGCTCCTGTAGCATACCCGCCACCGTGGCAGTGGCAGACTATAGACTGCGATGTGTCTTTCCTAGAAGTTACAAAACATGCACCTCTTGCCCACATCCGAACATACTTTTTGGAACTTCAACACAAATACACACGTCCTGAGTTCTTCACAGATGCCTCCAAGACTAACTCCTCTATGTCCTACGCTGCTGTCAGCCCATCCTTTTCGGATGCTGGCCCTCTACATCCACGCACAAGTATCTTCACAGCGGAAGCTTACGCGATACTTGTGGCAGCTAAACACATCAAACAATTACAAATACAAAAAGCAGTAATTTATACAGACTCCCTCAGTGTGGTAACGGCTCTGCACAGTCTTAAAAAACAAAAAAATCCGGTCCTTGTCTCACTTTACTCCATTTTGTGCACACTCTACACACTCAAACGACATGTTGTAGTGTGCTGGGTGCCAGGGCACCGTGAGATCCAAGGCAACGTGAGGGCGGATCAGCTCGCTGCATCCGTCCATGAGAGCACCGCCATTACATCCATATCAATCCCGGCCCTTGATCTTAAGCCGTCTCTCAAACGAAACCTCAGGGACTACTGGCAGAGCAAGTGGGATACACACACACAAAACAAACTACACGTTATTAAGCCACACCTTGGTCATTGGCTGCCCGTATCGAAATCGCGTCATACAGAGGTAACACTAACAAGACTCAGGATAGGACATACATACACGACACACACACATCTTTTGTCCGGTGGTGATCCACCATTGTGTGATAAATGTGGTGAGGCATTAACAGTTCTTCACGTTTTAATTCAATCTGTAGTAACAGACTTCGAAAACGCCGATGATGATAGCGTGCTGACGCATCTCGCTCATGAATTCCAGCATTTTTCAGAAACCGGTTCCCATGCTTCAATAGATGTAGATTCTCTTTGGCTCCACTTCAAATCAGTTGTACTTTACTGTATCGCGCACTACATACCCACAAAAACAAAGCGTCCTCCAAAAAATAATCCATGGATCACGAGGGAGGTAATTCAAGCAAAGCGACGCTTGAAAAGGTTACGCAGGGCAATAAAAACGAAAGGAGGGGGAGAATCCGAAATTCAGAAACTATCGGAAGCTATCGCGGAATTCAAACTTAAAGCTAAACGTGCTAAGCAGCACTATTTTGACGTAGTATTGCCTAACTTCCTTGTTGATAATCCCCAAAGGTTCTGGAATCACTTTCGTACCAATAAAACCGTTACACCACATCTTCTTCCCGAAGAAAAAAAAACTAAGGCCAACGCATATAATAATTTTTTTCAGTCAGTGTTCACCGTGGATGATAATATCATTCCCGCGATTAAAACAAAACAATACACGGAAATCGATAAACTGGACATTACGGACGCAGGGATTTTCAACCTTTTGCTTAAACTTGACCCCAAGAAAGGTAGCGGCCCCGACGATATACCAAATACATTCCTCAAAAGATATGCAGAGTGGTGCAGTAGATACCTAGGCCTAATTTTCCGGAAATCACTCAGTACTTCACAGCTACCTCAAGAATGGAAAATAGCCAAGATAAAACCAATCCACAAAGGAGGAGACGCAGATTCACCTTCAAATTTCAGGCCCATCTCTCTAACTAGTACATCATGTAAACTTCTCGAACACATAATCTTAAAGCACATGACAGTATTCCTAGAGCGCATTAATTTTTTTTCCCCCAACCAACATGGTTTTCGCAGTGGCTTATCCACAGTTACTCAGCTCACAGAACTAGTACACAACCTCGCTGCTACAATTAATAACCGTGGTCAAACTGACATGATTCTACTTGACTTATCTAAGGCTTTCGACTGTGTGTGTCATAGCAAATTAATCGCCAAAGTTGAAGATGTTTTTGGTATAGGAGAACTTTCTGGCTGGGTAAAATGCTTCTTAAGTAACCGCTCGCAATTTGTAATTTACGAACATACGTTATCTAACACAGTCGCAGTTACATCCGGAGTCCCACAAGGGTCTGTCCTCGGACCATTGCTCTTCTTGCTCTATATTAACGATATCGCAGCTGACATCAAATGCAATATAAAGCTATTCGCAGATGACTGTGTCATTTACAAAGAAATTAATCATTACAGTGATCATAATGAGCTGAATGATTCTCTAGCTGATATAGCTAATTGGTGCTCTAGTTGGCAGATGACACTCAACGTACAAAAGTCTGCGATTATGACTGTGACCAGGAAAGCACTACCATCCACCTTCACATACGTAATTAATAGCACCCCCCTTAATAGGGTTGATGAACATAAATATCTAGGCGTCACAATAACATCGGATCTCAAGTGGGACAAGCATATAAGTAAAATAATCTCAAAGGCGCTACGGAAGCTATTTTTCTTAAAAAGAAGCCTAGCACACGCAACAACGGCAACGAAGCTGCTAGCCTACACATCATTTGTAAGGCCTGTTCTAGAATACGCTAACACAGTCTGGTTTCCGCATACAGTGACTAACATAAAAAAACTTGAATCAATACAAAGAAAAGCTGTGAGGTTCATTCATAATAAATATAAGCGCACAGACTCGCCCACGCATCTTTTAATGAAATCCGGTTTGCAAAAGCTATCCACAAGAGCGAAACACGCTCGCCTAAAATTCTTATTTCAGTTACTGAAAAATAACTATCGAATAGATATTTCTAAGTATATTTCGTTTTCCCAGGCTCGACCTACACGTAATAAGCATGCGCACACATTAACAGAATATGCATGTAAAAATGACACGTTTAAGTATTCTTTTTTTCCGCTCGCAATATCAGAATGGAATCAACTTGACGCTACTATCACCAACATCGAATCACTATCGGAATTTATGGCACAAATAGAAAAAAATGTGTTTGCGTAAGAGGACCTATGCATGCAAAGTCACCAACATAGATTTCTTCATTTCATCTTCTAGAAACTTTCCCATTTACGTCAACTTATTGCTCAATGCCAGAAATGTAATCTTATTTACCCTAGTCTTATTCCAGCCCCTACCGACACCTGTACTATTATTATTTTCTTTGGTCACTTTTTGCGAAGCCTCATGTTCCTTCTTTTGCTTCTTTATCATTTCCCTTGAACCTAGCATGTGTTAGGCGTTTTTGTGTAAATTCCACTGAGTATGCTGTTCCTTAACCAGCATTTTGTTTGCCTTACTGTATGCTGTATATATCGTGCTTCTTGTTTTTTTTTTTTTTTTTTTTTTTCCCTGTAACCCACATATGCTGTAATTACGCTACAAATGTTAGTGTATGTTTAACTCACTTGTTTTGCTTTGATTTTTTTTTTTTTCTTTCCCTCTTTTCCACTATTCTTATTGCCTGTACTGAAAATCATTGTACTGCCCAACTGCCACGCTCTCGAATGAGAGTAGCAGTATTGAAAATAAATAAATAAATAAATAAATAAATGTAAACATTTAGACACTCTTAGAAGACAACACTTTCCATTACCCTAGCGACAACATATACCTTTACACCCTGCAATGTTCGTCGGTAGGGAACCGCTTTTTAGTCACAAATCATTGTTAGCATTTTTTAAAGAAATTCATAGTTTTCATATCATATACCCGGGCATCCCGTAGCATGACCTCTCCAGAGAGGTTTTTGCTGCGGTGATTCTACAAGAAAGCACGTGCCTCACGGCCCTTGGACGCAAGGGTATGAACGTGTGAGGCACTTGTGCTAATGCCATGCATATCCACCATCGTCTTTTATTATCACCAACTTTTGTCATATATTCACACCACACACACATTTCACGGCATATTCATGATTTTATTACTTGTATGTTTTTACCCGCCTTACCGCGAGGATTTTTATGGCCCTTATACAGCCGCTAATCACAATCATCGTCCACATCCCATGTCCCATGATTTGGCGCTCTTTGGCCATCAAATGGCCCTTGCGCCAAAAAACACCATATATCATCATCATCAGCAGCAGACGACGTGAGTGCTGCCGGGCACACTGGGTCATGGCCTCGGAGATTGAATGCAACCTGTCTGCATGCGACCTTCGAGGCTATGACTAGGTGAAGCATAAATCGTTGAGTGCGCTCATGAGAGCTTTGAGATTGCCTGTGATGTCAGCATGTCTCATGAGCTGAGGAGGCACGGCAGGGGTGAAAAGGAGGGTATGATACAATTATCTGTAATGGCCTTGGTACACGGCATGTCACTAAATTTGTGGTGCAAATGGTTTGATGATGCTCTAGCCTAAATGCTGACAAAACTTAAAAAAAAAAAAACTTGAGTAAGTTTCTTTGTAGTGCACATAAAAAACGGGAAGAAATGAATGCAGATATAGACAGACAGCCCGCATCACATCTCTGGTGAACTTTACATAAAAAACTTTCAGGATCCCTTTAAGAAAGCACGATAGTCGCGTCCTTCTCCATAATCTGGAGCATACGGCCAGCTTTCACTACTTATTGGCTGATACAATCTCTAGCCTCCCACTGCCCACCAGCATTCTCGTGGCTTAGTTTGCACATCCGTGGAGTGTCAGTATAATGTACTGCATCTATGAACAGGTGTGTTCACTGGTTAATGTTATTCAATGATCTTGTCAATTGGTCAAACATCAATAGTTTTTAGAAGATAATCCGTATTGACAGTATTTGTCTTTCAAAGTCTCTACATAAAAAATATTTTTCATCAAAGGGAGACAAGCACTTGTTGGTCCACTGAACTGATCAGCAATTTTGAAGGGTTTAATGCTGTTTTTTCTGGAGTTAATGTCTTTTTGTGCATGAGCCCTGTAAGATTCGTGTTCTTCATTAGCTAAAGGGACATGCTCGTTAATAACAAGATTTTTTTTCTTCTGTAGCTTCATCAAATGGAGAAGCCAGGATTCGACCTGTCCATACCACCAGCATCCCCTGTAAGAAAGAGCTCCGTTCGTGTCGAGGTTGATGCTGCAGTTGAGTCCGAGTGCAGACATAAAGCACTTGGTTTGGGGCAATCGGAGAAACTTGTAGTATCAGAAACACCTGCTCTGGAAATCTATGCAGAAAGTGCCCCTCCTTCTGTGCAGCCTGGCATTGAAAAGCTGGATTCAGTTTTGGGCAGTGCGGCAGTACCCGAAACCAAGATGCCAGAAGTATTAGAGGAAGAGAAAAAAGAATCATATGACTTGAACCAGGAAGTTCAATCTTTGCAGGAACTTTCTTCACAGTGTTCCAAGGAGCCACAGAATAAGGCTGTGCCTGGGGCAACTCAGGACATTGCTGAAGTGCCAGCTCTGCCTGGTGAAACAGTTCAGTCAATTGTTGCTGAAGTACCCCCTCCACCTGGTGAAACGGTTCGAGACAATGCTGCTGAACAACCAGCTCGTGCTCCTGGAGCAGTCGCACAAGATTTTTCTGAACAAGCTTCTTTGTCTGCCAGAGTAGCTTCTCAGGATGTCATTGAGCAAGCTGAGCCACTTAATGAAGCTGAGCCACCTAATGAAGCTGAGCCACTTAATGAAGCTGAAGTTGCAGAACAGTCGCCTCCATTTGCTCAAGCAGCGCCACAAAATGTTGCGGAGCAAGATACTGCACCTGCTGAAGTGGCCAAGTCTAGTGATACAGCTGCACAGAATGGATCAGTAGCTACTCCGGAGCTGAGGCGATCATCTCGTCCTCGCAAACCCTCAGTGCGTATGAGATCTCCTGGTGGTGAGAGTATAGAGCACTCCTCAGAATCTGCAGTTCAAAAACGTAAATCAGCCTTGCATAAAATACCAGACAACTTGCAAGCTGTAGTTCCTGCTAGAGCTGAACCTATTATACCAACCAAGTCCCTCCCTTCCAAGATGGAACGCATGAAATTTAGCAACAGCAGTAGCTCACTTCATTTGAAAGCAAATCAAAAGACTTCAAATAAGAAAAAGACCTGTATCACTCATTATCGACAGCAGGTTGCTTCATCACGAGACACACCTGACGGTCGTCCCAGCCAGTATGCTTGTCAAAAGTGCAGTTTTCGTACCAACCGCATGGACAACCTTGTGCGACACAACAAGCAAGATTGTGCGTATGTGAAAGACTTTTTCAGCTGGGATGCAAACACTTTTACAGAAGCCACTCAAATGCCCAAGAAGCGGTCTTTATCTCCAGAAATAGCATGTTTAAGTGATGGAACTGAAAAAACAAGCAAGTCTTCATCTAAGCGTAAAAGGTCAATGACAAAAGTTGAACGAAGCTGCAGAGCCCCAGAAAAGAAGAAAGCAACATCGCCAGGATACAAGCAAATAATTCAGTAAGTATTTTCACACATTCAGATTTTTTTATTCTTACATGTTGCCCGAAGCTTGCACGGAACTTGTTCATTTCCACTTACAACTCTAAACAACAGGCCTTTTTCAAGCACACAAATGCTGCCAACGGACGCGCAAGCGCTCATGGGAAAAGTGTGTATATGCTGTGTCGAGTGCACGGGCATCGCGCTTCAGCTTTCTGCTGTAGCCACGCCAGCACTTCTCAGATAATGTGAATTCGGCAAGGTGCAAGATATTACTGTGTAATTCAATCGTGAACTCGGTGTTTAGCTGTGATGGCCTCTCTGCAATCTTCTTATGTCCCACTGTTGAACCAGCTGGGCAGTGCAGAAGCTTCACTTTTTGTTGTATTTTTTTTGCACCAGTACACTTTGTGGCATAAGTGTGTAAAGGTACAACTACATTACCCATGAAATGCAAGAGCATTCTAAAATTTATGGATGCATTCAGAATGATCGTCTATAGACACTGTCAAGAAGTAGAATGAGAGGTTTTGATATTAAAAGAGCATGTATAGAAAGTATGGTCAGAATAAAGTAAAATAGGATACAATCACTTACAGCATGCATGTCACTCACATTGTAGGTAACAGTCGATAAGCATCTACCAACCTTCATTGGCCTAATAACTACACCACAAGCGCTCACTTACTAGTGAAAATTTATTGCACGGGTAAAAAACATAAAAGTGGGAGTGCATCACGCATGTCATAAAGAGGCACAAAATGGCAAAGATCCAAGGGGTATGTTTACAGTCTATTGATAAAGTTGATTTTTTTGTTTTGTAACTTTGACTTGCCCAAAGTGCAGTGTTCTTTATTGCATGATATGCCCTTAGATATTTCGCATAGTCAGACTGTACGAAATTGCCATGTAGAAAAGCACAGGTGAGCCTTACATTTTCAGAATTACGTTTCTTGTGGCTGACAATGTAAGGCGTGAGATAAGGAGACTTCATTCAATGAATTTCAGTGCTTTCTCAGGCACGTTTCAATACATAGAGAAGTCAGGCCAGTGTACATGGGAACACAGTAAGGAGGAATTCAGTTGACAACTCCACTCAGTAATTAACAACAATTGGCATGCCCCTTAACGTGTTTTGCTTTTCCCAGTACAGACAGATGAATTTAAAATATTATTTCATAAAGTACAATTTTATTCTTCCAGTATTCTGTTTATTTGCTACAAAAATAATCACGGAACTAGTTTTTCCAAAATGCTTAACATAATGATGCCATTATTTTTGCATCATCAACTGAAATAAGGAGTGCTCCTAAAATGATTTGCTCCAGGATTTGCAATGGATTGAAATATTTCTAGCTCTTTACTAGAACCCCAAGATATTTGTTTTTGAATGTAAATGCTACTTCCTTCTCCGCTCGAATGTGAAGTTAGCTGCTCGAGATTGCTCCAAAATTAGTTATTTTGTTGCTCCAAAATGTTCCAAAATAGAGAACTTTACTGCTTCAAAGTGCTCCAAAATAGAAAGCTTTCTGCCAAAGGGCTCCAAAATAGAAAACTTTGCTGTTCCAAAGAGTCCCAGAATGAAAATTTTTCTGCTCCAAAGCGCTCCAAAATAGAAAATTTTGCTGCTTCAAAGTGCTCTAAAATGAAAATATTGCTGCTCCGAAAATGGCTCCAAATCACAAGACCTCGGTAGCATCCCTGCCTAATGCTGCATTCACATTCGCAGCTGGCCTGATCTGCCAGTGTCATTCTTGTCAACACCTTACCCCCATGGCTGAAGTACCCAGGCAAATTAATAAGATAACCACAGTTTTTTCTGCTTATTGGTGCAAAGGAAACGGGAAAGCAGCAAACAGATACGATCTGACAACTTCAGCAGTGCATTTTAGCACAATGGTTACTACTTTACTTTAGCCTTGATGCCATAAGTAATGCTTTGATCAATAATGCAAGGGACATTCAAATATTCCGACCCAGGTGATTTTATGTAGGACAGTGAAACTTTGCATGGTGGTTTAGCTGCTTCCTTCAATGGTGGCTTAACAGCTAAGATATTGTGCTGATAATCTAGAAGATACAGGTTCGATACCCAACCTTGCCGGCTGCATTTGGAGGTTGCAAAGTGGACGTTTATTAGGCGCACTTTTCAATAAAATATATTTGACGTAGAGCACATAAGCAATAACCTGCAGCAAAAGTTACCAGAATTCAAAACATCATTTGCAGTTCTAATTCAGCAGTTCATTACTAGCGTTCACTAGCATTCTTTGTGTCTATTGTACTTATATATGATGGATAGGTTTCTACTTAGTTTCGCCTTCATAGGTCATTTAGATTTCATTACTTTTTAACATTCATGTTATGCTTCTAGTAGTGTTTTAAGCACACTTATTACTGATTATTCTTGTTTTTCACCTTAGGATGCACGAGGAAAGCTCTGAAGATGATGATGATGCATCTGCATCTGATGGTACAGCACAGGAAAGTATGTATTGCACAAGTACAATATTTTGTGAAAAATTAAAGGATTAGTTGGCTTGCAGTACAGGGAACAAATGAAGAAGAGATATGCATTTAGACTTGTGCTTGCTACTTACCAAGGGTGATTCTACGAGAAATCAACACAGGTCGAAAAGTTGATATTGTAGATTTGATTGTTTTATATTTTGTGTAGATACCACCCAGTAGCCAGAAAGTGCCCCTCGTTTTTTTTATTAACTACATAGTTTAAGATAAAAAAATATTGAACTTATTTTGTACAAAGGGACCAATTTTGTCTCTTGTAATTTTTGAAAGTTAACAGCGATATAAAAACACAAATATTAGCTTGATGGAGATTATTTTTTTCGAGTAAATGTACGCATAATGAAGAGTGAAGCAGCATTGTTAAGACGCTTGTATGCTGAAGCAAAGTGTTTCGAAAAAATATCTGAACAGGTGACATTTTTTTAAAATAGCTTGATTTGAGAATTTTTGCCTCCTAAGCTAAACAAGCTAGTGTTTTATAACTTAGTGACCTATTTCAATATAATGTTTACAGTATTGCTTGTCAATACCGTTGCTGTACCTCATACACATAATTTTATAAATGGCCTCAAACTTTCAAATTCGATAGTAAAGCCTACTGAAAAATCAGTATTTAAGAAACCCTATTTTCGTATTTTCGTAAAATTTCGTAAAACATTCCTAACAGATGATAGAAAAAGAATACTTAAAAACATATTGGATTATTTTATTTACAGCGACAATATTACGGGTGGAAGTTTCAGCTATTCGAGCATGCACTTACGCGATGAACGCATGAAAAATTGGGCTAAAAAAAGTGGTATTGAGCTTTTGACTTTAACAAGACTATATTTACTGAAGAAAAGCAGATTTGGTAAACGGGAATGACCGTTTTAAGTGCGCCCTTCTGAAATACCTCAATTTGCCATTTTAAGCCGAGGCTTGAGGCCCCCAAGTTTTTGGCACCTCCTATGCTCACCTCTGTTACGTGAGGCAGCTATTACAGTTATCTGCTTTTAAGGTTTTGGTTCAGAACACTTAAATGGGAATAGGCTCGCGAGAGGAACCACTGAAGCATAACGAATATTGAGATTCAGTAATGCTGCTGCCGCTTCCTTAACCGGAACACGGTTCAGCGTTTATTTCCCTGGTCGCCTGCTGAACAATTTCATGCACGCCTCCTCTTGTAGGCAATGTATAATATCATAAGGTTTCAACTATAGGAAACGGTAAGAAGTCTGTAATTTTAACGAAACAAAATTAAGTAAAGCCTATCAAAGCACGACACCCCACTCTCCCACCTAAGAGTGGCAAGTTTAGGAGTGATTAAGCCGGCATCTGAAATGATGTTGTAGAAAACCATGTGGCTGAAGAATGTTAAAATTCTGTATGCAAATGAAGATTACCTAGAGACCATTCGTTACTTCAAAATTGTTTTAGTGCATATTTTTACCACGTGTTACAGGCTTACGTTTTTGATGTGTTTGGTCAACCTCACCTAATAATACAAATTATGGTCGTGTTTTGTTAGTGTCAAGCACTGCTGTAAGTCATATGAAAAATGAGTGTTTTGAGCACACCATGGTTTTTGTTCAATGCATTCCTCAGCTTAAAAGGGGATAGGGAAGGGGGTCATTCCAAGTGTTCATGTACTCTACCTGCCGTGGTCCTATGCTGGTGTTGGAGCATTTTAATGCATTGCACTGTCTGCAAATATGTACTGCCTTAGAGTGTGTCATTATGTCTTGCTCCTTCGGCATTAAAGCTGACCGAAGCCCACGAGAAACGCGTCTTGACAGCAATTTATTCCTCAGTGTGCTAATCTGCTTCTCTGTAAGTATGGTCCTGTTCAAAGGACTCAGAGGCTCAAGCCCACTCTTTTTGCCCGATTTCTCAGGCGTTAATCTCTTAAGAGGATGCTCGAAAAGCTCGAACTTCCACCTGTAATATTGTCATCAATATGTTTTTGAATACTCTTTTTCTATCATCTGTGAGAAATGCCTTACGAGATTTTAAGAAAAATCGAAGATGATGTTTTTTAAATATTGATTATTCAATAGGCGAATTTGAAAGTTTGAGGTCATTTATAAAATTGTGTTTGAAGTACAGCCATGATATTGACAGGCAATATTGTAAACATTATGCTGTAATAGGTCACTGAGTTATGAAACACTAGCTTGTTTAGCTTAGAAGGAAAAAAAAAAAATCTCAAATCAAGTAACCTTTAAAATTAAAAAATGTCACCTGTTCCGACATTTTTCAGAAGCACTTTGCTTCAGCATAGAAGCTTCAAACAATACTGCTTCACTCTTCGTTGCATTTACATTTAGTAGAAAAAAAACATGTCTTCATCAAGCTAATAGTTGTGTGTTTATATCGTCGTTAACTTTTGAAAATGACAAAGGACGAAATTGGTCCCTCTGTACAAAATAAGTTCAATGTTTTCTTCCTCCTAAACTATGCACTTAATAAAGAAACGAAGTTCACTTTCAAGCTACTGGGTGGTATGTGCACAAAATATAAAATAAGCAATCAAACTTAAAATATCAACTTTTCGACCCGTGTCTATTTCTCGTGAATCACCCCCAACTTATTTCTTTATCTTTGTGCCTTGATTGAATTACAAATTCAGCCTTCTGCATGTTAGAAAATTGCATTTTTGGCCACATAGCAATTTACATATGTAGATATGCCTACATAAAATTGTATGCCTATTCCAGACCATACCTTATTTTAATTCTGTCATTTTAGAAAAAGAAAAATTAGTTCCTTTGTGAAGTTTCAGCACTCAGGTCGTGGAATTGAATCTCGGCCGTGGCGGCCGCATTTTCGATGGAGGTGAAGATGCTGCAGTCTCGGATGTTCTGATTTGGGTGCACGTTAAAGAACACCAGGTGGTCGAAATTTCTGGAGCCCTCCACTACGGCATCTCTCATAATCATATGGTGGTTTTGGGACGACGTTAAACCCCACATATCATCGTCATGAAGTCTCAGCACTGAAATTAAGAAATAAGAATAAAACCTTTTTAACTTTAAGAACATAAACTCGTAAGGCAGGAAGACGCGGCGATAAGCGAGAAGGGAAAGTTGGCAGAGGTTTTTATCAGGTATTACTTCATATACTCGTAAGTCTAAAGTGTGGAACAGGGTCAGCAAGTTAATAGAGCGACAAAACATATTCACTCCCTTTGGTGAACACACAGGGGGACAGCTTGGAAGACCAGGTGAATGCCCTGGGCGAATACTTTCAACATGTATCGAGTTCATTGTATTACTCTGAGGCCTTTCAGCGCTATAAAACAAGAATAGAAAAACAGGAACTGGAGCGAAAATGTATAAGATACGATGCATACAATGGACCTTTTTGTTTAGCTGAGCTACAGGCATCTTAAAACTGCTGCAATAAATCCGCCACAGGTTCAGACCGTGTAGTATATGAAATGCTGCAAAACCTACCTCTCGAAACACAAAAGACCCTACTTTCACTGTACAATGCTATATGGTTTGCTGGCGAGATGCCTACTTCTTGGAAAGAGGCTATTGTCATCCCCATATTCAAACAAGGCAAGGATGCATCCTCGCTCGCGAGCTACAGGCCCATCGCAATAACAAGCTGCCTATGCAAACTTTTTGAAAAGATGATAAACCGCAGACTTATATACTTCCTTGAAACAAACAATCTGCTTGACCAATTCTAGTGCGAGAGAATGTCGATCTACCATGGACCACTTTATTCGTATCGAGGCACAGATCCGAGATGCTTTTGTACACCGTCAATGCTTTTTGCGTTCCTTGATATGGAGAAGGCTTACGACACCACATGCCCCGCAGGGGCCCCTGCGCAAGTAGGCATTTGGTGTGTAGTGACACCACGGACCCGAGCTAACGGGGGAGTTTCGGCTCCCTCCTACGCCTAGCCGTGCGTGGCTTTGCCGTGTCCAGGGAAAGGGGGATCCTGGGGGTTGAGCTGGGTGCACGTTAAGTGCACGTTGGCTGGGTGATTGGACCTTTAAGGCCCCCCGGCAGAGGCAACATAACCCTTTGGTCCCGGCTTTACGTAGACGGCACCTCTGGGCTGACCCACCCAGGGGAAATCGGCAGTCGCCTCTTCCTTTCTCTCTCTCCCTACATCTTCGTCTTTTCTCACTTTTTATCTGTCCTGTCCTCTAGCCTCTTCCATTTACTTCCAAACTTCCTGGCAGCTAGGGTTAACCCTGTGCAAATAGCCTACCTTGGCCTAGGTGCATTGGGTTATAGTGGCGTTGTACGGCTGGCGTCTGCAGGTTTCAGCGTCCGCAAACTTGTAGCGTCCCCTCATTGGGCTCCGTGGTAGGTGGCCGCCAACACTGCTGAACAAAAATAAGACAGGTATGCATGGAGCATTCCCCCTATTGTCTGATCGTACCGGCTTAAAGCGGGTACGCACCGATGATATAAATTTTTTCAACCAGCCAAAAGAAACATTTCCCAACTTCCATGTCATTCACTGTGAGAAAACTGGAAAGCAAGCCAAGAACGTATCTCCATTCGTGGTTGCCAGGTGTCTTACTGAAAATCTCGGGGCTGGATACAAAGTAACCAAAATGGCTAGTGGAGACCTTCTCCTCAAAATTTGGGAAAAAGAACAATTTGTAAAGCTAGACAGCCTCTCAACATTTGGTGACGTACCGATAACCGTAACACCACACAGATCTATGAACATAACTCGCGGAGTGGTATCTGACGCAGACTTACTTGACCTGACCGAAACTGAACTTTTGGAGGGGTGGAAGAGCCAAAATGTCACTAATGTACAGAGAATTATCATCAGAAGCGATAATAAGGAAACACCGACAAAACACTTAATACTCACGTTTGCATTCAGTAAACTACCAGAATCTATTCAAACAGGGTACACGAAGACATCTATCAGGCCGTACATACCAAACCCTCGTCGTTGCTTCCGATGCCAGAGGTATGGCCATGGCTCTAAAACCTGTCGTGGTTGCCAGACATGTGCACAATGTGGAGTCCTAGGCCACGTGTCTGAGAACTGCAAACAACCACCACACTGTGTAAACTGCAAAGGAAACCATGCCGCATATTCACGCCCCTGCACATACTGGAAAAAAGAAAAAGAAATGATTAAGTTGAAGGTAAAGGAGAACATTTCAATTAAGGAAGCACGGCGAAGAGTAGCACCATTCTATGGACCTACATACGCTGATGCGGCGCGTCAGGGGGCACCGCCGCACCAGCCCTTACCACTCCTCCGGCCCGCGCATACCGAGCCGGTGGTTGTGGCACCTGCCCCCAAGGCGGCTGTAGCCCAGGCTACATTGCCTACTCCCAAACAGAGACCGAAGACTTCAGAGTCCTCGGGTCTCAAGGCCTCGCCTCACCAGGCGAGCTCCGAAATTCGAACTAACAGCCCGCATGTGCAGGCATCCAGTGCCTCCGAGGACGCAATGTATACGTCGGTACCCTTGGTGCGGAAAGAGCGGCGTGGCTCCTTGGAGCGTGCCAAAAAAAACAAAAAAGCAGATAACAGGGCCTGGTGACGGCCCTGTTAAGTGAACTCAAACTCCCTGTCTAAACAGCCACTCGCTTTTCGTACACACAGCACTATTTTACATTCACCATGAACACTCAAATTATACAATGAAATGTCAGGGGCCTTCTCAGAAACCTTGACGACATCCAAGAACTCTTACACGAACACTCACCAAAAGTGCTGTGTGTACAAGGAACACATCTTAATTGAAAACACACAAATTTTCTTCCTAAATACGTTATTTTTCGAAAGGACCGTGATGATGCCATGGCATCATCCGGAGGTGTTGCCATCATAGTAATCAAGGAATGCACACACTTACAACTCCAAACATCCCTTGAGGCAGTGGCTGTTTGAGCGGTTATTTTTGATAAACTGATCACAATCTGCACTATTTACATTCCTCTTAGCTATCAGCTGCAAAAACGTGATTTACACTCTTTAATTGATGAACTTCCGGTGCCTTATGTTCTCCTTGGAAACTTTAATGCGCATAGCAGGCTATGGGGTGACTCTTGGTATCACGCGTGAGGTCGACTGATTGAACAGTTCCTTCTCTCGTCGAGCGCGTGTCTCCTAAATCGAAAAGAACCAACCTATTATAATCTCGCTAATAACACCTACTCCACCATAGACCTAAGCATAGTATCTCCATCTCTTGTGCCTCTACTCCAGTGGAAAGTCGTCAGCAATCTGTACGGAAGTGACCACTTCCCCGTAGTTTTGAGCACAACTACAGTAACTGAGTGTCCACCACGTGTTCCCAAGTGGCTCATAAACAGAGACGACTGGGAACAGTTTTATACCATCGCTCGTCTAGGTTGGAACGACATATGTACTTTGAACATTGATATTGCTGTCAACTACTTCACAGCATTTTTGATTGATGCTGCAACAAAATGCATCCCACAAACAAATGCACACCCTAGAAAACGGCGTGTGCCATGACGGAACTCTGAATGCCGAAACGCACGCAAACAGCAAAACAGAGCTTGGAGGTTGCTTCGGAACTCACCGACAGCTGAAAATCTTGACACCTTCAAGAAAATAAAGTCTCAAGGCAGGAGAACACGTCTGGAACATGGTCGGTAGGATAGCAGGAAAACAAGTACACACACTTCCACTCGTAAACACTCGGGGTGATACCTTGGAAGATCCGGCAAACTTCCTCGGTGCACACTTCGAACAGGTGTCCAGCTCATCCCACTATACTGACACTTTCCAAAAATACAGAACAAGAATAGAAAAGCAGAAACTCGAACACAAATGCACTAGATGCGAGGCATATAACCAAGCCTTCAGTCTAGCTGAGCTGCGAACGTCTCTAAACTCCTGCAGTACTTCTGCCCCAGGTTCTGACCGTGTGGTGTATGAAATGTTAAAAAACCTACCAATCGAAACGCGAAAAACCTTACTTTGTTTTTACAATGCTGTCTGGTTTTCTGGCACTATCCCTACCTCCTGGAAAGAGGCTATTATTATTTCCATTTGGAAAAGGGCAAGGACCCTTCTCTAGCTTCGAGTTATAGGCCTATTGCACTTACAAGCTTCTTGTGCAAAGTCTTCAAAAAAATGAAAAATTGCCGACTTGTACATTTCCTTGAAACAAACAATTTGCTCGACCCATTTCAGTGCGGGTTTCGAGAGAGTAGATCCACCACAGACCACCTTGTTCGTGTCAAGGCACAGATCAGAGACGCCTTCGTCCATAAACAATATTTTCTCTCTGTGTTCCTCGTTATCGAAAAGGCTTATGATACGACATGGCGTTTTGGAATTCTAAGAGACCTGTCCCACCTTGGCGTGCGCGGAAGAATGTTTCACATAATCGAAAGTTACCTGTCAAACCGGACATTCCGTGTCCGAGTGGGCACGGTTCTTTCCCAAACATTTGTCCAGGAAACAGGCGTGCCACAAGGTGGTGTACTTAGCTGCACACTTTTCCTCATCAAAATGAATTCCTTGTGCTTGTCCATCCCTCGCAACATGTTCTATTCCACATATGTCGATGACGTCCAGCTTGGCTTTAAGTCATGCAACCTAGCAATGTGTGAGCGGCAGGTTCAGTTAGGTTTAAACAAGGTCTCCAAATGGGCAGAGGAAAACGGATTCCGACTGAACCCACAAAAAGCACGTGTCTCTTGCTCTCCCGAAAGAGAGGTATGCACTCAGAACTCGACATTGAACTGAACGGTCAACGTCCGTCTGTTAATGCGGAACATAAATTCTTAGGCTTAATTTTGGACAAGTTGACCTTCGTATCACACATCAAGTATTTAAAAACAAAATGTTTAAAAGCCATGAATGTTATAAAAGTGTTGTCACGTACTACGTGGGGTAGTGACAGGCAATGTCTCATGAACCTGTATAGAAGCCTCATTCGCACCCGCTTAGATTATGGGGCCGTTGTTTATCAGTCTGCGACTCAAAGTGCTTTGAAGATGCTGGACCACGTGCACCATTTGGGCATCCGCCTTTCTACGGGTGCTTTTCGCACCAGCCCCGTAGAAAGCCTTTACGTTGAGTCAAATGAGGGGTCGCTTCATCTGCAGAGAACTTACATGTCCTTTGTTTATTTCCTTAAGGTAAAAGCAGACAAGAAGCACCCCTCACACTCTGCTATTAATGATTTGTCGAGCTCCATTCTGTTTCAAAACAGGCCTTCGATGAGGCAGCCCTTCTCAGTTCGCCTGACGGGTCTAGCTGTGAGAACTGGAGTGTCACTTGAACATAGTTTAATGGTTCCTGTAGCATACCCGCCACCGTGGCAGTGGCAGGCTATAGACTTCGATGTGTCTTTTCTAGATGTTACAAAACATGCGTCTATTGCCCATATCCGAACATACTTCCTGGAACTTCAACACAAATACACACGTCCTGAGTTCTTTACAGATGCTTCCAAGTCTAACTCCTCTGTGTCCTACGCTGCTGTCGGCTGATCCTTTTCGGATGCTGGCCCTCTACATCCAGGCACAAGTATCTTCACAGCGGAAGCTTATGCGATACTTGTGGTGGCTAAACACATCAAGCAATTACAAATACAAAAAGCAGTAATTTATACGGACTCCCTCAGTGTGGTAACGGCTCTGCACACTCTTAAAAAACAAAAAAACCCCGTCCTTGTCTCACTTTACTCCATTTTGTGCACACTCTACACACTCAAACAACATGTTGTAGTGTGCTGGGTGCCAGGGCACTGTGAGATCCAAGGCAACGTGAGGGCGGATCAGCTCGCTGCATCTGCCCACAAAAGCACTGCCCCTACACCCATATCAATCCCGGCCCTTGATCTTAAGCAATCTCTCAAATGAAACCTCAGGGACTATCCCACTTGCAGAGCAAGTGGGATACACACACACAAAACAAACTACACATTATTAAGCCACACCTTGGTCATTGGCTGGCAGTATCAAAATCGCATCATACAGAGGTAATACTAACGAGACTCGGGATAGGACACACATACACGACACACACATATCTTTTGTCCGGTGGCGATCCACCATTGTGTGACAGATGTGGTGAAGCATTAACAGTACTTCACATGTTAATCCAGTGCAAACACTTAGAAACTCTAAAAAAACAACATTTTCCATTACCCTACCGACAACATCGACAACATATACCTTTACACCCTGCAATGTTCATCGGTAGGGAACCGCGTTTTAGTGATAAATCATTGTTAGCGTTTTAAAAGAAATTCATAATTTTCATATCATATACCCGGGCAATCCGTAGCATGACTTCTCCAGAGAGGTTTTTGCTGGGGTGGCTACACGAGAAAGCACTTGCCTCACGGCCCTTGGACGCAAGGGTATGAACGAGTGAGGTACTTTTGCTAATGCCATACATGTCCACCATCGTTTTTCAATATCACCAACTTTTGTCGCCTATTCACTCCACACACACCTTTCACGGCATGGTCATGATTTTATTACTTGTATGTTTTTACCCGCCTTACCGCGAGGAATTTTATGGTCCTTATACAGCCACTTATCACAATCATTGTCCACATTTTTAGTAAGATGGACTGGTGCTCTTTGGCCGTGAAATTGCCCTTGCGCCTCAAAACATCAAACATCATCATCATACGACACCACATGGAGTTTTGGAATACTGAGACACTTATGCAAATTTGGCGTGCGTGGTAGAATGTAATCATAATCGAAAGCTACTGGTTCAACAGGACATTTCGTATTCGAGTAGGCAATGTTTTGTGCCACACATTTATCAAAAAAACAGGAGTACTTCAAAGTGGTGTACTTAGTTGTACACTTTTTATTATCAAAATGAATTCCTTGTGCCATTACATCCCATGAAGTATGTTTCATTTCATGTATGATCTGCCCTTAAAAGCGCTTACAATACAGCCATAGCTGTCGCTGTACTTGACCTGAAACCCTATCTTAAACGAAAGCTGACAGATCATTGGCAGTGGCTGTGGGACACACAAACACAGAATAAACTTCACCGCATAAAGCCACGTCTCGGTAATTGGCCGTCAGTTTCGAGATCACGCCACACAGAAGTCACACTCACCAGATTAAGGATAGGACACACATATCGCACATACTCACTTCTTTTCTTCGGTGATGATCCACCATTGTATGATAAGTGTGGCGAATCACTCACTGTGATTCACATTCTCATTAAGTGCAGTGAATTACACATCATCAAAAAAGACCACTTTCCTTTAGCTTACCATGACCAAATTCCTCTGCATCCTCAAATATTTAGACGTAAGGAGCCGATCTTTAGCTAAGAGTCATTGTTCGGGCTTTTAAATGATATTTATAGTTTTCACGGCATGTGTAAAGGAGATCCGTAGGACAGCCTCTTCACAGAGGTTGTTGCTGCGGTAGCTACTCGCAGAAGCACCTGTTTCCTTATCCCTTGGCGACAGAGGCCTTGAGGAGGCATTCGTGCTACCTTCCCCTTTCTCACTTGAAGATAAGAAGGTCATGTGTACTTTACCCCACACCTATTTATTATACGACATATAACTGCCATGATTTTGTACTCTATACACACCTGTTATGCTTGCATATAGTAATTGATTTTATGACTCTATACAGCCACAATACATCTTGTGATCGTTATCATCCATCATCGCTTACATCTCATAAAAGACATGGCGCTCTTTGGCCATTCATGGCCCTTGCGACAAAAAACTCCACGAATCATCATCATCATGGCAGTTTTCACAGCAAAAACTGCTACGAGATCACAACAAGTGTGTTATAGTTGTCCACTGTCGCTGGTGTCTATAACTGACATCGCACCAAATAAGGAGGGGGAGGGGGAAATAAGAAAATATACCCAGGATGAAACGGGGTTTGAACCTGGGTCCTCGCCGTGCCAGCCCAGTATACTACGACTGAGCCTGGCCAGTGCTCAAAATTCTTATGCTCAAAAATCATACGCAAGTGTTATGTCGGAAAGGAACTGCGTTAACATACACAGTATAACGTGGTAAATGTGTAAAATAACAACCAGGCATCACAGAATGTGAATTGTGCAGCCAGTCATTACACAATAAGAATTGTATTACGAGTGCATCATTGAATGCTTTTATTCTATTAATTACAAAGAGCTCAGCCATAATTCTTGATTGTCATCAGCCACTGAATTAATAAATGAAGTAGTGGATACCTTGCAAGCATACTTGTATTAATAGTTTCAAGAGAGTTTGCAGTGGGAAAGGCGCTCTTCCAGCTTTCACTGTCCCTGTGCATCGTTTTTCGCGCAGGCCTAGCAGTTATTTTCACTTGTCAGGAGTGCAACAGCTGCGCCAATTGTGCCAATTTGATACAAATCTCAATTCTTACGCCCAGCTGTGCCAAAACCATGAAACTAGCTGAAATTGCACCATGCTGCACCAAAATGCCTGACCAGCCTCGAAGTTTTTTCAGTTGTGCTAATTTTAGCAAGAAACGGCGGCCACGTTGCCTATTTGCTTGCAGTTTGCGTCATCAATCAATCCAAGCATGCAGACCCTAACCCAAAACCCCGGTGTAAGATTAGACAATGCACTCGTGACATGCTATCGACCAGATGAAGTAACAAAACCACACACCATCGGTCTGCTGACTGCTGCAGATACCTATTGGCGGGACGATGCAACTTGAATACAAAAACGCTTCGCGGGAAATATGACCTTCCTTGTCAGCAATTGTGGCTATGGTATGTTAGCAACTAAAGCTGAAAGCGTACGCCGCATTTCCCGCACTTGAGCAGACTCGACGTGCTATGAAAATCAGTGTTGCCGGTGACGTTGGTTGCCTTAACAACGGCACATAAAACATTTTTCTGTCTTGAAGTTGCGTCGTCCCGGCGATAGATATCCTTTCCGGGCAACAAGTGCGCGCTGTTACTTTATCTGGTCGAATGCTCCTGCAAACGAGACAAGAAATTGTGCCTTACACCTAATCCCATCGCAAAAAAAAAAAAAAACAAGAGAGGGGTGGGTAGCGTTTTTTTGTGAGTTGTTTTTACTCATGCAGAACGCTGCCTAATCTACCTTTGCCACAGTACAACGGTACCCTGCGGAAATTTTATTATGGAGGGGCTGTTAGCCCTAATCACGGGACACAGCACATCTTGTTCAACTACTCAGGCGTGTATACGGTGCACAATTGTGAGAACTAGTAGGATCGATGACGTCTGAAAAACTTACTGGCAATTATTTTGAGCAGTATGCGACATTTTTGGTGCCCTAAAAAAACTGTGCGAGTTCTTATTTTTTTTACCACCCCTACGAATTCCTGAATTTCAAGCTCACCAGCTTGGCAGATCCACATGCAAATTCCTCTGCAGTTTCTTGCCATGAGACCAAATACTGGAATATAATCTCAGATATTGCAAAGCTATAAATGACACTTTTTCTAGTGTAGAAAAGCTTTGTGCTAGGCCAGTAAATGAAGGCAGCAAGTTATTGGAGAAAAAAAAAAACTAAAACAAAACAGCACAGAGTGAACTGATGTAAATAAAAAAAGAAAACATTGGCTTTTGCTTACATTTTTCATTTTTTTCATTTTCATTTTATTACCTTAAAAGCCCAACAGGGGCATTACATAAGGGGTGGGTTTACATATGTTCATTATACATTGTTAGAAATGACATTTGAATAAGCATTATTAAACATGACGTGGAAATATGGTTTACATGATTTTGTGGTATATACAATCAGTTGGAAAGATGAAAAATGACATCCAGTAATTGTTATTCTGAAAAATGATGAGATATCTCTTGCATGAATGCGGGTGCGCTGGTTAGGGCGGCAATTTGGTGAGGCAGGCTGTTCCAATCCATGGCTGTGCGAAAGAAAAAAGAACCTGAAAAGGTAGTAGTACGAGTGCGGGGGCGGCCCACATGGTTGATGTGCCCAGTTCGATGCGACGTTCTGCCAGGGGGAATAATGTACGGCGTTTGATTGAGCGAACAATGATAAAACTTATGAAAAAGAGATAGTGATAAAACACGGCGACGAGAAGCAAGGGTCGGCAGACCTAAGTCCTTTCGCAATAAAGACACGCTGACATGATATGAATATTGAGAGTGTATGAACCTTACAGCACGGTTTTGCACGGTTTCGAGAGCGTTGCTTAAATATGTTTGGTGGGGGCTCCATACTGCGCATGCGTATTCGAGTTTAGGGCGGATTATGGTTTGATAGGCTAGTAATCTAACATGCTTTGGGGCTTGTTTTAGGTGGCGTTTAAGGAAACCAAGTGATTTATTAGAAGATGAGATGACGTTAGTGATATGTGCGTTCCAAGATAAATCTTTAGTTAGGGTAACACCGAGGTATTTGTATGAGGGCGAAGCTTCTAATGATATGTTATTGATTGAATATGAATAGAACAGAGGGTTACGTCGACGGGAGAATGTCACAACTTTACACTTAGCGGGGTTTAGTGTCATTAGCCAATGGTCACACCATTGTTGCAGATGATTAATATTTGCCTGAAGAGAAATTTGGTGAGATGTATTAGTAATGGTTTTGTAAATGACGCAATCATCCGCAAACATGCGAATATTACAGGTTACATGACCAGGAAGATCGTTAATATATATTAAAAAGAGGAGAGGCCCGAGAACAGATCCTTGAGGAACACCGGAAGTTACACGCAGGGAGTCAGAGGTGCTGTTGTTAATAAGGACAAACTGTGAGCGGTTATTAAGGAATGCTTCAATCCATCGTAAGACGTCGGGGTGTACATTTGCCAAAGATAGTTTTAGTAGCAATCGTTGATGTGGTACCTTATCGAACGCTTTCGCAAAGTCTAAAAATATCGCGTCTGTCTGTAGGTTAGTATCGAGATTTGTGTGAAGATCATGCAGAAACGCTGCCAATTGGGTTTCGCAAGAAAACCCTTTGCGAAATCCGTGCTGTGAAGGATGAAAATATTTATTCGAGTCTAAAAATTTCATGATTTCTGTATAAATGACATGTTCCATGATTTTGCAAGGTACGCTTGTAAGTGAAATGGGGCGATAGTTAAGTGGGGAATTCTTGTTCCCTGATTTATAGATTGGAACAACCCTTCCCACCGTCCAGTCATGAGGTATGGTGCCTGTGGAAAGTGACTGAGAAAACAATAGACATAAATAAGCAGCACTGATATCTTTAGTATTTTTTAACACTTTTGAGTTTATGTTATCTACTCCGGCTGAAGATGATAGTTTGAGATTGTCAATTAAAGAGGAAATACCATCAACATGGAAAGTTATACCTGGCATGGTATTAGGTGTGCTTGTCGCTGTAGAAGGAAATGGTAAGCTAACTTCTTTGGTGAATACTGACGCGAAAGCTGCATTGAAAATGTTAGCGCACTCCACGTCGTCAACCGTTTCACCGTCTTCGTTAATTAGCGTGTTGCTGTTTATATCTCGAGGATTAATCACCTGCCAAAATTTCCTTGGGTTGTTGACCAGCATCTTGGGCAGGTCTTCGTGAAAGTACGTTTTTTTTGCTTCCCGGACAGCTGATAAGTATGCGCGTTCCGCTGTGTAATATTTATCCCATGCGCATACATTTGTGGTACCTTTTGCTGCTCGGTATAACCGTTTCTTTTTGTTATCCAACCTTTTTAAAGAATTGCTGAACCATGGTTTTTCTGGTTGCGTTCCTATCGCTATCTTTGGGATGTATCTGTCTGCTAGGCTGTTTATTTTTTCTTTAAATATTTGCCAATTTGTATGGATAGTGCGTTCATTGAAAGACGTTTCAAATGAAGCTAAAAACTCACACAGGTTATCGTACATAGCTTTGTAGTTTGCTTTCTTGTAAAGATGTATAGTTTTTTGTACTTTCAAGCGCGGAACTGCCCCAAAGTTAAAGGACGCGTGAATGACCTTATGATCACTGATTTCTTTTAGGTAGGCGATCGATGATAATTTGTCTGGTTGGTTTGTTAGTATTAAATCTAATACGTTAGCTGTGTTTTCCGTGATACGCGTTGGTTGAGACACTAGTTGACTAAGATTAAAATCAAGACAAACGTCAAGAAAGTTTTTTACCTCCGTCTCGTTGAGTCAATGAAAATAGAAAAATGAATTTCTTTTAATAACCGCAAACAAAACAACACAAAGCACCTAATAAACTGGCAAGAACTTGAAAAAAAAAAAAAACTAGCAAGCTGCGAAAGAAACAGCTCTGGCTAGCAATTTCCTTCTTGCATTACAAAGCCACATTTTTCTCCATTTGCTACGAAGTCGTCAGTCCAAATAACACCGATGGTATCAAAATTTTCCTCATATACACAAATGTTTTCCGACTCTAAGGTAGATCCACTAGCTGCCTGTTGAGGTATTGCACATTTCCATTTGTCCTTTTCACGTCCTTCTCTTGCACCTCTGTAGCAGAAGGAACAACCCGGCACCCAGCAAGTCTTTGGCATCATTGCTCACGTACAACACACAGTTCTGACAGCCCTCAGTTGAACAAATTTAGAAAAAATCACAGCATATCCACAGAGTGAATGATCATGAGTGGGGCGAAGTGCCCGTCAGCCCGTCTGTCCGTTCGTTCTTGCTTCCGTCCGTGGATGCAACCATCCATGCGTCCATCTGCCTGTCTGTGCATTCGTCCGTGAGTCCGTCCATCCGTCCGCCTGCTAGTCTGTCTGTCGGTTTGTCCGTGCATCCATCTAGTGAACACCCCAAGTACCTCCATCTCCCATCTCCATCTCCTGTGGCACATGCCCACTCTAGAGTGGGTATGTGCTACCGGTGGCTATGTACTACTATTACTACATACATCCGAGGATGTGCAGACCCACACCTTAAGGAGCTTCGCCCCTAAAAAATGCGAAAAACTGCACGCTGATGCTGTCAGGATCCTAAAGTCCCCAGTTCTCCTTACACAGTGAAGCTCTCCTCAGTGCTCTATGCGTGCTTCTAGCGCTGTTCCCATGGCCACTGCAGCAACATAGTAAGCTCTCCCCATACTTTTATGGAGGAGTTTCATGACCAGAAAAGCATTGAAGAACTCTGGTATTATCGAAACGAAGTGCATGTTATGATTGCGATGATGTGAATATCATACATAACTTATGTTGGCATATTCCTTCAGGCTCACGCAAAGCATGAATATACCATGCTGAATCATACGAATACAGATGTAATGTTAATGAGACTGCCATAATCACACAGCGAAAATTGAAATCACAGTTGACGTTGACTTCGTATGATGCACGTGGTGTACGAGTATGTGCCACCAGTGTCAAGAGGGATGGGTTTGACAACGTATGTGACAGGATTTTCACATAATTGATTTTATGACCCTACAGTCATATTTGTCAAACTCTCTTACCCTCCTGTATTAATTTGGGTGTACACCAAGTTAAAGTTAAAGATTATCATGAGAGCACTCCGACTTGAGTGACTAGATAGATAAAGTGCATGGACAGAAACGCTCAAAGTGCCTTTGGTTCACTAACAAATGCTTCACATTCATAACACAACTGGTGGAATTTTAACAGCAGAGCTGTTTAAGCCAGCTATAAAAACTTTGGCATGCGCCACAGGAATTGGCCAAGCTTCACTATCAATTACAGCTGGTGTAAGTGTTATACGAAAATTTATGAAATGAAAGAAAAAGAAAGAGATAAAGAATAAAGGGATATAAAATAAAAAAGAGGGAGAGGAATAGAGAGAGATAAGGAGAATGGTGGCATGAAACTATAGAAAGGCACAGAAAGATAGAAAAATAGAAACACACCAAAACAGGTTGAAATAAGCAGGACCAAAATAGAAGTAAATTCAATATCATTATACACAAAAATCTGCCGAGTAAACTGGGCGTTATATTCAATAACCCTTGACTGGGGGATCAACTCCAAAATGAAGTTTTTGGGCTATAGTTGGTTCAGCATCTTGAAAAAAGAAGCACAAACGGTTTAGAAGAAGGTAAATTTTCTGTCCAGTCTATCAGAGACTGATAGACTCCACAACTAGCTTTTGTAACTCATGCTTTTAATTAACCTAATTTAATTTTACTTTCTGTTCAACTGGTAATTTAACTTCTGGCATTTAACTGCTAATGATGACACCTTGCTCTGGAATTTCTTGACCAGATTTTGCATCTTCGTCATCATCAGGCGACGCAAAGCCCCTTCAGAGTTGTGGGCTGGGGAAACTTGGCAATGGCAGGAAGCTTGTTTGGGTCAGGCACCACACCATTCTTCGAAACATGTCCCAATATTGTTAGCTTGTGGGCTGCGAAACGGCCCTTTTTGATGTTGAACTGAAGGCAGGCAGAGGTGAGACGGGTCAGTACCTCACACAAGCAAATAGGGTGCGTCGGAAAATCTGATGAAAACACTCCGATGTCATGTTTTCCACTTGTAGTTTTGAAGGATGGTGTCCATCGTGCGCTCAAATGTAGCGGACGCGTTGCATGGCCCGAAAGGTGGTGTAGAGGCTAATAGATATGCATCTTCTTTTATTACATACAAAGCACTAAAAAATTTGGTTACTTGATATACATTCTCTTTATGCCAAAATGTACTAAATTACTAATCTACAAAATGCTTATCTGCTCAATAGTAGAATATGCTTCATGTGTTTGGAACCCATGCAAGATGTCACTGTGTGACATTAACAAAATTGAATTGGTACAAGGAATGGCTATTTGTTTCATTTGTCATCACTGTGATCATAACTTGTCACCCTCATCTGCTGTGAAATATTTTAAGTATATCGCTTGTGCCTGCCAGATGCAACATCGATACCTTTAAGCTTCTACAGTAGGACTGTCGCTAAACAGAACGTGAAGGGACTGGAAAAGTATGTTCCATTTAACAGGAATTCTATGTATTGAGAGATGGACAGGGGTTTACAATACAAGTACAAAACCAATTGCATCAGAGGCAGTTGTTTCATTAAAGCAGCAGTTTCGTTTAACAGATATCCATTTAATGAAAGTCTACTGTACATTCACTTCTTCCCTCATCTTATTAACTATGCTCTGATGAATTGTCCGGTGAGTGTATCTCTGTGCCAGTACTTTTATAACTAGATGTTATCTCAGTCCCGACTTAAAGCCTTTCTTTATACCCCCTGACATTTTCAAACAGTTATCTCTCTAGGATTTTGGTAAGCTGGAACAATTTACCCAGTTTTGTTTTATGATTGCTGTCACATTTTATAAAAATAATAATAATAATAATTGTTGGTGTTTAACGTCCCAAAACACCACCGTATGATTATGAGAGACGCCATAGAGGTGGGCTCCAGAAATTTCGACCACCTGGGGTTGTTTAATGTGCACCTAAATCTAAGCACACGAGCCTCAAGCATTTTCGCCTCATGTGACCGCCACGACCGAGATTCGATACCGCAACCTGCGGGTTGGCAGCGGAGTGCCTTAGCCTTTGGATCACTATAGCGGGTCAAGTGTCGCATTTCAGAGAAGCACTGTTTTATATGAATACTGTCTTTTAACACGAAAGTGTTTTATGTCGGAGTGCACTAAGGCTTTACTGACATGTATCTGTCACAGATATTGTTAGCGTGGAGTGGTGGTTGCCGTCTGGGAGAGGTGAAGTACTGCGTCATGGCACTAGTGAACGCTGGCAGGACTTGTTTGGTAGTCTTGGCCCTAGACACCTTGCTTCGTTCAACGCTACCTACAGGGTGTCCTACTGTGCGTCGCTGAGGCTGGCTGCTCGATTGCCATTCCATTTTCTACAATACAGCTTAATCGAGTACTTTTTGCAATGAGACATGCCAGTGGCCAGCTGGATGCTTTTGTAAATTCGTGGCTAAAGCTACGAGCTCTGCCTCTCACGTTTTCGAAGCATTGTGTGGTAGTGTAGTCATGATTAGATTACCCAATTACTGGAAAAGGTACATCTTGTTGTTTCTCTCCTCAAATGACGACTTCTCCATGAGCTCATATAGAGTACCAGTGTTTATCTGCTTGTTGATGCCATCTTTGTGCGGGGTCCACCATATGATGTGATCGTGTTTATGTTAATTATTTCAAGTACTGCAAGATTTAATCTTGATTACTGAAGTTAGTTGTCACGATGTAAATGGTACACCAGGTGTCAATGTAGTTGCGTCCTTAACAAATGGTGCTATAGCTGCCACCGGCAGACATTGTGTCAGTCGGTCGGTCGGTCGGTGAACTTTATTGAGATTGATTCAAGTACTGCAAGATTTAATCTTGATTACTGAAGTTAGTTGTCACGATGTAAATGGTACACCAGGTGTCAATGTAGTTGCGTCCTTAACAAATGGTGCTATAGCTGCCACCGGCAGACATTGTGTCAGTCGGTCGGTCGGTCGGTGAACTTTATTGAGATTGATTGACTTGTGGGGTTTAATGTCCCAAAACCACCATATGATTATGAGAGACGCCGTAGTGGAGGGCTCCAGAAATTTTGACCACTTGGGGTTCTTTAACGTGCACCCAAATCTGAGTACACGGGCCTACAACATTTCCGCCTCCATCGGAAATGCAGCCGCCATAGCCAGGATTTGATCCCGCGACCTGCGGGTCAGCAGCCAAGTACCTTAGCCACTAGACCACCGTGGTGGGGCAACTTCGTTGAGAGATCCCGATTTTATCCATGTACACTAAACACTGAACAACTTTTGTAAAGACTTGTTTCACTTTCATGTTATACATATTTCAATGACGGAGGCATCAACTGTGCTTTTTATATTACAATACTTGTTTGTTGTTCCTTATAAAAGTATACTCCATTCAAACAATACTTCTGCATAGGGCTGCAGTATTTGGAAATCAATATAACTCTAAGACAAAGAAACTTTTGTGCATTACAAGCTGTGTCCTATCTGTGTAAACTACAAACTGATGTTAGGTCACACAGAAGTGGCCCATATAGCTTATAATACAATTGCATGTAAACTCATATTAACTCTTTCGTTACCATGCCTATCCAAATCGATCACCGGTGATTGACGCTTTTAGATCATCGATTTTTGCATGTTAAATTTATTTCTCATCCACCCAGCACTTTTTAGTAGGTAGTTCAGCCACTCAATTTTTAGAATCAATATGAATTTGCTCATTTTGGCAATATATTGATTTTTGACAAACCTTTGCACGAACTAATGTGCGCGTATTGTTGGAAAAGTGCACTAGGCTGGCGAACTTGACAGAAAAGCCTGCCTCTCGTGATTATAGTACAGTGACATAAAAGTTCTGTGATGAAAAGAACCTTTGCAAGCCAAGTATCGGATTAAAGTGTCAGCTTCGCAGTTTGACTATTTTGAGCTGTAATGATTGCTAGAAATTTATGCCATATATTCAATAGAAAGCTGTTTCTAGGAGTCAGAAAAAATTTGTTCTATAAGAAGTATTTGCGAGGGTCCGTCGCATGTTGAAAGTGTTGAGGCGGCCTTCTATGGCAGTTTTCAGCAGCTTTGGTTTTGCTTGCATCCGTAGGGTGCGCATCAACTAAAAAACACATGCAGTGCTTGAAACTGTCTTGCAACCCCACCTGAATTGAGTGACGATGAGCTTGGTGTTTGAGGATGACAGCACCTCAGCTTTAAGTTTTATGGCGACAATGTTTAGCATCAGCCTGATACATCCATAGCCGTTCATGGGTTCATTTTGTTTACATCCTCAAGTTGTTTCCTCCGCCGCAAGTGCGCATAGCTTCTGACCTTTGCGCACAATCTTATAGCTACTCTGGTTACGTGCGTGGTCCACACCTCGCTGGGATGCAGTGTGCTTGCTCTGGCTATAGAGCTTCCCCTAACAACAAGATGGCTCCCGGAGCACATCTTGGCCCTGACTACGGAGCAACGCGAAACGTTTTAGAACTGCGTGCGATGTTCTTTTTTGATTACGATATGCATGAAAATGCAAAGAAATATGCTTGGATGCATATATTGGAACGCCAACTTATGCGTTGTAAGGTGGTTCATGAAAAGAGGTCACGCTAGATGAAGTAGCGAAGCTCATTTGATATCTCTTTTATAGAGGGATTAGTCACATCACGGGTATCCATTTACTTATATACATCACGGGTATTCATCTACTTATATTAGAACACCAGGAGACTCTTATTGCAACACAACAAAAATTTACTGAGAAAAAGTGTACGAATACACTTGTGTCTCGCGAAAAACTATGCAATGCTTCATTGCATGGCACGAGCAACGAAGCAGCACCTCAGTTCTGATTTTCTTTGTCTATGTGACGAGAAACATTTTTGTACAACATTCATTATTTTTAATACTGTTCCTCGTTCATTTATCAGCTAAATTTATATTCTGAATTTTCTTTGTTTTGAATATTTATGCATATATAGTGTTTTTATTGCACTGTTTACCAGAATGTGACCAAGAATTTTATACTTTTCACATTCTTATTCATTCTAAAATATTTTGTTGTCCTACAACATACGTTTTTGGAAAGAGCATTTCGTTGTGTAAAGTTCGGAATGCTGCAATGAGTGCTGGAGTACTTTTCCAACTCGCAAAAACAATCTTCCCGAGACATATGAAAAACAACCATTTTCGCGCGTAACGAAAGAGTTAATATTATTCTAGTTATTCTTTAACTCTCTTTATTAAATACTAGAGCTCTGTGGTTATACCTTTATCGAAACATCTTATACAATACAAAAAATAGATATATACCCTTAATTGTTTTCTCTTTTAATTAGTTCTTCAATTAGTGGGAAAAATTTAGTACAGTTTTTACTTCCTGCTCCTCCTGCAGACGTCTGCTATTTTGTATGTTGTATTTTTATTCTATGCCTCTCCTGTTTGCACAGAAATTGAGTTTGCTGAAGACGATGTTGTTTGGGTGGAGTGGAAGCGACTGCACTGGCCTGCCTTGGTTAGTATATTTCTCATATTTTTGAAAATTTTAACTAAATGATACTTACATAGTGTACTGAAATTTACGAGAAGCTTTCAATTCTTGTTTTTCAGGTTCTCAAAGTTTATCCAAAGACAAGAAAAGCCAAGGTGTTTCTAATTCATTCAATCACAGCAAAAGAAACGTATGTGTGATTTCTTAGTAATAGGTATTCACTGTTGTGACTGACCATTAGTTTGAAGTACTACTGCTCTTCTTTTTCAGTGCCTTAGTCAACATTAAAAAGATGTTCAACTTTAACAATGCAGAGAGGAACAAACAATTTTTGGTAAGTTTGGGTGGTTAGTCATAAGCACATGCTGAATTTTAGTCTCTAAATTGAAGGTTGGAGTGCACGGGATGTGTGAAATTTTGGCGAAATGTATTCATAACAGAGTGATGAATTGTGCTAGTTGGTGGTGGTTCACAATTGCTTGTTGCAACAAAAAATCATGACTCTTCACGGTGTCAGTCAATGTTATGTGATGCATTCTGAAAGGAGCTGTATATAAGGCATTGTTTAATGTTGAATCAAGTGTTACCAGTTTGACTTGTGTCTTTTGTGAATGAAGTAGTCATGTTCGTGTTGTTAATGTATAGGGCTTGCCGACTGTGCCGTGACGTTTGACGGCTAATTAATATTTGACTAGCAAGATCAGCTACATATTTGCTTGAGGGCATACATCAATTACGTTGGGGTAAAATAAGTGCTCCCGCACGTTTATGCACCTATTACCAGGGTTGCCAGTGGCTACTTTGCACCAAACTGGCTACTTCCTCACCCTGTCTGGTGACAGAAATTTCATGTTGGCATGCTGGTTACTCTCTGGCTACTTTTTACTTGTATTTTGGTGCACTGAATGGCCATTTCTATTTATTATTTAAACATAAAACAACACACATGTTTAAGAAAACAGCACGCTTTCTGTCATGTTGGTCTACAGGTGTAGATGTCCTTCCTTCGCCAGTGGGCTAGTGTGCACTTAGGCACACAACGAGCGTCCCTCTGTCTTTTCAGACAGAGGAGTGCGCACATGCAAGGAAATGCGTGGCTATCTAGCTCATTACTGGTGCCATGTACTAATGCTGAAACGCCATGTCAAAGAGATATCAGAAACAAAATGGAGCTGCACTGGACTGTTCATCTTCGATCAGATTTCACAACTTGAAGGACGACTGACATTATTCTAACTTTGTACCAATTAAGATCTATGGCTTCAAGGAAAGAAAAAGAAAAAAAGAAGCTTCAATGTTTAAAGTTCCTGCTGAGTTGTTGGTCCAAAATTACTTTTTCAAGAACTCTGTCTATAGTAGAAAAACTGTTTGCAGGTGCACTGAAAGTAAAATAAATTATGAAATGGTTCACAACTTACCTGTGGCTTGGAAACCAATAAATGAGAGGGAAAATGTTGCGCTGGTTATGCTCTATTTTTGCCTTTTCAAAATCACAATTTTTGCTGTTGAATACCGACAACTTTACACATAACATCACTGTTTTGTTTTCTGGTTGGCTACCAATTTGGTGCCAAGAAATTTGGCTCTAAGGTTAAATTTCATGGCTACTTTGACTACTTTTAGCTTGAGTTTTGGCTCCTTTTTAAATCTACCCAACGGCAACCCTGCCTGTCACAACCATCATTCCTCGGTGTAATAAGGTGAAAAATAACTGACAAATTATCATCATGAGAGGAGTCTTCTGTCTCAACACGAGTGTAGCACACACTGCCGACGAAAGAGATAAAATGCACCAGATAGTAATAAATAGCACCAGATAATATGAGCCAGAACTGATTTTGGTAAAGCTACAACATCATGGCTCATTCCCGTTTCTCTTGTTGTATATGTCTGCTATCTTAGGTTAATATATGGCCCTTGCTAACCTAAAAGTGGTTTTGTCATTGTGTGCAGTGACACAGTCTTCATGTCGCAGTTAGTCAGAATTCTCCTTGCAAAGACTGGGGGAGGGGGGACTTGATATATTTTTTCTCCTACACTTCTGCATGTACTCTGTAAAAAAAACAATTTTATCTTGTTTTATTATGTTTCCTACTTTTTCTTAATTTACCCCGTTTTGTGTTATGGTCTTGTAAGTCATTTTTTTATAACAAGCCCATCTACTTCACATTTCAATTTTAACTTTGTGGCAATTGAAAATGGAATACTTTTAAGTGCTTGTGTGTGCTTGTGTGTGCTTGGCAGCAGTCACTAAATGCAGTCCCACAAGAACTGGGGCAGTGAAGAAGGTTGAAGTGGCGAGGGGGACTTCTCATGTCTCATATATGGGTGATATCTGAAGGGGATTTGAACTTGGGATTTCAGGAACATTAACACTGATCTTCAAATGACTGAAATCTGGATGTCAATTTTGAAATATTGAGTTTTGTTCCACGGTTATGTTTCAACACATGGTGATTACGTGACTTGCCTCATGAATGCTAGAGGCCAGTCATGTCTGTGTTTACCTCATGCACTTATTAAGGAAATTTTTCAAAAATAGAGTATGGGACGAAAACAGTTGTGTGCAGGCTGGCCCATGTGTCTGGCACCCTTGTGCTATCAGATTACCATAGCTGAATTGGCTACGGTCTGAGTGGGGGCTTTAAAGGGATTGACAGCTGCCCAGTACAAGGTCTCTGTAGATGTTGGTAGAAATAGAAATATGTACCATGAAATTATAAGGAGATATAGTATAACCTCATTACAACAGATCCGCTTTCAACAGACATTCAGTTACTACATACTAGTTTGCGGCGTTATGTCAACCTCCATATTTATTCCATATTTATTCCATTGATTGAGCTTCATTTTCTACGGATTCTGGTACAGCGGATATTCAGATATAATTGACTAAAATGTGAGGCCAGCAAGGTGACCAGCACTCCATTACAGCATGCCTTTCTACTGCGGTCATCTCAAATTCAATAACTTCCGACTTCAAACATCGCTTGGCATACATACATTCGGGACGGGAATAGGACCGCGGCTGTCAATGTACAGATTTAAGAACGAAGGCCACATGTCTCTGGTCTGTTAGTGAGTTATGTCTAGCTATGACGATAAAAAATCGGCGCACAGCGTAATTGATTTCATGTGTTGGGGCACTGACGCGTAAAATGGCTCACCGCTGCCACTGCTGTTCCGAGCGGTCAGTGCATGACGAGCATGGCTCAGGTCCGCTACCAATGCGCAAGATTAGCGGTTCTAAGGAGCCAGCGGCCGATGTGATTTGTTGCTTGCGACGAAACACATTGTCTTTTTCGCTTTCACATATATGCTAGCACGACAGTCTTGCCTACCAAGTTCAGGGCAAAGTTAGGCCTGGACACGACTTCAAGCAGCGGCGGCTGCATTTCCGATGGAGGTGGAAACGTTGTAGGCCCGTGTGCTCAGATTTGGGTGCACGTTAAAGAACCCCAGGTGGTCGAAAATTCCGGAGCCCTCCACTACGGCGTCTCTCATAATCAAATGGTGGTTTTGGGACGTTAAACCCCTCATATCAATCAATCAATCAATCAATCAATCAACGACTTCAAGCAGAAAGTGCGGCTGTGATGTGCATGGCTGCAGTGCTAGATGTTTCAAAGTACGACATGCTCGATCTCGAGTACAAAGCTCTGTTTCATGGTGGTCTTCATCGCAAGGTCCGAAGCGCTGATAAGCAGAACCTTCTCGCCAACGACTCAACACTACGACAATCCGTTGAAGATGCACTCGTGCAATGTCGCAATGAGTACAGCGCGTGATCGTAATCTGAAGAATGAACTTCCCCTTGCAGCTGTCTTAACAACTCATGAACATAAAAACGAGCGCAAAAATGTCACTAAATAGTGCAATTTTAGACAGCTACGACCTTGCGACACACAATAATCAGACGACGCTATCCTAGAGAGCGTATCCAAAACAAGCATCGGACTAGCGATGCGTACTGGTATGTAGCTTCCCAAAATTATGCTACAGAGGACTCTGGTGCTACGATCATTCAGCGACCATGGGAATGATGGGTAGTACATGGATTTGTCTAGTCTTCGTACTTGCGGGTGGTGAATCGCACTTGTGGCTTCATTTATTGCAGTGTTCCAGTTTTGTTTCGAAAGAAAAAACTAACCCTTTTGAGTTTCATGACCCGACATGAAATTGTAAGCCTAAAAGAATATGGGGGTGAAGCGCAACCTCTGAACATTAGCTGATTTTTGTTTCGTGAGAAAACAGCTACAAGCTACACAGACATACACGGAGCCAGAAGTACGAAGATTAGACGAATCCGTGTACTACCCATCATTCCCATGCTCGTTTAAGCGCCGTGGGTTACAGCTCCCATAGACACTAGTGCCAGAGTTCCCTCTAGTGTATATTTAGGAAAATCTATGCGTACTGGAGCAATACGGCAGAAGCAGCCAATTGAAATCCTCCAAATGAATTTCAAGCATCTGCTTTTTGAACACGCAATGCTCTTAAAAAATACTTTTACAACGAGCCCAAAATGGTGGTGGGCAGCTGTGCCGTCGCGAAGTTATTAGTTTTTGAAAACCGCCCTTTTTTCTTTGCGACTTCCGCGATAATTTTCACCTCTTCAGCAGGCGCAAAACACTTTTTACAGCACTTCTATGTAGTTTTCAGTGAAGATGTTTTGGAATCGGATAGAAAGCAGGCTACAGACATTGAAGAATGTTTTCTCAAAAATCAGCTTTTTTATGCCCCATTGAGAATAAATTCGACATGACTCGTGATTATCTCCTGTTATATCAGACCCATTAAGTGTTTCCATAAAAGTCTGTTGTAACAGTACTTGTTGTAACATACTCCTTTTACAACCGACCAAAATCCTCTTCACTATGAAGGTCTGTTGTAAAGAGGTTATACTGTAATTTATTATGGTATTCATGATTAAAATAGAAAATTTTGAATTGTCTAGAAGTCGAAAAGCACTACGATGCCATCACTGACACATTACAGACTGCCCATACTCTGTGTGTTGTATGCTCTTGATACAATTATTGGCACTCATGTAAGCAGTACTGAAGCAGTAATACCCTATCGACTGGTTCATTTGTGCTATCAATCGATAAGTACCAGAAATGATAGTGAGATCTTGTCTACAGTTGCTTTGCACAGGTTTACACCTCTTGAATTTTTTGTGACTGTACCACGTATACACACATTGTAAGCGAAGCTCATATTGCATTGTTATAAAATAAGGGGATGCCCCTCTTCCTCCTTGCCCCCCCCCTTTCCACTTTTTTTTGTGTGTGTGTCATGTCTCTACGTGCACGAGTTCAGTGGAGGATGGTGATATTTTCTTGTCCAATTCCAGAATGAAGGCCGTGTGGGACACAACAGTGGTGCCTTAGTGAAAGCAGCACAAAAGGCTGAAGAATTTCTGCGGAAACGATGCCTTGGCAGCAGTGTTAATGCGAAGAGATTTTTCTGGGATGAAGGTAATCCTGTATACTATTATATAATTTTGCACAGGATGTGTGCTCTATCATTGCAAAACAGGCCAATATCTCATTCATAAAAAAGAGATCAAAGCATTTTTTATGTGTTTTAATGCACGGAAGATTCTTTTTTTACTGCAGTGATTAATTGTAATCGGGGCCCTTTTATATCATAGGGATCATTTTAAAATGTCCCACTCGTGGTGCATATGGTGTCATACATTTACGTTAATTTTTATATTAGTAGAGCACTACTGTTCGTGATATTGATGTTTTAGACATTCCCAAACATTGATCTGTCACTCTAGTGGAAATTGTTATTTGCCTTTAGTGGTCCCTTTAAAGGAAGCAGACATTAATGAAACTGCCAATGTACAAGATGGGTAGGTGGAATTCTTCAGCCCATAAGGAAATGTCTCAAATGAGCTCAATGAATTCATAATCGATAGTTCTCACTGGTGTTCATATATTTGTAATGTCTCCAGGGTTGAGCAACAACTTGATAAAACAGAACTATCATCCTCGGCCTATTTTATGTCCACTGTAGAATGACAGCCTTTCCCATTGATCTGTGACTTTTCTCATCTTGCTTAAGCCGACTCCCTGGTCACTGTCACCATTGTATTGCCGGAAGCGGCTTAAGACTGTCCTCATTAGGTCGCTGTTGAGTCCATGGGTCAGGAAAGGCTTAAAGCTGTAGTAGTCAGCAGACCAAACAAACACAACTTGCACCCTAAATGCAGGCAATGTTTAGTCATTGCATAGCAAGTTAATGTACAGCAAATTAATTATTAGCCAGGTTTGTGAGCTTATTTTTTTTGACAGCAACTGTTGGTTGATTTGATTGCTATGTGGGGTTTAACGTACCAAAACCACCATATGATTATGAGAGACGCCGTAGTGGAGGGCTCCGGAAATTTCGACCACCTGGGGTTAAGACAAAAAGGTGCGTCATCTCATGCATGGGGTAAAACAAGAGCTGTTCGCGGGACTCGTTCGCAATCCGCTGCGCACTGTTGCTGAGTTTCAGTCGGAAGCAACAACAATAGAAACAACGCTGCAGCAGAGAGCCCGGCAATACAAACGTGACGTAGCCTGTACATCAGAAGAGGTCTTCTCGGCAAACGTTGTCGATAATCTTGACACTCTGCGGGAGCTCGTCCGGTCAGTTGTCAGGGAGGAACTACGCAAGCTGCAGCCACCTGCTTCACCGGAACTGTCTATTGCAGATGTTGGCCGAGAAGAAGTTCGGCAGGCCATATGGGAGCCGCAGATGGATGCACCATCGACACGACGTGCGGTAATTTATTCTGAGGTGCTCAGGCGGCCTGCTGTCCACTGTGCGCCTATCGAGACACCTGGTACTTACGCACCGACAACATGTAGCCCCCACCATATCGTAGAGGCAACTCACAGCGCACCTGTTTCGACAGAGACAAGACCTCGGAAAAGCGATGTATGGCGAGATGCGGAACGTAGGCCCCTGTGCTTTCACTGTGGAGAGGCTGGCCATCTGTACTGGTTTTGCCGATATCGTCAAGCTGGTGTTCAAGGATTCGCGGTCAATGCACTGTGTCCACGAAACGGTGAAAGGCCGTCTGACATCGAAGAATACCTGTGCTCACGTCAGAGCTTCGACCTGCGTCGTCATCAACCGCAGTCACCATCCCTTCTACGTCAGCGCTCTCCAAGCCTTGGTTCCTTTCCAAATGCACTTAGGCATCGTTCGCCTAGTCCAAACCCAGGAAACTGAAGTGGGCAACCTGTGGAGGCGAGGCTGCTGGTGATACGAAATATGAAGATCCTCCACTGCGACACCAGCATGACGACTGTCTCCAGGTAAAGAAGTGCAGTAATGAGAAGATAACTTCAGACTTGTCGTTGGTTATTGACGGGCTAGAGCTCATGGCTTTAATCAATACCGGTGCGGATTACTCTGCGATAAGCTACGATTTAGCGAAGTGCCTCAGGAAAGTTCTGGCCGAATGGAGTAGACCTCAAGTACGTACGGCAGGCAGTCGCCTTATTACGCCTCTCGGCAAATGCGCCGCAATAGTTGAGATACGAGGTTTCACTTAAGTTGGTGACTTTGTTGTCCTGCCTGTATGTTCGAGAGAAGTTATACTCGGAATGGATTTTCTGCAAGCAAATGGTGCCATTATTAATTTTCAGAGGTCCAGCGTATCATTTTCGACGAAACAAGCTATAAAGGTAGCTCTAGCAGACGAGCAATTCACCACTCCACTGCACATCGTCGATGATGATGTGACTGTACCGCCGCAGAGCAGTGTAATGGTTCTAGTCAGAAATGATACGTTTGGTGACTACGAAGGTGTGGAAGACAGCAACATGAATGTTTTTCTGAAAAGAGGTGTTTGTGTGGAACGAGGAATTATCCAGCTACGAAACGGGTACCCAGACATCCTCCTGACAAATTGCGGGAACGAATTCCAGCACATCACAAAGGGGACAGCCATAGCCTTTCTTCATGAGGTTTGTGAAGCCAGGTAAATATGCAGCCTTGAAACAAAGTCAACAGATATGAAACCAACATCTTATGTCTGCGATGTAATATCCGGAAATCCTAACCTTTCAGTGATTCAACGTCAACAGCTATACGACCTTGTACGGAAATTTGGCAGCTGTTTCTCCAATAGTTCAAAGGTACGACGCACGACCATTGCAAAACACAGGATCGTAGCAGACGAGACAACCAGGCCGGTACGCCAGCACCCGTACCGCGTTTCACCAAAAGAAAGAGAAGTTATCAAGAATCAAGTACAGGAGATGCTTGAAGATGATGTTATTCAACCTTCTAGCAGTCCGTGAGCATCTTCTGTAGTACTTGTCAAGAAAGGTAACACGCTAAGGTTTTGCGTCGACTACTGGAAATTAAATGCTGTGACTAAACGGGATGTATATCCGCTCCCGCGTATTGACGACACATTAGACACACTTCGGTGTGCCAAGTTCTCATCACTAGATCTGAAAAGTGTATATTGACAGATCAAAGTTGATGAACGTGATCGCGAGAAGACTGCATCTGTTACTCCGGACAGACTCTATGAATTCAAGGGTCTCCCTTTTGATCTCTGTTGTGCGCCGGCAACATTCCAATGCATGATGGACACTGTACTTTCCGGATTGAAGTTGCAGTGTCTTAGTGTACCTTGACGACGTGGTCATCTTCGCCGCTATATTCGAGAAGCATATCAAGCGCCTTCGAACAGTGTTAGAAGCAATCTGTTCAGCAGATTTAACCGTCAAGCCAGAGAATTGCCAATTCGGTTTTGAAGAGCTTCGATTCCTTGGGCACGTTGTCAGCGCCCACGGTGTGCGCCCTGATCCCGAAAAGACAGCCGCCGTTGCAAGGTTCCTGGTGCCAGCAGACAAAAAGTTAGTACGGAGATTCTTAGGTCTCTGTGCTTACTATAGACGATTTGTCAGAAATTTCTCGCACATTGCAGAACCCTTGACGAAACTTACGAGAGAAGATGTACCTTTTTAGTGGGAAACCGAGCAACAAAGCGCCTTCAACGAATTAAGGAAACGGTTGCAAGAGCCCCCTATCCTTTCTCATTTCGATGAAACAACTGACACGGAAATACACACAGATGCCAATAACATCGGCCTAGGATGCATCCTAATACAGAGGCAGAATGGCGAAGAAAAGGTGATAGCATACACAAAGCCGGACTCTAACAAAGGCGGAGACCAATTATTCGGCCACAGAGAAAGAATGCCTTGCCGTCGTATGGGCCATCAGTAAGTTTCGGCCTTACTTGTATGGTAGACTATTCAAGGCAGTCAGCGATCACCATGCCCTTTGCTGGCTCGCCAACCTCAAGGACTTGTCCGGACGACTAGGAAGGTGGAGCCTCAGACTGCAAGAATTTGTCATAACTGTGGTATACCGATCTGAGAGGAAACATACCGATGCCGACTGTTTGTCATGGGTACCTGCAGACACAGCACTATCAGATAAAGAGGACTTTCCTCCATTCGTGGCTGTTGTCGAGACTTCTCAGATAGCCGAATTTCAACATGCGGACGAAGAATTGCTCCCGCTCATCAAACACCTGAAAGGAGCTGACGTACGAGTACCTCGTATATTTTCTCGAAGCCTCGCATCGTTCTGCCTCCGAGGAAATGTCCTCTACAAGAGAAACTTTAAGCCCAACCGTGAAAAGTTTCTGCTTGTCATTCCCACAACCATGTGGCAAGAAATATTACAAGCGTGCCACGATGAGCCTACGTCTGGACATTTGGGGGTCACTCGAACGCTTGTACGAATCAGTCTGCATTATTATTGGCCCAAGCTATTGTCTCCAGTACAGCGCTATGTTAGAACATGCCGCGAGTGCCAAAGACGGAAAGCACCTCGTGCTAAGCCAGCGGGCCTTCTGCACCCGATAGACCCACCTAAAGCACCTTTCCAACAAGCTGGAATGGACCTCCTTGGACCATTCCCGACATCTTTACTTGGCAAGAAGTGGATCGTTCTAGCGACTGATTATTTAACGAGATACGGGGAAACAGACTACTTGCATCGAGGAACGGCAGCTGAGGTCGCCAAATTTTTTGTACAGAGCATAGTACTATGGCATGGCGCTCCGACTGTTGTAATCACCGATCGCGGACCGGCTTTCACGGGAGAACTCATGGAATGCCTGCTGAACATGACCCACACTGTTCACAGGAAAACTATCACATATCACCCTCAAAGAAACGGTCTGACCGAACGCCTTAACAGAACTCTAGCTGACATGATATTTATGTATGTGGACATTGAACACAAAAGTGGGACGAAATTTTACCATACGTCACCTTCGCCTATAACACCGCCGTACAAGAGACTACCAAGATTACCCCGTTTGAACTAGTTTACAGTCGTGTAGTTACAACACTGAACGCTATGTTACCTATAGATCAAGATGACTACCCTTCTGATCTCGATGACTATATAGAGAGAGCGGAAGAGGCCTGCCAATCAGCAAGGTACGGAATATGTCACCAAACATGAATCGATGCCGACCGCTACAACCGAGGAAGACGTGAAACACGGTATGAAGTTGGTGACAAAGTGTGGATATGGATCCCAGTACGACGACGAGGCCTGTCTAAAAAACTCATTTGTCGATATTTCGGTCTTTACGAGGTAGTACAGCGACTCAGCGACCTCGTTTATAAAGTCAAGCCTACAGGACATGGGCATTCCAAACGATGCAACCCCACCGAGCGTGTACACATTGTGTGCATGAAACCGTACTACGAACGATGCTAAGACTAGCCACCCCACTTTCTTGCTGTACAACCATTTCACTCTTACAAACCTTCCGAGACGGAAACGCTGCATACATTATTATCGAAAGCATTGGGGCGATGCCTCTTGAGAGGGGGGGATAATGCCACAGGAAATTATCATTGCTCCACGCAACGCGGACGTCGGGAACCAGAGAAACGCTAACGGCACGACTACGAGCGACGAAGCCAGCCGCAATGCACGAGCCAGCCCTGCAAGCGTGCAATACTCCACCGAACAGCCAATGCGCATGAAGAGAACGAGGGTGCTCGAGGCAGAGGCTCACGAGGAATATTGACCTTCGGATCTTCTTGATTGCTGTGCGTCGTTCACTTTGGGCACAAGTTCGCCCTTAATAAACCGTGTAAATGAACATCCTTGTTGTGAGGCTGCTACATTCGTTACAATATCAGCACGTTTAAGGGAAGATGCTACATGAGAACACTTTTTTTAATATTCACCCTAGAGCAATAAAACTTAAGCTGTTCATAGAACTTTTTATGATTATTTGAAATATATAATTAGTAGAGGCCAGACTAATAGGCACTAAAAAAACTGGGTTTTAGGCACCAAAAATAGGCAAGTAGAACACTGTTATAGGCCCCCAAAATTAAAAAAATGTAGGCACAATAAGCTTTGACAAAATCAAAACTTTCGAGAAAATACATGTGGGATCTGTGTTAAAAATTTGAAGTTAAATAGTGCTCATATAGGCACCAATTTTGGATATAGGAATTTATATGCACTTATGGGAATTTAGGCACAAATGTCCAAAATAGGCATTTATAGGCACTATAAGAACACTGTAAAAGCTCTTCTTAACCTCTAATTGATGCTCATATAACAAAGTGGCACTATAGGAATGCAAGAAAAAAATAGGCATTTGCCTATTATTCGGTTTCTAATAATAGTTTTCTTCCAAGTTTGATACATTTAGCTCTGCAACATGACAAAGTGAAAACCCTAAGCCTTTTGTGTACCTCTTTTCATCTCTAGACTTTCATAATTTTTTACGATTCATAGTTCATAATGTTTAAAATAAAGTGTAGAATGCAAATAAGTAATTAGGTAGCACATACAAAATAAGTTATAGGCATGAAAACTAATAGACATGAAAAAGTCCATATTTCTCCTACCCTAGTAAAAGTTTACACAGAATTTTTATTATATAATAAAGACATTGAAATTCAAACTACATAACTGCATTTATACTACTTTGGAAGAAATTTGGGCAAAATTTAATACAGATATGAGCATCAGAAGTACCCAAAAAAGAGGGGCACATTGAAAAAAAAAAAATGCGAAATCTGTGTTTTGAAAAAAAAAAAAGTCTTACAGTTAAAATTGAATTTTTATTTATGAAAGATGTCATTAAATGCAATAAACTTTACACACCAAAAAGAACAGTCCTTCTTGTAGTGGCCACTGCCACTAAAATGCCCCAGCACCATAGGTTTGTCCTTCGCGGCTCTTTCGAGCCGACTCCTCGCAGATATATTGCTCACTTACAGGGCCATGAAACGCTTGCCAAACTTCTGCTCTATCCGGCAGAGCCTTGTGCCGACTGCATTGCGCCGACTGCAAGCTAGGGAGAAGTTCGACAGGACTTTGAAATCTAAATTCAGTGTCGAAGGACACAACAGTGCTGATGCAATTGCGGATCTTGTGGCCGCATATGTGCCTCGTACAATCGTACATAACAGCAATGTCGTCCCCGCTAGCTTCCCTCCCTGTGAGCTCCCTTGACCTCGCATAATTAGCACAGATGGCTTCTATTGCCGCATCACGAACTGTCTAGCTGATCGCTGTGAATGACTTTGATGCATTCGCATTTACAAGCTAAGAATCGCCGCAAATCAGACCAGCTGCTCGTAACCCATTTCAGAACGCACGGCTACAACAGCTTTCACATTGACAGTGTAGCTATGGCACGAGCTACGGCTTTCTTCATCCATAATGAAGATAAACACACGAGAGCAGCCTTGTTCAGCTGCACTGCCCGACGAGACACTGACCTTGCAAGTAGGCTTCACAGCACATACGGGCGCGCAGCTGTCAATGGAGGTCCCCGATGCTTACCATGTAATTGAAAAATGGCACTTGAAAAATGTGGCAAAAGCATGCTTCTTTTTAATATTTATTGTGCTGCAGCAGCGTGGCAAACTCGTTATTTCAAGAGTGAGGCTCGGCTCTCCGCCTCATGCCATCGACAATGGTGAGCGGCGGTGCATTATCAGCGGCAAGGTGCTTGAAGGTTGCACACTTTCGACCTTTTAACAGCTGTCTTGTGCTCTTTGGACACAATTTTAAAGCATTTCCAGTTGAGTTTGACATAAATTTTTTTTTTTCAGTAGAGGTACTAAACTTTTGAAAATAGATGAAAGTGAAAAATCGGCAATTTTTTAGAAAACTCGCTTTTTTTTAACCCACATCTGCCCTCAAGAATATCATTCACTTGTTGATGGGAAATTACTGTCTGTGGGATCAACATTTATTAAACTGTACGGTAGAAGTGCGACTGTTTTTCTGAATCTAAACTGTGCCTTTATTCTTGGAGCCAAGTGCAGAATAACTTTCCTCGTTGCAAAGATTAAGCTAGTTACTCTGGCTTCTTCTGTGGATGACCTGACAAATTTTGAAAGCATAAATGACCAAGGCATCTTGAGAACCTTCCTCACTTTCTCAAGACTGTGGCCTGTATGCAACATTGCCTTCCACAGCATACATTATAGCTGTGTACACTTGCTGCTTTCGTAGTTGCCTTGTTGCAAAACATTTCGTAGCCAGGCACCCCACACTTCTTTCGTACAAGGAGCTCATTGAAGGAAACTTGGGAGTTACTTAAAACTTTTGACAAGTATCGTGGCACACAGTTTTTGGCACACAGCTCTTGGGCTTTGTAGTTGTTACAGGGAGCTCATTGAAGGAAACTTGGGAGTTACTTGAAACTTTTGACAAGTATCGTGGCACACAGTTTTTGGCACACAGCTCTTGGGCTTTGTAGTTGCTTTGACTCGCCTATTTATAACACGCAGTGATGCAATAATAATTGATGGTGTTTACCATGCCAAAAGCATATGTAGTGACACAGTCAGCACAATAAAACTAAGCCACCCTATTTCAGTCGCACTTATTTCTTCTATCACACTTCTAACACACCGGTTTAAAATTGATAGTTAAATAAAAGAAAGTGGTCACTTGATTTTTCAAGAGTTGAACAGAGCAAGATACCAGGGGTCACAAATAGTGCATTTTGTTATTTGAGTTCCTTTCCCCATGGCTGAGTGGGCTGTCGACAGATGCTTGGAAGAAAAATGAGGAAAGCACAGAAATTACATTAGTAGATGTAGTGCCAGAAAATTATGATACTAATTTGCGCTTTAGTTCATGATGTTGCATACTATAGAAAGCACCTCACTCCCACAACTAATGTGAGAGGTGCAACCGAATTGAACAAATGTTTAATCCCACAGGGCAAGTGTTTCACTATATTACATAATGTTCATATCAATTTAAGTACTGCATAATTCAACTTTTAAGTTCATCTGTAGAGGTGTTCTGATTTTCTAATATGCGAGGCAAAGAATTTGAGAGAGACATGAGAGTACTTGATATTGCATTTAGTGGTGCTCATTGGAACTGACTGTATGTTTCCATAATACTAGTGAACACGCACAAAGACGGCACGGAAAGAGACCGGACAACCGCTAGTGGTTGTCCTGTGTCTTTGTCCTGTGTCTTTGTGCGTGTTAACTAGCATTGCCTTTTGTCTGGTGTCTACCTGTGTCATCTTTGTGCATGTTAACTAGCATTTTAGTTGTATTCATGCGTGTATGTCTTAGTTGCAACAACTTTTGATTTGGTGGTGTGAATTTGAGGGTCCTCTCTGTGGTTGTGTTTTGATACTGCTTTGGTGGCACATAATTCTAACATTCTTGTGCTGGCATCATTGAGCCTCTGCTCAGACAGCTTGCTTAGCAGCAGTTATAGATAAAGCAATTCTACATATCAAATTCCTTGTGTAGAGAACACTCCGAATCGCATGACTGTCATGGGTAATGTCATTGGCAAATGGATGACAGAACACTACTCAGGTCCACATCTTAGTCACAACACAGAGACATGCATTCACGCTGTGCTTATTCTCTTCCCACTACCTTCCCTGTCACTGCCTTTTGTTTTCTGCTGTGTTACATACTCTTTCTCTTTAAATTCAATAAGCAGGCAGACTGGTCTTAGACACCTTTTTATTTCTTTAGTGATCTTGATGAAACTGTACAGGATTACACAGTTTTTTCTGCTGATTTCAAATATTTAATTAGTTTTCCTGTAATTCACCTTGTTCTTGAGATAACTTAAGTTCACCCCCTATTGTTTAAGGTTGCCATAAAAAAAGTGTTTAATTAAAAGTGATATTTAAAATATGCCAACATAGACTAATGACTATAGATTCAAAGTATGCAAGAGTTTTTATTTTTAGGCATTTCTTGGTTATTTTACAGTAAAATGAACTATCCATTTTCAAAAGCAATTGAAATTGTGTTATAATTTTGATGAGTAAATAATTAAAAGGCTTGTGCTCTAAATTCTGCTCCCATACTTGCATTCTACTCACATACACTGTTTCCATTGCAAAAATAATTATTGTTGTACCTGCACTAGCTGCAGAGATACTGAGGCCTCAAAATTGAACAGTTTTAAATTTACTTTTTCGAGAAAAATGGAAAAAACTGAAAACACACAGCTTCTTCAAAAAGCAACAATCATGGTGCAAATGTTTTGCAATCCTCATAAAGATGCTCATAAGTTCGTAGCAGAGGTTCTAACACAGGTGCTGGCAACTCATAAAGAAGCCTCGAAGTCAGTTTCTCATTTTTTTACAGGTTCTGCATGTTAACAGCACCAAGAATCTGGACAGTTACAATGACATTACTAAAAAATTACCATTTCTTGGTGTGTGAAAATTTGCAGAGATATAGAAAATTACTTGCAAAAACCAAATATGTCAATTTGAAAAAAATTCATTTTTTTTTTCACTTTTTGGCCCCAAAGACCAGTGTGCCCCTTTAAATTAACGTTTTATGCCAGCCCCGCCATGGTAATCTTGTGGCTAAGGTACTCGGCTGCTGACCCACAGGTCGCGGTATTGAATCACGGCTGTGGTGGCTGCATTTTCGATAGAAGCGAAAATGCTGTAGGCCCACGTGCAGATATGGGTGAATGTTAAAGAACCCCAGGTGGTTGAAATTTTTGAAGTCTTCCACTACAGCGTCTCTCGTAATTATATGGTGGTTTTGGGACGTTACACCCCACAAATCAATATCAGTCAACATTTTATGCCAAGTGCACTTGCGGAAAGATGCAGTTTTAACGTGAAAGTGCTGCAAGAATGCTTGAATAATAAGGCACTATGAAAGTAATTTTTTTACATAAAAAAAAACGATTTTGTTTAATCCTTCATATCCTACTCTCTACATATATGGACAAAACAAATCAGTGTAGTGGGATCAGGCTAGCCAGTACAATGACTTGATAGCCGGTTTGGAATGTTTGTATTGCTTCATTCTTTTATCATAACATATATACGGGAAGAAACAGTGGTACATGTGTGGAGAAAGAAAGGGTGTTCTACTCAAGTCGCCTGTAGACAATAAGGTCACTCGTGTTCATAAGAGTTTTTAAGTTATTCAGCTTTATTTGAGAAAAAGAAGGGTTTATCTTACTTATATGCAACTTTTGTTGCACTGTGAACGACCACAAAGTTTTGGAAGTTGAGTTGTTGCTGCAGCGTCTATGTTGACGCCAGGCATACCAAGTTCATGTAAGAAACTGACAGAACATTGAATGGTACCAGGGCTCGCTTCTTCGTCGAGCAGCTGTGCACAAAACACTATCTGTAACATAGATAAATACGACTTTGAGAAGTTTTGTGTATAATTTGTATGCTTTATTCAGGACGTAGATAAAGTGATGAAGATATGGGTGCTATAATTTTCGAGTTGACTAGTGCAAGCGAATGTTATGATTTGGAGAGCAGCGATAATGAGCATGGTCAACCAGGGCTATCAACCAGCAAAGGCCTCTCGAACAGTGCTACTGAATATGAATGCAGTCAGTTAGAAAATAATCATGAAAGCGTTGGTAATGATGATCAATGACTATAAAGATGATGACAAACACGTTGAAGTAAGGCTGTGGGAAAGCGAATGGGCCTTGAAAGGTTGTGAGGATGAAGGCGGTAACCATCAAGAATATGGAGTCGATGATGGCGATAATGAACAATGATGATGGAAATGCTGAATCAAAGCCCTCAGCAAGCAGCCACGTGAATGTTTATGATGACGATGATATTAATCATTAATGCGTTAAACTAATATTGAAGGGATTGATTATAGTAAGTAGGGATGATGAAGATGATTAAAGCCTTTCAACAGAGTTGTTGGCAGGCAAAGTTTCTATGTACGATGAATAAGGATAATGAACTCAGTGTAACTGGTGTTCCCAGCTTCTGCATATGTGGACATTTGATTTCATATCTGTTGTTACATATAGCCCCAAAAAATGTTCACTTGCACTACTGGATTGGCTGTGGGAAACAAATGGTTAAGCTGAGATTGGCAGCCATGATTTTAGGCCGCCCCGGCAAAGTCCTCCTCTTCACAGCGCCGGTGTATTGCATGTTAAGCCTAAAGAAATCTCGGCCCAAAACCTGGTTATACATGTCTAGTAGTGCTATTGTACCTATACTGCTTCTGCGGCTACTTATCAAAACCTCGGGTGTTACCCAAAGTGGTGCAATGCCAATTTCATCTTTTCCCAACCATCGCATGCTACAAACCAAAAATCCACAGTCTGAAATTTTATGAAAGCAAGATGACAATCGTGATCAGAGCACTGCTGTTGTTTATGGTTGCCGTGTTGTTTGTCTTGTGAACACCACAGGGGTTTCTGCACAAGCAGGTGTTTGGTCAGTGGCCTCACCACGGATTTGAGCCAATGGAAAGGGAAGAAGGGTTCCGAACCCCTCCCACACCTAGCCATGCGTGGCTGAGCTGTGTCTGGGAAAAAGGGGATTCTGGGGTTGAGCCGACGCAGGGTGTTTGGACCTTTAAGGCCTCCCGCAGAGGCAACACTCCTTTGAATAGACACTCCTTCATATAGACTGCACCCCTAGATTGACCCGCCAGGGGAAAATCGGCAGTCGCCTTTTCCTGTCCTCCTCTCTTATCTATGTCTTGTTCTCTTACTTTCAATCTATCCTGTTCTCTCCTCTACTCTTTTTCACTCACTTCCAAATATCGTGGTGGCTAGGGTTTACCTTGTGGGGGTAGCCAGTCTTGGATGTGCCATATTTGGTTATAGTGGTTATTGTACTGCTGGCGATTGCAGGATATGTTTTCCATACATTCTGCAGCATCCCCATGTTGGGCTCCATGGTTGGTTGTAGGAATTCTGCTGAAACATAAGGTATTTTATGGCTTGTTCTTTTCTAAAACTTGCCGATTGCCCCAGAAAAGGGGGCACATCGAAGACATTTCTTTTTGTTGGTAACCGGAGAGAAACGTTCCCACGCTACCATGTAGTTCATTTTGAAAAAGTGGGAAAGACCTAGAGAATGTCAATGATCTCACTTTTCCTGCTCTCAAATACTTTCCCAAACTCTTGTAGTAGGTTATAAGGCATTGAGAATGGCAATTCGAGACCTTCTCTTGGAACTCCATGATCAAACACAATACCAGAAGCTGTCGAATCTAATATTGTTTGGGGACGTCCCAGTGATAGTCGCCCCACATCACACAACGAACACGTTCCGTGGGATTGTCTCTGACGATGACCTCATGAGACTGAGGCTGAACTTGTTGAAGGCTGAACTTGTTGAAGGCTGGAGGGACCAAAATGTCCTGAATGTAAAAAGAATTAGTATAAGGCATGATAGAAAGGAAATAAAACAAAGGACCTGACTCTCCTGCTTGAAACCATCAAGGCAGGGTACTTGAAACTCAAGGGCCGACCTTATATTTAGCTACTCTCCAATGCTTCAAGTACTAGCGATTCGGCTATAGTTCACGGAACTGTAGTGGTCGGTCTACCTGTGCAGGTGTGCAACAGTTGTGCCAATTTGATACAATTCCCGATTGTTGGTGCAACCGGTGAAATTTGCTCATATTGTGCCACATTGGGCCAAAATGCCCAGACAGTCTCAATTTTTTTCAGGTGTGCTAATTTTGGCAAAAAAATGCAGGCCACGTCGGCCACCTGCAGGTTGCGCCATCAGTCGAAGTGCGCAGACCAGAACTATAGTGCCCCGCAGGGGCGCCTGCGCAAGTAGGCGTTTCGTGTGTAGCGACACCACGGACCCGAGCTAACGGGGGAGTTTCTACTCCCTCCCACGCCTAGCCGTGCGTGGCTTTGCCGTGTCCGGGGAAAAGGGGATCCTGGGGGTTGAGCCGACGCTGGGTGATTGGACCTTTAAGGCCCCCCGGCAGAGGCAACACACCCCTTTGGCCCCGGCTTCACGTAGACGGCACCCCTGGGCTGACCCACCCAGGGGAAATCGGCAGTCGCCTTTTCCTATCTCTCTCTCCCTACATCTTCGTCTTTATCTCTTACTGTTTATCTGTCCTGTCTTCTACTCTCTTCCGTTTACTTCCAAACTTCCTGGCGGCTAGGGTTAACCCTGTGCAAATAGCCTACCTTGGTCTAGGCGCATTGGGTTATAGTGGCGTTGTACGGCTGGCGTCTGCAGGTTTCAGCATCTGTAAACCTGCAGCGTCCCCTCGTTGGGCTCCGTGGTGGGTGGCCGCCAACGCTACTGAACAACATACAATTAGCATGCACAAAGCATTCCCTTTACTAAGTGATCGTGCCTCCTCAAAGCGGGTACGCACCGAAGATATCAACTTTTTCATGCGGCCAAGACAAACCTTTCCTCGATTCCATGTTATACACTGTGAAAAAACTAACAAGCAAGCCAGAACAGTATCCCCCTTCGTAGTGGCTAGGTCCTTAACCGAAACTCTCGGTGCCGGGTACAAGGTTACCAAAATGGCCAGTGGAGATCTACTCCTTGAAATACGTGAACAAAACCAATTCGATAAACTGAACACCCTCACAACGTTTGGAGACACACCCATCAGTATTACGCCACACAGGTCCATGAACTCATCTCGCGGGGTCGTATCAGACGTAGATTTGCTTGAGCTGACGGAAGCTGAACTTCTGGAAGGATGGAAGAGCCAGAACGTGACAAACGTACAGCGTATTAAGATCAGAAGAGATCAAAAGGAAATCCCAACCAAACACCTAGTACTGACCTTTGCTTCGAGCGATTTGCTGGAAACTATTCAGACTGGGTACACAAAGACATCCGTGAGACCATATATTCCCAACCCCCGCCGTTGCTTCCAATGCCAGAAATATGGCCATGGCTCCAAAACGTGTCGTGGTCGCCAGACTTGTGCACAATGTGGAGTTCTAGGCCACGTGTCTGAGAACTGCAAACAACCACCACACTGTGTAAACTGCGAAGGAAACCATGCCGCAAATTCACGCTCCTGCACATACTGGAAAAAAGAAAAAGAAATAATTACGTTGAAGGTGAAGGAAAACATTACATTTAAGGAAGCACGGCGAAGAGTCGCTCCATTCTATGGAGCTACATACGCTGATGCGGCGCGTCAGGGGGCACCGCCGCACCAGCCCTCGCCACTCCCTCGGCCCGCGCATACTGAGCCGGTGGTTGTGGCACCTGCCCCCAAGGCGGCTGTAGCCCAGGCTACACCGCCTACTCCCAAACAGAGACCGGAGACTCCACAGTCCTCCAGTCTCAAGGCCTCACCTCCCCAGGTGAGGCCCGAAATTCGAACTAGCAGCCCGCACGTGCGGGCATCCAGTGCCTCCGAGGAGGCAATGGATACGTCGGCACCCTTGGTGCCGAAAGAGCGGCGTGGCTCCTTGGAGCGCGCCAAGAAAACAAAAAAGCCGATAACAGGGCCTGGTGACGGCCCTGTTAAGTGAAGTCAACCTCTGTCTAAACAGCCACTCGCTTTTCGTACACACGGCACTATTTTACATTCACCATGAACACTCAAATTATACAATGGAACGTCAGGGGCCTTTTCAGAAACCTTGACGACATCCAAGAACTCTTACACGAATACTCACCAAAAGTGCTGTGTGTACAAGAAACACACCTTAATTCAAAGCACACAAATTTTCTCCGTAAATACGTTATATTCCGAAAGGACCGTGTTGATGCTATGACATCATCCGGAGGTGTTGCCATCATTGTGAATCAAGGAATTGCATGCACACACTTACAACTCCAAACATCCCTTGAGGCAGTGGCTGTTCGAGCAGTTCTTTTTGATAAACTGATCACAATCTGCACTATCTACATTCCTCCTAGCTATCAGCTGCAAAAACGTGATTTACACTCTTTAATTGATGAACTTCCGGAGCCCTATGTTCTCCTTGGAGACTTTAATGCGCATAGCAGGCTATGGGGTGACTCTCGGTATGACGCGCGAGGTCGACTGATTGAAGAGTTCCTTCTCTCCTCAAGCGCGTGTCTTCTAAATCGAAAAGACTCAACGTATTATAATCTCGCCAATAATACCTACTCCTCCATAGACCTAAGCATAGTATCCCCATCTCTTGTGCCCCTACTCCAGTGGAAAGTCATCAGTAATCTGTACGGAAGTGACCACTTCCCCATAGTTTTGAGCACAAATACAGTAACTGAGTGTCCATCACGTGTTCCCAAGTGGCTCATAAACAGAGCCGACTGGGAACACTTTTATACCATCGCTCGTCTAGGTTGGAATGACATAAGTACTTCGAACATTGATGTTGCTGTCAACTACTTCACAGCATTTTTGATTGATGCTGCAACAAAATGCATCCCACAAACAAATGGACACCCTGGAAAACGGCGTGTGCCATGGTGGAACTCTGAATGCCGAAACGCGCGCAAACAGCAAAACAGAGCTTGGAGGCTGCTTCGGAACTCACCGACAGCCGAAAATCTTGACACCTTCAAGAAAATAAAGTCTCAAGGCAGGCGAACGCGTCGGCAGGCAAGAAGAGAAAGTTGGCAGAAGTTTATGTCAGGGATCAATTCATACACACAGGAAGCTAAAGTGTGGAACATGGTCGGTAGGATAGCAGGAAAACAAGTACACACACTTCCACTCGTAAACACTCAGGGTGACACCTTGGAAGATCAGGCAAACTTCCTCGGTGCACACTTCGAACAGGTGTCCAGCTCATCCCACTATACTGACACTTTCCAAAAATACAGAACAAGAATAGAAAAGCAGAAACTCGAACACAAATGCACTGGATACGAGGCATATAATCAAGCGTTCAGTCTAGCTGAGCTCCGAACATCCCTAAACTCCTGCAGTACTTCTGCCCCAGGTTCTGACCGTGTCGTTTATGAAATGTTAAAAAACCTACCGATCGAAACGCGAAAAACCTTACTTTGTTTGTACAATGCTATCTGGTTTTCTGGCACTATCCCTAACTCCTGGAAAGAGGCTATTATAATTCCCATTTTGAAAGAGGGCACGGACCCTTCCTTACCTTCCAGTTATAGGCCTATTGCACTCACAAGCTGCTTGTGCAAAATCTTTGAAAAAATGATAAACTGCAGACTTGTACATTTTCTTGAAACAAACAATTTGCTCGATCCATTTCAGTGCGGGTTTCGAGAAAGTAGATCCACCACAGACCACCTTGTTCGTATCGAGGCACAGATCAGGGACGCCTTCGTCCATAAACAATATTTTCTCTCTGTATTCCTCGATATCGAAAAGGCTTATGATACAACATGGCGTTTCGGAATTCTAAGAGACCTGTCCCACCTTGGCGTGCGCGGAAGAATGTTTCACATAATCGAAAGTTACCTGTCAAACCGGACATTCCGTGTCCGAGTGGGCACGGTTCTTTCCCAAACATTCGTCCAGGAAACAGGCGTGCCACAAGGTGGTGTACTTAGCTGCACACTTTTTCTCATCAAGATGAATTCCTTGCACTTGTCCATCCCTCGCAATATGTTCTATTGTACATATGTCGACGACGTTCAGCTTGGCTTCAAGTCATGCAACTTGGCCATGTGTGAGCGGCAGGTTCAGCTTGGTTTAAATAAGGTCTCCAAATGGGCAGATGAAAACGGATTTCGACTTAACCCACAAAAAAGCACGTGTGTTTTGTTCTCTCGAAAGAGAGGCATGCACTCGGAACCCGACATTCAACTGAACGGGCAACAACTGTCCGTCAAAGCCGAGCATAAATTCTTAGGCTTAATCTTGGACAACAAGTTGACCTTCGTACCCCACATAAAGTATTTAAAAACAAAATGTTTAAAAGCCATGAATGTTATAAAAGTGTTGTCACGTACTACGTGGGGTAGTGACAGGAAATGCCTCATGAACCTCTATGGAAGCCTCATTCGCACCCCCTTAGATTATGGGGCCGTTGTCTATCAATCTGCTACTCAAAGTGCCTTGAAGATGCTGGACCCCGTGCACCATTTGGGCATCCGCCTTTCTACGGGTGCTTTTCGCACCAGCCCCGTAGAAAGCCTTTACGTTGAGTCAAATGAGTGGTCGCTTCATCTGCAAAGAACTTACATGTCCTTTGTTTATTTCCTTAAGGTGAAAGCAGACAAGGAGCACCCCTCATACTCTACAATTAATGATTTGTCGAGCTCAACTCTGTTTCAAAACAGGCCATCGATGAGGCAGCCCTTCTCAGTTCGCCTGAAGTGTCTAGCTGAAGAAACTGCAGTGCCACTTGAACACAGTTTAATGGCTCCTGTTGCATACCCGCCACCGTGGCAGTGGCAGACTATAGATTGCGATGTGTCTTTTTTAGAAGTTACAAAACATGCGCCTATTGCCCATATTCGAACATACTTCTTGGAACTTCAATACAAATACACACGTCCTGAGTTTTTCACAGATGCCTCTAAGTCTAACTCTTCTGTGTCCTACGCTGCTGTTGGCCCTTCCTTTTCGGATGCTGGCCCTCTACATCCAGGCACAAGTATCTTCACAGCAGAAGCTTACGCGATACTTGTGGCAGCTAAACACATCAAACAATCACAAATACAAAAAGCAGTAATTTATACAGACTCCCTCAGTGTGGTAACGGCTCTGCACAGTCTTAAAAAACAAAAAAACCCTGTCCTCGTTTCACTTTACTCCATTTTATGCACCCTCTACACACTCAACAGACATGTTGTTGTGTGCTGGGTGCCAGGGCACCGTGAGATTCAAGGCAACGTGATGGCGGATCAGCTTGCTGCATCCGCCCACGAAAGCACCGCCGTTACACCGACATCAATCCCGGCCCTTGATCTTAAGCCGTCTCTCAAACGAAAACTCAGGGACTACTGGCAGAGCAAGTGGGATACACACACACAAAACAAACTACACGTTATCAAGCCACACCTTGGCCATTGGCCACCAGTATCAAAATCGCGTCTAACAGAGGTAACACTAACAAGACTCAGGATAGGACACACATACACGACACACACACACCTTTTGTCTGGTGGCAATCCACCATTGTGTGACAGATGTGGGGAATACTTAACCGTCCTTCACATGTTAATTCAGTGTAAACACTTAGAAACTCTTAGAAAACAACATTTTCCAATACTCTACCGACAACATATACCTTTACACCCTGCAATGTTTGTCGGTAGGGAACCACTTTTTAGTCATAATTCATTGTTAGCGTTTTTAAAAGAAATTCACAGCTTTCATGTCATATACCCGGGCATACCGTAGCATGACCTCTCCAGAGAGGTTTTTGCTGCGGTGGCTACACAAAAAAGCACATGCCTCACGGCCCTTGGACGCAAGGGTTTGAACGAGTGAGGCACTTGTGCTATTGCCATACATATCCACCATCGTCTTTTATTATCACCAACTTTTGTCATCTGTTCACATCACACACACCTTTCACGGCATGGTCATGATTTTATTACCTGTATGTTTTTACCCGCCTTACTGCGAGGAATTTTATGGCCCTTATACAGCCGCTTATCACAATCATTGTCCATATTTTTTAGTAAGATGAACTGGCGCTCTTTGGCCGTGAATCGGCCCTTGCGCCATAAAACATCAAACATCATCATCATCAGAACTATAGTGCCTAGAATATATTTAAAATATTCTAGCCACCTGCCCTATGCTCGCGAGACGCGATCGACCAGATAAAGTACCAACGCTGCGCGCCCATCGGTCCGCTGACCACAGCGGTATACCTATCGGTGGGATGACGGAACTTCAAGACAAAGATGCAACGCTGTAGCCACCAACATTTTGCGAAAAATCTGAATTTCCTAGACTGAAAATGCGACTATGGCTTGTTAAGAACTAAAGCTGGAAGCGTATGCCAGGTTTTCCTCATGCAAACAAGATCGATTTTCTGCGAACGCCGGAGTTGCCAGCGACCACGTCGATTGCCTTAGCAGTGGCACATGAAACATTTATTTTTGTCTTAAAGTTGCGTCCTCTCTGCTATGGTCCTGGAAATAGATATCCGGTACTGTTGCCGAGACAACGGGCATGCGCCGTCGTTACTTCAACTTCCAAGGGAGTCAAAGCGGCACCTAACCTTACGGTAAAAAAAAAAAAAAGAATTATCTTGACTTTGGTTTTAATGGTGCTTGAGCCACCTTCGCCGCAGTACACCGATGCCCTGCGAAAAAGCGTATTGATATTTAAAAGGGGCTGTTAGCACTAGTGGGACACTGCGCATTTTTCTCAGTTACTCAAGCAGTTGTACGCCGCACAATTAATAAGCTACTAGCAATCCTTTGAAGCAGTGTATCACATTTCTGCTTCCCTAAAAAAAACAACTATATAGTGCGCCAGTTTTTTTTTTTGCCACTCTTACTCTTCGGTTTTACGAATGCCCCAAATTTCAAGGTCGCAAGCTTGGAAAATTAATATTTAAATTTGCAGAGTCTGTCAAATGATTCGTTAGGCACAGCAAATGCTAATAGAGACTTTATTATTATTTGCTCAGCGGGATGGATCAAATACTACTTTCATTGAAATAGCAGTACTCATGTTCACGCTTCACAATTTAGGTGATGTTGAATGGTTTATACATATCTTTTTCTAAATGTGAGCCTTTTTTATTCTGCTTCAAATTTGGTATTTCATCATAAAAAGTGCATGTTTTTTTCCCTATAATCTGCTCCAGAAGAACCTTGCCCCGCCACGGTGGTCTAGTGGCTAAGGTACTCGGCTGCTGACCCGCAGGTCGCCGGTTCGAATCCCGGCTGTGGCGGCTGCATTTCCGATGGAGGCGGAAATATTGTAGGCCCGTGTGCTCAGATTTGGGTGCACGTTAAAGAACCCCAGTTGGTCGAAATTTCCGGAGCCCTCCACTACGGCGTCTCTCATAATCATATGGTGGGTTTGGGACGTTAAACCCCACATATCAATCAATCAATCAATCAATGCTCCAGAAGAACCTTAGGTATTCGAAATTTCCGGAGCTCTCCACTACGGCGTCTCTCATAATCATATAGTGGTTTTGGGACATTAAACTCCACATATCAATCACTCAATGAACTCAAAGCTGCTCTGAGTTCTTGAAACACCATGTGGGCAAATGGGTACATTTCAACTTATTGGAAAGAAGCGATTATAATTCCAATACAAAAACAAGGGAAAGATCCATCCTTGTTTCCATCCGGCAAAGATATATCCGGCAAGATGCAGCTGTTATATACCTTCCTCTCGAGGGATAGTGGCAATCTACCTGTCATAATTTGAGAGTGCTTATCAAATGTGCTCCACCGCATTCTTAGTCTTCTAGTTACCGTATAAAGCGGAATATAAGTCGAGATATTTTCAATAAAACAATGAGCTAAAGTCGCCTTTCATCTTATATAGCGGTGTCTAGCCGACAGTGCACCGCTGTCTGGCAACATGTGGCTTGCATGTGCATGAGAAGCTGGACACGGCCATATTCGCATTCAAACCTAATAGCAGGTTGTTTTTTTTTCTCTCTTGTCTGTTTTTTTTGTGTTCATGATTTGCCTCCGATCTGTTCTAAGTTCTCGCTCCGCTTGACATTGTGTTTCATTTTTAGTGGTCTTTTTTTCGTTCACTGAATATGAGTAGCGGTACGAGAAGGCAATACTCAGCTGCGTTTAAAACTAGAGGTTGTTGAGTTCGCAGAAGCAAATAGGAATATGGCTGTTCAGTGCTGCTTTGGTGTATCAGAAAAAAAAGTGTGCTATTGGAGGGTGCAGAAAGGGAAGCTGCAGATGTGCAATCCTCGGAAAATGTCATTTCGTGGGCGAAGTGGGGTTCATCAACAGCTGGAGAATACGCTAGGGAACTTTGTGTGGGAAGTTCATGCGTGCCCGCTGCCAGTGACTGAGGTTACCATTCGCAAGAAAGCTGTGGAACTCGCTCGAGAAGCTGGGCTCATGAGAGAAGAGTTTCGGGCACCAAACTTTTGGGTGCGTTGATTCATGAGACGCAAACGATTTTCCTTTCGGTGGCACACATCCATCTGTCATAAGTTTCCAGGCGAGTTTGAGGACAAGCTTATAAACTTTCAGGGCTTCGTGAACCGGCTTCGGGAGCAGAATAACTAAGTGATGGGACAGATTGACAATGCTGATGAGACCCCCGTGTGGTTTGACATGCCTTCATCGACCATGATCATGCAACGTGGTGCCAAGGATATGAAGCTGTTGTCCACTGGCAATGAGCACTCGCGCTTCACCATCATGCTGGCATGCATGGCAGATGGTAGAAAGCTTCGCCCTTTATCATTTTCAAACGTAAGACAATGCCGAAGGGAAGTGTTCCGGCCCGGTGTTGTCGTTTGCGTCAACAAAAAGGGATACATGGACGAGGCCATGATGCTCGAATTGATAGGAGTAGTCTGGAACCGTCAGCCAGGTGCACTGCTGCGTCTTTGCAGCATGCTGGTGTTAGATGCGTTTTGTGGTCACTTAACCGACGCTGTGAAGCGCGCACTGGGCGATTGAAAAACGGACCTCGCCGTGATACTAGGGGGTATGATGTCCACCCTCCAACTGATCGACGTTGTGCTAAACAAGCCGTTCAAGGACAGAGTGCGGCTGGAGTACCAAAAGTGGATGTCCGGCGATAACCCAAAGACACCGGCGGGCCGCCTACAGAGGCCTCCGCTTGCGACTGTTTGTGGCTGGATGCTTTCCGCCTGGCGTTCCTTGCCAGATTCCATGGTGGAAAATGCTTTTAAGAAATGTTCCATCAGCAACTCGCTGTATGGAGCGGAAGACAACGTAGTGTGGGAGACGGCCAACGACAAACTCTTGTCTTCAGAAGACTGGTGCTTCGTCTGATGAATAGGAACAGTTGCGATGGTAGTTGAGGGGAGTTCCAATGATCGGAGTGCGGTGCGCCCAATTCGCAAATAAATGTCGTTCAGCAATTTTGGGTTGTTTTCCTTTTTTTTTTCTTATTCTGTAACCTGAGATTGCCGCTAGGAGGCTGTGAGGTGCTGACTGGCTTCACATGGGCTCGTGCTTTCCTGGCTTTTCAACTAGCATCACGGCACACGACCACCCTCATTTGGGTGTCCACGTAACAGGCAAGATGTCAGCGATCGGCGGACACTAGCCACCGTCAAGCGAGTCCCTGATTTCTTTATTTTCGCGAGGCCACACACCCGCCCGGCTAAGCTTAATACACAACGCAAGCCCATCGAGAGACGCGCCGTTAGCGCACAGTGCGTGCTGGCGACACTCGAGTGCTTCGGGGAGCATTGTACCGGCGCCAGCTCACGCGGCGTCCAGTTTGCAAGATGAGCCAAGAAAAAAAAAACAACCAAAACGCACAGTGATCAGTTAAGCGATGATAAAAACGCCATGCATTTGAACGCGATCGAAATGCAGAACGCAGAGACTCCTGGCGGTATGACGAGAGCAGTGGCAGAACAATTGAACGTGAAAGCGTTTGGATCACGAGAGCAAAGAAAGGCAAGAAGGACGCAGGGGAAAACATGACGTCAGAAGAAAAACTTCGCAAGGAAGAAATGACAACGCTGCAACACCAATCGCACCATCGCAAGCCTATGATGCCACCCCTGCCGTTTGACGACTACAAGGTCGTCGACCGCCCGCAAGCAGGCCTTGAGCTGGCAAAGTGGAACAATATCATCATCATGCAAGCCATGGAAAGAGCCAGTGGTCTGTCATAGCAATATTTCGGCGAGAAAGTGTGTGTGCAAGTGCAACGCCAAGAAAACATCATTATAGTAAGCACGGCGGAATGGGAAGACACGAAAAAACTTGAAGGCATCACCAGCATACAACTTGGCAGCACTTTCTTTATCATAAACGGCAACGCGAGAACGCCGGACAAGGTCTCTCGCAGTGTCATAAGCGGACTTTTGCCCGGCACGACTGAAACAGAGCTCAAGGCTGGCCTTCGTGCACCAGCGCGGTACACTATTCTCCATGCCCGTATGCTTGGGCAATCGTCAGCTGCAGTGATCTTTTTCCAAGGGCCGCATGTTCCTTATTACGTCCGGTTCTACAGTATCGACTTTCGATGCAGACCGTATCGAAAATCGGTGCAATATTGCAAGACCTGTGGCAACACGGGACACCGTCAGGATGTCTGCCCTCGACCACTTCAAGATTTGTGCTCTAAATGTGGCAAGGTCAACCAACCATCAGACCATGCGTGCAAACCCGCCTGTAAGATATGCGGAGAGGGGCATGAAACTGCAAGCAAAGATTGCAAAAAAAGACCTAAACCCAATCCGCCATCATTCCACATTCGACAGCAACGAATGGACTGGCTAAAAGCACGAGACTGCCGCAAGAGTCTTGGGAATGAAGACTTTCTGGACCTAGGAAGCCAAATGACCAATTTGAGCAGCAGCGCTAGCATCACTCCTGCACAAGGTCGATCACGGCCCATACTCCAACGAAGCTCACGATCCCCATCCTGATCACGCTCACGCTCGCACTTGCCCAAAAGAGTGAGCTATGCCATTGCACCAAGTGGTTCGAGTAGCTCCGAAGCAACAAGCAAGTGCGTGTCTTCGTCACTTGACAACAAAGCCTTCCGATCGCTCCAAGATATGGTGCACAATTAAGAAAGTGCATTACAGCATCAAGCCAGTCAACTGCAAAGTCAACAAGCCATTATCGACAAGCTGATACATAGCCACCAGAAACAGCAAGACAGTATGAATAAGCTTCTTAAAAAATGTGAGGAGCAAAAGGACCTGATAGACAAGCTTCACCAGAAATGGACTACCATCCAAAAGCATGATGGACAACCGGGTGCCCTCCTTACCTCAACACACGTTAAAGAACCCCAGGTGGTCTAAATTTCCGGAGTCCTCCACTACGGCGTCTCTCATAATCATATAGTGGTTTTGGGACGTTAAACCCCACGTATCAATCAATCCTTCCCTCAACAAATGTGGAATCTAGTGTCGATGCCCGATTCTAAACCTTACAAGAAACTTTAATGAGAAGCATCCACACTGTCATAGAGAACATTGTTCAGACAGCAATAGCAAATTTCGTCGTAAGCATAAACAACAAGATTACCACGTTTGACGCCAAAGTGGACGGACTTGCAGCGCAGCTGAACAACTTTATAGCATATGTGAAGAAGATCTACGCCTCTGAAGAGCACCTCGATAGTTCTCTGAGTGACGTTCATCCTGACAGGAAGCAGGCACTAGTAAAAGGCCGAACTGCTTCTCATTCAGTTTCACCTACCAGCGAGCGCCAGCGGGGAGCTGAACAAATTGAAGATGGCAGTCCCTAATAAAAAGGTAGCAAACACGCTCTCAACTCTCTGCATCTGGCAGTGGAACTGTCCTTCCTACCGTCCACGTTTTGCTACTTTGCAAGAATTAGTCAAGCAAGACCCACCCGACCTCATAGCACTGCAAGAAACAAATACACATAATGTGCGGCTACAAGGGTACAACGGCCACATCCAAACAAAGTGTACAGCAATCCTTACAAAAATGACTCTCACGGTACAGGAATTAGAACAAATAAACATACTTCTCGAGCACACCGTGATAGAAGTAATACCAGAAAGGAAATCGCAATACAGACTCATTGTTGCGAGTGTGTACAGCCCCCCAAAAGACCACAACTGCCAAAATTTGACCTTCTGGCTCGAGAACTGAAGAAACGCGCTGATGGCCATCAAGTTGTTATAATGGGATACTTTAACGCCCCTCACACGGCTTGGGGCTACCATACCACAACAAAGGAAGGTGCCCGAGTACACGACACGGCTCAGCAGCAGACTGTCTTTGTGGAACAATCCAATCCAGACAACAAGAGTAGGGAATAGTGTCGCCAGAGACACAAACCCCGATCTCACGTTCACGTTAAATGTGCGTTCAGCGAAGTGGAGCTGTCTCCCAGAAACCCTGGGAAGCAACCACCACATAATCCAATTACTGTAGCTCACACTCGCAAGTCCAGGAGTATTGGCACGGTCCAAATAACAGAGTGGTGTTGATTCCGAGGTGCTCTAAATGTTGAGACCACCATCGATAACATAGACAATTGGGTGAGGAAGGTCCTCGACATTGCATACCAACACACCAAAAGAATACAGCTGAATGAGGACTCACCAGCCGTTGACATGCATCTCCTTCATCTCTGGAAAGCAAGAAGATCTCTTTTTAAGAGATGGAAGAAGCAGAAGCTAAATAAGAAACTCAAGAAGAGAATCCCCCTGCTCACTGAACAAGCGCAGGAATATGCAGAGAGGTTAGGAAGACAATACCGGTCTGCATTTTGCGACGCACTACAGGGTACGTTAAGCACACAGAAAACGTGGCACATTCTGTGGGCTCTTCTCGACAACAGCCCTACAAGGACGGAGCAGCGACAAAATATTTGCAGGCTGATACACAACTATGCCGCATCAGAAGAGGACCTCCTTCGAGAGCTCCAGAAGAAGTTGTCTGGAGACCCACCAATAACCACGATGGCACACGACAAAGCCTGCAACGTAAAACCAAATCCCGAACTTGATGAACCATTTACGCTGGCAGAACTAGGTGCAGCACTAGCTACACTCACTAAAAACACCAACCCACGGAAGGATCGCATTATGAACAAGCATCTCCGCAACCTTCCGCAGCAGGCCACCGATGCCCTACTCCAGTATCTCAATGCTTGCTGGGAGAGTGGTGAGATACCGGCTACCTGGAAACATTCAGTGATTACTATGATTCCGAAACCCAACAAGCAGCTCAGCATCGAGAACCTGCGCCCCATTTCCCTTAGCTCGTGTGTAGGAAAACTATTCGAGCACATGGTACACAACAGGCTAACCCCGTACCTCGAAGACGAGGGATATTTTCTGAACACAATGTTCGGATTCAGGCAACACCTATCAACGCAAGACATTTTCCTTTTGCTCAAGGAAGACCTCATCGATCACCTCAGCACCAGAAGCAAATCTTCAATCGTAGCTATTGATATAAAAGGAGCTTTCGACCACGTCAGCCACGACGCAATCCTCTGCAATCTTGAACATCTGGACTGCGGGCCTCGGTTATACAACTACGTGAGAAATTTCCTCAAGCATCGCACGGCCACAGTGGGAATTTACAATCTTCGCAGCGACACTTTCTGACTACTGAACAGAGGTGCTCCACAGGGTTCGGTCATTTCGCCGTTGCTTTTCAACGTTACATTGATCAGGTTACCAACCAAGCCTCCTCGATGCTATACAAGACCTGGGACATGCCTTTTATGCGGACGACATTATGTTATGAACAAGGGCCTCAAATACTGAAATGCAAGAAATGCGCTTATAAGAAGCAGTAGATAATGTTACGGTAACTTATTTAATAAATTAAATACGATGCACCGTGCTAGGCGAACAAGATGGCGGCAGTTCATCAACAACTAGCCACCAACGTCGTCTTTCTCTTTCTTGCAGCCAGGCTGGGCCGGCTGTTGTGTATCATAACCCCCCGGCGGTAGAAGCACCGTCTCGGTGCTTGAGCAACTCAGATGCCGTAGAAGGAGGGTAATAAGGTTTGAGTCGAGCTATGTGCACGATGTCGCTCGAAGGTGACGATGACGTTGAATCGGCTGAAACGATCTCGTATGTAACGTCAGTCACCTGGCGAACGACGCGATATGGTCCAGTGTAGCGTGACAGCAGTTTTTCAGAAAGCCTACACGCTGAGTGGAGACCAGAGGAGGACAAGGGAACCCGGTGAAAAGTGCACGTTTCGATGATGGATATCGTAGAGCTGTCTTTGGTGCTCTTGTGAGGCCTGCAGGCGGCTGCGGGCGAGTTGGCGAGCGTGGTCGGCTCCCGCGATGGCTTTGCCGGCATACTCAGTGACCGAGGGCAGCAGGGTGTCAAATGGTAGGGCGGGTTCTCGGCCGTATAGAAGATAGAATGGTGAATAGCCGGCAGTGTCGTGACGTGACGAATTATATGCGAACGTTACAAATGGCAAATGAACGTCCCAGTGCTAGTGGTCGGCCGCTACGTATTTATTTAGAAAGCATGTCGGTTATGGTGCGGTTGAGGCGCTCTGTAAGACCGTTCGTTTGAGGATGGTACGAAGTGGCAAACTTGTGCGTGGCAGAGCAAGAGCGCAAGATTTCATCAACGACAGCTGATAGGAAGGTCCGGCCCCGGTCAGTGAGAAGTTGGCGTGGAGCTCCGTGTGCTAAAATATTATCATATACCAGAAAGTCCGCCACATCGGTTGTGCAACTCGTCGGAAGTGCTCGTGTGATAGCGTACCGTGTCGCATAGTCACTGGCGACAGCGATCCATTTGTTGCCTGAGCTGGAGATCGGGAATGGGCCAAGCAGGTCAAGGCCAACTCGAAAATAATGTTCAATGGGAATGTTGATCGGCTGAAGGAATCCAGCTGGTAGAGAAGATGGCTTTTTGCGGCGCTGGCAAGGCTCACAAGCGGCGACGTAGCGTCGAACAGAGCGGGCAAGACCAGGCCAAAAGAAACGTCGACGTACACGGTCGTATGTGCGAGAGACGCCCAAGTGGCCCGCCAAAGGAGCGTCATGAAGTTGGTTGAGAACAGTCGCACGAAGATGTGCTGGTATGACGGGGAGCAAGTCATGGCCATATGGATCGAGGTTACGGTGATACAGGATGCCGTCTTTTACCAGGAACATTTGTAGAGATGCGTCGCGAGGCATTAACTCCAGCTTGTCAATGATGGTTCGCAGGAAAGCATCCCGGCATTGTTCGTGGCCAAGGTTGAGTACCTAGTTGCGTCACACACAGAAGGTCTGGAAAGGTGTCAATATGAGCAGCCTCTTCCACAGGGTAGCGTGATAAACAATCCGCATCTTGATGTGACCACCCTGTTTCGTACGATACGGTGAACGTGTATTCTTGTAATCGTAGGGACCAACGAGCGAGGCGTCCTGTGGGATCCTTGAGTGAGGCCAGCCAGCAGAGCGCGTGGTGGTCAGTGACTACCCGGAATGGATGCCCGTATAAGTATAGGCGAAACTTGGTAACTGTCCACACAAGAGCGAGACACTCACGCTCCGTGATTGAATAGTTGCACTCGGCTGTAGATAGCAGTCGGCTTGCATATGCTATAACACGGTCATGTCCGCATTGGTGTTGCAATAGCATTGCCCCCATGCCATGCCCACTAGCGTCAGTTCGAACCTCGGTTGGAGCTGATGGATCGAAATGAGCTAAAATCGGCGGTGTTGTTAGGAGCGTCGTGAGCTGGGGAAAAGATGAGACTTGATCAGCGCCCCAGAAAAACAGGGTGTCCTTCTTCAGGAGGTTTGTGAGTGGGCGTGCAATGATGGCGAAGTCCTTAACAAACCGTCGAAAGTAGGAGCACAAGCCCACAAAACTGCGAATGTCCTTTGTTGACTTCAGAACAGGAAAGTCTGTGACGGCGCGAATTTTCTCAGGATCCGGGCGGACTCCTGTGGCATCGACGATGTGGCCAAGTACGGTTGTTTGACGACGAGGAAAGTGGCATTTCGACGAGTTCAGTTGAAGTCCGGCTCGACGAAAAACGTCAAGAATTGCCGATAAACGCTTGAGATGGGAGTCGAATGTGGGCGAGAAAACGATAACGTCGTCTAAATAACATAAGCAGGTTAATCATTTAAACTTTTGGAGCAATGAGTCCATCATTCTTTCGGATGTGGCCGGCGTATTACAGAGACCAAAGGGCATAACTTTAAAGTGATAAAGCCCGTCAGGAGTGACGAATGCGGTCTTGTCATGGTCCATCTCGTCCACAGCGATCTGCCAATAGTCAGATCGAAGGTCGATAGTGAAAAAATACGTAGCACTGTAAAGGCAGTCTAAGGCATCGTCGATTCTAGGCAACGGGTAAACGTCTTTCTTTGTAGTTTTGTTGACATGCCTATATCTACACAAAAGCACCATGTTCCATCCTTCTCTCTGATCAGGACGACAGGAGAAGCCCAGGGGCTACAAGAGGGCTCGATTATGTCTTTTGCAAGCATCTTTTCGACTTCCTGTTGTATGACTGTGCGCTCGGACACGGAAACACAATATGGGCGTCGGTGAATGGGACTCGCGTCACCAGTATTGATGCGATAAGTAACGACACTCGTTCGGCTTAAAGCCGTGCTGGCGAAGTCGAAAATGTCACTATAGGACTCCAGGACGTGACGAAGGGCTTCCGCTTGATCAGAAGCGAGGTCTGATGGTACCATGTGGTCAATGTCGACGCCTGCATGTGACGAAGGGCTTCCGCTTGATCAGAAGCGAGGTCTGATGGTACCATGTGGTCAATGTCGACGCCTGATGAACGTGATAGAGTTGGTTCATGGTCTGAGGTGCAGCAATCATCCACTCTGAAGGGTTCAACCGTATGGTCTTGTAGAGCAGTAATTTCAGTTAGGGAGATACCTTGTGGAAGAATTTGGGCAGTGAGGGCAAAATTGACAATAGAAAGGCATGTGCAGTTTTTAACGATTGTCAAAATGGTGTGCGGAACAGCGACACCATGCGTAAGCATCACGGCATGAATTGGGGCCACCATGTAATCGCCGTCAGGTACAGGTGGTGTAGAGAATAGGTCGATATGTGTGACACAGTTAGGCAGAAGGCGTGCGAAATCAATGCAGCAAAGGCGACTTTGGGGTGGGTTGGTCAGATCAGAAAGCAGAGGCATTTCAAGGTCAAGACAGCCGGCTGAACAATCTATAAGGGCCGAGTGAGCGGTTAGAAAATCCATGCCTAGAATTGCTTCATGAGGGCAATTTTCTATAACGGTGAAAAGAACAGCAGTGCTTCTATCGGCGATAGTCACATGGGCAGAGCACATGCCAATAATCGCGGCAGTTCCCCCGTCGGCAACTCGAACGGCTCGGTTCAAGGCGGGTGTGATAACTTTCTTTAGGCGGCGACGAAGAGCAGCACTCATTATGGACACATGCGCGCCGGTATCGATCAATGCGCGAACAGGTACATTGTCTAAAGTAACGTTCAACAGATTCCGGGTGGTCGGTAATGTTACACGAGGGTTTCTTGTAGAGGTCGCCGTCAATGCAGCTTCACCTCCAGAAGCTGCACTGCCTAGTTTTCTGGTCGGGGGCGCTGTTTATAGGTCGGATAGGCAGGACGGCATTGTGGGGGCGAACGAGATTGACGGTGAGCAGGGGATGGTGAGCGGGCGTAGCGAGGTCTCGTCAGAGGTGCGGCAGAATCAGAAGATGTCGTCGGTATAGGGGAATCAAAATCAAATGTCGATGACGACTGGTGGACATAAGTGGCCTGGGTAGGAGGCCCATAGTGTGCCGGCGGAGCCCAGTGATTGCGGCAGTGGCGAGCAATATGACCGACACGTCGGCAATTGAAGCATATGGGCTTGTCGTCCAGTGTACGCCATTCGGACAAATTGCGCTGTCGAGAGTAGTTGGAGTTGTCACATCGGGGAACTGGGCGGACGACGTCATCACAAGAGGAAGTAGCAGCTGCGTTCGGCAGGCGCGTGATGCCGCGGGTGACGCGGCGGGCTTTAGCCTGTTCTAGACGGCGGCATTCTGTCAGGATCGTGTCACTGCTCGTGACATTAAAAATCAGCAGGTTGAAGGCATCGTCAGCAATCCCTTTGAAGACGTGATTAACTTTTTCTTCTTCTGACATGCGCCGGTCGACCTTGCTACAAAGCGCCAAGACGTCAAGAATGTATGAGACGTACGATTCAGTAGACGTCTGGGCGCGAGTGGCGAGAGTTTTCTTGGCAGCGAGCTGACGACCAGATGAATCGCCGAAAAGATCACGGATCTTCGATTTGAAAAGATCCCAGCTTGTGGTTTCGGCTTCGTTGGTTTCGAACCATGTTTGCGGCGTGCCGTCGAGGTAGAACACAACATTGGCGAGCATGAGCGTGAGATCCCAGCGGTGGGTAGCACTGACTCGCTTGTACCAGTGCAGCCAAGAGTCAACGTCGATGGTATCGTCAGCGGAGAAAGTTCCAGGATCCCGCAGGGGTGGCAGGGTGACATAAGTTGTTTGCTCGGATCGAGAGACCGGTGGTGATGAGGCACTGGCAGTTGAAGTAGCCGAGGAGTCCCCAGTGTTGTGACCGCTGCGCGTCTCCATCGAGGTATGGGAGTCGTCCACCTCCACCAACAATGTTACGGTAACTTATTTAATAAATTAAATACGATGCACCATGCTCGGTGAACAAGATGGTGGCAGTTCATCAACAACTAGCCACCAACGTCGTCTTTCTCTTTCTTGCAGCCAGGCTGTGCCGGCTGTTGTGTATCAATATCATCGAGAGGTACTTAAAAAAATGTGGCCTCAAATGTGCTTTCAAAAAAGTCGGGAACACCTCATGCTGAAGTGTAGAACGAGAGGGCAGCCTGCCGCCTACATTGAACCTGATCCCAGCGTCACTGTCAACAGGAAGCCCATCATGAAAATGGAAACGTTACGAGTAGTGGGGCTCCACATCCACAAAGATGGGTCAGGTGCGGCCACACTCCCTCGACTGCAGCGCACGCTATCTTAACTCACGCATCCCATCAGGCGAATCACGAACCGTAGAAGCGGCTTTAAAGAGCAAGGTAGACTGCGCGTTGTGCAAGCTCTCCTCAGCAGTCAAATAACCTATGGCACTCCCTACCTCGCCCTGAAGAACGCAGAGGTAGAGAAGCTGAACATCATGATTCGTAAGGCCATCAAAATTGCTTTAGGGCTTCCATTCACGGCTTCCACTGCGAAACTACTGAAAATGGGCGTGCATAATACCTGGCAGGAACTAGCCGAAGCCCACAGGGCTAGCCAGAACGACTAAAGCTGTCGCCCACTGGAAGATCAGTGCTACAACGGCTGAACTATAGCGAAACCTTTATAGGCGACACAGACACGGACTGAAAAGAACGGATTCCTCCAAACATCCACGAATCTTTCTGTATTGCACGAATCCCCCGCAATATGCACCCCACACATCACAAGGAAAGAAGGCAGGCACGAGTGAATGCTCTACGACGAAATCACAGCCAAGATCCAGACGCCAGATATACAGACGCAGCCAAGTATCCTGGTAGAGATGCCTACGCTTTGAGTGTCATTGATACTTGGGGTGTAGAGCTCACATCTGCCACACTACGCAACCGAAGCCCAGAAACTGCAGACGAGGCGGCGATTGCCCTAGCTACCACAACGTGCTTGGATGCAGCTGTGGTATTTACAGACTCTCAAGCAGCCATGCGAAACTACAGCAAAGGTCGTGGGTCTACCGAAGCAATTCAGATATTGAAGCGCCGAAGCACTCCGATGCCATTCGCCTGTGTGACATGGGTTCCTGGGCATGAAGGGCTGGAGGGAAACGAGGCCGTTTCCCCTTCCTGTTTTTAGACGCTATTTCCCGTTTTTTAGACCCCTTCCCGTTTTTCAGACGCCAGGACTGTGTCCGCGGAGGCTGAGTCTGTACCTAAGACTTACTCTGCAATACTGCAACACCATAGGCTGGCGCACAGAGAGTATCCACCACCACACTCAAAGCTCAACAAAGAGGACAGCACCATACTGAGAAGACTGCAGAGCAACACGTACATACATGGCATACTAATGCACCGATTGTACCCAACATTACACGAATATGTTTGCCCGATTTGCACCGTACCTGACACGTTGGCCCACCTGATCCTCAAGTGTCCATGCAATACAAATACAGATCTATCGCCTCTGCCGAACACCTGTGATGCTGGTAAAGAAAACAAACACTTTCTCGAAACGTGGAAGGCCAAGCTCGCCTTGGAGGACCTGGACCAACAACGACATCTGGTCGCCAGGGCCAAAGAGGCAGCGAAGGCCAGAGGGTTTCTGGAACGAGAAGACCTCCCACCTAAGGTGAACGCGGAACCTACACCGCTATACCGTTTCGAAAATAAACGTTTATTCCTCCTCCTAACCTGAACTTGGGGGGTCGACCAATATTCCCACTCGACCTATAGTCCGGTGTATACGGTACTTCAATCTCGTGCTTCGGCTCCGCGGTTATCACCTTCCCTAAGTACACATAGTCTTCACATAGTCTTTTACAACTTGAAGTGCACTATTACCTATTTCGAAGCGCTTACATCCAGCTATAATGACGCTTCAGTTGAAAGCATCTATGAAAACCTGGAATCGGCAATGAGTAAGGTAAAAGCACAGTACACAATACTGATGGGAGATTTTAATGAAAAGGTAGGAAAGAAGCAGGCTGGAGACCAGGCAGTGGGAGATTATGGCATCGGTACTAGAAATGCTAGAGGGGAGCTACTAGTAAAATTCGCAGAACGCAATAATTTACAGATTTTGAATACCTTCCACCGAAAATGAGAACACCGTAAGTAGACATCAAGGAGCCCTAATGGCAAAAAGAAAAACGAAATAGAAGTGAATATGCACCACAGTTAATAGGTGATCAAGAACAAGCTTTGTATTAGATTTTGAGGTTACGTTGGATGAACAACTCTTATATATCAACAATGAAAATAAGTTTCTCGGTATCATCCTAGACTCAAAACTATTTTTTGTCCTTCATATCAAGTACATCAAAACTAAATGCCTAAAAACAATGAATATACTAAAAGTAATGTCGCACGCTACATGGGGAAGCGACAGGAAGTGCTTAATTGGCCTCTATAGAAGTCTTGTTAAGACATGTTTGAACTATGGTTGTGTAGTGTACCACTCTGCCACGCCAAGTGTGCTGAAAATGCTTGATCCCATCCACAATTTGGGCATCCGTCTAGCCACTGGTGCCTTCAGGACGAGCCCTGTTCAAAGTCTCTATGCGCGATCAAACGAGTGGTCACTCAATTTGAAATGGTCATACGATATCCTCACGTATTTTCTGAAAGTGAATGCACAACCTGAACACCCTGTTTATCCCGCTGTAAATGACACTCAATGTGCCACACTATTCCACAACCCACCGGCAAAAAGCCTTTTTGACCTTGTATCGGAAAGCTTAATGAAGAAATGTATCTCTCAATTTTTACACAGAGTGGAGACCATTCCTGCCATGGAAGTTTCAGCAAATTGATTGTGACATATCCTTCATCGAAACATCCAAAACTGTCCCACAAGAACAGATACTTATGCATTTTCTTGAACTGCAGGCAAAGCAGAAACTTTTTCTTTGTTGACTGCTGTGAAAAATATCGGCAAGGAAAAGTTAGAAAAATCAATTATCTTCACCGACTCTCTGAGTGTAATAAAAGCCATCATTTCTCTCCGAAAATATACAAACCCTGTAGTGATGTAATTGTATGTATTACTTTGCATCTGGCCAACATATTGTGTTGTGCTGGGTGCCTGGACATAGAGGCATAAAAGGGAACGTCTTAGCAGACCAGCTAGCCATTTCTGTCCACATAAAAGCTTCTAATGTATCCACAAATGTTCCTGTTACGGGCTTGAAGCCTTTTTTAAAGAAAAACCTCTGGGCCTTCCGGCAAAAGTCGTGGGATCTAGAAACACACAATAAATTACACATCATTAAGCCATACCTCGGCAGCTGGACACCCACCTCAAAGTCACGCCACACCGACAGTAACATTATGTAGACTCAGAGTAGGACACACACACAGCAGACACTCGTACCTTTTGTCCAGTGATGAGCCAACCAGCAGTGATAAATGTGGCCAGCCTATCTCAGTCCTTCAGATCATGCTGGAATGCCAGAAACTTTAACCACTCAGGAAAACGCATTTTTCAGTACCATTCCGACAGCAAGTCTCACTGCATCCAGTAATGTTCCTAGGCAAAAATCCATTTTTCAACTATGAATGTCTTTACGATATTTAAAAGAACTTTGAATTTTTTGCATCATCTACACGGGTGATTCGTAAGCGCGGCCTTTCGAAAGAGGTCTACGCTGTGGTAGCTCTAGTAAAAGAATGCACGTACCTCAGGGCTCTTGGTCTCAAGGGTGTTCGTGAGGCTTCTTTGCTAATTATGCTGTATTAACACAAGCACTACCTATTCATCCTCATTACACATAGATAATGTCACTTACATTATTTTATCAATTACAGTCAAATCCCACAACAACGATATTGACGGGACGTGCGAAAATATTTGTCGCGGAATTTCATTGTAGTGAAATTTAGTCTATAGACCACAAAATTTAGAAAGTTCTGATGATTATGACTCTTCCTTTGGTCCCAGCAAGTGGGTGTATTGAACTCTCGCTAACTCAGATGTACCAGGCTACACTCTTAGTGAATGTATTTTGTCGCGTACAATGCAGTGAAAATAAATCCGGAGCTGATGTCGGGGTGCCGGTTATATGAGAATTTTGGTGTGCAAGTTGGCTTCACGGCGATGCAAGGAAGGTGGCTCTGCATCAATACGCTGGTAGTTTTTTTCTTCCTCCTGTGGTTTGCGGTCGGGGGGTACTGATTATATGCAGGGGCAGGTTATACAGAAAAAAATACGATATTCAGAAGCGCTGCGATTGAGCGTGCCAAAGCTTCGCTAGAGGCCGACTGAAAACTGCAACTGAAAGGGCCGAAGCTTCATACTACCATGGCCACTAGTGAATGGCAAGAAAGCCATAATGCTTCGTGTCATTTTATGACTTTATTACCTTTATTCTATGGCCTTGTTAGCTGCTCACCTTCAGGTCGTATTCTCTATTAATAAACACGATAGAGACCGTGGTTTCCTGCACAGCGATTGCGGCAAAAAGTAATTCAGTTTTTAAACTGCGCCCGCTACGCTGGCCGGTTGCATGTCTTAAAAACTGCGCCGTTGCTATCTTTGTTTACATTGTTATCACAAGAAATATTGGGTTGAGTGAGTGTGCATTAATTGTGCATGTACTTTCGTGGTCGGCCATGATCGTGCGTTCGACAGGACTGCATTTGTGTTGCCGTGGTTGCGGCGGAATGCATTAGGTACACTGGGACTAGTTGCACGCTGCTCGTGTGTGCACATTTATGATGACGTGGTTGTCATTGTTGTCAGCTGAGGCTATGGTAAACAGGTACTTAGGTAACCTGTAATTATGGCTAAAATCCAACATGTTTTTTTCAAATTTATCGAAAACCAGCTATATTATTTTTAGACCGATTAGTACTGCTGAGTTTTATAAGGTCAATATCCTGTTTGGACACATAAGAATACCTGAGGTTGATTCCATGAAATTTCTCGGTGTCTGGTTCCACCAGAACCTTTCCTGGAACATGCATGTCTCAAAATTAGCGTCTTATATAAATTAAGCAAAAGTGTTGGCTGTCTCTAGAAGGTGACTAGTCTTGTACCCGAGTGGTTGACAGTGCAAATGTATTATGCGCTTGTATATTCTAAACTAACCTATTGTATTCTGGTCTGGGGAACAACTACTACTATCAGAAACAAGTACTTCAAAAGAGAGCTTTGCAGTGCATTCATGGTTACTGCGGCAATCTCCAGGATCTTCTAACTTCGCCATTGTTTCATCACTATGCTTTGCTTAAAGTGAACCAAGTCTACTTTTTTCGTATGTTGCAGCATAATAAAGTCAATCAATTACATACTCAAAACAATACTTTGACTAATGATCCATACCATTTTCCAAAACGAAGCCTGCGGGGCCCTAAGAGGCATACTAACTATGGCAAACAAAACTTAACATATCAGGTGAATGTGGCTATGAATAAGATGTTTAAAAATGTCAATTCTGATGTTGCATTAAAAATATTTAAAAATGGCACAAATAAATGTTTACTCGACCTTGGTTTCTGTTGTGTATAACATTTTTACAGCTATATGCTTAAAAACAGTTTATTTTGTTGTACTTGCAAGTGTAGCTGACTTTTCTATTTATTATGTCATGTTTTTAGTCATATTGTTTTGTTAACGGTCACCAGACTGTACAATGAAGCCGAGGCCTTTGTCAGGCACCCCATTCTTTAGCCCCGGAATTCCTCCTTTGTATTAAAGGAAACAAAACTTAATTTCACTTCACTTCATTCACAATCGCAGGGCTAGTGACGACAAGCGGTAGTTTTGTTTTGAGTGCGATGTCAAAAACATATAGACGGAGTTTTCAAATATCACAATTCTGCTGCAGCCTGCACGTGCCTCAAGCCAACCGGCAGCATAATGATAGATGGGCGAGCTGTCGCCGGGCATATCAGTGGTGATAAATTTTAGCGGGATGTGCGTGTGGTGGCAGAAATTGTGTCTCCCATGAAGACACGATTGTTGCGATGGGGCCATGCGCTCTGGATGTCATGAGCCATCAAAAAATGGCTGAGTTGGTAGCGGTATCTCGTGGCAGTCTTAAGCAAGTTACATTTCCTTATGGGGTGGTACTCGCAAAACTTCGTTGAAGCAAAATATTCAGGAAAAGTATTTGTTGTGACGAGACATTTTTTACATTGTTTTCTATAGGTGGCTAACGGGAGATCGAAAATCATTTTTTAGAGCAGACTTGTTATAGCGGGATTAGGCTGTATATGTTTTACGCAACCTAAATTCGAATTATTTTGGGCCGTTATACAGCCACTCAACATCACCACTGATCGCATTCCATACCATGGCCTGGCACTTTTGGGCCACCACTGGTCCTTGTGCCATAAAATATCACATATCAATCGATCTGTCTTGTGGAATTTCGCACTGAATTGATAGTGTTAGACCCACACCAGCATCACAAATTTCAGTCACCGCTGTGCCTTGGTTCAATAAAAGTTTTGCAAGTCGGTTCTCAAAACATCCACATGGGTTAGCAAAGCTGGTAGTAGTGCGTCTGGTAACTCTAAGCAGCTCTAAAAAATATTGATTAGCTGCCCATGGCTGCAGTGTTCTTACTGAAATAAAAAAAAAGTAATTGGCAGATCCCACGTACAGTGGGAATCGATGATATGCAAAGCAGGAATGATGAAGGTTGATATGTCACTTTACAATCGGCACAGCATTACGAGGCCGATGTAAATTATGCCGTACGCGATTTCCATGTCATGATTATCATGTTTGGACGTGTCATTTATCTTTGTCTATTCACATCACATGATACCAAATTTGATATATGTGCAGCTAGTAAAACGGCCGCAAGCATGCTTTAAGCGTAGCATGTAGTCATGCGTTACATGACATGCATATCATCATTATCATGTTAGGACGCATTGTTTTCTTTCGTCTGTTTACATCACGTGATACCAAATTTGGTATACGTGGAGCTAGGGAAACAAACGTAAGTGCGCTATGAGCGTAACATTGGACGTATCATTTACCTTCGTCATCCATTCACGTCACGCGACACGAAATTCGGTATATAGCCAGGTAGGCAGACAGACAGATACGCTCAAAGTCGCAGAGTTTGCTAAGAAATGCTTCGCATTAAAAAAAAAAAGCAGCAAAGATGCCTGTCTGTTTCGATTGCTGTTGCTGAAAATTCTATTCCTTACTAGGTCCAGAATTGTATCTTGTTAGAAATCTCAGAGCAAAAGCTAAATTAGGTAAGCACCAGCAAGAAGGCTTTCTGCTAGTGCTGTGAAAAGGACAGCGTGTATGTGCACACAGTTCAAAGGGTACACAGTTTAAATGGTAGGCTTTTTACTGAGCTACAAGACAGCAGTTCTATAAAAGAAAGCAGGTAGCAATAATGAAAACAATGCAGTTTCCAGCATTGTGACGCATGGCACATCTGTGGCTCAGAAAGTTATTCTTGCGGTTCGCAAGGCCGAAAAAAAAAAAAAAGTCAACAGTATTTGTGGAATGACACATAATGCTAAAGCCTCTTAATCCTTGTGATAAAATTGCAGGTGGCTGAGCACCGTGGTTGACACAGATGGAATGAAATGACACACTTTATTCCTCTCGAGTCCCTGAACAGTTTCTTCAAAATACAGGGTTTTGATGTACCTTTTTTTCTTTGTCCTTAACCTTTACAGATGGAGATGCTTGTACTACGGACAGCGATGATTTTGACCTGGACCCTTTTTGCCCAGATGCCGATGATGATGATGCGTTGGATTCAGTTGTTTCACGGTAAAGAAATATAGTGTTCTGTCCACAAGTACTATGTTCTTTAGAACCTAATATATGTCCCATAACTTTAATGAACTTAAGTTATTGAGTTGTGACCTCTGGCATTCTAATTTACTAATAAAATACAGTTCCATATTGCACTGTACTCTCTCCAAGCCTAACTGGTGTTACGCACAGCACTTAGTTATATTTAGTTGACTTTGCATGGCTAGCAATATCGGATAGATAATAAGTGATTAATAATTTATCAGTATCCACGTAAATTTATGGATAGAGTTAACTGCAGTGTGCCTATGGCAAACTGGTCTTCTCTCCCTCCTCCCCCTTTTTTTTTAAATCTTTAGGCGTCTTGCTGTGTTTTACCATATGGTTACTGTTCTTAGTGATATGTTTAAAGCACTTTCATTTCTGTTACTCTTAGTTACAGCATAGTGTTTATTACCACAAATCATTGAAACTCTTAATTAATTCATCAACTCTACAAAAGGCCCTCTACCCAACTATTTACCTATTTTAGTTATAAGCTTGGTTATCAATGCAATGAAACCACTGGCTTGAGTATTCAGTTACGAACAGTGTTTGTGCTTGGGAATCGTCTCCAAAGTTGGAGTGGATTTCTAAGCATTTTTATCAGACAGCAACACGAAAGGGTTTATTTTAGCTAGGATGATCAAGTAGTGGTGGGGTTTCATAACGGCCTTATCGAGAATGAGGCAATGCAGAGGCCAAAATGTATTTAGTATGTAGATAATTTGGCGCAACCAAAGTGCTGTCGACAACACTTTACACGTGAGTCTAAGATGCTTTTTCTCAGTCTCTGCTATTATCTCATCTTCTTTGCAAACCTAACTGATGTGGCGGACATGGGTGTGCTCCCTTTGAGTCCACAGTTTTAAATCTGCCTTTTAGACGGTTATTTCAAGAACATCTGAAATTTTGGATGTTAAAAATCTTTGGCATCTGCTTTTTTGAACTTCCTGCCCAAATTTCAGGACCAGAATAGCATTACTTGAACCCCCACCTCTGCCACATCTATCATGTTCATGTTGGAACCAGTGTTTTACGAAGTCAATACCGTTGTAACCAAAGCAGAGTTTGAAAGCCAGCTTTGCTGCAATATAATTCTGTGATGGGGTGAAGCGTAAAGAAAATTTAAAGAAGGCTTTGTTGTCAATCACGCGTTGACTGTATTCGTCTCTGAGAAGTTCGAATAGTAAAATTTTAGTGTGAACTGAATAGAAAAGCAAACACTATTCAAAATGTTTTGGAAAGTTTTAATATTCACACAGGTCTATTTATTTATTTGTTCATTTCAGAGTGCTGCAGGTCAATATTTTGACCCCCCCCCCCCCCCCCGAGCAGGAGTAATACATAATAAACATACATTATCTCTAGTAACAAACAAAAAAAAATGAACAGGAAAGAATACCAAGCAGTTTTAAGAAGTCATTGAGTGTGCATGTGCACCAAAAAAACACTGCAAGTTCAGCACATAATTAAAAACAAGTACTTTCAACACAATGCAGAAGGCAAAATGTATACTCAAAAATATAGTTAAACCTGCCTAGAATGAACATCTGTACAACTAATGCCTTAAAGTTTTTCTATTCCCTGCTGTTACACCATAGAAGCACATGTATTTGTGATCTCTATGTAACAAAGTGGCAGCAGGAGACACCTTTGATAGAACGAAATTTCACCGTTGACAATTTTTATGTCCGGTGTTGACGTCAGCCCAAAGACTTAAGCGCGGTAGTCAAAAACATATCCTAGTTCGAGGTGGCAGCTGAACTGCCGAGGGAAATGAGTCGTGACATGTCTGTAATGAGTAAGGAAGAGGGGAGCAGTCGACAACCGGATGTCTGCAGGAGCTGTGAGCCGCTTCACTCAGGACATTTGGGGGCTCGCTAGAAAACAAAGGTGCGCTTGGGACACAGCATCTCCTCCCTTCTTAGCTTGTCACTTGGAAGCGACAATCTAAGTCGCCATATGTGTGTGGATGCTCTGGGCACGTTAGCAGAAGCCTCCGCTTGCTGGGTGTCATTTTTCTTGCGTTCCGGGCCACATGGTGACGTCGCCAATTCGTCTGGTACAAGATGCCAGGCTAAATGGGATGACACTCTTGTCGGGGTGCCTGTTCGAAAAAGAGCTTTCCTTGGAAAATTATCTGAGCGGCGCAGCTGATTTAGGTGGCAGTGAGTGGCCTTTCTGTCTACGTCGACGAGCCACGACCACAAACCTATGCGTTTGAGTGCAGCTGCTTCAGCCCAGATAAGTATTTTGTTGAACTGGTGTGCCTATATGCGTTGTCCAATTTCGAATCTCTAACTACGCGGGAGCTTTTCTTCTCCCAACCGTGTTTCCACTGAGGACTCCAAAACAATTTCTGTCAGCTGGGTTCTCATTTCCCATCCGATCAAGAAACTTCCTAGGGTTTGCCCCTGTGGTGCTTTGAACAGTGTTGAGCTGCCTGTAGAGAAAGCGAGTGAAGCGGTGTTGCATTGTCTCAGTCTGATTTGTAGTAAGGGAGGGTTTAAGTTCTGGCACATAGAGCTCGGCTTGTCTATTTGGTGCCGGGTGGTATGGAGCTTATGTAACAGATTAGATGCCATTGTCGCTGTAAAACTTATAAATCTCAGTGTACACAAGCGAGTGTCGTTGTTTGAGACAACCTTGCGTGGTATTCCAAACGTTGCAAACAATCTGAGAATCTCCGTGACTGCTGCCGATGTTGTAGTCATTTGCTTTACCTCAAGTTATATTCTGTATGCGTCTACAACCACCAGGGATGAACACCCTTCAATAGGTCCAACAAAATCAATGTGGAGGTTGTGCCAAGGCGCATCTGGTCTTTTCCATTCAGGATTGGTGGGGCTCTGTGTTTGTATTGAAAAGGGAGGCAATCTTTCACTGTTGATTCTATGTCATGATCAATACCTGGCCACCACATTGAACTTCTGGCACATTTCTTCATGGCAACAATGGCTCAATAACCTGTGTTGACAAGCGACATCGCTTGTTTGCGAAGTGCCACCGGAATCTTAACTCTTGATCCCACAGTGATTCAGCTGCAATGAGCAATTACGGGGACATGGTAGGCAAAAATATAGAAAAAAATTGTTTTTTTAGGTTTTTTGAAATCTGTAGCCTTTCCTGAACCAGAATCAATTGTTTGTTTGTTTTAATACATTTTTTCTTTAAAAATTACTTATTTCAAAACTTGTGCGCCGGCTTGCCAAGCCCCCATACTTGTGTAGCAAGGAATTCCTTGCAGTTCAAGCATCACAGCCATATGGAGAAGTTACGGTTCGCAAGTTAGAGTGCATTCGGCACATTCAGAAAAGAATGGGCCCAGAACTGCTAAAATAAAATAAAAAGAAAGAAAGCAGAGGCATCAAGCTTTCTGTCTGGAAATTTATATCTTGCTGGGGACGTCTTAGTAGTGCTATCATTGGCAAGCACAATTATTGTTTGGCCATTAAAAGAAAGAGCCAGCTTGGAGGACATGCAAAGCCCCGCCGCAGTGGTCTAGTGGCTAAGGTACTCGGCTACTGACCCGCAGGTCGCGGGTTCGAATCCCGGCTGCGGCGGCTGCATTTCCGATGGAGGCGGAAATGTTGTAGGCCCGTGTGCTCAAACTTGGGTGCACGTTAAAGAACCGCAGGTGGTCGAAATTTCCGGAGCCCTCCACTATGGTGTCTCTCATAATCATATGGTGGTTTTTGACGTTAAACCTCACATATCAATCAATTTAATAAACGATTGTCTGACTAATTAGTTGCACCTCAAATCAAGCCCCCCCCCCCCCAATAAAAATTTCTGGCTACGTGTCTGCCACAAGCATGTCAGATATTTCTCAGTAACATAGACACGGAAAAGTGCACACTCGCAAGTGACTTATTAAACCAAAGCTCATCTTCTAGAACCCTCACGTTTTTAGATCTTCATCTCATGCTTGAAGAAAACTATGTGTGTTGGATGTATCACCCTCGTGCTCAGGAGGCTTTTTTGCCTTATCATTCTACGCATTGTAAAGTAGTGAAAAGGGCCATTGCTAATATAAGCTTACAGTTGGCTCTTACCAGGTCTTGCCACCACATTCTTGAGGAAAGTTTCAAAGTGCTAATATCCAGGCTTGTGTCTGTAGGTTTCCCTTCCTCGTTGTTAACGTCAGTATGTGGAGCTTTGTTGAAAAAATTACATGACACCACCAGCGATTCAGACACAAAGGGAAAAACACAAGAAGCCCTCTGTTGTCATTCCCTATGTACACGAAGTGGCTCATTCGTTAAAGAGCGTGGCCTCTCGTTTTGAGGTCCATGTCGTGTTCTCGGAACTTGTGAGGCTTTCGCGTATTTGTGCTCATTCCTGTGGCACACCAAGTGCTGATTGTGTAAAGAAGAACGAAAAAAAAAAATTGAATGGTTTGGTAGGTGTTGTGTACATGATCATGCTCAGTTGTGACAAGGTGTACATTGGCCAGTCGGGCTGATGTATAAATGATCACCCTAGAGAGCATGCACTGTCAATGAGAAGCGGCACGGGTTCGCATTTGACGTATTATTGTGAGGAAATCTCCTACAGTGTTTGTTCTCTTCCGTCATTAAGGAGTCAGCTCACCTGAACAGCCGCGACATGTCCTCGACGAACATGGCAACACTCTTGTTGGGACGCTGATTTTGGGAATTGAAGAGCTGTTCCGCTTGTTCCTTTTGGTCAGAGCTTCGAAAGGTATTCCGCAACTGGTTGCAAAACTCTGGCCAGGTTGTCATAGCGGCGTCATGGTTTCTGAACCAAGTGCGCGCAGAGTCCTTGAGGTAAAAGACATACCGAAGCTTTTGGTGCTCGTTCCACTCGTTGACGCTGGCACAACGGTTGTAGTCGTCAAGCCAGTCGTCGACGTCCTCGTTAGAGTCACCATGGAATGGCTTCGGGGTTTGCGGGGCGTTGAAGAACCATGGAGAAGACAGCATCGATGTCTCTTGGGTTTGCGTTCCCGCACTAGCCATAGTTCTGTCAAGTTGTGGAAGCGGTCCAAATTCAGGTGGTAGGCCTAGTTGTCGTCTGCTATGCCGTAGGTCAGCTGGCTCTTCCAAGTTGCGACTAGTGTCGGGATGTTACTGCCGATTGCAGTGCATACAACACTACCCAGCAGCTCCACCAGAAAATTTCATGTGATTACGGAAAGACCACAACGTCTGTTCACAGGAGCAGCAGCACTGGACGTCGAGCCGAACCGCACGTTAGACCACGAGCACAACAACCAGTCTTCTTTTTTCACAAAATGGCACATACTCGCATTGCATGGCTCAATCTCGCTCCATGCCCGTGGCTATATATATATATATATAATATTTGTGTGTGTATATCTATATCCAAGAAAAACCTTTCATGTGAACAACGTACCCACACAGCCTACTCAGAGGCCCGTTTTTTTTCCGTGGGAGCTTTTCTAAATGAAATCTAAAAAAAAAAAGGAGTCCATGCGGACTTCCAAAAACAATCGAATCTTTAATATCAACATATATCAAGGCTAAGAAGCACACAACTCACAGTCAGCAGCCACGATTGTGAAAGTGTGCACGTAATCTTACAAGATTTCAGTGCTCAATGCCCTTCCGCCTTCAAGTGCGATGACTTCTTAGGCAGCAGCAATTGCTTCTTTGCGGGTTTATTAGCAACAAACCCAACTCGCGGGGGTTTATGGCAATGTTATTCTAGTAACCGCAATACGTACATACAGTCAAGCACAGGAGAAAAACTAATGAGTGTAGCTCACGCTTCTGATGAAGGTGCACAAGCACTGACGACGTGCTCGTCTTAAATCGGTTTAGCAAGGAATATGCGAGCAAATGAACTGAAAAACGCCAGGGCTGCGCAGAAGGCACAGCACTCGCAGCGAAAGCTAAAAGAGCGGCCTTTCAGAGCCTTTTCAGAACACTCATTGAGTAATTACTGCAAGCACACTTGCTTGATTGATACCCCCCCTAAAGCATTAACAATAAATTTTTTGGGGTAGTAGGCCGGCATTCGCTATGCTATTTTTTGTCATTCTTCCGAGAAGCGTGGTATCCGCTAAACACTTGCAAGAAATTTTGTGCCAATTGTTCATGCAGTGGCTGACAGCAATGAGGAATCATGGCTGAAGTGGGTATGCACCACAGTTAATAGCGGAAAAGAACAAGCTTATGTAATGGGTTAGAGCATTGGACGGCCCACTCGTTAAGCTACTCACATTGTGCGATGACTGGTTGTTCTTTTGCTGTTTTAAAATGCTTTATAAGTCGTATTAACGCGATTGCTTTCCCGACATCAAGCCTGCGTAAGGCAAGTTTGGGAACAAGTCTCAAGCACCGGTGTAGCTCACTGGTATAATACTGGGCTGGCACCCAGCGAACCCTGGTTCGAGCCCAACTGTGTCATTGGTGCTAGGTTTTTTTTTTGTAATTTCACGCGATGTGATTACGGACACCGGCGGCAGCGAACAACTGTATGTGACCCGAGTTGTGATCTCATGACAGCTTTCGCTGTAAGATATGCCACGTATTATCAGGGCTTATTCAAATGATATAAAATAGTTAAAGCATAATAAGAACGGATAAATGTCCGATATGAGGAGTAAAGCACAGATATGCAACACATGGCCTTATCTGTGCCGTGCAGTGAGCGGGGTTGTTGCTGCTTGCCGCGGTAACCTCTGCCGAAAAGAGTGGTGGGCTCGTGCCGCATTTGGCATTTCTTGTAGAAAAGTCATCTTTTGTAACTTCACACGTAGCTGTTGATGTCCACATGGGCGCACTTGAAAAAAAATTAAAATCTGCCTTCTGCCGCTCGGAGACTGGCTCAGCACACATACATGTGACGTGACATGAACTCCCTTTTTTCCCGTGCCCCTTCCCTCAGTGCCCGCTGCTGGTCAAGCAGGTTTCGGGACAATAGGCCCAATACCGCATGCTTTCTCTCAACACATACGGAGGGACACGGCTGGCATGACATGTACGTTTGAGGAATCTGAGCAACTGTGATACACCACTTGTAGAGGAGTGTCGAGGCTAGTGCATGGAAGTTTGCCTAGATGATGACTGCTATGACGCGCTCGGTCCACATTTTCGTTAGTTCACATGTTATAATATTAACACTAAATACATTGTTTCTTATGACATATGATACACATATGGAATCAACTAGATTGTTTTGTCTTAGGAAGAAAAACTATTTGGCATCCTGGGATCAAATGCGTGTGCCAAAATTTGAATGAATTTCATAGTAGCATTTTTAATCAAATTTTACAAGATTGTCAACCGGGATTTTACAGGTGTGTATATATATATATATATATATATATATATATATATATATATATATATATATATATATATATATATATATATACACATTTCACTACATTCTAATTTTACAATAATTGATGAGCAAATGCACATATCCTTGGCATGTCCTTACAGGGACAGCTAGTTAACGTTCGAAACTTATGTTCAGCTGGACATTCAGTTTGGACGTCTAGAAAACAGCTACATGAGACATAGATTTTTACAGTACGTCCATTGGCTATCCGTGTTGAATATCTGCACAACCGTTCATTTGTACCCATAATGGACAGCCAGCTGATATCCGTGGTTACTTGGGTGGTGGCTGCATTTTGATGGCAGTGAAATGCAAGATGATACATTTACTTTAATTTCATTACATGATAAAGGGGTACTCGCACAAAATTTCATAGCGGAGATAGTCTATGGAATTGATTCTCGTGAACATGTATATCATCATCATCATCAGCCTGACTGTATACGTCCACTGTAAGACAAAGGCCTCTCCCGTGTTCCGCCAGTCAACTCGGTCCTGTGCTTGCTGCTGCCACTTTATACCCACAAACTTCTTAATCTCATCTACCCACCTAACTTCCTACTCCCCCCAACCCGCTTGCCTTCTCAGAGAATCCAGTCAGTTACCCTCGATGACCAGCGGTTATCTTGCCTACATGCCCGGCCTATGTCCATTTCCTCTTCTTGATTTCAACTATGATATCGGTAACCCCACTTTGTTCCCTGATGCATGATGACGCTTCCCTTCTTGTCTCTTAAGGTTACACCTATCATTTTCCTTTCTATCGCTTGCTGCGTCGTCCTCAATTTAAGCTCAACCCTCTTTGTAAGCCTCCAGGTCTCAAGAGCAAATATAGCTTGGGAGGTAATTTATATTAGCTTTAAATTTGAACTTCATGTGGGTGATTCAGCATTATATGCTGCAACTTGTGATAGTGACATCATATAAAGTGAAATTAAGTGACCATTAACAGCCAAGATGTCGCCACAGCAGCTGAGCCCGCAGGTGGAGCAGCTAGAATGGTGTTGGCATAGTCACTATTGTGCATTTGCTGTGCTTGTGCCACCAGGCCACTATTTGGCAGCTGCTCACGAGCCTTTTTCCATGGTGAATGTGTGGTTCAGTACGATGTAGAAGACCTAAAAAAGTCGTTGCCACGAGACGACAATAACCGCGCAGCACATGGGGCAGGCAAGAGAGCGCCAGTGGATTATGCAGGGAGCATAGAAGTGCATTACAGTTCTGTGTGCTGTATTGCAAGCTATGTGGCCATAGTAGCGCTCGGTGGCTTGTTCTTGAAACTTTTGCGATTGTAAACCTAAACTGCTTGGCAATAAACAGACTATAATTAATTATCCTTTTATGTGCTGCAACAAGCAGTGTGCTGTGGTATTATAGCTATGGCTCCATGTTTTCGGATAATCAGAGAAAAAAAATGAAATAAATACTCTCCGACTTTTTGACGATTCGGGTTTGTCCAATAAGCTTTAATTTTAAAAGGTAATTTTTAACATTCAAGGCAGCAACCTCGTAAAGTATGCTGGCTTCTATTACAACAAGCTTTAAAGGGCCATTCACCAGGTTTGACAATTTTGAGCTGATAAGCGCATGCGTAGACATGGCGTTCATGATCACGTCTGCCAAAATTTGCAACGCAACGCGCCACGGAAATGGGTCAAATTTCAAGATGAACACTGCTCCCTCTCCCTTTTGCCGGCGCGCACCCAGGGAATGAGGGCATGACGTGCGCGTATGAATGGCCCTAAGTACACGGCAATGCAGTGACATTGATCTTCTACGTAAATGACCATGCTCTGACGTTGCCAACAGTGGCACGTGACATGGCAAAAATTATTTAACACGACATGTGTAGTTTATGCATTCGTTGCTTGCTTGAAGAGATTAAACAAATCTCTAGATAAATAATGAGACGCATTAAGGGAATGTGAGGGTTCCTTTTCTTTTTCATTTTTCCGGTTAATTGCAACGAGATGCTGGGCTAATGTGCCGGCATTTCGCATGTGTTCATGTCCCCGTGGTCAGCGCATCTAGTAGATGACAGCTGTAGAATGCTCCTACGCGTTCGCGCACTCATTGTGTTCATCTATTCTACCGCGTCTAAGCCACTGTTTCCAAACCATCCCGCAGAAACAGGCAGTAGACTTGATAACAACACTGGTAAAAAAAAAAAGCCGCTCGCGTGCATGGGGGTTAGGCTCGTTTGGGCACGTCATGCACACGTGATCCCTTGGTCAGATGCCGGAGAGGGTGGCGAAGAGATTTGGCTTGCGATGCTACACGGAGGAACAGCAAGGGTTTTGAGCTCGCCTCCTCTTGTCCTCGTTTCGTGCCACTTCAAAAAACCCGTTTTCTCCGCTCGTGATGAACTGATTCAAAAATTTTTTGTGGCTAAATGCTCCTCATTCGACACCCAACAACTTGCACTGTCTAACTAAAATTTGGTATGGGGCCTGGCGAGTGGCCCTCTAACGTTGTAATGCGAATAAACGTAGGTGCTTTGTATTCAAGTATTTGTGCTTGTATGTATATATAAGTGATGTAAAAGCTAGACCTATTGCGTGAAACTGTGCTGAAAGACTAATCCTGCTACATTTCCACATTTCTGCACCAAATCTCCTCCTAACGTCGTGCTTTTATATTTCAAATTGAGACTAAAATTTTATGTCCAAGCACCCTAGCATGCGTCTATCCTCACAATCACAAACCACTCTACCGTGACTGTGAGTACGCGTAGATTTAGGAAAACGTGAGCACTTGTGCAGTGCTGATCGGATTACCTTTCTATTACACCATAAACTCCTGGTATAACGCGAGTCACCAAAGGAACGTATATATGCCATATAAGAATAACACCATTCTCCAGTGACAATCTGCAGAATTCATCGGACTGGCAGCCGCGCCATCCTGAGAATTGAGTCCGGCAGCAGGGATGTAAATTTCCATCCCATTAAATTTGTAAATGTGGAAAAGTTGATGTTCCAAGGCCTGCTGTGTCAACAAAACAATTCCAGAAAAAAAAAGAAATATTGTTGCTGAAAGTCGCTGACTAACTTTTCAGAGCTTCTCGTTTATGCGCCTCAATTTCCCACCTTACGGCAACTGAATTTTCGCTTGTTTTAAGCACGATTTCTGGAGCGTTGGCGACCCCGAACCACTACTCGAGTGTTGCATAAGCATTGTGCATACCCTCATTTTCGTAAATGATGCGAGTCGCTGCTTTCATAACTGAAAAGTTGTTGCCATGTATCCACCCCTTTCAAAATGTAACCACTGCAAAGGGTTTCATTGACTCGGCACCAAACCACACATCCGTTGCTGCTGTCAATTGGGCAGTTACACGGGTAGCACTCATTCGGTCTAACCAGTGGGCTTGCAACTCAATTGGCAAGCCGCCCCGGGAAGCTTGCCTTAGAAAACATGAGATCGGGTGCAAACGAGATCGCACTCATGAGCTCAACCGAGGCAGCACACGTGGAACCAAGTTTGGATACAGGGTCTGGAGAACCGCAGTGACAACTAAAGCCTCGTGTGAAGCTTTTGGTGGGAAAGGCAAGAGCCCGCATCGCAAAGCCTTTTCATTTGCGGAACTGCGCCTTCACTGATAGTTGAATTGATGTTGCATGTACAATAATGCACTTTGTGATGGTGCAACTATTTTCTGATGTGAACATGGGTGGTGGTTTAACGTGGAACCACGCACGAAATGCGTTCCTTTGAGTCTCCCACTGCTTCTTTGTCGACACGTTCCTTGGCGTCTACTGCTGTAACGCTCCTTTTCTCTCTCTTTTTTTTTGTTTCCATCGAAGAAGGATGCGACACATATGGAACACTGTGCGAAGTTGCGTGTATGATGTTTGGTGATGCAGCGTTACTTGGTTTGGTGACGTAGGCCAAACACTTCCTTGCCGTACCTGCTGATTTGTCGTCCGCAGAGTAATATGAAACAAATCGATGGTTGATTTCAACATTTTTTTATTGCCGTGAGTGCAATGAGCATGTATGTAGCAAGAGGAAGTTTGGATCAAAGCAAGTGGCCTTCTGCATGAGTGCTGCCATGTTGATTTGTAATCACAATTACCAGAAATAACCGATAAGAAATAAATGTGAAGAATAAACATATCACATATCGATGTGGTGTAACACACACCAAACGTCAATTTTAGCCACCGCTGTCAATTTGAAGGCACTTATATTAGGGACTATGCTTTGCTGCGCAAGTGTGTGGCTTTTTTACACCTTATAGCTTTGGTAAAGCTGTACCGCAGTGGTAAAAACAGAGCACAGAAGTTTTGACGGGCCACTTCATTGTGAGCACTGTACAGTCGCACTCAATATAAGTTGCAACATGCTGACTGCGCTAAAAGTGGTGCTGCAAAAGTAGCACCTACATAGAAAAGAAATTGGTGAATTAAACTCTAAATTAGCGGTACTTTCTGAACCAATTTAACAGCATTGTTCAGGCTTGGGGTCACCCACAGCCAGCGTGCTCCAACTCATATTGAGCTCGACTGTACATGCCAGGCCCCCAACTTGTGAAACCCACCACTAGAACATTATTGTAGCAGGGTAAGATAGGTTTGCATTTGGTACTAAATCATGTGTTCTGTCTAGTACTCCTGAATCCAACCCAATTTTTTGTGTGATGTTTATGTCAAGTTGGTGTAATTTTCACTTCAACAGCATCAAGGAGAAGCGAAAACAACGCAATGAGAAGCTTGTCCAGTGCATTAAAGAAGGAAAAGTAAATGTAAGCATAACTACCGTCTGCCATTGATCCGCATCAGTTTCTTAGTTCAGAACTATTCTGAAAAAATTGTTCATAAACTTGCAGGACCATTTGCTGGGTGTGCTGAATGGCACAGTGCCAAGTGAACGCAACAAGCTGTTCTATAGCGACAGTCAAAGTGAACACTTGCAGCTCAAGGATTGGCCATGGTTTGGGCCTATTGAGGATATATCACAGGTGAGTTAGTCCTGTGTATGAAATGGACTTTGCTATTTATTTTTCAGCTGGAGTACAATCCCGTAAAGGTGAGACAATTGACATCAAACTTCTCTTTAGTTGGATGTTCCTAGCTGTGAACTGGTTATTTTGGACTACTGTAGGAGCGCAGCAAATATCCAAGGAAAAGAAGGAGCTTGCGTATAAGCGAGATGAAATATTAAGGCAGCCAAGTCCACATAGTCATTGTCAATGGTGCGAATAATGGGAATGCCTTGTGATTTTCTGCTGCAGGTGTAGCAAGTTGTGGTTTCACATTCCAGATCACTGCGACACTTGTCATGCCAAAAATATCTGGAAGTCATGAAGGATCAAAAGCATGTTCACTTCCAGCTGCTAGTTATACAACATTCTGTGATTACTGATGACCAGACAACTTGCTGGCAACAAAATATAGTCTGTGCACTTTAAAGTAGATCCACTTTACAGAGGAGTATATTTTTGAATATAACAGACTGTCCTTGTTCGTTTTGATCTGGCTACAGATTGCAGAAAATTTGTTTTAACAGTCCTTGCTATATTTTACTATCAGCAACAATGTAGAAAATTTGAGATAGATGGATTACGTGAAGTACAGTTTTCCCTGGCAATGCATGCAGTTGCACAAGTGCTTGGGAACAGCAGCAAATTATGTACACTTACTGGGTTATGAAATTGTGCAGCAGTGTCACTGGTGTGATCATGCTGGGTCAGCACATAGGTTTGTTGGTTGTTGTTCAATTAAGCCAAGTTGCTGGTGATAGCACACAAGCACCAAGTGTAGTTGCAAACCAATTATCAGATGAGGAGAAAGAAGGCTGTTACAGGTAGTTGACCCGAGATATGCTACAAAACCAAAATAATAATTCACTAATGAAGCATTGAAGCAATTATAATAGTTGGAATGTTATACAGCCAGTTATAGTGTAGACATATTTCCAACCTTATTCTGATCAACAAAAGTGACATCTGTTCAGATTGTTCTGCCAGGTACTGTGCACTGTTTTCAGTGTAGCATGTAGAACTATTGCTATGCTTACCAAAAGCTTGAACTAATGATTTGGTAAGCATAGCAATAGAAGTTTAGACCAATTGGTCTCGTCTCATACACTAAAAAACAATGAGATATGCAGCATCCTACTTGTGTGGAAATCATCAATAAAGCAGAAATGGATAGTATTTATTAGGGGTGTGCGAATATGAAAATTTTAGAATATGAATGGAATACAAATACATAGCTTCAAATACTTATTAAATATTGAATAATGAAAAGGTGCCATTTTTTTCCACCAGTAATCTTTTACTCAATCATATACTTATATTGGAAACATTACAATTGTTATTACAGTCAGTTATTCATACAGAAATTTTAAAATGCCACCATCTGTACTTGCCATAATACTGTAATAGTTAAGCTTGTCACCGATGATTGTAATAATAGCGAAAGTTGGGCTAATTAGTGGTTCATACTTGGGAAGTAAAAACAGCGCAAAAATATAGACAAGGACAGAGGAAGAGATGACACCGCGCTGAACTCACAACAAAACTTTATTGAAAGATACACGCACATATATGAAGCATTTGATCCGGTCACGTGGACAACCAAAGGCGTCTGCACATCAAAGCAAACAAGGTATGAAACAAGCCTAATCATATTGATCGTCGTCCTTGTCTTATTGATTCCTCTGACCTTGTCTGTATTTTTGGACTGTTTTTACTTCCCAAGTTGTGACCGATGTTTTGGGTTCAATCAACATGTTGAACAAACCTTTTGAATATTTTTTATGTGGTAGAATTTTATTTTAAAAAGAAAATTTTTCATACATGTCATGATGACTAGTGAGCATAAGGCCACTGGTTTGATTGTGTAACACTAACTTAAGTCTAAGCAATCATAAAAGCAGCCTAGGCGGTCACAATTCATCCAGGTTTTCATATCAGTTTTGGCTCAACTGACCATGAGTTTGTAGTTTTCTTTTTAATTTTCTTTCCTGTTCTCACTGGTCACGCCACTAAAGGAAATAGGAATACTTGAGGCGTTTTCAACGACACGCAATACTGGTTATCTCGCTTGCTTCCGTTGCTTTTCTCGAGGACTGAGCGCATGCCCTTTTTTTTCTTTGATCAAGAATGCCGTGTTGCGCTGATAGCTGCACGATCGTAACTGAGGCGTACCGGGCGCGCAGCGATAATGCGAGCTAAGCGCACAAGATAGATAATTACTGATGTGTGATAAAAAGACGCCCCAAATACGACTTTTGTTAACGGAGTCACAACTCTTGACTCCCTTTGGCACACTAGCTACCGACGGCAGTAAACTGTCGTTGGCAAAAGAGCGAGATCGCAGCAACGATGTAATGGAGAGTTGATTGCAGGAGTCATTGCCGCGCCAGCAATGCGCGTACGATGGATTTTCAAAGGCGCTGTCGCCGTCACCTTACTTGCGCCGCTGTTAGCAACAAAGAACTACATGTTCTAGTGTACAGCATATCCCGAAGGAGTATGACCATTAGTGCGGGTTCGGTCTTGACGAGCTGCAGGGCCGCGTTCACTGTCGCCTCGCATGACCAACGCCGCTGCACACGCGGATTCGAACCAAAACGTTCAGCGCAGGGCAAGGTTCTGTCTGGCGTTGCATGAAATGTTGCCAGACTGAGAGGGTCAGTGTTGTCAGACTGCCGCCAAATTTGGTAGAAAAATTTGCCTCTGTAGTTGTGGCTTCCCCGCGAGAGTTTGGTGTCGTCCGCGATGCATTTTGCGAGTGCATGAGCGATGCTGGCCGTTTTAATTAACGGAATGAACCGTGCCTTGCAGACGTTGGGGCGCGTTCTCTTGCTGTGTGCGCTGCTGTGCAGTTAGGAGATCGTGTCTCAGAGTTAGGGAATCAACGACGCGTCGTCCGCCGTGCATTTCGCGAATGCGATGAACTTGTCCATGAGCACGGAAGAAGGAAAGGTCCGCGAGTGTGCGTGCGACGTAATTAACGCATTGAACCGCGCGCTCTCTTGCTGTGTGCGCAGCTGTGCAAATAAGAGATCGCGTCTCAGTGTTAGGGACGACGGGGAGAAGTAGTCGCAGCAGGCGGTGCGCTGCCCCCCCCCCCCTTTTTTTAGCAGCTGATCATGCCGCGTCGACCGCGTGCCACGACGGGGACGCTACGCTTCCCCTAGCTTTGTCAGCACAGCACATCGTTCGGGCTCGTGTACATGTGACAAATAAACGTTCCAAGGCTGGCTAATCGGGGTACGTCGGATATGCTGCAGCATATCCGACGCATATCCCTGGAAGGCTGCTTTATCGCCGCATTTGGAGCGAATTAAGCGTGACTCACGCGTACCTGTAAATGGGACCCCGTATAAGCATTAATTATTTGGAATTTTGGTCGTTTGTGCTTATTGCGGGGGGGCCGTGCAAGCGACGGTGGCTGGTCGCGTCCCCGTCGTGGCACTTGGTCGACGCGGCAAGATCAGCTGTGAAAAAAAAGGGGGGGGGGAGGGGGGAGCGCACCGCCTGCTGCGACTCTGTTCAGTTTTCCCCGTCGTCCCTAATACTGAGCCGCGATTGCTTAATTGCACAGCTCGGCACATAGCAAGAGAACGAGCCCCGACTTCTGTAACGCGCGGTTCATTGCATATAATTACGTCGCACACACACTCGTGAAAAAGTTCATCGCACTCGCGAAATGCACGGCGGCCGACGCGTCGTTGATTCCCGAACTCTGAGACACGATCTCTTAATTGCACAGCAGCGCACACAGCAAAATAACGCGCCACTACTTTTAGAACACGCGTTTTACGTTCATTTTGTTAGTTAAAACGGTCAACGTAGCTCGCAAAATGCACCGCGGATGACACCAAACCCTCACGGAGAAGCCACAACTACAGGGGCAAATTTATCCACTAAATCTGGTGGCAGTTTGGCAACAACCACCCCAAAGTCTGGCAACTGACTTATGCAACGCCAAACAGTACCTTGTCGTCAGCGGAAAAGCATGCTACGGTCAAAAATTAAAGCATAAAGAATGTCACGAGCACGTCTTCACGGTGACACGCCGCTGAGCGAAACGGGCCCTCACTACTATGCTGCGTGCTCTCATGATCAGGGGCCGCGAGCATGTCTTCGTGGGCAAAAGGAGTCATGGTGACACGACGCTGAGAAAAACGGGCCCTCGCGACTATGCTGCGCGCTCTCATGATCAGCATACCTGCCATCATAGTTAATATACAGACCTAGAGTTAATATACAGACTCTGTATACACCAGAATACAGTAGTGTAACCAGAACAAAAGCACGTGGCGCTATCTGTTGCAAGCGCGGCAAAGCAACACCCTCAACTGCTACGCGAGCAGAAGCTCTGCAAATCAAACGCGAAACTTCACAACCCGAGCCCGGCCGTAAGCATGTTTCGCGCTGTTCCTCTACTAAAATTTTGTGCCGATTTCGTGTAAAACGTCGAGGAGACCTTCCGCGACAGTCCGGAATGTCTGCAGCATGTGCATTGCAGACTGCGGAAGCAACTTTATCAGGTACGTATTATCCGACTGAAAGAAACGCGAACAGCGGAAAACGTTAACTGCGGCATGTCTTGGCTATGACAAGGCAGAATTTGTGCTGTAAGCCGACGTCAACGTGGAGCTAGCATCTGCAGCTCCAACTAACACACCACATGTGTATCAATTGCCAGTCCTGCCGGGCAGTCGGAACACACTCGCGGTGCAAAAGTGCCAGCCAGAACAAGATTTTAAAATGTTACGGGGACGCATGCTGAAAGCACATGCTGATTCGCCTAGTGATAGTCAAGGCATGTCGCAGTTCAACCCATTCAAAAGCGATACTTTCCGCGCCGTTCACATTTCTTTGCATCGCGATAGTTGGCCGTTCCAGTTGTTCATCCAGTTGTGCATGCACACATGCATCCACGTGCGAGTCCTATTGACTTGCGGCCTGCGAAAGAGTACGGCAATAGTTTAGTGCCGCATACTACAGGTATACTGCATGAAAATGGCTGCCGCCGAAGTGGAAGAGCTGGAGTCGCGCTTGAATAAACGCAATAAGTATACTTACTCGTCCACTTCACTGGGCTCGTAGTTATTCCTGCTGATTGCGATTATATCCTAAGGCGGCGGAGCCCCGCGTTTTTCGTTGTGGACAGAAATCTGTGCAATCGCAAAACACCGCACCAGCACGATTCCCGCGATGCGCTACGAACTTCACAGGCAGTGCTCATCAATCTATTCCTCTTGCGCTGGTTGTTGTCGCATCAGGTGACAGCGCAGTGGTACCCAGATGACATTTTATAAGCGGGCGCAGCGTGAACAGGCGCTTTTTCACATTTCAAGCTCCCAGAGCCACTGCATGCCACGCTAGCGAGGCGCGTCTTCGCAGCATGCTTGGCAGTTCCCAACAAAATTATGGCGTCTCTGGGAGAGAGGGTAGAGTGTACTAGAAGCGTTGAGTGGCGTGACCGCGCCTTGCCTCCTGATGCCTTCCGCGTTGCCCGTAGCGACGGCGCCGCAGTCGAATAGTACTGAAAAAGCCGCGTGCTGGAACTGCTATGCGCTCCGGCGTCTCCGGTGCACTTTTTTGATGCAGATTTCTTTGTACCTGCCCATCATTCATGTCTAGCACATGATGTCATAACCCTTGGAGTATGACACGCTAATCTACGTAATTTGAGCTCCATAAATGTCCTTGTGAGAGATCGAAAATTATTTAGAAAGGGCGTGTCTTATTCTGATTTTTTTCTCTCAGCTCTTTTTCGTTGAGCAGGCGTCTACAATATTAAGAATAACTGTGTCAATTTATTGGAAGTTAGCGGCGCTCAGAAAGCTGTGAGATGAAAAAAAATACCATGTCAAACGCTCGCAGAACCAGGAGGCCGTAAGTAGAGAGGGGCGAGGAAGGGAATCTTAACCCCCTACACCGCGAAATGTTTCCGTAATTTAACTTTTCACGGTATACTAAAATATATACACGTATTCACAGCGACCACCAATTGCCCAAGTTAGTCGTTCTGCTGCACCCCCCCCCCCCCCATAAAAAAAGAGATAAATCCTGGGTAGTCTTGCGGCAAACGTTTACAGTTGGTGAAGCTGAATATAGCGTGCCTTTGTACTAATGCGCACCATAAATTTCACCTTTTCGACAGTATGAGGTCTCAAAACTAGTTCAAGTCTAACGTAGTTGGACAAAAAAAAATGCACGGCGTAAAAATAGTGGCTGTTCTAAGGGGCATTGCATGGATATTTATGTATAGTTGAATTAGATGAGCAAAGTTTCTTCTGACAACCGTAATAAAAATGATAAACTTCGAGAATAGTGCAGTATAGGGAACTAAACAATAATTTATTTATTTAATCTTAACAGTTTCGGCTGGTGGACCAGCCTTCTTCGGAAGATCTAAGTGAAATGATGCAAGTTCCCGTAGCAGAGGGCCACCCTCACAGTTTGGAATACCCCAAAGCGAAAAGGAAGAAAAATAAAAAAAAATAAAAGAAAAAAATGAAACAAACAGGTTAACTAGGCAAAGCGACAGATAACAAGAAGACGAAGAAGAAAGGAGCGAAGGAGAGCCGCTGGTAACTAGGGGTAGATAAGACGCGCCGCCAGAGGAGGCGACTAAGGAAAAAGTTAACATACTGCAGCTTACTCGGGATGCGAGTAAGTGGCAATATGTTTCACTTTTTGTTTCACCAACGCCTGCCTACACTTTTATGTGAAAAGTTTTCATTTTACCAACGCCTAAAATGTTTCCCAAACGCCTGCCTACACTTTTGACCTTTAATAAAAACACTACACCTATAATACTAAACATCGCCATACATTTTCTCACTTGCAACGGCGTTACGCACATATAATATTAGGAAAGCAGTGAAATTCAAGCTGTCGATACAGAATGAACATCGGCATACATTTTCTCGCTTGTAACGGCGTTACGCACACATAATATTAGGAAAGCAGTGAAATTCAAGCTGTCGATACAGAATGAGAACTGATTACAGTGAATTTACGCAGAGTAACAGACGGGCTATGTATACTATACAACTGGCACTCTTTAATATGTTTAAGGTAACCCCTTTCGCACAGAGTTCTTGACTAGGAGGTACAGGCGTTCTTTCAGATCGGCTCCCTGGCTCGGCCTCCTGGAGCTTGCATAGAAGAAGCAAATTGAGAGCGAAAGCAAGTGGTTGAAACAAGAAAGCCTTTCAGAAAGCAATAATTATCTTTCGCAAAACTGGGATGATAAAACTAAATCGTCATCGATATAAATATTGTGATATAAATCGGGTTCCTCATGAAACATTCAAGCGCATGTGGAGTTATATGTTGACTTATACGAGCACCGTTTTGATACTTCCCTCTTTGTATAACGCCAGTAGTCACTTATAATGTAGCGCCGCTCAAAACGCTGCTTGAGTGAAAAGCTAGGCGGATCCGTGCAAATTCTGATTGTACATGTATTTTTTTTCGCAGGCTCTTGAAACATTGAAGGTTCCGACGTAATTTCTGTGTGACTGCATGTTTACTCGTGCGATATTGCGCTTAGCCGGTGTGCGTACACTGATAAAGGCTCTGAAATGCATTAAACGCGCTAAAAACAAGCAAATACATGCTTTCACGGGCTACTCGCGCGCTCTCCCAATGCAGACGCTTCTGAGATCTTCAGTACCATGCGACTCCAGCGCCGCCGCTACTGTCACCCGCCGGAGAATCAGCCGATATACGGCGCAGCCGCCTCGTTCCCTCCACTGCCCCCTTCTAGTACATTGTAGCGAGGGTATACCGCCAAAGGCGCCTGCGTGCGAGATAGGCATGCTCTCGTCTATACAAAGTCTGTGAATTAACTCAGCGCCTCCCACGGAGGAAGGAAAGCTGCGTGCGAGATAGGCATGCTCTCGTCTATACAAAGTCTGTGTATTAACTCAGCGCCTCCCACGGAGGAAGGAAAGGTCCGTGGCGCCTCCTATTAAATCTATGCCTGTCAACACGTGCCTGCCAAGAATTCCGGATTTCGACCGTTTTTTCCGTTTGTACGGTTGTCATAAAAATCTCCTGGAAATGGAAATTTTTGTGCGTAATTTGGCCGCATTGTCGAAATGCAGAATAGTTTGCTCTGGGGTTTTTGCGAACCCACAGCATGTTATTATTAACGAATTCTTTCCTCCGTGATCTAAACCAACGTCTCCTAGATTCTAGGAGGAGTTGTCTAAACGTACAGTAGAGTCCGTGTTGCGAGACCGCGGCAGATAAGAATTCGTTAAATTCCTCAGCGAAATTTCACTATGCCTATTGGGCTTAATTCGAATGTTCCGAACACATTTCCTAATCGCGGCGGGTTATACGAACTTTAGTACGGAAACCGTCGAACGAAGGCCGAGAGCAGCATACTGGAAGCTTCGGAAGTACGCATGCGACCGGCCCACGTGTGATTGTCGTTGCCGCAACTGTGTGGACGAAACCACGAACGCTCTTGACACGATCATGTATGGCGACGACATTACTGACAAAACCCCGCAATTGTGTGCTCAACCAGTCAAAGCAATGCTGTTTTCCGCAAACTTTGGGGACAAAACTGCGACAGATGCGATCGTCGAGGGGATGTAAAAAGAACTACCGTTTGCCGCAACTGCCACGCACAAAAGCACGGTCGCGGCGACGCGATAGCGATCTACGAGCTCCGAGGGCACGCAGCGGCAGATTAAGCGCGCGTCGGGCGCATCGCGACGAGCGGAGCACGGAGCGTGAGCGGGTTTTTTTTTTCTTTCTTGAGTGTTTATATACCGTATTTACTCGCATAATAGGCGCACTTTTTTTTTTCAGAAAATCCGGCTCGAAGTTAGGGGTGCGCCAATTACGCGGGGTAAAATTTTCGAAAATTTTTTCAACTCGGTTCTCGCGCTTTAAATCAGCACACTTGTCAAGTAAAAGGCGACTTTATCGTTTACCAATTAATTCAGCATAAAACAAACATACCTCCGTACCTTTTAATGAACAAGCGAGAGCCGTCAACTGCACACACACACGTAAAATTTATTTACACAAAAGTCGTAGCTGTTCCTCCTTTTCCCTATTCGGAGTCCGAGTCGGAGATCACACATTCATCCTCGCCGAGCGGGGATTCGTTTTCGGTGTCCGAATCATCCGCACCCCACAACATGTCATCCTCACTCGCATCCAGTGCGTTCGAGATACCCGTCTTCTTGAAGCTTTTACTGACGACTTCGTCGGAGATCGCCTGCCATGCTTCCACGATCCAAGCGCACAGCATTTCCACAGGCGGCCTCTTAATCTTACCACCTGGAGTCGGCTGATGTTGTCCTCCAGCCATCCAGGTGGTGTACAGCCTTCGAACATTGTCCTTGAAAGGTTTATTCAAGGACACGTCCAAAGGCTGCAGTATCGATGTGAGGCCGCCCGGAATCACTGCCAAATCTGTGCGCAGCTCCTTTAGCTCATCTCGTACGCGGTCTACTAGGTGCCCACGAAAACTGTCCAGGACAAGCATGGACGGCAACAACAGACCACCCGGCCGCCGACCCCAGACTGTTTTCACCCAATCCACTATGAGTTCCGCGCTCATTTAGCCTTTTTTCTGGACTCTGACGTAGATGCCTTGAGGGAATTTTGCCTTTGGGAGCGTGTTACGTTTAAAAATAACGTAAGGCGGTAGCTTACGCCCATCTGCTGTCACCGCCAGCATTACAGTGCATCGTTGTTTATCAGCGCCAGACGTTCTGACGATGACGCTCCGTGCACCTTTCTCCTCCACTGTCGTGTTCCACGGCATATCAAAGCAAAGGGGGGTCTGATCAGTGTTGCCGATCTGGGACAAAATTAAGTCTTTCTGCTGTCAGAGCTTTATAACAAAACTGTGGAAGTCCACCACTTTGTCCTCATATGCTGCGGGCAAGCGCTGGCACAAGGTGGTCCGCCTTCGCAGTGCGAGGCCATGGCGCCGCATTGTCCTCATATGCTGCGGGCAAGTGCTGGCACAAGGTGGTCCGCCTTCGCAGTGCGAGGCCATGGCGCCGCATGAAACGAGTTGTCCATCCGGAGCTGGCTTTGAACTCTTTTGCTTCGATGCCCTGCGCTCGGGCTATTCTGCGCGCCTCAGTCTGCACAATATCCAACGACACAGCACAGCCGTCTTGTCGTAGCTCCCGTATATGCCGGACCAGTTGCTCTTCGACGTTCGGATACCTGCCGGTCTTGGCACCGCGGAAAGCCCGTCGTGTCTTCTTGGTCGCCTTAAGGGTCGCCTTAAGTTTTTCTTCTTGGTCCCTCCAGTACCGAATACTGGTTTCTTCAACGCCGAAATGCCTGCTTGCAGCCCGGTTGCCGTGCTCCAGCGCGTACTGCACTGCCTTCAGTTTAAACCCAGCCGTGTAGCTCGTGTACTTCCCCATGGTGGAACCAAAGTTCAATACACGACCACAACATACGCACACCGCATGCAAAATGGTGTTTCTTTCTTTTTCTCTGATGGTGGTGATGGCGATCGAGCCCCCGGCGTTGTACACGTGACCTCCAAAAAGCGCGGCGATTTGGGGGGAATCAGTAATTGATGGAACAGCTGTTTTTTTTTTTCGCTCATGGACGCTTTTTTTTTTTCAAGTTTTATTTCGACAAACACGTTGGTTAGGTCGTTGTACTTCGAATTTTTTTTATTTGCTCGTTGATTTGCCTTCTTTTTTTCTTCAGGGTACGGGCACCGCATTCCAACTGTACCGCTGGGGGGTAGAATCGTTTCTGATCACGGCCAAGTTCGGGGTGCGCCTATTATGCGCGGAATTAAAAAAAAATCGAATTTTCCGCGACCAAACTAGGGGTGCGCCTATTATGCGAGTAAATACGGTATATAGATATGTATACATATACGGTGAATGACCGCGGCGACGCAAAAACAACAACAAAACAAAGCAGCCTAGACTGTCCATATAATTGCCGTCGCAGTAAAAAGGGGCCAGGCGCGTTTTGGCGTTCCTGTTAAAAGAATCTAGTAGTGAGCAAAGCTTTGGCTCGTGCTTTTGCGGCAGCCAGCTGCGCCGTCCCATGTGTTTGCATGTGTACCAGGAAAACATATGCGATTTGTTTTGACGGAAATAGATTCTGCTAGTTGTGTTGATACTTTGAGACTCACTTCAGTTGAAAACCTTACCTTCGTGAGACTCACCTTAGTGGAAAACCTTACCTTCGTGTGTTCGGCCTCTCCAAGCCACTATAAGACTGTAACGCTGATGTTCGCGCTTGTGATTGAACCCCCCACCCCATCCCCCTTTGTTTTCACGGTTTTTTTGTTTGTCATTGGTTTTTTCGTGTCAGAAAAATGGGGCAAATAATTCAGTGAACCCTCCGAATTGCGGAAATATCCCGGATTCAGAATCCTTGAGCTTGGCAGGCATGGATCCCATCAGGGACTACAGGGCCCGATTGAGGGCAAACTCGCTTCGAGAGGTATGGGTCGGTGTAGTAGGACCATGCGCGAAGACGCCGCGCCGCTCTTCGGCCTAGCGTTCGAAAGGGGCAAAGAAAGGTAATCGTTCACCGCAGGCACAAGGCGCTGTTGAAGAAGTCCGAGTGAGCCCCAAACAAAAGGAGCCGACGGACGGGAAAGAAATGCGTGCTCACCCTTCGCCGTCCTGGAGAAGTTCTCTGACCGACGCGTGCGCGCAAAGCGTCCTGAGAGACTAGGGTCCCACGATGCGCGCGCTCCTTAGGCGGCGTGGAGGAAAGCGCATGAATCGAGGAATGCCATGAGAGACTCGAGCACAGCACCACGGTCGACATCCGGGTGAGAGAGGCTAACATCACTCTCGCTCCCCCCGTGTCGACAAACCATGGAGGAGGGGAGAGTCATGTTAGGACATGAGAACCGCAGCAATAAGTGACAAAGCCCGCGCATTGGCGCAGGCTAGTCTCAATTCCCACATCCACCTCTCCTAAATTTGCCCTATCTTGATCTGCAAAGGCATCCTGACGTAACCCATGCAGTTAAAGTTACACTGCTATGAGCAACAGCAAACCGCAATCCAGCCCTGTAACAGTTGCAAAAAAAAAAATTGAAAAGGAGAAACAAAAATAACAAAAGAAACACATGACACTATAAAAAATGTATGAGAAAGGGAGCAAAGTAAATGCAATGTTCGTGATGCTCAGGCTTGATAGCGTCCACAGCGCGGTAGGGGCGGCAGCAGAGTGTAATAATGTATGCCAGATGCGATGCCTGTGTGCGAGATGAGTCACGGAAGGCGCTCACTGGTGGCTCGTGACCCACGGCGATCGGACTGCGAGTCCGACCAATGCCGCTTTGGTGGCAGTTCGGAGGTCCCGAATGGCTCGCTGGATGACGAAGGATCTTGCTGGGACAGCCAGGCCTATTCGGGAATCAAGGAGGCCGAACCGAAATTGGCTGCGAGGCTTCCTGGCCTTGGGTGGCAGCATGTATGGCTGCTATGTCAGCTGGCCTCGCACAGAAGCCATGGTGACAGGGCAACAAGGCTTCTCAGCGACAGCCGAGAGCAGGGCACAGACGGACTGTCTGACGTCAGTAGGTCCAGGCACCTCTCGTGTCCACGTCGATGGGATGAAACCACATTGCTCACTTTTCTCGAGCACACACCCAAACGTCTTGTAGTGTGCTGGGTGCCAGGGCACCGTGAGATCCAAGGCAACGTGATGGCGGATCAGCTTGCTGTATCCGTCCACAAAATCAGTTCCACCACACCTACATCGATCTCGCCCCTTGATCTTAAGCCGTCTCTCAAACGAAAGCTCAGGGACTACTGGCAGAGCAAGTGGGATAGACACACACAAAACAAGCTACACGTTATCAAGCCACACCTTGGCCATTGGCCACCAGTATCAAGATCACATCTAACAGAGGTAACACTAACAAGGCTCAGGATAGGACACACATACACGACACACACATATCTTTTGTCCGGTGGCGATCCGCCATTGTTTGACAGATGTGGTGAAGCACTAACAGTTCTCCACATTTTAATTCAGTGCAAACAATTGGACACTCTAAGAAACAACACTTTCCATTGCCCTACCGACAACATATACCTTTACACCCTGCAATGTTCGTCGGTAGGGAACCGCTTTTTAGTCATAAATCATTGTTCGCGTTTTTAAAAGAAATTCATAGTTTTCATATCATATACCCCGGCATCCCGTAGCACGACCTCTGCAGAGAGGTTTTTGCTGCGGTGGCTATACAAGGAACCACTTGCCTCGCAGCCCTTGGACACAAGGGCGCTGATGAGGCACTTGTGCTAGTGCCAAATATTTTTACACGTTTCTATTATCAAAACCTTTGTCACCCTTTTTACTATGCATGTCACGTCACTGTCATGTCTTTAATACTTATGTTTTTATTCGCATTATCGCGAGGATTTTTAAGGCCCCTATACAGCCACGCAACATATCAATGTTCACATCTCTATACTCATTGAAATGGCGCTCTTTGGCCATCAATTGGCCCTTGCGCCACAAAGCGCCACACATCATCATCATCATCACACCCAAACGTCATGCACGTACACATGCACATAAGCACGCACACACCGCCCCCGGATGCGCGAGCTAAGGCGCAAAACATCCTTCATCCCTCTCCCCACCGCACAGGAACCAGTATTGAAGTGCCCAACTCTCTTCGCTAATAGACGAAGTAGAGCACACGAAGTGTTAAACAGAGCAAAAATGGCACTCAACATCTGGCCAAAAGAATATAAAATACAAATGAACACTGAAACAGAAACAAGATTTGGGTGCACGTTAGAGAACCCCAGGTGGTAGAAATATAAGATACAAATGAACACAAGTGAACCCTGAAACAGAAACAAAATTTGCACTCAACATCTGGCCAAAAGAATATAAAATACAAATGAACACTGAAACAGAAACAAGATTTGGGTGCACGTTAGAGAACCCCAGGTGGTAGAAATATAAGATACAAATGAACACAAATGAACCCTGAAACAGAAACAAGATTTGGGTGCACGTTAAAGAACCCCAGGTGGCATAAATTTCCGAAGCCTTCCACTACGGCATCTCTCATAATCATATGGTGGTTTTGGGACGTTGAACCCCACATATCAATCAAATCAACTTAAACAGAAACATTGGCAGCAAACTGGACGGGACCAACTTCTTTAAAAGAGCAGGCTGTAAAGAAGCTAATCTGTACAAAAGCTAGACAGTAAACTAAGGGCCTTCAGTTGCGGAAAAAGTCCGCCGTCGGGCATGAAATCACGAACGTGAGCTCTTCCTCAGATTGTACCGGTGCAGGGTCCGCATGCGGTCTGCCGCCTCGGGTGTGCCCCGTTGCTTGCATGAAGTGCCACTGGTTGCTGGCGCTTGCTCGTCAGACCGTGACAAGGGGGTTCAGGTCTGCGATGTGGGCACGGCTGAGTTTTCCCAAAAAGGAGATCTTTTCAGCAAGTACGTGCCACAGACGCTCACTTACAATCGGTTCATAAGACCGGGCTGCTTGCCAACCCTTGGTTCCACCGTTTGTCAGGTGTGGCAGGCACAGCAATAGTGATAAATGTCACGCTTTGTGCCGGGCCAGGTCACAAAGTTGCTCAGTTCGCGGAAACTTTTGAGCCACTGGGGTGACCGGCCATCAGTTCGTTGTGAGAGAATCGCAACAGTGTGGCTCTCGGACTTTTGAGCATAGACACCTGAAACGGACCTGCAGACCTCTTGTTGGTGGCTATATACTTCAGCAGGAGCCCGCCATGGTGCAGCAAAATGAATACGCTGGGGACTCAGCGACACACACTGGTTCTAGCCCCCTATCCACGCCCGCTGCAGAGCAAGCAGTGTAACGGCGTTCCATCATTCTGGGACAGTCGTTATTGGCGCCCACTGCAGGGCAAGCAGCCTAACGGCACCGTGCACCCGCTACAGAGCAAGTAGCATAACAGCGCTCCATCTCTCTGGGACCTGAAACAGATCACCGTGCTGAACCTTCAGTGGCTCTTAGCTGCTCTCTCAAAGGGGAGAGTGGTATTGCACCCACTCAGTACCGCCGCTTACATTGGCGCACGAGTTTGCTATTGGCACCCTCCCCCACCTGGCCGCTTCGCGGTGCGCCGCTTACCTACCGTAATTACTCGAATTTAACGCGCACCTTTTTTCTGGTTAAGCGAGTTCATAAATCGCATGTGCGTTAGAATCGAATACGGAAAAAAAAAAGACTACGGTCATTCTATTGCCATCGGCATTTTCAAAATGGCCGCTCCCTACGTTCGTCGGCATGGCGCGTCGGCCATTTCTGCCTGTGTTTCCCATGTGCGGCACTTCGTACGTGTGCTGAGGAGTTCGTCATCTTGTAGTGCATTAGATTCGACGGCATGAAAGGGCAGACTCCAGAAACTCGACGAGTGCACCACGATGCCGCTTTTAAAAGAAAAGTCAGCGCATGTGCTGAAACAGATGGAAATTAAAAATAGATTTTAGTGTATGTTAAAAAAAACCTCAGCTGGCCGGAATTCATTTGGAGCCTCGAACCACGGCATGCCTCCTACTGATATCATGGTTTTGGCATGTGAAATAATATATCATTGCATCCACTTGAGCTGCGGGCCATATACAGCTACCGCTATGAAAACAAGTTGAAAAAAGAACCAAGGCGGCAATAAAATTTTCAAACATTGCGCAAAATTTTGTTTCGCGAAATCGTGAACAAATCTCGGCATAACGAAAAACATGCTCGATCCTACTGGGTATTGTATGATATGACAAAGAGCAAGCGAGCTGTCAAAACAACTGAAGCGAAATTCATATCAGTGAACACGCTGCATAATCAGGCATGCATATTCTCTGAAATGAAACACTTGCTGCAGGAAACACACATGGTCGAAGTGGGTATAAAATACTTTTTTTGTGCACATCATTATGCTCAGTTTAGGCTCTTCACACTGACCTCCCCATAAATTTAAAGCGGCAGGACAAACTTGGCATCCAAGCAATCGAAATTCGAACGCTATATACAAATGATGCACGGGAAAGCATGGTGCTGATTTGCTGACAGCTCCGAGAAGACAAGACTGCCGCTGCAAATGCGCGTTTTACAAGTAACATACATTTCGCTGTTACCTCACTTTTAATGTCATGAAAGTGCGGCTGTTCACTATTGACACGCACGTAGCACTCACTCAGGGACATCGTGTTTGACTTGCTTGGTCCCACAAAGGTTGTCAACTAATCACTCTCGGTTCTGGTGAGAGTCCCACTGTGAAAACGTTTTTACAATCTTTTTAAACCTTCGGATCTTATGCTGCACGTGCAGAGCGACTAGACAACAACGCGTGCAGAGTACGCGGACATGCTGAGAGAGCACAGGCAAAAGGCGGTAGCGGAGCACTGAGCGACCGGTTTTTGCTAGAAAGGCAGCAAAACACAAGCGGTGCAGCGCCCCCTAGCCGAGGTTGGGAGGCCTATATAGATATTTTTTTTTCTTCGTGCTTGCTCAGCACGGGACTGAGCAAAGCCAATGTGGTGGCGGCGAGTTGCCTTCGTTTCCACGGGCGATGTACACTTGTGGTCCCGCGCACAAGGGCGCGGCAGCGGACGGCATGGTCGGTACACTTACATGAACCGTAGCAGCGCTATAAACCGCTAAGCCACACGTACTTCCATGCAGGTATTACCTGATATAGATTAAGATGTTTATCATTGGTAGGTTTATTGCGATGACGTGCCACCGCATTCGTCGGTAGCTGTCATCACACTCCCGTTAATTTCCATGCAGGCATCGCCGCCCTTGCGCCGAATTCGTAGTAATCCCTGCATGATCTACTGAGGCTCTTATCGCAAATGCGCAAAATCATGAGTTCTTCACAGTCACATATGTGAATGAATATTTGTGAACATCGAATATTGAAGGAATGCTCGAGTTAGTTCTAGTATCCGAAATTTTAAATATGTGGTTATCAAATTGAATACGAATATATTACTGATGCAATATTCGATGAACATTTGAAACTTCTGAATATTTGCACACCCTTAGTATTTATTCAAATGCCCGTGTTAGGCAACAGTAGCTAACAAGTTCTTCATGGCCTCAGAACTAGTAAGATTATGTGCTTGCGCTTTCATTATCAGTGTATCCAATTTTCTCGCCTACCAATCAGTATTGTTGTCAAAACCTGTCTTTGTTAGTTGTTATAAAATTTTATGGGGAGGCTGCGTTCGACATATGCCACTTAAAGCTAATGTTCTTATGGTTGTTTTCAAAAGGTGCCTTAAATCACTTTGTGCCCTGCTGTAATTTGCTACATGTTATGCTATGTTATGTAGATGGCTGGAAGCACTTTAAGCTTTAAATTCCAGATAGCCATCACACTGCAGTAAAATCCTGATTAAGAATAGTAAGACAGTAAAAGGCCTGGCTGCTCCTTTATCTCTGAGCATGCTCTATGTTAAAGGGAAGTGCCTACATATATGAAAAGAATTTATGAAGTGCTACTTATAAAAAGTGCCTACATATATGAATGTAGTGTATTTATGCGAAAATCAACTCACATATTTCCACGATTGGCCAAGAATAAAGTTCCTGATAGCCATTGCACTGGAGCAAAATTGTGATTGAGAATTGTAACACAGTAGAAGGGCTGGCTCCTCTTTTACCTTTCAGCAAGCTCTATGTTCTAGGAAAGTGCATACACCTGTAGTGTATTTGTGTGAAAGCATCTCTTCTGTAAATAAACTGTCTTGCAGTCTTGTTATGTTCGTACTGCATGCTGTACTGCATACCTTTGAGTAGAGACTGGATTTTCAGGCACTAAAAATCATGTTCTAGGTTACAAAAACAATCTTCTAACTTTTACAAAAATTCAAATTTTCGAAGAGATGTGCGCGACCAGTGTCTATGACAAAAAAAAAAGCAAAAAAAGTTTATGATGACACAAAAGCACCAGTGATTAACCTTAGCCATGCAAAATTGTTGTTTTTCCCGCATGGGCTTGCAGAATATGGTCTCTCCTTTTATTGGCATGCATGAGGAGCTAAGTGTCCACCATCGAATAAACCTGCTTCTGGGTCACTTGCTTTTTGGCATGGGCAGCACAGAAGGGCAGCCCAGAAGCAAATAGCCAGACCGCTAAAAAGTCAGAAGGGTCTTTTCGCTCGTATTGACCGGGTTAGATGCGCAGGGTCAATTTCTCCTCACTAGCTTTGAGCATTTAGAGCTGGCAAGTGTAAGGCATGTACTGGGTGGTCACGATCAGGTCTGTTAAGATTTGCCAATAATATGGGTCCTGGAAAGAGGTGAAATGTCAGACTGAACGCCGCTTGCCTTTCATCGCACGGCTGCGTGCCCTAACATGGAGGAGGTAATGCAGGCCCGAAACAGAGTAAAGGGAAGGGAGGGGGGCTAAGTCGTGCCCCCCCCCCAGTAGTTTAGATGGAGGCGTGTGTTCTACTGAGGACATTAATAAAAAATTGTGTTATTCAAGGCCTTTAACAAGTGTCCTCCTCCCTCGAAAAAAATTCCCAGCTACGGGCCTGAGGTAATGTGCTATAAAGAATCGTCCTTTGTACGTTCCACTAGTACAGGACACTGCAAGAAATATTCGAAATGACATATGTAATTTGTGTAGTTTGTTCCTGGAATAGATGAATGAAAGTTGATAAAAATGTTTATACATACAAACCAAATATACACATGTTTCTGTTATTATTATTTTTTACTTCAAATCAAGCGATATGCGAGACTAAGCGGCCTCTATTTTGTTTGTGTTCATGTTCTGGCCGTTCTTGTGTCATGCCAGCGCCAGCCCTGACAACACTTGGTGTATTTTTCATGCATCGTTCCTTGCAACAGTTCCAGTTGTGTGACGCTACATGTCATGGTAAAGATGGGTGATTGATGCCAGGCACTCCAAACATGTGGATCCATCAAGCAGAAACAGGAGTACACTAGAGACAACACTGAAACGACACAACACAACACCACTTGTGTGAATGACCTGGCTTGGGCATGTCATGCACATGCATGTACCCTTGCATGTGCATGATGTGTTGATGCATTTACGTCACGTAATCTTCCATCTCCTAGTTGCTTCAATACTGAAGAGGGCAGGAAAGGAATTTAGCCTGTGCAGTATACATGGGGTGAGTGGCAAATGTTTCATGCTCACCTCCTCGTATCATACTTTTTCAGCTCGTAATGAATCAATTAAAAATGCTTGTGGTATATAGCTCTTCATTGGGCATGCAATAACTTCCAGTATATAACTAAAATTTCTCTTGTGACCTGGTGAAGCACCCTTGAAGAAGTAAATTACAAACAAAACCGACGTGCACAGCTGATTTCATTTCTTTTTTTACCTACGCTCTACTTTTCTACCTTGCCCTGACAGCACTCGAGGGTTTTGCATTCGTTCATCTTCCTGCCGTTGCACAGAGGCACCTCCTGTTCCCCACCCTCGCCTCATCCAAATCTTCAATCAGGTGCTTCAATTTCATCGGAACATCAGTCTTGAAAGCTGGCTTTAAAGGCCATCTACCACGTCCTCAGCTATGGATGCCACTCTCCTGTTCCTCCTCATCTTCCTGCCGTTGCACAGAGGCACCTCCTGTTCCCCACCCTTGCCTCATCCAAATCTTCCATCAATCAGGTGCTTCAATTCCATCGGAACATCAGTCTTGAAAGCTGGCTTTAAAAGCCACCTACCACGTCCTCAGCTATGGTAGCCACTCTCCTGTTCTCCTCTCTGCTTCTCACCTTTATTTTCTTCTCCCCATTCCACTATATACGCTGGAAAATGCTTCCATTCAGTGTTGCGGAATGGGTACATCCATTCCAACTCCATTCCAGTGAATTCAACTTGCAGTAATTCCATTCTTTCCGATTCCTCGGAATCGGAAAGAACTTAGCCCATTTTCACTCCGAGAATGGCCAGGCGAGTCAATCCCATTCTTACAATTCCTGAACGCAGGAAAGGAATATCTTGATAGCTTTATCGAGCTAAGAATGATTGTAATTATATGCAGCTGACGTCATCAGATGCATAAGAACTGAAAAAGTATGCTAAATACATTACCATGGTTGAGGTGCAATACAACCCCACTACTAGTTTCCATAGGGGCAGTTCTCCCACTACCTGTAGTATTTGCATACTCAACACAGTCTTAGGAAAAAAAGTGAACTGTTGGAAACACAGGCATTTACTTGATTTGATCGTATTTTACAACTTTCGTGACATCTCTTTGCTATATACTCGCAGCTAGTAAAGCTTGCAGCTTTAGTCGTTACTTACCAGGAATGCTTTCTAGGTTTTTTTTAACTAGGTAACTACTAAGCCACTTACGTTGCCACATCTCTCGCAAACACCGCCGTATATCTTGCAGTAAAAGGGACACTCTCAAGAAAATTGTAGACCAATCTTAATTTTGTCGATTACTTTAGAATAAAAAATGTGCTAGTGATGACACACATATATAGAAGGGCAGACGACATGTGCAAAACATCCATTATTTTTCTTAATTCTATGGCTGCTAACCGATACACAGTGTGATATTCTAAAGGATCATAAATAGCCTTCAAATGGCTGCTACAGTATACGATACTAGCTAAGTATTGATATTCTATGAGCGCGTTAGTGTGTATGTTCTCGTCTGTAATTAGTTCATGCCTCTATGTAAGTTGCTGTGATGCGTACTTCCCATGGTAATTGCACTAAGTAACTAGTGGCCACTGGACACTTGCACTTTGCTTATTATCCTATGCTTCTGTAATTTATTGTCGCAATGTACATGCACATTTAAATGTCTATAACTAAAGATTCAGTAATGTATTAATTATTCGAGTTGGCAATATTCACGCACTATACTTTGAAAACTAGCAAGTTTCACTAATCAGCATTTTAATACCTTCACTTACCAGGAAGTTAGTGCTTTTTGTGACAAATAAACGGTTAGTATTTAGTGAGTGAACAAGCAGGTCTTTATTTCCAAGTGTTCATGTTTAAATGAATGATGTTTTGTTGTTTTAATATTGTTTAAGCTTGAATGCATTAATGATAAAATGATGACCTAGTGAATCGTCGCATAGGGATTCAAGAAGGCGCTGCCTTGGTTACGTGGGATTGCCTGCTTTGGCTGGCTGTTTGAACCTAGCTGAACCAATGCATTCAAAAGTCTATTCAATTTCTCTTTGCTCGGTTCATCTTGTACAACAGTTCATCGCACACATAGTTCACACAGCACCCAGTTCATTGTGTAGGAATGTGTGCTCCGCTGAGATACGGACATTTGTGATAGAGCTTCAGACAAAGACACCCATGTGTGTGTAGGGAGGGAAGACCACATTGCAAAAATGAGGGAAGGGGTAATATGTGGCACTCAAGCTGGTATACAAAAACTTGCAGTAAACACAAGCATTGCGCCGGTGTCATTATGCATCACAATTTAGAGAAGCATTTTTTCTAATATGCGTTCAAGTTATCGACGGTGGCAGAAGCAAAAGCAAAGTGAAGGATGGCAAGACGGCAGGCGGCTGAGGCGCCACCGAGGAGAAAAAAGATAAGACGTAAGAAGGATATGCCATCACCGAATAGTTCCCAATTTAACCCAATTTAACTGCAAAATGACCCCATGCATGAACATGTGGCTGAAACATCGTGCTTTCAGCTTCATCGAAACAGTTATATTTACAGTTTCGTGAAGGCTCCAGGAGTTTCGTGATCACTCGAGCAGCAGCTATGAACTTTGATTGTAAGAAACATCATGTCTGCAGTTTCATCGAAATGGTTACCGTATATTTGCGTTTCGTCAAGGCTGTGATAACTCGAGCAGCAGGTGTGAACTTTGATTGTAAGGTCGAGATCGATGGTGCATGGGCCATTTTGGCATTCATCCGTGCGAATGGCTCGTAAGCTCTTGTAACATGCTGCACTCTCAACGCAAAGAGACAACTAGAAAAGCATTTTTTGCAGCGACATGTAGAGTTACGCTATATAGGATCCAAAAGAGTCAGCTGTACTTCGTATACCATAACTATTTGTTTCTATCGCATTCATTGCTTTGCCCTTGTGGAAAAAGTGATTTTACTGCGAAAGCTGTTATGAGATCACAGCTCGGGTCACACGCCACCGTAGTTGTCCACCGTCGCCGCCGCCGATAACCGTAACCACATCGCACGCAATTAGAAAACAAAAAACCTAGCGCCAATGACACAGTTGGGCTCGAACCTGGGTCCGCTGGGTGCCAGCCCAGTATTCCATCCCTGAGCTACGCCGGTGCTTGGGACTTGTTGGCAAACTTGCCTTAGGCAGGCTTGATATCGGGAAAGCAATCGTGTTAATACGACTTGTAAAGCATTTTAAAACAGCGAAATAACAACCTGTCATCGCACTGTGCGAATAGCGTAACGAGAGGGTCGTCCAATGCTCCAACCCATTACAAAAGGAAGGAATGGCCTGGAAACTGTGGCACACACCCACGCGGGGGATTGGCCAAGAACCGGGTAGTTCTGACGAAATATCATTACAAAAACTTGTTCTTGTTCACCTGCTAACTGTGGCACATACCTACTTCAGGCATAATTTCTCGTCATCAGCCACTGCATGAACAATTGGCACAAAATTCCTTGCAAGTGTTTAGCGGATACTGCGCTTCTCTGAAGAATGACAAAAAGTAGCACAATGAATGCCGGCAAGTGTAGCATTCTGCATTTTTAGTATTTGGCACATAATGTGTTGCTCTCTGAACTTGACAACTTAAAATATCTTGGTATTTGGATTTGTAAAGATCTCAGATGGAACAAACACATTAATACTACGTATAATTCTGCCAAGCAAAAGCGTTTCTTTCTCAGGCGAGCTTTGAGGTTGCCAACTCTCAATGTGCATCTTGCATTTAATGCAATTATGCAGCCTGTATTAGATTACGCATCCATAATTTGGTATCCTTTCACCAAAAAAGACATCCATAAAGTAGGTGTTGAAAAGCGGGCTCTTCAATATATAAGAGCCCGCTTTAGATGCACTTCAATGACGGCCTTGTTAAAGAGAGCCAATCTACCAACCTTGATGCAGAGAAATCATGTTCTCAGCTAAAATTTTTGTTTTAACTAGTCAATGAACACTACAGCGTAGATAATGCTTAGATATTGCTGAGATCATTTCCTTTTTAACCGGTTATGTTACAAGACAGCGCAATGCACTAACAATGACCTCCTTCACTATCCACAACAACTGCTTTAAGTACTCATTTTTTCCCAGGGTCAAAAGTGAATAGAATCAACTGTCCAATTATGTGGCATTGTAGCCATTCCTTACTTTGTTCATGTCCTATATTGCGTTACTTATTTATTTTCTTTTTTTATTGTTTACAATTGTACTTGATGCACTGTTTTAATGATACTTGAAGCGTATTTTATCCTATATCTGCATTGTATTTGTACCACATTAGTTTTCTTTTTCTTCTTTTGTTTTTATTGTCTTTTGCCCTACTAGTCGTATTATATGTTTATCTCATCCTGCGAAAATTCCTTAATGGGGTTGCAATATTTGTGAATAAATAAATGAATAATCATAAATAAAATAACATGTCCATGTTTTGAGGAATGAACTAACAGAAATGCTACACCTATGAACACAATCCCACTCAATCACTGTACTTATGTGTGTACCTTTTCACTCTCTTTTGCAATTCGTTTTGTGGAATAGAATAACGTAAATCTTCAACACCCATGCTGAACACACTGTAAGTACCTGGTTAGCAGTTGTGTACCAATACGAATTTTAAATATTTTCAGGTTGTTGCTTTAAATAACATGAGTGTCAAGAACCCTAAAAAGAGTGCCATAGTGTTTGGGAAGTCACTGATTATATCTTTAATACCGCTACTTTAAACCAACCATTTCGGTTTCAGTATCAAGAGTGTGGCTTCGCAGTTAATATTGCTACTTTAAACCAACCATTTCGGTTTCAGTATCAAGAGTGTGGCTTCGCAGTGATGTGTCAAGAGGGGTCTGATGTCATGAGACCACTGCAACTCTCGACATACCAGCAACAACAGCCAGTTTGCTGTCAGTCGCACGTGGTTCACGTAAACAACAATGAGGGAATTACAGTCAAGAGACCCTGACAGCGATTTCTGCGATTTAGGCTGCACACGTAGGACGAAGATTTCTCAAATCCAGTCCTATGTTGACTTGTCATGATAATGTTTATTGTGGTGTAGGGCTAGTTTGGCAACGACAGGTGATGAACTATAAAATCAAAGCAAAATATTTTCTGCCTGTTGTCTGGCTCCGGTGTGTGGAGAACGTTGGTAGTGCACAACATGAAAATGAAAGATGTCCCTTAAGGGTGCCTCAAAGCCATGTCAGTACTTAAGTATTGAACTGCTTCTTCTGAATAGGGCACTAGGAATTTATGCTGGGCCCTTTAGTGATTTAAACACTTTTTAGGCACTGGAACAATGGCAGTTGTCACTAACCTTTTTCAGACACAATTGTTCTGAAGGTAATTCCACCTTTATAAGCTTTTACCTTGAAGAAAGCCTCCAACACTTCTTGCTTTTTTCACACCAGCAGCTACTTATTCAAGACCAAGTTCTTCTAATATGCCTTCTTTCTTATTTCTTCCGAAGTTACTACCACTGGCTTAAATTCTTGTTCATGGCACTAAGTGTTTTCTCAACTATATTTTTTCTGGTTTGACTATGAAGGAGCACTCCTTGTCAGTGGTAGGGGCCTCAAGATTGCGATTTACCAAGAAGTCAACCCCTGATTTAGTGTTGATTTCTTTCCTGTGACTTCTTTCAGATGTGGAAAACACATCAACACATTTGTCAGCAATTTTTTTAGGGAGCATTAATGAAGTCTTTGCATGTGAACAAAAGCTGAATTGATAGTTCGAAACTTGTGTTTTATTACTTCGTGGTACCGTTTCTTGATTATGTACCTATTTCTACATATGCCTCGTCAACATTTTTCTATTTGAGTGCTTTTGACTAATTAAATACCAATAATGCAAATATAATTAGCAGCCATGTCAGCATACTAGGAGCAATATGTACTAGATTTTCTTCATGTAACACAGTTGCTTTCTTTTAAAACCTTGGTGATTATTAGTTAAGACACCCTGTATGATTCTTTGAAAAATAAAGTTCATTCTGAACTATACTAGTGTTTATTGATTACCGCTCTAAGTTATGTTCGATTCAATTGAGGATACATGGCATCAGTATCTGATTTGTTGTATGTTCTCTTTCTTTTTCTGCAGCAAGAAGAGATTTATGAGTTCTGCTTTGAGCTCTTGAAGGCCAATTCAGACTTGAGCCCTACTTTTGACATTGCATCTTATGTGATTCAAGTGTGGTGCCCAGAGGTAAGTGAATGTGGCTGTGATATTTTTTTCTAATGGCTCATAGATTTTTCCAAGTAAATGAGTAATTTCATATTCTTAACTGTGCGTCCAGTACAATCCGACCAATTGCCATGCTCTTGAAGCCTGTATCATTGGCTTCCAGAATTTTTCATTAGCGGGCATTCTGTGGTTAAATGTGTTACCGTTAAACCATAGTCCTTCTATACTTTTTCTAGTCACAAAACTTAATCATGCTATGGGAGAGCTCAATTGGCACAGAAAGCTGCCATGCTGTACCGCCACCATCGCTTAGATGCCACGATTCTCTGGGTTGATTCCGCAGATGCAGTTGACACAACCTGAAAGTTTCCATGTGTGCTTTGTATCTGTGATTGCTTTTTAATTAAGGCCCAAATTCAGCTATTGTGCAGTTGAAGCGGCACATTTGCGCGATGATACGGTTCAGGTGCTGTGTACCGAGGTGCCGTTTTGACTACACAGGCATAACTGAAAACGTACCGCTATTTTGCATGCTAAGTGGAGGACAGTTTGAGAACTGCAAGTGAATCATAGCATGGGAAAAAAACTGATAACTTCAGCATCGATTCAAAGCATGTGCGTGTCTATGTGAAAAAATTTGATTGGTTGGACATTGTCTTTGTGGACAATTTCACGATAAACAGTGACACCCTATTGTTGCCAAGAGACAAGCCGTGTCTTAGGCCTAATGCCATTTCTCGTGTACGTGAGAATGTGCAAGCCTAATTAATGGGGTGGAAGTCGCAACCATGAGCTGTTTGAATGCCAGTGAAACCACGGAAACAAACTGAAAAGCCATTGTGTGCTAGGGGTGTTTCCAGTTGTGATAAATGGGTTATTAGCTACTTATTAAAAAAGTACAAGATGCCAGATCTCTGTGTCAATAATTTTCTGAGATGTCTTTTGAACTCTACCCAGTGCACGCTACCCAGTGCTGAGTGAACACGAAAATTGTCTGTTATTTTCCATAAGCATTTTCACAGCTTTACTTCCTTCAAACGAAGATTTTAATTACAATCCTTTTAAGCCTTGTTTGCCAAGTAAGTACGGCACTGAATGCAAATGTGTCTCAATCCTTATCACCCTGCTCATGAAAGGTGGAGATCAAAAAGCAGTTTTCTGTTAGTTTTCATCAGGTATATTGACAGCAAAAATAGCACAATTGGACTGATATGCTCGAAAAATAGCAAAGCTTTCAAGGCCTGAAAACGACAGTTCCCATAAAAAAGCATTTTATATAAAGCTCCTGGCTGTCCAGAAGGCCCGTGAGAGGCTCATTACTAGACATGGGTCTAGTCAGGAGTTGTATGTAAACGCATCTCATCCTTTTCTTTCCGGACCAAATAAATGTCTTTTCTTTCTCTCTTTCTCTCTCTCTCATATAAGGCGATTATCTGGCCATGTATCTGTTTCATTGAATGACTGGTAAATGCAAGGCTGTGTCCTAGAACATTTTGTGTTACATAAAATTAGTTTGTCATCACTGCTGGAATGACATGCATAGAAAAATATTAGTATACGACTTTGAGCTCAGGTAGTGATGCATTTAATGGGAACGCCACTGGTGTCTTATTCATTTCTTCTGCGCATCATATTCATGTCAAAGATTTTTGTTTTAGGCCTGCTGGGTGTACTAAAGACCAGTTTTGCAGTTACAACAAGTCTATGCACATCATCTGCTGACTAACTGAGCCGCCAACGTATTTTTTTAGATTGGTCATTTCTTGTATGAAGGAAAGAAGTGTAAGGGCTTACTAATATTTGTTGGACAAAATATTAGTGACAGCAGTGAAAGTGCTGTGCCAATTGTGCCGCATTGCACCGAAGTGCTTTTGCTGTGCCATATCCTGCTCCAAAACACATTATTGCTCCGAAAATGCTCCCACGAGATCTTTGGTGCCTTCATGAGCAGTCATCCTTGACAAGGTGCTGCCATGTGAGCTCTTAGCACTATCATCATCACTGCTCAACGCACTTTCCATGACGTTGGTGATGGTGCAAGGTGCTGCCATGTGAGCTCTTAGCACCATCATCATCACTGCTCAACGCACTTTCCATGACGTTGGTGATGGTGCAAAACAGTCACAGTTTCACTCTAGGGCGAAGCAATGAATGTCATTGCAACAAATTGTAATTGTGTAAGAAGTAAGGTTTTCAGCAATTTCTTATAAATACAATTTTGTGTAACTCTCTAAAATGCTGGGGGATGTAAGGGAATACGATATGTAAGTGAAGTGGTTTTCGTACTTGATAATCTCTATGCAGAGCAGGCAGTTTGCTGATGTCTACCGAGATAGGGCATGCATCAGTGCCTGTGACCGCACCGTCATGGTCAAAGTTCAAGTTGCAGCTCTAAGGATCCATCATCTCATCACAAAAATCTGACCATCTGTACTTGCTAGAAAGCATAGGACTGTAATAGTTGAGCTTGTGACTGTGATGTCTTGGGTTCAATCCACATGTTGAACAAACCTTTTGTATCTTTTTTTCATCTGGTAGCACATTATTACAAAAACAGAAAAGCTTTCGTACCTGCCATGATGACTAGTGAGCATGAGGCCACTGGTTTGATTGTTTAACAGTTAACACCCGTGTACTTAAGTTTGAGTGATTACCAAAGCAGCCCAGGTGGTCAGAGTTCCATCCAGGTTGCCAAACTATCAATTTTGGCTCGAAAGATTGCGATTTTATTCGTGGCGAGATCGGGCTGTAGCTGGCAGCACCGATTCCGCGGCAGTGTGGATAGGCAGTCGGCAGCGCATAAACAAATACACGCAGAGGCGCCTCGTTACATGCAGTCTCAGCCGATTGTCGGTGAGTAAAATGCATTGAACACAGTTTACTGCTAATATCTATGCTCCTCTCTGCTGCACTGATGCACAAAGCTTATGCAATGTTGCAACTACCAGCGAGTAAAGCACATTCTGCCTTTCAAAAGGAGTCTCGCCCTGAGTGACTGTCTGCGCTCTTTCGCACTGAATCACGCTTTTGCTGTGATGTTTGTACGTGTTTAGCTTGTGTTCTGCCTGCTATATATGCACTGCTGTAGCATGACTGAACTACTTATTCACATCTTTGTTATATGCATACTACAAAAAAGAGACAAAGAAAGATCTTAGAAAGCTCGCATATCTGTGCGATTAGTTCACTATTACCGTTTGCATCTATTCGCATATGATTTTTTTCTCTCTCATTCTCTTCACCAGGAAAATCGACAAGTCTAGTCAGGAAAGCTTACTGTCTTACAGTGCTTCGCGCTACATTGCGTTTACCACATATATGCACATGTTCTTGCTTGCACCAATAGATATAAAAATCTTGTAAGAGTTCAGCAGAAAGCTTTTATTGATGGATTACGTGCATTACAGTGCTACTACAAAAGTCTGGTTATTTTATGGAGCAAGCATGTTTTTTTTTTTTTCGAAAAAAAAAAAGACTGCTGTCTTCTATCACTCAATAACACTGTCACACAAATGCTCTAGACAATGTAAAAAAGATGAGATCTTCAGTGAAATTATACAACATTAAATGTCTAAAATATTTTGGACATCTGGGCTCTTTAAATCATTCCTAAATCCAAAAACACAGTTGCACATGGCAACTCCGTTTTTAGTAGAGTTTAAGTACGGAAGTGTCGATGCTTATGTGATAGTAATATTGCTATGTTGTGGTACCAGGGTCAGATAAACACAACTAAGGCGCCTCGCATAGTCAATAAACTACAGTGCTCTAGTTGTGCACCTATTAACATCGAGCAAGTGCGTGTCCTAGAGCCTCATTTTTATTTGCAACCGAGCCGGTAAAACGCTGCATTCACACACCATTTAATAGTCCTCATATTTTGAAGGATGCCAAGAGCATTTTACTATGCGCTTAAAGCAGAAAGCAGCGCTCACTCTGAAATTATTCTGGTGAATGGAGGATATGACAACAAACAGCGCTCTGGGAAGTTGCACTCACTGATCTTGTTACAATGCATCAGCAGCCGAGCAAGACGAAATTCTTTCGTACCTTATTTCAAGAATACGTACAAGCAGTTGCACTCGCACTTATATGACCGGACAAACCGCCCATTGAAAACATGCATGACCTATGCACACATAAAAACACGACGTGGCTAGCAGATGACACACGGAGCAATTCACACTTGCGCGCTTCAGCCAGTTGCCACCAGGCGACGACTTCGCTCAACCTTGCGGCCAATAATTTTCTTTCAACTTCTCTCTCTTGTTCTCATCGGTCAAGCCACTAAGGGAAATAGGAGTACTCGAGGCGTTTTATACAACACAGCAATACTCTTTATCTCTCTTACTTCTGTTGCCTTTCTCGAGGACTGCGCACTCGCCATTTTTTTTCCGATCAAGAATGCTGTGTTGTGCCGATAGCTGTACGATCGTGACCAAGGTGTACCGGGCGCGCAGCAATAATGCGAGACAGATGATTACTGATGTGTGATAGAAAGACACCCCGAATACGACTTTTGTTAATGGAGCCACAACCCTTGACGGCGAGGGCACTATTTTGCTGCATCGCGACCCCCTTCAGCACACTGGCTGCTGACAGCAGTAAACAGACGGAAAAAGAGCAAAATCGCAGCAATGGTGTAGTGGAGGGTTGATTGCAGGAGATGTTGCAGCATGAGCGCGATGTGTGTACAATGAATTTTCAAAGGCGCTGTCGAGGACGTAGGGGAACTATGCATTCATCTGTCTGTCACCTTACGTGCGCCACCGTTAGCAACGCAGAACTATATGTAATGTTACCGAAAGTGCAGGGCCTTTTCTATGTTTGCCATTGCGTGGAAAAACACTTCAGCTCATTCGCATGACCATATCCCCTATCATGAGATCATTCCGGAACTATGAAGAGAGTATACATGCTGAAGTAGCGGCACAGCTGAAGCTGACGGACGATTCGTCAGGCTTCGACATGGGACATGGGAACTTATGTTTGTACGGCGATCCATTAGGGAAAACTGGCGTGGCTATACATTAAACGCGTTATCATCGTACATCAAGCTTAGCATGCTCCTAGCTAGTTGCGTGCAGTGCATCGCCTACTAACCTCACTCCATCAGCACCAGCCCTGTAACCTATACGCATTCATTTGCCCTTGCGTAAAGATATTTTTTTAGTTGTGCTCGCTCAGTACAGGACCGAGCAAAGCCATTGCGGCGGCGGTGAGTTTTCTTCATTTCTACGAGCGATACGCACTTGCGGTCCTGCACACAAGGGCACAGCAGTGGTGGTGTGGTCGGTACGCTTACACGAACCGTAGCAGCGCCAAACCGCTAAGCCACACGTACTGCCGTGTAGGCATTACATGGTTTAGATTGACTGAGATGTTTATCGTTGATAGATTTGTCACGATGACTTGCCGCCGTATTCTTCTGTAGCCGTAATCACACTCCCGTTAATTTCTATGCAGGCATCACTGCACTCGCGCCGAATTCGTAGTAATCCCTGCATGATCTACTGAGGCTCGTATCGCAAATGCACGAAATCACAAGTTCTTCACAGTGACACATGCGAACAAATATTTGTAAACTTTGAATATTGAAAAATTTCAAATATGTGGTTATTGAATCAAATACGAATGTTACAAATGCAATATTCAATGAATATTCAAAACTTTTGAGTATTCGCACACCCCTAAATGTAACTGTTATTAAATTATATTTAGTAATGTGTGTGAATGTTACATCGTTTGTCGATCTCTGCGCATTGGCGCAAGCGAAGTAGACACAAGCTGGTAGAATGGGCGTTTATTTGCTGTGTACGTTGCAATATAAAAACTCAAAGTAAAGAGGGAAAGGGAAACAAGGTAAGTGAGACAAGATATAGAAGCTTTGGCTATAACTGAGCCAAAAACTGATAAAGGTTACACTTTAGTTACGACACTTCTCCATCAATAATATTGGAGATGCTGCACAGGTTTCTGCTGTCGTGTTGAGCGCCGGAGTTCTGTGGTCATTGTAGGTTCCCTGGACTTCTCTGCTTTTTCTGGTCTTGGGTTTGGGATGATGACTGCACCTGGTGTGGTGGCTCACGGAGTTCCGCCTTTACGTTTGGCCCTGTTCCGGAAGTTTCTTGCGTAGTTCTCGACGTAGGCATACTTTCCCCTTGCCTGTCACTCACGGTGGGGTTCAACCGAGTCTCTTCTTGTGTGAACTTGATCCACATGTCTCCGTACAAGGCCCTCTGGCATCTTGACTGTCACCATCCTCGCTCTGCCGGCTGACTTTACCGTGCCGGTCTTCCACTTTTCACCTTTGCCAAAGTTGCGGATGTAAACATTCGTGTCTGGTGCCAGGGTCCACTCATCTGATTCACCTGATCTTTCTGCAATAAAGGGGGGAAAGCACATGTCCAGACGAGATCGTATTTGGTAGCCCAGGAGAAGCTCCAAAGGAGACTTGCCCAATGCGAGGGGTGTCCTCCGGTAATTGAAGAGTAGTCTGCAAAGGCAATCTTCTAATCGGCCCTGGTTAATCTTCTTCAGCCCATCTTTCACAATTCGAACAGCTCTCTCTGCAAGGCCATTTGACTGGGGATGAAACGCAGCCATGCACTGGCGAGTTACGTTGTTCTTATTCATGAAATCGGCAAACGCTTGACTAGTGAATTGCATTCTATTATCTGAAACAAGGGTGCGCGGAATGCCTAACCTGCTGAACAAGCTGCGCAGGCAAGTGATAGTCGAAGATGTGGTCGCCTGCTTCACTGATACGGCCTTGATCCATTTGCTGTGAGCATCTACAAGAACAAGGATCATGCTTTCATTTATTGGCCCCGCGAAAGCTACATGTACTCTTGACCAGCTTTCCTGGCATGTCGGCCAGCTAACTGGCGGGGCAGATCCCGGCATTGGTCGATTTTAAATACAGCTTGTGCACCTCCCTGACATTTGTTCGATGTCGTTGTCCATTCCACACCACCAGAAAGCCGACCGAGCGATTGCCTTCATTGCCGATAATCCTTGATGAGTTTCGTGGAGCATGTGCAACATTCTATGCTGCCTGCTCTCTGGGATGATAACCCTACGGCCCCAATAGAGCCAACGGTGGGCCAGTAAAAGCTCCAGTCTGCGGTCGAAAAAAGGGACTAATCTTCGTTCTAGTGCTTTAGCACTTGTAGGCCACCCTTTCCTTGTGTACTGCACAACTTTGGTCAGCAGTGGGTCACTGGCGGTTAGCCCCTGCAATTCCGCTGTCGATACTGCACTCTCCTGTACGGATGCGAGGGCCAAAACGTACTCGGGTGGCTCGCCGTCCGCGATTGACTCAGAAGTTTCTCGTGGCAACCTACTGAGGGCATCTGCGTTCAGGAGCTGCTTGCCTGGAAAATACTAAAGCTTGTAGCGGAATCCGCCCAAATACAGTGCCCAGCGCTGTATACGAGCAGCTGCCAGCGGTGGAATTGGCTTATCCGATCTCAGCAGGCCCAGGAGCGGCTGGTGGTCTGTGACCAGTATGAATTCTCGGCCTAAAAGATAATCACGAAACTTCATTACTCCAAATACCAGGGCTAACGCTTCTCGTTCAAGTTGTGAATAATTTTGTTCTTCTTTCGACAGTGTTCTTGAACGGAACCCAATAGGCTCATTCCTGTTTCTTTTTGTGTGAAAAAGCACTGCGCCGATGCCTCTTTGCGATGCCTCGCACTCTAGTTTCAGCGGCTGTGAAGGGTCGTAGTGCACTAGCACCCGTGCCTGCAGCAAACACCATTTTGCTTCGTCAAACGCGGTTTGTTGTTATTCTGTCCAGTCGTAATGTCTGTTTTTTTCCAGTAGCTGATACAGCGGAAAAAGCAGAGACGATATGTTCGGCAAAAACTTTGAGTAGAAACCGATCATGCCAAGAAACTAACGAAGCGCGGCTACATTTTTCGGGCTGAGAGCATCAACGCTTGCTTCGATATTTTCTTCTATTGGGTGCAGCCCTTGCTGATCGATTCGATGGTCAAGATAGGTAACAGACGCCTGCCGAAATTTGCATTTATCAAGGCGTAGTTTAACATCACTCTCCCGGAAACGTTGCAGAACAACTTTGAGCACGTCATCTCTTCCTTCTTTTTCGGACACCAAGATATCGCCCAGATAAGCTTGCGCGCCCGATAAGCCCTGCAGAACAGTTTCCATCCTACGTTGAAAAATCGCTGGCGCAGAGGTAATACTGAAAGGTAATCTATTGTAGCAGAAAAGACCTTTTTGTGTGTTAATTACGCACAACTGGCACGATTCGTCATCCAGCGGAAGTTAGTTATATGCATCCCTTAGATCTAGTGTACTGAAATGCTTGCTGCCGTTTAAGGACGCGAACATGTCTTTGATTACTGGCAATGGGTATTGTTCTAGCTCACATACTGCATTTAAGGTGACCTTAACGTCGCCACAAATCCTAACGGTGCCCTTCTTCTTAAGCACTGGTACAACGGGCGTAGCCCATTCGGAATGTGGCAACGGTGACAAAACGCCTAGTGCCACCAGCCTATCAAGATCTTCAGAAACTTTGTCTCGTAGCGCGAAAGGAATAGAGCGGGCCTTACAGAACTTGGGTGTGACTCCCTCCTTCAGCTGAAGGTGCGGCGCAGGTCCTTTTATGAGGCCTAGTTCCGAGCTGAAGATGTCTGCAAACTCTGAGATTACATCCGAAAGGACCTGTGTGTTCGTAGACGACTGTGCAGTAGGCGGCTCAGCTGAGAGGCTGAGAACAGGGAGCCTGCGTCGCTGAGAAGAAAAATGAGGTCTCGTCGGCCACATAAACTTGGACCGCAGCAATCTAGCGCTACCAAATGGCATTCTACGGTTGCACCGACGTACGATACTGGCAACAGGATCTCTCCAAGGACTGGCAATTTTCCCAAATAGCATGACAGCTTTATGCGTGATGGCTTCAGCAGATGCCAAGTATTCTTGTGCTGCTCAAAAACCTGACGTGACACGACGCAGACCGATGAACCAGTGTCAATAAGCATTGATACGTCAACACCTCCCCACGTGAAGTTGTGCCGTATAGGGGGCTTCACAGTTTCCTCTTGCGTCGATCTTAGTGTCCATATGTGCAGGCTATCATCAACGCCTTCATCTGTTTCGCCTTTGTTAACAGCCAGGACTCGGCCGCGTGTTATGGAAGGTGCTTTTTGAGTTCAAGACTTTGCGGTTTGATCATTCTGGCATTTTCGAGCTAGATGACCGCGTCCACCGCAACGCTAACAACGCGCGTTATTCCAACGGCAGTCATTACTGTTATGTCTGACACTGTCACAACGCCCGCATTCAGCGAGTACCTCTTTGCTCATGGAGGACTGCGCCTTGATTCTGAGCACAGCTGATACTTCGTCGGCCATTTTACGGGCATCATTCTCTGCCGCTTCAGCTGCGAGGGCCATTGTTTCGGCGTCTTCTAACGTCAGATATTTCTTTTCAGCATTTGCTTCTGCAGCGCACTCGATCTGATGCTGCACACTAATCTATCCCGCAGCATTCGATCGAGCATGGTATCAAAATTGCAGTTGTCCACGATTCGGCGAATCTCAGTAATGAATTCTTGAACAGACTTGCCGTCCAGCTGGCAGCGGTTGAAAAAGCGGAAACTTTCGGCAATCTCATGGTGCTTTGGATCAAAGAACCCGTCCAAGGCTTTCACGATGTCCTCATACTCCAAAGAATTTGGCTTCTTGGGCGCTATTTTTCCTGATAGTATGTGGACAGTGCAAGTACTTAAGGCTGCCACCAACAACGCCCGTTTCTTGGCTTACTCTGTCACCCCTGTTGCCTCAAAGTATGCCTCTGCCTTGATGACATACACCTTCCAGTTGTCTTTCTTCTCGTCGAAGTCTGGCAGTTTCTGGTGCGCCATCGTCGAAGCTGATGTCCTTGCTTGAATCCAGGGTTTTTCTTTCCGTTTCTCGTCCCCACTGTTACGTGGTTCGTCGATCCCTGCACGTTGGCGCAAGCAAAGTAGACACAAGCTGACAAGCTGGTAGAATAGCATTTATTTGCAGTGTACATTGCAATATAAAGATTCAAAGTAAGGAGGGTAAGGGAAACAAGGTAAGTGAAACAAGAGATAGAAGCTTTGGCTATAACTGAGTCAAAAACTGATAAAGGTTACGCTTCAGTTATAACAGTGAATGTTTTTCATTTCACTAAGGTCTAGTGATGTGTAGTTACACAAAACATCACTCATTTTTCGTTTTTTTGGGTTATTGCTCTGTAAGCTGTTATATTTCAATGATAGGGACACACACACAAGCATATATTAGTTTGTAGTGAGTTTGGTTGGTTCATAAACATTGAATTTTTTTACTAAAGACTGCTGGAATTTCTTTTGTTTCCCCGATTTTTTTTTTCTAATCAGATTGAAGTTTGTCTTGAAGAAATGTGCAAATTCGGGCAAAAATTGAAATAGCTCGCTTGAAAAAAATACAAGCCCTCTTATTCAAGGCACACAATAGAGACACACAAGTATGGGCAAATAATGTTACAAAATCAAGCCAGTGCATTACATACATGAAAAAAATGTCACAAATGCTGTCTTAACATACTTAGTGTGATTGAATTAACAAATGATTTCAATTGGCAGTGATTTTAGAACCCAGATATCTGCTCCAAAACTAACTTGCATTGCTTTGAAGCACACCCTTTCATGCTCCAAAGCTGCCCCAAAAGACTGAAGCTGGCGGGCTTTCAACCTTGTAATGAAAACTAAAACAGACAATGATGTCGAGATGTATAGGGGATTTTTTTAGTAGTAATTATAATGTAAATATGAGGAAACAAAAGTGGACGAAAAGATAACTTGTCGCTCAAAGGCACTGAATTTGCAAACATTAAATGATGTGTCGGATGCTTGAGCATCGAATGCTTTATTCAAACATCATATGAGCATCATTCAAGCATCAACGACATTATTCACAGGTTGCAGGGTTCAGTTCCTGCCAACAGCAAGTTTTCTTTTTGTCCTCTTTACTTTCCTCATACTTATAATTACTACTAGTAACATCTTCTTTCTTTGGCATTGTTGCCTGTTAGTTCTCTGATGTCTTACTTATGTATGCGACTTGTTTTCGTCCAAGTTCTAAGTGTGGTTTGTATAACTGCTACAACAAATTAGAATGTAAATATGGTCTTAATGGAGCGAGGGTTTCAGCCGCAACATGCCAGAAAATATATATATATATATATTTATATGAGTGTCACCTGCAGCAGCTGCTTTGCTGGATGAACATTCTTTTTCTGTGGTGTCTCTATCAACCACCGCTAGCGCTCTATATTAAGCTGAGACGGGGTTTTATGACCAGAAACTTGTTGGGGGACTACAGGGTTCAACAATGGTTTAACATTATCTGTGAAATCACCTCTTTACTTCATTATTAAGAAACATTGCTAACATGAAATCTGATCTTAGTGCACAGTATTGGCCTCAAGAACATAGCTTGGCACCACCTACATAATTTATCTATTTAAAAAATACTGCCAGCTTTGCACATGAGGCCTTAGGCAGGGATGGGTGATACAAAGAAGGTAGCATATAGAAATGCAACAAAAAAGAAAATTACGACACGTAGCTACAACATTGAGAAAAGTGAAACGCCAGTACTTATACAATAATAGCTACTTCCACACGCACGCACGGAAAAAAAGAAAAGCAAGAAAGCAACACAACAGCAATGGCGACAAACATCTCCTCATAAAAACAAAAAAAAATGAAATGAAAAAAGAAATCGTCATATACCAGGGCAGAAAATCAGCAATGAGTCAGAATACAAAGCCCTGAACACAAGCCTACCATGATAATATCTTAAGAAACAATAAAGGGCAAGGTGAAAATAAAATAAAGGTCATGTGGGATGCCGGTGTCTAAAGTTTTTCCATGAACGGCTGAACGTTTTCATAGTTTATCAAATCCCCAGGCAGAGCATTGCAGTTAGTGACAGTGCGTGGAAAGAATGAGTTTTTAAAGGCTGTCGTTTTACAGGAATATTCCTTCAGTTTTTTTGGATGCTCGAAAGGAGTAGATCAGCGGTGAACAGTTTCTATATACGCATCCTTGTCTATTCAGAGCTTATCATGGTAAATAAAAACATACTTTAATCAATTGTGTTGCCATCTTGCCTGCAATGTATCTAGGCCAGCTCTTTTCAACAGTTCACTGGGTGGCGTAAGATAGCTTTATTGATCATAAACGAATTGTATTGCTTTTCTTTTGTATCATTTCAAGTGTGTTAATATTTACTTGGTTGTGACGATCCCAAACTACAGATGAGTATTTGAGGGTTGGACAAATAAAAGTTTTATATGCAGTCAATTTTAATTTTGGGGTAGATTTACGCAAAGCACGTCTTAGATATCCTAATTTCTGCAAGGTTATTTTTTTCAATGTAGGCAATATGCTCATTCCACTGAAGATCTGCACTTAATACAACCCCTATATATTTATAAGTATTAACGAACAATAGTTTTTGACCATTTATGAAATATGATTTTTGCAAAGAATTCCGTTTGCATGTTATGGTCATAGTTACCATTTTCTTTTCATTAATCTTCATCTTACACTTCATTGATTGATTTGATTGATATGTGGGGTTTAACCTCCCAAAACCACTATATGATTATGAGAGACGCCGTAGTAGAGAGCTCCGGAAATTTCGACCACTTGGGGTTCTTTAACGTGCACCCAAATCTGAGCACACGGGCCTACAACATTTTCGCCTCCATCGGAAATGCAGCCGCCGCAGCCGGGATTCGAACCCGCGCCCTGCGGGTCAGCAGCCGAGTACCTTAGCCACTAGACCACCGCGGCGGGGCTCATCTCACACTTCACACCAAGGAGATATTTTCATTGACACTGCATTTCAAAAAATCTGGTGATCTGTACTACATATTTTGCGATAAAGAATGCAGCCATCCGCAAATAGCTTAATAGCTAGTAACTGGAATGTCACGGGTGATATCGTCTATAAAAATTTTAAAAAGAAGCGGTCCTACCACTGAACCCTGAGAGATTTCCAGATTTCACCAGTTGTGAATCGGAGTGGACATCGTTGATACAGACTATTCGATTTGGGCACGGGAGGTAGGTTTCAATCTATGAAATGAATGACTTGTTCTTCAGTATAGGCTTAAGTTTTTAGAGAAGTTTTGGATGCGACATGGGGTCAAATGTCTTTTCAAAGTCTAGGAAAATCATGTCAATGTGGCCTTGCTTATCTAGGATAGCTGCAATGTCTTGAAGGGTTTCCAACAGTTGTGTGATGGTTGAGAAGCCTTTTCGAAAGCCGTGTTCTTTGTCATTTATTAGATTGTTTTCCTCGAAGAAAGTCAAAAGGTGCTTGAATAAAATGTGTTCTAATATTTTTGCGCATGCACAAAGCAGAGAAATTCGTCTGTAAGCGGAAACGAGAGAAGCAATAGTTGATTTGGGGATTGGTATAACTTTTTCGAAGTTCTGGTTATCTGGAAGAGCGCGCTGTAATATTGACTTCTGTAAAATGATGCAGAAAAACTTCGAGCAGCATTCAGCATACCTCGCTAGGAACGCTTTAGGAATGCCGTCAATATCGGGGGTTTTATTGGGATCAACTTTTAAGAAGCAGACACAAGATTCCTTCCTCTGATATTGAAATGTCACTTATTGGTGGGATATCATGCACAGTTTTTGGACATGGCTTTCTGCCATCGTCATCAGTAAACATTGAACAAAAAAACGTGGTAAATGATTTGGCAATAGTTTTTTTGTTAGTAACGACAGCGACGTTTACACATGTACTATGAAAACACTACTTTTTCAGGGCAAAATGCTGCCAAAATTTTGCTAGGGACGACATCAAGAGGTTTTTTTTAATGTGACATCACAGATTCCGGGTTGTGTAATCTGCTGGAACACCACATTTCCTGTGCTCTTGCAACCACACATTTGTATTATGGGCAAAGCGCATGCTTCCCCCTAGCTTTGAAGCTCACTTAAAAAAGCGTTATGACCTGATAATATGGGTGAGCAAAGCATGACTCTCTGCCCTCAGTAGAACCCACGTGTATACAGCTGTTCAGCTTCAGCTTAAGTGGGGATGAAGACACTGTATTGTCGGTGGTGCTTCCAGCTACAGAGGGCACATTCTCAAGGATATTTAGTCTTTTAGATTGTAGCGCCATGCTAGATTTGACGAGCTGGCCGCACTGAAAAAGAAGCGAGCCCCGTGGCTCGTGTGGCGCGAGACACGAGGAATGTCAGAATGGCTGAGCTCCTGGCCTGGCTAGACGCGGCAGCTGGAAACTCGTCTAGGCTTGCATCCTTAATAAAAGCTGAGACCACGGCACGGTCTAAAGCATCGCCGTCTCGTCTCACATTCTTTAACAAGATGTTGAGCCGAAGAAATGCGTGTGTATGGAGGTCGGGGTTATTCGAACGCTCCCGTCTTTGTGCGTCTAGAATAAGTTCTTTGGTTGGAACCTCGGGATCGCAGTCTCTTTTCGCGTCATGTCGCGGCGAGCAAAACAAGATCTCAGTGCTGATGTGGAACCGCTGGCAAGATTGCAACCCCCTCCTCCTTCAAGGCGATTACCGGTTCTCGCGTAATCGCCTTCAAGGGAGAGGGGGTCGTAATCTCCGTATCAGCAATGAATGGTAGTTTTGCTTGCCGCGAGATGATACGAAGAGAGACTGTGGTTGCTCTTGCTCCAGCTTGAACATGCTGCCAGCAGCCGCTGTAGCGCGCAGGCCACGCGTCGCTGTGTTCCCTTTCATAAAATATGACACTGTACATGGGTTCTCTAAATGGGTTTCGTGAACGACAGAATGCGTGCAACCCATTCCCGGTTAAGCTCATTAGCTACTCATTTATTTTGACAAGCGAGTTTTCATTGCATTTTGCATTAATAAAAAAAACATCGCACGTTGGTGTCTACAGGTAGCGAGAAACACTTGTTTATTTGTGAAGCCATGCTGACAGAACGCGCATTCAAACCATTTTCAACAATATTAGCGGACACCTCGGCACTTTATTCGTGACTTATGAAGTGTCGGCGACCATGGGGCACAGATGAATGATGATTTGCCACTGCTCCATTTTGTAATCGAAACTCACAACAAGCTCTTTAAAAGGCGTCACTGCATGCGCTGGCCCGGGCTACACGAGCTTTTAGGCCTAACTTTACGTTCGACCGCTGTTTCAGTCGGGGGCCGTTCGGCAGCATGACTGGCAAACTTTGCTTCTTTTCTTTTCTCTGATTTTTTTTGCAATAAAACCAGCCTCTGTACATTCGACAGTTCGGTTGCGTGAACATTAATTTCATACTTGCTCTGCGCGAGGCTTGGAGCAGCATGGGCGGCAATCACAAGTTGATGTATTATTGGGAGTTCTATGTCAACAGTTATGACCTACAATATTATAAAGAATAGAACAGGGCAACGTTGTGCCGTATTAATATTAGTGGTTACTCGCGTGGAGAGGTGTTATCAGTACCATTTGCTTATCACTTAGTGCTATACGCACATGTGCTTTACGAGATAGTCAGTGCGGCGAGGTTTCTCAGTTTCTGCGCAGCACTCTCAAAGGTTATTTCCCACGAGGTGGCCACAAATGGCAGTGCAGCACGCTTTTGTTGTCTGTTAAAAGCCTGCAGTACAGTTCACTCTATCATTTCAGGCTTTTCTTTTAATTGAGGCCGACTGTTGCGACCATGATTCTTGTGCAATCGCAATTTATGAATTTCTTTTTGAGTGTGATGTGTTTTTTTTAAATGTTCACTGGAAACCTAGTTTTGAACAAAAGCTTTTTTTAATTTTCTTTTAAACTTCAAAATTTTTGAACTTGTTTTTTACGATGGGTAGATAGGTCACTTGGTATGTAAAAAGGTAGTGCAGATCATACCTGGCGATAATCCATTCAAAAACTTTCTTTAAAATCTGTTTCAGTGTTATGTGTATTATAAACCAAATAAAATATGTACTGTCGCCCCCATGTTGCTAAAAATTTGTATTTTCAAGCTCCCAAGACGACATATTAAATGCCGCTAACTGCTCCGAGGCAAGGTTCTTTTGCTCCAAAGTTGAAATTTTGCTGCTCCAAAAACTGCACCCTATTTAGACTCAGCCGTCTCAACTCTGCTGATGACATCAAGCATGGCAAAATAATGATAATCACGTGAATATAGTGAACATAAAAAAAAAACACGGCCGCATCACAGAATTATAACTCAATGATTTCTGTTCAACATTTGATTTTTCTTGGTCCAGATAAGCATAGATGAGACAGCTCAAAAGATGGTATCTGAATTTATAACAAGAAATTATTTTTCAGCGTGATGAGAAACTGACGGTAGTATATAGGCTCACACTATAAGTGTTGTGTTCAGAAGCTTCCTTTTCTTCATGTGGAGGAAGCCTATCACAGCTGAAGTTAAAGTGTTGCCTTTTGCATGCGTGCCTGTTCCCTTCATTGCCATGCTATGGAGTCACTGTCTCTACGTGGAATAGATTTGGCATTCTGCAGTTGTACCTTTTGGCCCCCATCGCTTTCGAGAAGTCTGCAGTAGAGCCAGTCATTTTCGCAGAGCTTTCCTGGTTTTTCGCTGCATGGTCAGGTATTTTGGGCAGCCCCGGTAAAATGCCAGGCACAGCATCCAAACTAAGCGCAGGTTTCTTTGGTGTGTGCAACAGGTCGTTTCTTTTGTATTCTGCATGATATGGGGCAGAGATAGCTTCTTTCGAGAAATGCTTCGCGCACGCATGGTCAGTAGGCTGCAAGGCTCTGTCAGCTCTCGGAATTGCCCGTCGCCACTTATCCAAGTGCTCTGGTTCACATGGAGCCTTGAAAAGCGACACACGATACCCCGACATGCAGTTCAGGACAAAACATCACTTGCCCATTTCGAGGCTCAACCAGCGACAAGGCCGCTCATGCGTACTCAGTCATATACATCGTCAAGTGCAAGTATGCGTGCACTGAGTCACAAAGTGTAAATCGGCAAAACAAATGCACTGGCAATGCTTACAGGCACAGGGCAAAGTGTTTCTAAATCACAAAATCTCATGCACACGAAGCTTTCAGGAAGATGTTCTTTTGCGCGCAAATTGCAGAATGAGCGCTGTGCGAATACCTGGCACGCCATACAGTAGCGAGATCTCAACTTGCGCTATGGAAACTACTTGTAGCTCAAGGTCATCAGCGAACACAATCTGACCGCTCCCTCTCTTTACACGGAGCGGCGAGTGTTAGCACCTAACTTATTCTTACACCGTGCTTCAGAGTCATACGTACTCTATCATGTTCACACTCACGCCATTTCACACTCACAATCACTCATTCACGTTCATACTCACACCTGCTCATACCCACGGGTACTCACTCACTTTCAGTTGGTGAGTTCAAGGGGTGAGTTCAACTGGTGGGGTAGAAAAGTTTGTCTCTTGAATTTTCAAAAAAAAAAAATTGAAATATGTTTCACCAAAATAGTAGTGTGAAAAAAGTAGTGTGAATGCAATAGCATGTCATAATTTTCGTGAACTAAGGCTAGCAGCTGATTCCCTTTGATCTGATCTCGCACAACTACAAAATTTCCGGAGCCCTCCACTACGGCGTCTCTCATAATCATATAGTGGTTTTGGGACGTTAAACCCCACATATCAATCATATCACAACTACAAAATCCTGGTGCATGGGAATACGGTCGTTCCCAATAGAGGTTGCTTTCTTGCTGTTTCTCGCATCATTGGTGACACAGCACTATGAAAAGGTCGCAAAGCGCAGAATGGTATATGAACCGCTCACTGATGTATACGGATAGCGCTCACCCCCATATGAATGCGGTGGGGGGCAGGAGAGTGGTGTCCATGCCCTTGCAACCTAAGAGGGGGAAGGGGGCTCCCAGTTTGCCCCTTACATTGACCTAATAAGGAGGAGGCACTCCAATGACTCTTCCCCCCACCCCTGAAGTGATCCCTGTGTCCACTTATGCTCACGCACACTAACGCTCGCCACGGCCCCCTAAATGTTCATGGTTGCTGCGCCAGCCACGCAGCCCTCCCCTCTCAATCTCCCAGTGTTCTTCAAGCTCTTTCCCCCAGAATTTCGCCCAGGGAAATATGGGCGGTACATTTTCTTTCTTTTTGAGCAGCGAGCAATGGCAGGTCTGGCATGTGGCATGATGTTACCGCATGCACCTACTCTGAAATTATTCTGGTGAATAGAGGGTACGACGAAAATAAACAGCACTCAGGAAAGTTGCACTCGACGATCTTATTACAATGCATCAGCTACCGAGCAAGACCGATTGCTTTCGTACGTCATTTCAGGCATATGTAGAAACAGTTACACTCGCACTGACATGACCGGACAAACCACACTTTGAGAATGTGCATGACGTATGTCACATTGAAACACGACGTGGCTAGCAGAAAATGCAAGGAGCAATCCACACTTCACCGTTTCAGCCACTTGTCGCCAGGCGGCGACTCTGCTCGATCTCGCGACCAATAGCTGTTGTACCAGGGAGCATTTGAGCTGTTTGTTACTTTATGGCGATGAATGTATTGGTCAGTGAGCTGCGTGATTTTACCAGAAAACATGTTTCAGTTAGTTTCGACACTCCAATTGTCGAAACCTTGAAGAAAAAGATCGGTGAAGTTAGAAATTTCATGGTTGATCGCCTTAAAGTTACCCATGTTGTAGTCATGTATCATTTTTTTTCTGTTTGTTCTCGAAGGGGCTAATTTAATGTCAAAATATAGGAGCAAATGATCGCTAAAGCTGGAAGGTAACTTATGGGCGAAATTGCATTCGAACTTGTACCAAATGTGCAAATGTTCACATATTTTGCATTCATAAATGGCAATGCATGGTTTCTGGCTCAAAATATCTCGAGTTTAACATCAAATATGCATAGTTTTGTTATAACGCTGCAAGACCCACTCCTCTTACTACCGGTGCACTTATCCTTGTTATAATTAGCTAACCAAAATATGTGCACGTAATCACTATTACTGACTCATCACCTATACTGAGAAATGAGTCCCGCTACAGTGGTCTAGAGGCCAAGGTACTCGGCTGCTGACCCGCAGGTTGCGGAAACAAATCCCGGCTGCATTTTCGATGGAGGTGAAAGGACTGTAGGCCCATGTGCTCAGATTTGGGTGCACGTTAAAGAACCCCAGGTGGTCGAAAGTTCCGGAGCTTTTCGCGTCTCTCAGCGTCTCTCATAATCATATGATGATTTTACAGCGTTAAACTCTACATATAATCAATCAATCAATAATCAATCAGTCATTATACTGAGGAACTGTTAATAACATGTAGACAAGTGATTCTTTTTCCAACTCAGTATGTTCAGCACAATGTAGTGCATGCCAGCCACTTGGCTATTCATTGTAGGTGGCGTGCGCTGTCAGCAGCGTCTTTACGCACCGTAACAATTTCTAGTTTTGAAAGCCAGAACCACAGGGCATCCCTGGCTAATTTCAGTTCAGATGCCAATAATTTGATATTTAGCAAATAAGGGATGCCATGTCAATCACTGTGCCCCGTCGTGGTGGTCTAGTGGCTAAGGTACTTGGCTGCTGACCCACAGGCCGCGGGTTCGAATCCCGGCTGCGGCAGCTACATTTCCGATGAAGGCGGAATTGTTGTAGGCTTCTGTGCTCAGATTTGGGTGCACGTTAAAGAACCCCAGGTGGTCGAAATTTCCGGAGCCCTCCACTACGGCATCTCTCATAGTCATATGGTGGTTTTGGGATGTTAAACCCCACATATCAATCAATCATGTCAATCACTGCACAAAATTTTTTTGGCATAACAATCATTTCACAAATCCTTAATGCACTAGTACGCAGGTGGTGCCACCCATATGCATTGTAGTACCACTTGTTGCATGTCATTTGAAAACGGACATTATGTGGTGGCAAACCAGCATGCATAGAAACTGAGCAATGAAGACAGTGACATGCTGCAGTGACCTACATATAACGTGTGATTGCACTTGTGTATTTGTTGTAAAACTTCTAACAGCCAATACCACCATCAATTGGCAGAAAAAGTCAAACAAGTCACTCTCAGCCTGCAAACTTTCCAACTGGTTCCCACCCATGCATGCGTTGCAAACTACGCTTGCAAAAGTGTTCAGCACGGCCATCCTATGCCCACTGATCGCAGTTCAACGCAATGACGAATTTGGACCATCGCTTTTTCTTACCCACAGGCTACAGAAGTGCAAATGTTGCTTGTGGTGGCTTCATTGTTAGAAAGTGCAATTCAAAATTTATTTCTAATTAATAAAGTGTATAAACTAACTGGAAATAAATGGTATGAAGTTGACTTGGTTCTCCGATTTGTACAACACTGCTACTATTTTATTGGAACCCAGTTTGAGAACTTTTGTCAGCAGTAGATCCAAGAGATGGTGGTGTTGGGGTAGGTGGAGGTGATGACGAAATTCCATGTAAAATCTTCACACAAGTTTTTGAAGCTGATGTTAAGGCGGAGCGAGCCGCAGGTCTTGATGATCGAATGGTTCACCGCGCTGAGCTCAAAGGACATGCGAGTACGCTTGTCACGCAAGAAGGTTCGGGGAAAGCAACAGATGTCGGAGCCACAGGCGACGAGGAACCGCCGCTTTGTGACTTGGTCGGTAACGAATATGCGACGACCTCTAAGTTGGCAGCTCGTGGCCATCTCTACGGGCTGCCGTTGAAGTTTCCCTGATGTCCAGCTGAGCAAGGTGGTTGACATTTCCAGGCTTTGTCCCTGAAGCGGCGATGGTAGTAGCAGGGGCCGTTATCATTTCCGTGTGATGAAGCGGCATTGTTGTCTTGGCTTTGGGAGCGTTTTTGTGGATGCAGCTTCGGGCTTTGATCCAGGCGCCTTTGAATTGAGTCCAGCTGACGGGTGATTTCGTTGACACAGCCCGCGAGCTCGCTGCTGGACTGTCAGGTGTCAACGGCGTTGACGGTGAGAGGCGATGCTGGCAACGAAATCTCGACGACTTGATCAGCGATGTGAGAGAGCTGGTCCAGCGGCAGATTCGGCTGCACCTGGAAGATGGCCTGCGCATGTGAGGGTAGACGCTGAAGCCAGATGATACGGAGGAGGGAGTCGTCGACCGGGGTGCTGCCCAAGAGGTCATGCATGTAACGCAGGAGCTGCGATGACTTGCGGTCACCGAGTTTTTCGTGCTGGAGTAGGTGACGCACCTTCTCCTCTTGCGAAGGTGAGAGCCGGCAGATCAGTTCCCTCTTCAGGTGTAGGTAACGGTCATCAGCCGGGGAATTCACAAGTATATCGCAAACCTCAGCTGCATAGCGAGAGTCTAGATGGGCGACGACGTAGTCATAGTGTGTCCGGTCTTGGGTGATGCATGCAGTGGAAAACTGCGCCTCGACTTGAGCGAACCGCACGTCAGGCGCCTCTGCCCAAAACGACGGAAGTTTGACGGCGATGCGACAAACGTCCGTGTTGGTGGCGGCCGCAGCAATGAAGCCGCCCGAGGTGGCAGGGACCGGTGGAGCGAAGTTTTTGGGGGCGTGACCCAAGTGGGGTGGTGCACGGTCGTCAGACGAGAGTGCTTCATTTTCATTGCACTGCTGCTGTTCCCGGAGCTGCTGCTCTTGGTTCTGAATCACTTGCTACTGGGCCTGCAGTTGTTGCAGTTGCTGTACTTGTTGTTGAAGGGCAGCAAGGGTTTCCTCATCGGCCATGGCAGTGCGGTATGTTCGTTTTCTGGGTTACCAGATGTGGGATAACATAACTTTAATGTTTCCACACTGAAGGTTCTACAACGACTGCCCCTGAAGCGGGGCACACACACTGTTTTCTTGCTTCTTTTGGGTGAGAGTCTTCTTATTGCCGGTGCCCGTGTTTGGAGGCATCGCCGCAACGCGCAGGCGCAGAAGCGGCGCCGACCCGTTTCGCCACAGGTCTGTAGCACGGTTGGCGCCCTTCCACTTTCGAAAAATAGGAGAGATTGAAACACTTGTCACTTAGTTTGCTTCACCATTATGCACATCTTGTGGGTTGTGGTGAAGTGTGCGTGCAGCATTATTTCGTTTAAACAGCCTAATTAATGGCTGCTTTCTGACTGCTGGTCTCTTAGTTTATATTAGAGCAGCATTTGGTGGCTTTTATTCAAACGAATATGCACCAAACGGTTGAAAGCTCACTGCTGTGTTACCCGCAAGTGATCCTAAACCCAGTCATGGAGGTGCTGCTCCATGCTGCTCTGTGCTGCTCCGTGCTTCTCAAAAGTGTCGTATTTGTTTTTAGCTGCTCCAAACATGCTCCGAAATGGTATTGAAAAACAGGAAACCAAAGACTTGAACTTGGTGAGCGTTCAGTTAACCTACACAAAACCAAAAGCAAGCTGTATGTGCTATGATCCTAGTATGCTAGCATGCAGCTTGCTTGCTTACTGCATACTAGCTGCACACTAGCGTATTGGCCATGCCTTTTAGTTTATATTAGAGCAGCATTTGGTGGCTTTTATCTAAAGGAATATGCACCAAATGGTTGAAAGCTCACGGCTGTGTTACCCGCAAGTGATCCTAAACCCAGTAATGGAAGTGCTGCTCCGTGCTGCTCCATGCTGCTCTGTGCTGCTCCGTGCTTCTCAAAAGTGTCGTATTTGTATTTAACTGCTCCAACATGCTCCGAAATGGTATTGAAAAACAGGAAACCAAAGACTTGAACTTGGTGAGCGTCCAGCTAACTACACAAAACCAAAAGCAAGCTGTATGTGCTATGATCCTAGTATGCTAGCATTCAGCTTGCTTGCTTACTGCATACTAGCTGCACACTAGTGTATTGGCCATGCCAGAAGTTTTGGCACTATATGTGTCGCATTTAGCTGTATATTTGGACCTGACAAGCAGATTATTTTGGTAAAACGTTTGTGATTACAGTTGGATATTATATTGGTTACTAACTTCTACTGTGATGACTTTGATGTGTGACTGATTACATTTATCATTATATCAGCTTTGACCTCATTTATGCCACAAGAACTGGCATTTTATAAAAATAGCTTTCTTTTAATTTTTGATGCTGGCTATCTTTTGTATGTGTGAGAATTAAATAATCTTTTGATAATGTACCAACTTTGAACTGCTGCTTTGGCAATAGTTTCATGTGATTTTACCTAGTTTTACAATTTGGTGCTTAGCTTTATCACTTCAATGTTACTTGTGCCACAAGTACCGGCATTTTAAATATATGTAGCTGATCTTATTCAGTGGCCATTCAAGGACAAGATCGTATTCAAGGTACTGTCTACCGCTTGAAACATTTTTCTGATTGTGGGGCAAATGAGAAGATTGTTCATCACATAGGCCGGAACAAGCATGTTTGTGTCTCATAAAAAAAGGGGTCATAACTTTAGATTGATGTCAAAAGTTGACAAAAAATTACCGTTAGCATCACCCAACAGCGATGTCAACCCTTTACTGGTAGGACAAGAAATACCTGCAGGTTGACTCTTTTGCTTGAAAACAAACATGTATAACTTGAAATTGTATTTTATGCACTTGAGGCGACTTTAGGTTGTGGCAGAGGCGAATTTTTGTTAGTTTTTTCTCACACTTTCAAAGAAGTGTGTTCACTTGCCTGCATGCCTGCCTGCAAACGGCAGATAAACGTGAGCACGGCATCTTCCACCGCTCATAAGAGCAACAAAAAGTGTGTGCATGCCTTAAACAAACACTAAGGTATTTGTTTTATTAACAAACAAAACTTGATGAGGCCAGCAAAACCACATGTGGTTTCAGTTTTCAACTTTCACTGGCAGTATAATTGTCATTGCCTCCATCGACCAGTGTTGTGGGCATTCATCCCACCGATCGTAGGAGACTGATTGCAGGAAGAAAAATTGTTTTAAAAATTTTACACAGTTTTCAGAGAAACCACTGCAACTTTAGTTATCTCAGATGGTACGTTTTTTATTGTGAAACAAAACAGAAAAGCAGTGAAGGGCGGTAGACAGTCCCTTTAATAATTTTTTCTTGAAACTCGCTATGATGCCCCGCCGCGGTGGTCTAGTGGCTAAGGTACTCGGCTGCTGACCCGCAGGTCGCGGGTTCGATTCCCGGCTGCGGCGGCTGCATTTCCGATGGAGGCGGAAATGTTGTAGGCCCGTGTGCTTAGATTTGGGTGCACGTTAAAGAACCCCAGGTGGTCGAAATTTTCGGAGCCCTCCACTACGCCGTCTCTCATAATCGTATGGTGGTTTTGGGACGTTAAACCCCACAAATCAATCAATCAATCAAAATTCGCTATGATTATTGAGCATGCATTATGTTTATTAATAAGTACTAAAATTTATGACATGTTTAAATTATGCTTAAGACTCCAGGAGTTGTTAGGAATATTTTTCCATCTGCTCTGAGAACATCAATAGCTGCTCCAAACTGGAATTTTTCCTGCTCCAGAAGCACTTGAGGCTGCTCAAAAGCACCATTTTTTCTGCTCCATAATTTGCTCCAAAAAGTAAAATGTTACTTCCATCACTGTAAACCTCATTTGAACCTGCTCTGAAACACTTCCTGTTGCTTCAAATCTGCTCCAAGACAGTTTTTTTCCTGCTCCCAAAATTGCTCTGAATGGAAAACTGTCGTCCATCTGTACCATCACTGAATGTAACATTTATTCCCTCATGTCCAACAACGAGTTAAATTTCAATTACAGATAAACATGCTCAATCGTAATGAAGTTCAACATGTTTTCTATGGACAAGAAGTTCGAGAAACTTAATTGCATCATTATATTGAAAGATACATTATAATGGATTGCATTATATATTAAGGTTTAACTGTGTTAAGTCAATGATTGACTTTTTGGGCACATATCTGATAGTGAGGATGTTGTTGTGACACTCCTGCGTGTCCAATGCGTAAGGAAGTATGGCATTTCTAATGATAGAAACCTTCACTGTTCGATAGATTTTTTTCCTTGTTTTGTTTTCTATCATGCATGCTTGCAAGCCTGAAATGGCATTATTTGGAGTCACTGTTGCTGCCACTTCAAAGCCCTGACCGAGTACTCGTATACGCCAACAAATTTCAGCCATATCAGTTCCCAAGACTCCACTTAGCAGCAACATAGAAGTATTACTTGTTTAAGCATATGCAATATATCACAGTAAAGCATACCAGAAGAGAAGGGGCATGTAATTTTGTGATTGTCACAGTTTCTGTCGCTGTATGCATGTACTCTGGGTTTCCGGCGGGCGCTCATAAAGTTGAGTGCTGCATCTGAAAGAAAGCAAGTTTTAAAAACTGTTATTCTGCTGAGAGTGTGAGGAGCACAAAATGCAGCTCCTCTGCATGCAGGGAGTGGTTTTTGAGCTTCACGTGGTTTCGGTCATTGTTAAGAGCCATATTTTGGGACACAGAGAATTTGTTTGATAGTAATAGTTATAGTGCTAGCATGACCTGGTTTGTTCAGAAATGTTCTCCAACTGCTTGGCCTCTTGACAGGATTCCTGGACAGTGTCACCAACTAGCTTTTATCATCTTTGAACAATGATTACTCAGCTAAATTATGAATGAACCCCAGCACTATGTGTTGCTTCTGTGTGAAGTAGAGATCAGGGAAGGAAAAAAAAATGGAGGCAGTGCACCAACTGGTGCAAAGCTCGGCATAGCATAGCATGCTACGTGCCTAGCTTTGAGATGTGTGGCTTCCTCCTCGGAAGTTTCACTCCTCCTCCTTATCACATCTCTCCCCACGTCCACTTCTCTTTCCTGTCTCCTTGTGACAATGGCATCATTGTCTGTTGGTTTTTCTTAATACTGCCATGCACTTAATCTGCCAGCGTGAAAGAGGCAGACGAAGATGTGGTAGTTCTCGTGCATGTTCCTTTGTTTTGGCTGTGCTGTGCCAACCGCTCTCGGGACTTGAACCTTGTGAAGCCACATTGTAAACGTCGCTTTCATTTAGAACGTGTTATCTTATTGGTGGAGGTGTGGGGTATTATTACCTATGCGACAAACGTCTCCCAGTATCCGGAACACCAGCCAGAACCCAGAGCTTACGCCAGTGAACCGTGCTAGCCAGAGAATCCGGGGTCTGGCCCCTAAGTTTGCGCCTTGCTCTTCGACAACAACATCAACAGGTATGGAGGATGCTACTGCTACCACCTCTGCTGCCGAGCTGCAACGGCCGCTGGAGCTTTACCCACTTACCACGCGTGCAGAGTCCCCTCCGTGGAGGCCCTTTTGAAGATCCGGAAGACTGGCTGGCTGAGTTCAAGCACAGAATGGATTTCAACAGGTGGGGCGAAGTAAGGAAGTTCAGGAACGTGTACTTCAGCCTTCTGGATGGTGCTCATGCATGGTTCCAAAACAGCAAGGGCCTCCTAATGTCATGGCGCAAGTTCTGTCACAAACTTTTGGACACATACTCGAGTTCCGATTAGCAAGAGCGAGCAGAATGGGCCCTCCAGTCTTGCATTTATATGCCCAATGAAAGTGTTGCCATGTACATGGAGGATATGGTTCGTTTGTTCAATCGAGCCGATTCAGACATGCCGAAAGTGAAAAAGCTGCGTAACTTAATGTGGGGCGTGAAAAAGCAGCTTTTTGGTGGTCTCACTCATAGTCCTTTCAAGACTGTTGCGCAGTTTCTCACTAAAGCCATCGCCATGGAGAAGGCGCTGTAGCAGGGGAACAAGTGGGATCGGCAAGTGAATGCTACCTTCATGATGTAAAAACCAGCGCAAAGAGCGACACACAAAAAGAGGAGGACACAGGACAAGCGCTGAGCTAGCGATGAACTGACATCTTTATTACAAAAAAGGTAAATAAATACAATCAGTACCGCTGCATGCATATCCTCCAAACTGCACGTAATTGTCACACTTTTTCAAGTAAACTGATTTCAGTCATGTAGAAAGATGGATGGGGTGGAAATGCAATTATCATGGTTTTTCGAGATGTGGAATGCTTCGATGATTTCACATTATCTTTGATCCATGTGTCTGAAGATGACGTGCATGTTATGAAACAAAGGTTTACAACCACAGGTGCAACATTGGGAAGACAAATATGAAGTGGGTGTGAAATGACTGAAATCAGTTTAATTAAAGAACATGACAATTACATGCAATTTAGAGGATGCACATGCAGCGGTACTGCTTGTATTTATTCACCTCTTTTGTCATAAAGATGTTAGTTGCTAGTTCAGCGCTTTTCCTGTGTCCTCCTTCTTTTGTGTGTTGTCTTTTGCGCTTGTTGTTTGCATCATGAAGCTTAACCAATTCACCCATTTTTTTACGCGAATGCTACCTGCATCATTGGGCTAGGATCATTCCTGACTGACGTAGAAGTGCTTCGTGAGCTTATACGTCCGATCGTCCATGACGAGCTGCATTAACTACACCAGGCGGAGTAGCAGCCGACTACTTACTGCATAGCCAGCATCATACGGGACGCAGTCTAGCAGGCACTCAGTGCACTTCATCGCGAGACACCTGTTCAGCTTGGTGCACCACTTCTGGTGTTCACACCTTCGGATAAACCTCAACGCGTGATGTATGCCGATGCTCTGAGACGCATCGTCCCATCAGCAGTGACACCTCCAGTGTGTGGCGGCTTCCAGCCTGCCAGTTACACTCATGCAGATACTACCCAGCTGCGTCAGCGCCAATACCCGTCGCGACCCCATATGCCACACTCCAGTCTGCGCAGGGGGTGCTTTATTTTGAAGACACTTGGCCATTCGTGCGTAAATTCAACATTTGGCGCATGCCCGACTGACGACCGCTTTGCTACCACTGTGGTGAGGCTGGTCACATGTATCGAGAGTGCCAGTACTGTCTACTTGGGCTTCAGGGTTTTCCTGTGAATTCGCCCCATCCCCGGTTCAGACAGGAACCACCCGAGATCGAAGATTTTCTCGCTCGGCAACGCATATCACCCAGGCACCAGTCGCATTCACCATTGCCATGATCACCGTCCTACTCTGGCAACAGTAATCGGATGTCGCAAGGATGACCTCCGAGCCCTCAACTGACGTCAGCGACCTCTTGTGGCGAAGCCGCTGATTCTTTACGTGTTGAAGACCTCGACCTCCAATCAACGTGACTTCAGACTGACGGCAATTCATTGGCACCTGTACTTTCTGGAAATGTAACTGCCTTAAGCATACTGGTGCTGACTACTCGATTATTAGCCGAAAGTTTGCAAGTCTCCTGAAAAAATGGTTATCACGCCTTGAACAGGTATGCACGCACACACAGCTGGAAGATACATTGTCAAGCCCCTTGGTGTGTGTACTGCCAGTCCGCAAATACGAAGTTCCATGTTTTTGGTTGCCTTCCTCATGCTACATGAATGTTTCCGCAAATCGATTATTGGAATGGACTTTGGAAATACGGTGCCGTAATCGACTTGCGATAACGCTGCATTTCATTTTCTACAACTAAGGCTACGTTAAAGGATACCTGCCGCCATATAGCCACTCTTCGTGTTTCTGACGACAGCGTCACAATACCTCCTGGTGCGAGCATCATCATCCAGGTGACTTCAGAGGGCACAAGTGACGGTGAAACACTCCCAGTTACTGGCACTTGAAATTTCTGTGACACGAGGCATCATTGAGATTAAAAATGGTCAAGGCGAGGTCATGATCACGAATTCACAAATGAACATCGTATCCTTTTTCGTGGCACTGCCGTCGCCTACACTGAAGCCTTGAAGCATGTCATTGTTTTGCGTGCAAAGATGATAGTTGCAATGGAACAGTCGTAACAGGTATTGACATCAACAATGTACTATCGGAAGAGAACCAGAAGGCATTACAACGGTTGCTACTTGAATTCAAGGCTTTCTTTGCTCAATCATCTAAAGTTAGTCAGGTGCCAACCACGCAGCATAAAATAATCACTTACGACTATGCATGACCTATCCACCAACAGCCATACCGGGTCTTGCAGAAAGAACGTCAAGCAATCAAAGAGCAGGTGAAGGAAATGATTGAGGATGATGTTGTTCAGCCTTCGAACAGCCCATGGCCATTACCAGTCGTCCTGGTGAAGAAGAAAGACGGTTCGCTTCGCTTTTATGTCGATTACAGAAAGCTCAACAACGTCACAAAAAAGGACGTTTATCTATTGCCGGGTATCATGGCTCTCTTGACCGGCTACGGCGAGCGAAATATTTTTCTTCTCTTGATTTGAAAAGTGGCTATTGGCAAATCGAGGTTGATGAGAACGACCGTGAAAAAACAGCCTTTGTCATGCCGGATGGGCTCTACGAATTGGGAGTGCTCCCGTTTCGTTTCTGCTCTGTGCCAGCTACCTTCCAGCGCATGATGGACACTGTGTTAGCGACTTAAAGTGGCAAAGCTGCCTTGTCTTTTTTGATGATGTTGTTGTGTTTTCAACCACTTTTTTCGAGCATCTGAATCAGCTAAAACAAGTGCTCAAGGCAATCCGATCAGCTAACCTTACGTTAAAGCCTCAGAATTGCGTTGGTTATAAGAAATTGAAGTTTCTCGGCGATGTTCTGAGTGGAGAAGGCATCCGTTTTAACCCCGAGAAAACAGCCGCTGTAGCAGCCTTCCCGACTCCTTCCGAAAAGAAAAGTGTTCGGCGATTTCTTGGGGCATGGGCCTACTACCAGCGCTTTATAGGCAATTTTTCGAAAATCGCCGAACCTCTTACTCGGCTTCCTAGAGATGACACACCATTTGTTTGGAGCTCCGAAGAAGAATGGCGTTCACCGAGCTGCGGCATTGCGTGGCATCACCACCTGTTCTTGGGCACTTTGACGAGGAAGCCGAGATTGAAATTCATACCAACGCCAGTAACATCAAGCTGGGTGCAGTACTCGTACAGCGGTGGAAGGGAGTTGAAAAAGTCATTGCTTGCGCAAGTCGCACCCTATCTCGCCCAGAGTCCAACTACAGCACCACGAAAAAGGAGTGCCTTGTCGTCGTCTAGGTATTTGCTAAGTTTCGACCTTACCTCTACGTACGCCCCTTCTAGGTAGTGATCATCACTCGGTGTGCTGGCTGGCGAAGCTGAGAGACCCTTTTGGACGACTAGTCTGGTGGAGACTATGCTTGCAGGAGTATGACATCACTTTCGTGTATAAATTAGGTCATGCAGACGGTGCAGACACATTTTCACATGCACCAGTTGAGCCTGCCACTCAAAACATTGAAGACGACTGCCTTTCTCTTGGAGCCATAAGCATAACCAACGTAACTACAAAGCAGCGAGTGAATGTCGAATTGTGACCTTGAACATCTTGAGGGCTGCAATGCATCTTTACCCTGCACATAGCTTGCAGACTGTCATCCTTCTGTTTGCAACAGGGTGTGTTGTACAAGAAGAACACTGCTGCCAGCGAGCAAACTTATCTATTGATCATTCCAGCAGGGCTTCATGATGAAATTTTATTTGCCTGCCATCACAAACCTTCGTCTGCCCACCTGGGTATCACCCGAACACTTGCTAGGGTAAGCAAGTGTTACTACTGGCCAAAACTTGCCGCTTGCATTAAGCAATACGTCCAAGCCTCCTGCAAATGCCAGCGTCAAAAGTCTCCATCTGCGAAGCCTACGGCAAGGCTCCTTGAACACGTCTTCCAGCTAAGCTTACCCTGCGCATTGTGGAACTACAGCCTATCACCCACAAACGAATGGGTTGACCGAAAGGGTGAACAAAATGGTGACTGATATGCTGGTTATGTACATAGATGTACAGCACATGACGTGGGATGAGGTACTGCCTTACGTAACTATCATACAGTACCGCTATGCAAGAGACCACATGCCGTTTCGCCTTCTATACGATCATGATGTCCAGACGATGTTGGATGGGATGATCCCATGCGACACTGACAGATACGACAATCTCGATGAAGATGACAAGAGTTTTGTACTGAGGAAGTGCGCCAACTGGCACGTGTGAACATAAAGAAACAACAGGACATCGACACATGACAGTACAACCTTCGCCAGAGACAAGTCAATTACCCACCAGGTGACCAAGTGCTAGTTCGGACCCCCGTTCACCGCAAAGGTCGTTCTGGAAAACTTCTCAGTCACTATTTCGGCTCTTACAAGATGCTACGACGAGTGAGCGACCTCAACCATGAAGTCCTTCTGGACGGAAGCCAGCCACCATGTACAAGACAGTCCCGGCCTCAAATTGTGCATGTGGTGCTGTTGAAACCATACCACACATTGTGAAACTCGTGGCTTTCAGGACATTATGTTTTTGTTTGTTTACCACAAGTGCATCATCTAGCATCGAGGCGATGCTCTTTTGGGAGGATGAGAATGCCATGTGCATAATCTTCCAGCGTGAAAGAGGCAGATGAAGACGTGATAGTTTTCGCGCATGTGCCTTTGTTTTAGCTGTGCTGTGCCGACTGCTCTAAGAACTTGGACCTTACCAGGTGAAAATTTCCTGCTGGTTGGCTATTGGTTCCAGCAGTGCTGGTTTATTAGCACATTCCCAGTAGGTAATGGAATCAGCAGGTGATGAAACCAGCTGCTGATGGAACCAGTAGCTGATGAAACCAATAGCTGGTTGCAGCAGGTGTTGGAACTAGCAGGCGATGGGACCAGTAGCTGGTGGTTCCAGCGCAGTGTTGCAGGCAGTCGGTCAACTTGCAACTCACTGACCTGGAACACACCTCCAAGCAACAAAGCAGGCAATAAGCCTAATTCGAGCTGCATATTGTCAGCTGCAAGTTTTATTGCAGCTCGAACCAGCCTAAATACGGCCTATTTTTAACTGGAAGTTAGTCCCTTCACAGCTGAACAATCGTCACATTAAATTTTTGTAATACTTGGTAACATAAGTTAGTAATACGAGTTACAGTAACATAAGTTAGTAATACGAGTTACAGTGGTACCAATGAGCAGATTAAGTTTGTTTTCATCAAGAGCATGTAGTTTTAAATGGGCTGCTTTTCAAAAGTCTGTTAAGTCCACTCATAACACACAATCTTTGATCTATTACATTAAAAATCTATTTACACTTGAAAAGGATAATATGCCAGCTCGTCTCCCACTCGAATCGTTCCGGATGAAAATTCACGGAGGACCTTGATCCACACCACAGATGTCTGTATTGTCGAGGGCAGCTAAGTGATGCAGGCAATCTAACAAAATAAAAGATTTCAGTGTCAACGCAGATCGTGACTGCAGATATCAATCTTTAAAAATGCTACTTAACGTCCATTCGCGAGAAGTAGTGCACGCGATGACGTACATAGCAAGCCAATAACTTTTACATCTCTACAGCCCCATTAGTTCTATAATGTAAATGCAAGGTCAACATCGGTATCAGTGTCTGTACAAAAGCAGCAAGAGCTGGCCAAGTGTACGGGCAGCGTCACAGCAACAACCAGGCAGTCTTCGCTCGTGTCTCGCGCCAACAAGTCGATGTCGCTTTAGTAGTGGGCATTCCTCTTCACTACACTTCGTCCCCCGTCGGAAAAGGAGCCATCCTGGCGACTCACGGTGAACAGAGTACGAGCGGATCGTAATAAGGTTTCAACCGCTGTACGTGAACAGTTTCACGACCCCGAAAGCGCTGGTCTTTGGATGGCGTAACGGGTTCGATGATGTAGTTGACAGGTGAAGTCTGCGAGACAATGCGGTAGGGTCTGGTATTTTGAAACAAGCTTCGAGGAAAGGCCTGTAGGCACAGCGGGAATCCAAAGCCACACAAGAGTGTCCTGAACAAAGTTAGGGTACGGCTGGTTATCGTCACGTCGAGATTTTTGTCTCCATTGGTCGACAGTTGTAAATGACTGGGCGAGCTTACAGCATTCCTCGGCACGGCGGGCAGCTTCAGAGATAGGCATAGACTCGGAGGCATCTGGGTGGTAGGGTAGAGTGGTATCTAGTGTGGTGGAAGTGTCTCGGCCATATAACAGGAAAAATGGCGAAAAGCCCATAGTTGCCTGTGGAGCAGTGTTATATGCGTACGTCACAAATGGGAGAATGAGGTCCCAATCGGAGTGGTCTGAGGCAACATACTTTGATATCATATCCCCTAGGGTACGGTTGAATCTTTCCGTCAAGCCATTCGTCTGCGGATGGTAGGCGGTGGTAGTCCGGTGAATGATACGGCATTCGGCAAGGAGTGCGTTGACGACTTCAGAGAGGAATACACGTCCTCTATCGCTGAGAAGTTCACGCGGTGCACCGTGACGGAGAATAAAGTTCCGCAGGAGAAAAGAGGATACGTTGCAGGCTGTGGCAGCAGGCAAAGCGGCTGTTTCTGCGTATCGCGTCAAATAGCCGACAACGACAACAATCCAACGGTTTCTGGAAGCCGTGAATAGAAAAGGCCCGTACAGATCGATCCCAATGCGGTCAAAAGGCCTGGCTGGGCAAGGGATTGGCTGGATCGGACCAGAGGTATGATGAGACAGAGCTTTCCGTCGTTAGCACTGGGGGCATGACTGAATGTACTTGCGCAAAAAGGTGTACATGCCTCGCCAATAAAACCGGAAGGAAAGCCGAGCGTATGTTTTGAAGATGCCCGCGTGTGCGCACTGAGGGTCAGCGTGGAAAGCTGAACATATCGCAGCAGGAAGATGGCGTGGAATGACGAGTAACCACTTTCGGCCGTCGGACTTGTAGTTCCTGTGATAAAGGAGGCCATCGCGGACCTCAAAGTGAGCCACTTGACGGCGCAACGTTCGAGAAGACGGAGAAGTTGACGGGTCCGAAAGGAATCGCAGAAGAGTGCTGATCCAGTCGTCCTTTGTTGCTCAGACGCCATGTCGCAGTTTTCTGGGAACGCAACCATTTCGTCCACGGCAGATAGACATGCAGAGCTTTCGGAGGACAGGTGAACGTGATAGGGCGTCGGCATCAGTGTTATGTCGACCAGACCTGTAGACAACACTTATGTCGAACTCTTGCAACCGCAAAGCCCAGCGAGCTAAACGGCCGGAGGGGTCTTTCAATGTGGATAACCAGCAAAGCGCATGGTGATCGGTGACTACGTCGAAGGTGTGACCATATAGGTATGGTCTAAATTTACCTAGAGCCCATATGATTGCCAGACACTCCTTCTCTGTCACAGAATAGTTCTTTTCCACTTTGGTGAGGGTACGGCTTGCGTATGCGACTACGTACTCCTCGAATCCCGATTTGCGCTGCGCGAGCACTGCGCCAAGTCCAACACCGCTGGCATCGGTGTGTACCTCAGTCTGAGCAGTTGGGTCAAAGTGACGCAAGATTGGCGGCGAGATTAACAGGCGGCGCAACTTCTCGAAAGCATCGTCACAAGCGGATGACCAAGCGTAACTTTTCGAGTCAGTGTGCAGAAGTTCAGTCAAGGGGGCGCAGATCATCGCAAAATTCCGAATAAAGCGGCGGAAATAGGAGCAGAGGCCAAGAAAGCTGCGCAGATCCTTCAGAGACGCAGGTTTAGGAAACTCTGCAACTGCCCGAAGCTTGGTGGTGTCAGGAAGTATACCGTCTTTAGAAACAACATGGCTGAGGATGGTGAGCTGATTTGCGCCGAAGCGGCGTTTCTTCAGGTTGAGCTGAAGGCCGGCATCAGTTAGGCACTGCAGTACTTCATCTAGCCTGCGGAGATGCGTTGGAAAATTTGGTGAAAATATAACTACGTCATCCAAGTAGCACAAGCATGTTTTCCACTTCAGGCCACGCAAAAGGTTATCCATCATCCGCTCAAATGTTGCCGGCACGTTGCAAAGACCAAAAGGCATGACACAGAATTCATAAAGGCCATCAGGTGTGACAAAGGCCGTCTTAGGCTGATCTTCAGGTGCCAGAGGGACTTGCCAGTAGCCACTTCGTAGGTTAATAGAAGAGAAGTACTCCGCACCTTAGAGGCAGTCAAGGGCATCGTCGATTCTCGGTAAGGAATAAACGTCTTTTCGAGTTATTTTGTTAAGACGACGGTAGTCAACACAGAAGCGAATTGACCCGTCCTTCTTCTTAACGAGAACGACTGGAGATGCCCAAGGGCTATTCGAAGGCTGGATGACGCCACGCTTGAGCATGTCAGCTACTTGGTGGTCGATAACCTGGCGCTCCGCTGCGGACACGCGATAGGGTCTTTGACGCAATGGCGCGTTGGTACCCGTGTTGATGTGGTGACATACAGTGGATGTGCGGCCGAGGGGAGTATGCTGACAGTCAAAGGAAGAACGGAACTTCTCCAGCAGTCGTAGAAGCTGAGCACGTTACGAAATGGTTAACGTGTCGGCGATGGAGCTGCTGAGTATGTCAGGCCTAGTAGTCTGCGGCGAAGAGGCACAAGTTATTCTGGCGACTTCGTGTTTGGCGGAAGGACCAGTCGACATGTCAAAAATTGCGGAAGGGTCGAGTCTGTAAACCCACCCGACGCATTCACCCCGAAGTAGTGTTACAGGACATGACAAGAGGTTCAAGATGAGCAGTCTGCTGATGCCGTCTTGAAGTTCTAGAAGGGCATAAGATAGCGGCGAACACTTGCGGCGAACGAAAAGGGCAGATGGCGTGAAAAGGGCACTCGACTCGGCGAGCGAGTTGCAATATACCATGGTAAGGGCGAACGAGTGCGGTGGTATGATGACGTCTTCAGCAACAAATAGTTTGTCCCCGGTTTCTAGAGCATCATTTAACGGCGTGTCACCAAACACTTCAAATTCTACCTCAGCGCGAGAGCAGTCGATGACGGCCTTGTTAGCGGAGAGAAAGTCCCAACCCAAAATGAGGTAATGGGAGCAGGAATCCAAAACTAGTAATTTAACGACATAGATGAGGCCATCAATCGCGATCCGAGCAGTACAGGCAGCGGCTGGCGTGACGTGCTCTGTGCTGGCTGTACGAAGTGATATACTTGCTACTGGCGTCATAACCCAGCACCTCCACCAAAATATATTGTAAATGTAAGGTCAACAACGGTATCAGCGTCTATACAAAAGCAGCAAGAGCTGGCCGGGTGTACGGGCAGCGTCGCAGCAACAACCAGGCAGCCTGTGTCGCGCCAACGTGTCGATGTCGCTTTAGTAGTGGGCATTCCTCTTCACTACAGTTCACTCAACAAACTAGAATTAAGCAGCGTGTTAGTATTTCATTGCACGGAGACTAAGAAGGAACATGGCTTACTTACAGTAACCGGCATGCATATGCGAATTCATTAACATCACGAACACCAATGTACGATGACAGTGAGCTTAATAAAGCGCAAAAGCATTTGGGATATGCACGATTTACTTATATTTGAAATAAATATGCAACTTACCTGCATGGAAAATCGATCACTGAGATACACGGTGGGCCTCGATCTGCACTCACGAAATCAAGACACTATATAGCATAGCACCGAAAACAGCTCAAATAGGCTGATACTATTCACTTGTTACACTTTCCACAGATGAAACTGACTGAAAAATAAACGATTACATGCTCATGTCACGCAGATTCCAGAGGAAATTTGCAACTTACACACCAAACATACAAGTGCAAAGACAGACAAGTTACGACAAGAGCACAACATGTATTGTACTAAAACTACGACGCTATGATGTCATAATAATTTATACATTATAAGACTGCTATTTCTTATGCTTTTACCTCTAAATAAATAATAAAACTTTTTTATCGTGCAGTAATTGTATTATTAGGTAGGTAACTATTCAGTATTAGTTTGAAAAAAACACCAATAATAGATATGAGACTAATGCTACTGAGGGGTCAATGAGTATGGCGGCAAACTCAATGCTTGGCCATGCTCGGCGCCGTTCAAGACGTAGCAAATGCGGCGTTATTTATGGCAGCGTTAGCCTCTCTAGCAGCATCATAGCAGACGAGAGCAAGCTCACTACGATCTGATCGTAACAGAGATTGGAGAATGGTCAGAACAAAAATGCTCTTTTCCGCGGGCAATCAAGCCAGTACAGAAAATCAGCGAGCACCCTGCTGGTACCAGTACAGCCATCAGGCAGCTTGCTGGGACCACCAGCAGTCAGTAGGCAGTGTACTGGTCCCAGTAAAGAACCAGTAGGCACCCTGCTGGAACCAGCAGAAAACGAATAGGCACACTGCTGGAACCAGTAAAACCAGCAGGCAGCTTGCTGGGACCATCAGCAAGTCAGTTGGCAGCTTGCTGGTCCCAATAAAGAACCAGTAGGCACACTGCTGGAACCAGTACAACCAGCAAGAATCCAGCAGCTTAACTGTCGGTTCCATCAAAAACCAGCAGCTCACAGCAGAAAACCAACAGGAAATTTTCACCAGTAGCTTCATAATTAATTATGAAGCCACCTTGTAAATGTGCCTTCCTTTAGAATATAATAATATTGTCTAATTAAGACAAATGAGTCCTTAAATTTACGTTGTCCTTGATTCATGGCGAGGGTCTCGGTATGGCAGACTTGACGCCTTAAGGTGGTACGCGAGAGATTATTGGCCAGCAGCAACCATCTCATAATACGATCTCATACTACTACGTGATGCCAAACAGGCCAAAAAGAGTGTTACTGTTGGTGTTATGGCAATGGGTGGCGCTGACTGGAGCTCCCACGTTTAAATTGCACATATATAGCACCCTATAAAGTGGACGGGGGATGACTGCGATCATAGCTCAGTGGTAGAGCATTGGACGCATTATTAGAAGGTGGCAGGTAATCTTTTCGTTCACTTTTCTTTCTTCACATTTCCATTACAAATACTTCTAATAACACCCACTATACGTTATCTGGCATTACTGTTTGTTAGTTCTCCTTAATATTGCATCTAACAAAGAAAAAGGAGCCCTTAAATTTACACTTTGCTTTATGATATATAAAGCTGTGTTATTCTCTGCTAGCATGCCTGAATCGCAGAGTGGTCAGGATGCACGGCTTCTGATCGCGAGTCTATGGTTTCGAAGTTTGCCTTTTGAAGATTTTTTTTGCGAGAACTTCTTAAAAAAATTGTCTTTTCTTCTGTGTACATTATCCCACTGATCAGGGTTATTACAGGCCACGAGGTAATGCTGAGTAGTGGGATTTGCCCAAATTTTGTGGCACATACTCATTCATGGGTAATGATGGTTTTTGGGCGCGGTCGCACATTTTATGCTGTGCTAGAACGGCCTAACTTGCTGTTAAAAACAAACTTGAAGGCACTTAAGGTTTGCCTTAGAGAGCTCAACTATGAAAATAACTTTTGTGCATGTAACATTGGCCGTTTGAAACTCTCCTAGAATCATGCCTAGTGCAGGTGCAGCTCTCTGTGCTATAATTCATCACGTTGGGAATCGGTGAAGTACCTTCTACATGTCTGTAAGGCAATGCACAGTTCAGTGTTGTATGGAATGGCATTCCAAGGAACATCTCAGGAACTAGTTCCTTTCAGAAGGATCAGTGTAACTGTAATGGTAACTCATTACTGTAATGCAGGTTCTTGTGTTAGTAAGAGCTCTTTAGGTTCGAGCCTCTGAGAGTCTAAAAAAGGACAAAGCCGCTTGGTTGAACAAGACGCACTCAATATGTTTAATTAAAAGGTAAAAAAATAAAAATCCCCCAAAACCAGAACACTTAATAAGAGGTTCACTGGACACGGTAAAACACTCAGATCGACGACCAAATTCCAAACCAATTAACTAAACTAAGCTATTCAGTTCGAACACTGGTGAGCGGCGCAGTGGTGAAGAGTGTTTGGTCTCACCAAACGGAAATGCTTGACTTGTGGAGTTGACAGTGGTCAGCTGGTATTAAGCTATTCAGTTCGAACACAGGTGAGCGGCACAGTGATGAAGAGAGTGTTCGGTCTCACCAAACGGCAATGCTTGACTTGTGGAGTTGACAGTGGTCAGCTGGTTGCGGCGAAGGAACGCTGGTTGGTGGGCGATGCGTCAAGAAGTCAGGGAAATCTGGCCAGGCAGCTCGATGTACAGCTTGGGCCTGCAGCCCGACTGCTGTTTCTTTTTGCCTGTCAGAACCGAAGTCCACAGATCCTGGCTGGAGTTCAGGACCAGATGGCTATGGTCCACTCCAGTGGGAACGCAGTGATAGGAGGCCCCGGCCAGCTGAAGTCTTGGAGGCTCGGGTCCAAAACCCGACGGCCATCTTCAGTGCCTGGTCCGGTGACAATCTTACGCTTGCCACGTCCTCTTTCAACTCTTCTACTCTTCTACGGCACAGATCATCACATCACGGGCACACCTGTTTAATCCTTATTGGTTCCGTTAGAACTTCGTGGTCTTCGTTTATTGGTCCTTTCTTACATTCACACTTTGCCCTCGTGCCCTCGTGGCCATGTTCATGAACGTCATCTTATGCCTCAACCACCGTTCATGTGTGTTCCTTATTCTTTTCCTGTTGCTCGATTTTCTAAGGTATGTACTTTAAATGGGCACTCAACTCGTCACAGTTACATTTATGAGGGAATGGCATTCCTTTTGTAAACGTTTCACATCATTGAAAAGACATACATAAGTGCACGGATACTAAGTAGAGCGGTTGGACGACCACGTAAGGCTCATAAACCTACTGCTCACCTATCAGGTGACTAGACACGTGATATTTACTTTAAGGCATCTGCGGGGGGCACAGGAAAGTGCGCGGCATCGAAATTTTCAACCACACGAGGGAAAAATAGGTTGTCTTTCTTTTGTGTTTTGTCTGAGCCTGTCTGGTCTGGGCAGCTAAATGCCTTTCGAGTCTAAACACACCGCGGGGAATATTTACTTGCCATCTGAGTATCATCAAACTCTTTTCGAAGACCGCCACCAAAAAAGAGTGCCTTTTCTGTTTTACCCTGTTGACACATTTGTTCAGTGAATGGAAAGTCACTTTTTGTGTTTCTTTGTTTGTTGCATATTTGTGCGGTTCTAGCGTCCCCGTAACTGTCTCAGCATAGAAAAAAGACACAAACTAAACAAGTTGAGGCACCTGCAGGGTTTTGCGATGTCTTTGAATGCCAGAGATATCAGAGCTAACTTGGCAAGAACCACATATTGCTCGCGGCTGCAGAAAGTAGGTGAAACACCGACGCGAAAACCATTGAAACCTCGCATGGCGACCTGCCTGCATATGAATCGCCATATTTATGTTACAATAAAGGAACTTGCTATGAGAACTTGTTTCAACGTTGAAAATAAATGAGCTTTTGTTCTTGTTTTGCAGGAACTTCGACTACTGCGCAGTAACGCACTTTGTTGATGTTGTTGCTGATGATTGAGTGTTTAGGCCAGAACATTTTATAATGTGTGAGCTTTCAAACAACTGACTGGTGCACTTTAGTTGGTGCGACTCCTGGTACAATTCTGCTTTTCTGTCACATAATATTGCACCTAATAACCAGACGCCTTTCACCATATGATGCCTGTATAGGTTTTTTTTTTCCTTAACAGTTTTGGTTAGTGGTGTGACACTGTGGCAAAGCACATTGGTGCCTTGGAGAAGGCTTGGGTTCAAGTCCCACTGGAGCGGAAGATTTTTATGCTTGATTTATTGGAGTATATATCAATTTTTCACTCATAAACAACAGCTCTGCTGACACTAATTTTCTCTATATGAACTCTTTAAATGCTAATGTGTTAAGTAAAAATTTTTGCCTGATTTTTAATAACTTGTTTGTGCTTGTACCAGTTCACTGCATTTTTTATCATTGATGCTTCTAAAGTATTGGTGTTTTTCTTTCATTTATGGTACAGGCAGTAATGAAGGCTCTGAGTGTCACTCGTGGCATTAACATGGACAAAGCCGAAGAAGTCTTGCTGCGAGCTGCGATTCATACCAGGGCTGAATCTGAAGCAAACAGAAAAGATTTCTGCTCCACTTCTTTAGATGCTGATGCAGAGCGAGAACGTTCTGAGCGCGCGCATACTGAGCTTCGTGACAGTGGCATTGCAGACGACATTATTGCTGCGCTCCTGTAAACTCTCAAAGGCTGCACAGTTGTCAGCTGTTCTCTTCTTGTTCAGAACGTATGTGCTTAAGTGACACTGACACAAAAGTTTTGTACGTTTTTTTTGTGATGTAGCTGCCATGGATTCTATGAATGTGCTGCAAAAACTGAATTATATTCTCTTTACATAGAAATCAGTTAAAGACATATCTAAAGCAGTTTGGCTTTATGAAAGAGTGTGCATTTTTGACTTCTCTCGCTCTCTCCACCCCCTCTTTTTTTCCCCTGTCTCAAAAATTGCCAGCAGTGTTTGCATCGTATTGAAAACCACTGGCAAACAGATCGAGTAGCCTCGTGGATCAAGTATAGCTAGCCTTTTCACTGAAAGCTTGGCATGCAACAGGACATCCATTTCTCTTTTGTTCTGCATTGGTTATTTGTAGATTATTATGGAACAAGTAGCACCCTTAACATTCGCTCTTTCCTATTGCCTCATTAAACCCTTCATTTAGATTATTACTGTGCCCTCGCCTACAGTACTGATAAAACTTTGGCTATATCGTGTGACCAGAGCTCCAGATCAGGGCAACTTGGCTGCTTTGTCACGTACTCCATTTGAATTATGTTTTGAATAAACAACATTGAGACAGTGCTATTATTATTTTTAATTTGTTATATGTAAAGAACTAAGGGTTCATAATGTCACTAAGGAATTAATTTGCCACACTCTAATTAAGCAAGGAAGAAACGAACAAATATTTTGTGTCAGTATTGTTTTGTTATGAAGCTGTTACTCTCTGTATTCACATCTTTCAGAGCGCTTTCCAAAAGATTTCATGGTGTTGCTTTAGAAGCATTTTGGATTGATTGCTTTGTTTCTTATCAGCATAATCATATTGTTTGTGTAAAGATATGGTCTTTCCACTGTGTTTCACTGTTTGTTTTTGTGGGTCAAGTGGGCACAATATATAAGTTTGGAAAATTGTAGAATGAGATGCTTATTTGTGCAGTGTATAATTTCTTGAGCATTATTACTGCTGATGCATGTAATGAATTTGTCAATTAGTTCCTGTGCTCGTTTGTTGGTATGTTTCATGCACTAACAGCATCAAATGAAACCCGAGCAGCGGCAAGCCTTGTCGACAGTGTAGTGCACACCATCCAGTTACCAACGTTGACAGGTGCGCGCATACTGTTAGGCAGCTCTGCGCATATCATCGTGCCTGTCCGTGGTGATAGCTGGACGGCACGCACTATACCATCACAAAGGGTTGCGGCTGTTAATTTTTCTTATGATGCTGATAGTACCTTGAATAATTTTGTTTACATATTTCATTGAAGAAAGAGAGCTATTGCTTTGAAAGTTGTGTAGCATCTTTCAAATTATTTTGTCATTGCTTGTTTCTAAATAAAAGTTCAAAGTATTTATTTTCTGCCTAGCGTTAAGATAGTCAGATGAATTTCATTGTGTCTCCTGCTTCAAGTACAGCGGACTCTCAGTAAACAAAAATCTGATAAACGAAGCTGCTGCTTAAATGGAACAACTGTCTCTGATATTAGTTTCATCCCTGCATACTGCACCCCTGTTCACCTCTCAGTAAATGAAACTCCTTTCAAATGGAACACATTTTCCCGGTCCCTTCAGGGTTCGTTTAATGAGAGTCCACTGTACAATATTGAATCCTAGCATGCAGTTCCAGCAACTGGGAAAGTTTTCTTTTCCTGGTTGCTGCAACAGCATGCTAGGATCTACAACAATTTTACAAGCTTTACACAGCACCATTTCTGGTGGTACTGCTTTCATTCATCATGCATTTCTTGTCTTTCTGAAGGACTTCACATATGCAGGGTGAAATTTACATTGTTCACTTTTTTTTATCTAAAGCTTTGTTGTTTTTTTTTCAATACACTTCAGCTATTGGTCACCAGTTATGCCTGCCTTAGTTGACCTTAGAAATGTTTATCACTCCTTAACAGACGGCTGCTTATTTTGACCTGGGGCCAATTACTTCAAGCACTTAGCCTCCAAGCAAACTTGCTGGTGCAATTCAAAAATATTTAGGCAAGTGGTTGCAGTTTTCCGCATAGTAAGGTCTCTGGTGCTGGGCCAGTGCTGATCTTGTATGAAACTGGGTACACATATTTTTAAATAAACAGTTTACTATGAAGCTGCTGTTATTTTTTCAAAGCTTTTCAGTTGCGGGTAATGAAACTTGCAGGTATAATCACCCAAATGTACCCAACTGCTGTTCAACATGTAAGTGTATGTGGGTGTTCCAGCTGGGCATGCCTAAAATGGCTTATATTTTTTGTGAATTAATCATATTTTATTCATCTATCTCATCTGAATGTTGATTCATCCTATATGTGTATGTGTGCGACCTAGCACTGCCAGATAGGCATGCATCAGTGTTTATGTACAATTTAAATTGTTTATTTCATCAGTGCATGTAATGGTAAGTTACATTATGCCACATATGGCAGGTGTATTGTTGTCGTGTCACGTTTACCTGAATTGGTTTCTACAGTTTGGTCTAATGAATGCAGTAGACATCATACTTTTTTCATCTTGTTAATGTGTTCTTTTCATACTCCTAGATTTGGGATGTCTGGTAGCTGAGCATATCATCATCATACTTTTTTTTTTATTACAGCAACTAATAAAATGAAGATTAAGTGGACGATATTACTTTTTACTTACTTGGTTCACGAATAAGCAGACTCTTTCTGTGTGGCAAAGTTCTGCTATTAGCTACTGTTTCTTTTTTGTTTTCTTTTTCCTTTCGGTTAAAGCACAACACCCAAGATCATATGTAAAGAGCAGCATTTGTCGCTATGGTCTAGCAGTTAGAGCCATTGCGGTCGCATATTGATTGAGGCAAAATGCTAGACGCTCGTGTACTGGTGTGACCTGATTGCTTGTTAAAGAACACCAGATGGTCAAAGGTTCTGGAGCCCTTCATTACAGCGTGCCTCATACTCATATTATGTCTTTGGCATGTGAAACCCCATATATTATCATTAGTGAACAGCAGCAGAGAGCCAACTTTGCAATTCATGCAGGATTTTTGTTCAACAAAACATACTGTGCTGTGTGAAAATTGAACTAGATATGCAGTTGCATCTTGTAAATGGGTTTTTCATTAAAATTTTGCTCGTTTGTCACATTGTTTTTATTGCAGGTACGCCAGTCGTATAGACCCATTCTATTTGTAAACACAGGTAGGCGGACGTTGACATTATAGGTAAAATTATAGCGACGTCCACACGTAACTTCCGGGCACAATATTTGGCGAGAAAGCCCGACTCCATGCCCTACGCCATAAGCACCGAGGGCTGCAATGTGCACCAAGAAACAAAACGAAGTTGTGAAACACGACTTGCTATCACATTTTATGTTTCCTGCCAGGGATTACTTCAGGAGCCATAGATGAGCCCGAGTCGGGAACCAGTGCACCCGTTTCAGGGCTTCAGCACATTTCTTGCCATGGTCCTCGTCAAGTAGAAACCTATAAAAACTTAAGCTGCCTTTATTATGCCTTTCAGCACATCCAACCGCGACGCAGCTCGTCGGCATAACGTTCTTTTTTTTTTCTCGTTGCTTGACTGAGAACACTACATGCACCTTCGAAAACCCAGCAAGAGCTGCAGTAGGCAGAGCGTCTTCTGCCTACCAAGCGAAACCAAACGCCCGACGACAGCGCCACCGCATTTTTGTTACGTATGTCCGGTGGAATTTGTCTATATGGCCTGTAAGAGGCAACAATAAATTTTTTTATACCTTAAGCCCCCCATTTTCACAATGTCCACACGCTTGCTGTGATGATGACTGTAGCACCATTGAAAGCGATGATATTGATAAATTGAATATTATAATTTGCTAGCGAAATAATTTTCCCGCTGAGTGCAGTTTTGTACATCAATTTCTGGCAACAAATGCAATGTTTTAAGCAGTGGGTGTCAATCGGTTGGGAAAAATATTAACTAGCTGTGCATGTTTGTGATGTATTTATTATAGAGACATTAAAAATAAAAACAGGTTTTATGCTTGCTTCTGCTAGAAGTCACAAATTTTTGCACTTACAATTTCTTTTTCTTTTTTTTTTCATTGAAATAGAAAATAAACGAAGGAGCTTTTGTCACCGTTACTTGGCAACAGCTATCCCTTTCCACTTGATTGGTGCAAATAAAAAATATAAAAAAAACCATTGCATATATACATATATACAGTCCTACATGGGTGGGAGCAAAAGTTCTCCAAAGGGCAGAACAAACACGTAGACGCCATGTTCACATTTAACTTTGGTCCGCTCAGTAGTCTCAAATCTTCGTTTCTTCGAAGAACTGTTGTAGCACCTTCATTGCTTTGCCATTTGTTTTGGTTGGCCATAAACCTAGTATTTTATTCAGCGCAAATGGCTGCTCGGGATCTAACTAATGCAGTTCCTGTTCTAGTCGCCTTTGGTGTGTGTCGTGTTTTGGACAGTCGAGCAACAGATGACGATATTCCCGTCATCGTGGCCTCACGAACATGCTGACGATGTTGCACGCTGAATACGAAGTAGGAAGTGCTTTGTGTGAGCAGTTCCGAATCGTAGGCGATGAATGAGTGTGTCAATACGTCTTGGGAGGTCACAGTCTAATTGGTATTCAAGATTAGGATCAACAGAATATAGAATTAATTCCTTTGTTTTTTTTTGTGAACCAGGTAGACAGGCGTAATTCACGTTTTGTTGTTCTTAAAATTATATTTACATCATATTGAGATACCGGAATGAGGGATGTTTGCGTAGAATTGGGAGCGGTTTTTGCAAACTCATCCATCATTTCGTTTTCCTTAATTCCGCAGTGACTGGGAACCCACTGAAATGCCACTCGATGATTCGACTTCGTAGCTTCTGAGAGCTCTTTTAGAATAGCGTATGCTATACGCACATAAATGTGTCTTGAAGTGACATTTTCCACACATGGCAGTGCTGCCAGAGAGTCTGTAGTTATCACCCATTTTCTTGGTTTCGTTGACAGACAGTTTAATAAAGCTTATGGCCAGCAAAATCGCTACGAGCTCCAACATTGCTGAAGAGGAGAGGTGGTTCAACCGACATGCATATTCTTCGTGCAATTCTGGAATTATGAATGCTGATGTCGCTGTCTCTTTGGTGATAGAGCCGTCAGTGTACACGTGAGTGTATCCTTGGTACCTCTTAAACAGATGATGTGATGCCAACTGCTGTGCTGCAACGATTGGCACTTCATGTTAGCTGCAAAGTCCTTCTATTGACGTTTCAATAGTTGGTAGCTTAAGCAGTCATGGTGGGTAGTTTTGGTCCAGCGAACAATGTGTTGACACAGGAGGCCGGGAAATGTATTGTTGATACACATGATTTATTTGCGCTCCAGCACGGTCATGATGTTGATATATGAGCAGATGGGAAGGGTGCTGCGTGACTAGACGAAAGAGGTGCCGACATGTCTCCACATTTCTAATTACTACAAAGTCGGGTTCTCTTGCCTTTGCCAGCGTCGGAGAACTTGATGTTGCCTGTGGAACCCCCAGACATATGCGTAAGCTTCGTGCTTGTAACAGCTGAAGTCGGTGTAGCGACGTCTGAGAGATTTTGTGGAGAACTGGCGCTGAGTAGGCAATTTTCTGTCAGATTAGTGCAAAATGGACGTGGAGTAGAGACGCCGCTGTACTGCCCCATTTTGTTTCCGCGATGCGACGAATAACATTTATGGTGCAGTTCCCTTGATTTTCTAGATCAGGAATGTGCTGACTTTATCTGAGTTGGCTATCTAAGGTAACGCTAAGGAAACGATGCTTTCGTGCGATTTCGATTCTTTGGCCATCCACAAAAAGCGTAAAGTTTTTCACTATCTTTCTTGAGAATGGCATAACTACAGATTTGGCATGAGAAGTCTGCATGCCTCGCTCTTTGAGGTAAGCACTTGTTGCATTTTTTCTTGTTGAAGCCGATGTTCGATCACTTCCAGTGATTTGTGGGACGTCCATATGCATATCTCGTCTTCATACATGGATATGTTCAAGGCTTCGGGCAGCACATCTGGAAGACCTGCCATTGCAGCATTGAAAAGAAGCGGACTAAGAACGCTTCCTTGGGGCACACCTCTGCTCATATTGAAGCGATCGCTGTCTCTGTTATTGGTTGAAATGCATATTTGTCTGTTATGTAGGAAGTTGGCGATCCATTGAAGGATACGACCGTGAACTCCTAGTTAGGTAAGCCCGTGCAGCACAGAAAGGTGGCTCACAGAGTCGAACGCCTTCTTAAAATCTAGGAACGCCGCAACAGCCATGTTTCTACAGCTCGTCTTGTGTACTACAAATGTAACGGGGTTGAAGTTGCAGTCCATGGTGCATCGCCGTAGTCTGAAGCCAGCCATCTGTTCTGGAAGGGAGTTGTTAGCTTCATTCGACCACTCTAATCTTCTGTCAACCATTTTTTTCATGACTTTAGATACACAGCTGGTGAGGCTGACTGGTCGGAATGAGTCAAGCGAAAGCGATGATTTACCGGGCTTCAGCAGTGGGACGATTCTCGCGACCTTCCAACACGTTGGAATGTACACCTTCGTCCACATGTCGTTATATATCCGTAGAAGAACTGGCATGCCGTCGGGTCTTAGATTTTTTCAGAACACTGTACGATACGTTGTCGGGACCAGTTGCTGTTCTTACGTGGGTTAGTTATACAGCCGTACACAACTCTAGTAGAGAATACGTGTTATCCAGTTGAGCATGTGATAAAGCGTATGCATCTTGGATTTGCTGCTCTGAGAACTAGGCAGTGCAGTAGTGTTGTGAACCGATTGCCCAGTTCCAGTCAGCATTTTGCAAAACTCATTAGAATTATCACGTTCAGATAATCCAAGAGATATGGCCAATGCTCTGAATGGATTTCGCTGGGATACTGGATGACTTAGAGCAGTGATTGTTGGCCAGATTTTCTGAAGTGGAGTAAATGGGGTCAATGAATTGCAGAAATCATGCCATTTTTTTAGACCCAACTTTCGTATGTGTCGGTTAGATTGGATGTGTGTGGCCTGACTTTTCTTGTAATCTTCTAGCCTCCTGTTGCGGGGATAGCGACGTTCTGCTCGTCTTGGCCCGCTGGGACAGCTGTAAACCTTGTCGCACGGGAGTAACTGCTTTTAATGCAGGACATAAATGTATCCAGTTCATTAACTCCCATCAAGTCACGTCCAGTATGTTCACAAAATAGTTTCCAGTCAGTTAGCTTTGAAATCAATGTGGTCGTTTGTACTTGCATTCTTGGGTGTTGCACGAGAACTGGGTAACGGTCACTCCTTCGTGTTTCTAGGTCTGTACACCAGTTCATATCCCGTGCAATGTCAGGGGAGGCTATAACGAAATCTAGACAGATGGCATAATTATTACCTCTTAAAAATGTTACTGATTCATCATTCAGTACAACAAGACCACATCGATCAATTGCTTTTTCAAGTGTTCTCCCACGTGAATCGGTATGAGTACTGCCCCACGTGGTATTGTGCGCATTAAAATCTCCACAAATGAGGGCAGGTCCCTGGGCTTTGCACAATAAAGGAACCAGGGATGATTCGGAGATGCGTGTCGATGGTTCCTAATATGATGGTAAGTTTCTGGAATTGAATTTTGTGCCCTATAAATTCTAGCACGTCCAGAGTCCGACGAGTATAAAACGAAAGAGGGTATGTCGCGCTGTTCGCATCACAGTGCCCTGCTCAAGCCTGGATTTTTTCTTGATGCATATGTGACATAATTAGAAATCCTAAAGTCAGGGCCAACGTTGGTTTCATTTAGACACAGAACGGGGAAGCTATACTGAGCAACCAGCTTCCTAAAATCTGTGCTTTTGGACCTAAGGCCATTGGCATTCCGCTAAAACACAGCTGTGTTGCGGAAACAGTTGTGCATTTGTACCATTTTGCTTTACAACAATTTTTTGTTGTACTGCTAGAGGCTCGAATGAAAGGATTACGCTCACCTCTGGAAGGTCATTGGCCTGTGGAAATACACGCAGGATTGCCTTCAATGGAAGGAAGAGCATCGACATAACCATATCCACATCGCTTGTTTTCGGTGCACGTTGCTGTTGTGCCTTTGGCGAGGTGAAAGGTGTAGACGCTTGGTTATCATGAGTTGCTGACGATTTCAGTGTCCTGCTGTCGCTTGTCTGCCTTTGGACGCTTGGCGATTGTCCTCTACGGTCTGTTTTGGTTGTACTTTTGTTTTTCTGAGCTGAAGCACGCTTGGCAACCATCGCATACGACAGTGGCAATGTACTTTTCTGTGATTTTGAAGTCGTAGGGAGTGGATGTACAGTTTCAGGATTCGGACAAGGCGATCCCTTTTTTGGAGCTCTTCTAAGCAAAATTTCTTGTGACTTGGGAGACCGCCAGGGGGCTCGAAGTAGTGCAGACGCGCTCGCTTCGCGCTCTGGATTCTCATGATTTTTAGTGGTGTTTTTCCGTCTGCAACCACTCGAAAACGTTACTATCAGCTTCAAGAAGTTCCGAGGAACGCCTGGGCACCACTCAAGAGGATTTCTTGCCACTTGGAGGTGCCAAAGGACTTCAGAAAGCTCGTCACCCCTAGGACGCTCACCAAACGCTGACCTGGGGAGCCGCCGGCAGCTGCACCGACGCTGGGGACGCCCGCGTCGGAGCTTCATCCAGCTATGGCTCTCAACGCGGCGACCGACCAACAATACCACCTCCTAGACCAGGATGGTACAGCAGACGACCAAATGGATCAACTCCAGGGCGACCACGATACGGTGAGCCGAGACGCTATCGGCGCTCAATCGCATGCAGACGAGGACGCTAGCTGGCAGGCAGCGAAATCCACCAAAAAACGCAAGCAAGAGGCACTGGAGCGGAGACGCGGCAGCGCAGGGCTCCAGGACCAAGTTAAGACAGGCACGCCAACATTCAAGAAATTGCCAAAGCTACCGCCGTTGCCGAAGGACGATTACAAGATCGTCATTCGTCCAAACCAGGGCCTCCCGCTGAGAAACATTCTGACTCCTACGCTTGCGCAAGCAATCATCGAGGCATGCCAAGCTGGCATCAGAGATGACCATTTCATCCTTAGAATCAACCCAGGGTCAAACATAGCGATTCTGTCGACCAAATATGAGGAAGTGGCGGACAAAGTGCGTCTGATACGCGCCCTTGTGCTTAACGGCAGGGCTCACGCTGTCCGTGCATACGCCGCAAATGGAGACGATACTCTGAGAGGGGTGATTCACGGCGTACCGATGAACACCTCAACCGAAACTCTCATGGCGCACCTACGTGTCAGAACGCACGGTGTGGAGATCATCACTGCCAGAATGATAGGCATAACGAAAAGCGCAGCCATTACATTTTTCGGTCCAACGCTACCTCGTACCGTCTACTATTACGGGGGTGAACTCCGCTGCTACCCCTTCCGACCTACGATTCAAGTCTGCAAGGTCTGCCGAGAAAAAGGACACCGCGCGGACGTTTGCCCGCATCCGGATCGCCCCATTTGCCGGCTGTGTGGACTGACTAATCCAACGGATGGACATCCGTGTTCTATTAGTTGCGCCTCGTGCGGGGAGGCTCACCCCACAGGAGATCCAACTTGCAAAAAAAGACTTAAGCCGCCGAAGCCTAAACAGCCGCAAGTACAAGCAGGCCACAGTGATAAGCTTCAACAGGGCACTAGCAACGACCCACCGAGGACCAAGAATCTCCGCTGGTTCTCCTCTGAAGAGGAAGAAAACGCCTACAAGTCAGCAGATGACAAGCACAGTTCCCGGTCGCATTCACGGTCCCCGGGCAGAAAGCCGCACCCGCCATCCAAGAAGAGCGCGCCAGCACCGACTCAGCAGAACCTCCACCGCAGTCCTCCAGGAGGGGGAGCCAAAGGCAACGGCGGGGATCAAGGATGCACCCAACAGGCATCATCACTTCCGGTAAGCTGGGCGGAAGCCGTGGCTCCCAAGTCTGCATGTACTCCCCCCATCACACAAAACGTACACTATCAAGCAGTAATCGCTGAAAACAAACAGCTTAAGCAACGCCTTGACAAATACGAGAACAAAATAATGTGGCTCGAAAAACAGCTGGCCCAATTAATGGGAGCCACCCCGAAAACTACAGTCCAGGCCTCTCAAAATCTAACTAGCCACCCAAGCGAAAAGCTACGGGACAATGGGCACATCCAACCGCAATCGACACCACCACGAGATCCTGTAGCCAATATAGGAACAGAACAAACAGCGACAAACCCCACTTTACAACAACAACTGCAGCTAATGCAACAGCACATACTGCAGCAAACAGAAGCCCAAATGAAACAGTTCTTTGTCGAATTTCAAGACCTGAAGCGATACGTTCATGAAAGCCTCGACAAAGAAACGAAGCGTCGACGTAAGCAGAGCCAAACGCGGTCCCAGGAGTCCGACGCCAAAAGCATGCTTACCTCGGACGCTGAAAGCACACCCACCTCCTCGCATCATGGCAATTAACCGACGCATAGCAAACGAGAATCTCACTATATGGTCCTGGAACTGTCGTTCCCTGCACAACAAGCACGCTACATTCACTCTATACATAAAGGCGGCGCTGGTTCCTCCTGACGTAATCTGCTTGCAAGAGGTGGGAACTAGGCCTAAAACAGTTTCTGGCTACAAACTGTACATGGATCCAAATACACCTAAGATTGCGACACTCGTCCGGAAAGAATTGGCAGCTACATGCATAACGGCACCGAACGAAGAGACGCAACACCTTATCGTAACGCTCTGGCCAGCGAAGAAAGGACGCCCGAGGCAGGTTATATGTAACATATACAGTCCCCCACAAGACAGAAAAGCAGAATTCAGCAATATCTTCCACTATTTGAACAACAAGCTTCAACCACGCGACCGCTTGATCATCACTGGGGACTTCAACGCTTGGCACACCACATGGGGTTATAGCGCAGACAGACCCAAAGGTACGCGACTTTTAGAAGCGATACAGCGCTACGACTACACACTCCTCACGACACCGGGCATACCGACTCGTATAGGAAACAGTGTCAACAGGGACACCACTCCCGACCTTACCGTAACCAACAATGCCGCGACCATGCGCTGGAGTGTGCTGGACGACAATCTGGGCAGCGATCACAATATTGTGCAAATAACATATGAAACAGCTCGACTGCGACGCCCGCTCGGAAAAGCCAGACTGACTAACTGGACTAAATATAGAGAGCAACAGGAAGTAGACGGGCCCAAGCCAACAACTATAGCCCAATGGGCACCGTACATTAAGGGTCTCTATGACAAGAACACCAAGATACATCAAACAACTACCGACGCACCTGCCATTGACACCCACTTGACACATCTTTGGGAAGCTCGTCGAGGCCTCACGAAACGGTGGCGCCGACAAAAGCTAAATAAGAAACTCAGACTCCGTATAGCGAAAATCACGGAGGAAGTAAACGCATACTCAAAGGAACTTTACAACAACAACTGGCGCACCTTCTGCGATTCCTTAAAAGGCACATTAAGCACGAAAAAGACGTGGAACATCCTACGGAGTCTTTTGGATCCCTCTGCAACAAGAACCGAAACAAACGCTACCCTTCAACGGCTAGCTGGGGAATTTCAAGGTGATCCGTATCAGTTAATAGAAAAGCTGAAACAATGCTACACAGGAGAACGCAAGCGAAACGTTAGCCCAACACCCAGTCAAGAATACAATGGAGAACCCAACACTGAGCTCGACGCCCCCATAACCTTTCCTGAGGTTTATGCAGCGGCTCAAAGCTTCAAAAGAAATACAGCGCCCGGATTGGATGGCATTACAAATGCCATGGTACGGAACCTCAGCGATGAAGCATTACAAGCCATCACAGACCACTTTAATCAGGAAGTCTGGACACCGAGTGGAAAGATACCTGCAGAATGGACACTGGCACAGGTTGTACTCATACCTAAACCAGGCAAACGGCGAAGCCTTGATCAGCTACGACCAATTTCTTTAACGTCATGCATTGGCAAGCTCTTCGAAAAAGTTATACTCACTCGCCTTGAGCAATACACAGAAGAACGGGGGCTTCTACCAACATCTATGTACGGATTTAGGCGAAGAGTGTCTACCCAGGATATCTTCTTACTGCTCAAAGAGGAAGTGCTTAACCCAGCGCCAGGTAGTCTCAACAATCTACTCGTTGCACTCGACATCGAAAAAGCATTTGATAATATTGCGCACTCTACCATACTAGACGGTCTTGCAGCCATTGGATGCGGACAACGCATATTCAACTATGCCTCTGATTTTCTTGGAAATCGCAAGGCGCAGATTGGCATAGCTGGTACCAAATCATCACCATACGACCTCCCACTGAAAGGCACACCTCAGGGCTCCATCTTGTCTCCATTTTTATTCAATATCGGCCTCCGGAAACTAGTCCTCCAGCTGGAGACTGTACCAAACCTGGGCTGTGCCTTTTACGCGGACGATATTACGCTATGGGCAACAAAGGGCTCCTATGGAGAACGACAAGATGTACTGCAAACCGCTATAGACATGATTCAAGGCTACCTCACTGCTGCAGGCATGTCGTGCGCACCTAGCAAATCGGAATATTTGCAAATAAGACCCCCACGCACTCAGTCCAACCGTGCACCAGCGCTGCAGCTAGAAATTGCCGGACAGATCATCAACAGGACCCCAGTAGCTCGAATATTAGGCATGCACGTGCAAGAAAACAACAGCGTAAAGACTGCAATAGGCAAACTCAAACACACCGTAAAGAGTATTGCATCCCTTATAGCTAGAATTGCGCGAAGTAATGATGGGATGACAGAGGCCGACACGGTACGCCTTGTACAGGCCTTCGTTCTCAGCCGAGTCACGTTCGCTCTTCCCTTTCAATCAACACGCAAGCCCGAAATAGAGCAGATTGACAGACTCATCAGAATTGCGTACAAAGCAGCATTGCGACTTCCGAACAGCACAAGCACAGAAAAACTCATGGGACTCGGCATGCATAATACTGTTACGTGATTTCGTCTGACTGAAAGAGGGCATAGTGGGGCATACCCAAGTAAGGTGCCTCAGACTGAGAGTAAAGAAGTGGACGTTGTCAGTGAGCTGCGTTGTGGCTGCGGACCGACAACTGTTATTTTCCACGTAACATTTTGGTGGAAGTGCTGGGTACTCTTCTGACAACGGAGCTACGCAGTGGACGCCTCCTTAAGTCTGCTATCGTGGCTCCAGGTGAAGATACGGCTTCGCCACCTACCTCAGCAACGACAGCAACCCGGTACGTCGCCCTAACGCAACCCCGTGATCCCGGTACCTTTACTGGAGAGGACAACGTGAATGTGGACAAGTGGCTTAGCATGTACGAGCGCATCAGCAAGCAATATGGCTGGGACCCAACCGTTATGCTTGCGAATGTCATTTTTTATCTTGACAAGACCCCTCGCACCTGGTTTGAGACCCACGAGCACGAAATCACAAGCTGGGAAATGTTTAAACAACAGCTCCGCGACCTTTTTGGCAACCCGTTTGGTCAACAACTTGATGCCCGAAAGCAATTGGCTGTCCGTACACAGACGTCCACTGAGCCCTACTTGACTTATATTCAAGACATCTTAGCGTTGTGTCAAAGGGCCGATCCCAACATGACTGAGGCCGACAAGATTTCGCATGTGTTAAAAGGAATCGCCGACGATGCGTTCAGTCTGCTTGTATTCACCAACGTAACGACCATGGACGCCGTGATCAAAGAGTGCCGCCGTCTCGAGCAGGCGAAGAGTCGACGCATTTTGCAGCAGTTTCAGCGCCTACCCAACACCGCGGCAACGTCGTCTTGCGAAGCCACTCCTTGTCATCCGTCTACAACCGAAGACGTGACGCGCATCGTCCGACGTGAACTCGAGGCCGCTTACACGGCTGCCAACAAACTACCGACGTTGCCCGACGCCTCAACGCCAGCTGTCGCCTTGATCCAGGCTGTTGTCCGCCAGGAATTCGCAAACCTTGGTATCCTGTCCACTGCGTCCACACTGGATAATACTGGTCCCTCGATTGCTTCTGTGGACATGAGACGTCGCCGTCCGTACTCTATTCAAACCAGGAACCCGTCTGAATGGCGAACAGCTGATGATAAGCCAATCTGCTTCCGCTGTGGTCGCGCAGGACACATCGCTCGTTACTGCCGCAGTCAATGGCCATCTATGTCTTCTGGCTCGTACCCCGCTTACAGTAGCTCATTCCGTCCACCAAACCACCGTTATCCGACCCGCACTCAGTCTACAGCATTTACTGCCCCTGAGGACTACGGCCACCCTGCCCTGTCGTCGCCACCGCCTCAAAGCCGCCCTTCTCGTTCAAACACGCGTCGCCGCTCTCCCTCGCCATCGTTCAACCGCCGCGCGTCCCCGGAAAACTAGGCTGCGCAGCTTCTGGAGGTGAAGCTGCCCTGTCGACCTTACCCAAAAATCCTCTGTTGCCCTTACGTTTGAACCGGAACACCCTAGAAGTATATGTTGATGGTACACCTGTTGAAGCTTTGATAGATACGGGCGCTCACGTCTGTATTATGAGTTCGCGTTTTCGTCGTCGCATGAAGAAGGTCCTCACGCCCCCCTTGACCAGTGTCGTCCAAGTTGCAGATGGTGCAAAAGTCCCTGTCGTCGGTATGTGCACAGCTCAACTTACCGTAGCCGGTCATCAAGTGGTCGTCCTTTTTACCGTGCTTGAAACATGTCCCCACGACCTCATACTAGGCCTCGATTTTCTTGCCGCCAATTCTGCTTTGATTGATTGCTCCGCTGGTGTGCTCCGCCTTGAACTACCACAAATCAGTGCCGCCCCGTACCAACCTACATGCCGATTACAATGCAGCGATTTTGTTCGCCTGCCCTCGAAAACTGTGACGTACGTCGATTTTCTGTGCTCACCAGCTGTGCCCGACGGTGACTATTACGCTACGCCTCTCACCGACGTACTCCTTGCGCACAATGTTGCAGTGCCCTATACGGTGCTCACCATCACAGATAACAAAACTTGTCTACCTCTTGTCAATTTCGGCTACATGAATCATGTGCTTCCGCAAGGCATTTCTGTGGCCCACCTGTGTCCGTTGCTCGATTCACAAATTGAAGTGCTTGCCTTAGACACACTTGCTTCACCGCAGCGCACATCACTCGCAACACATTCGGGCAGCCGTCAAATTGTAGACATGATCGCCACTGATCTTCCACCTCCGCAAGTTGAAGCCCTACAACATCTTCTCGAGGCCTACCAGGATGTTTTCGATTTTGGTGACCGACCTCTTGGGCAGACGTCCTTTGTCCAGCATCGCATACACACAGGTGATGCCAACCCTGTTCACCGCCGTCCCTACAGAGTGTCTGCTTTTGAGCGGAGCATAATTCTGAAGGAGGTGAACAAGATGCTAGCGAAGGACATTATTGAACCATCCTCCAGTCCCTGGGCATCCCCGGTGGTATTAGTTAAAAAGAAGGACGGATCGTGGCGATTTTGTGTGGACTATCGCCACCTTAACAACATCACCAAGAAAGACGCATACCCTCTGCCCCGCATTGATGACGCCCTTGATTGCCTCCATGGTGCCGCCTACTTTTCTTCTATAGATCTTCGTTCTGGTTATTGGCAGATTGCCGTGGACCCCATGGACCGAGAGAAGACGGCTTTTGTAACACCCGATGGCCTCTACCAATTCAAAGTCATGTCTTTCGGCTTATGTAATGCCCCCGCCACCTTTGAACGAATGATGGACTCCCTGCTCCATGGATTCAAGTGGTCTACGTGTCTTTGTTATCTGGATGACGTGATTTTGTTTGCTCCCACTTTTGAAGCGCACCTTGAGAGACTGTCAAAAATTCTTGATGTATTCCGTCTCGCCGGCCTTCAGCTGAATTCATCTAAGTGCCGGTTTGGTCGCCGTCGCATTACAATACTTGGACATATTGTTGACGCTTACGGTAACAGCCTGACCCAGAAAAAGTTCGAGCTGTGAAGGACTTTCCTGTGCCGAAAACCGCCAAAGATGTCCGCAGCTTTGTGGGGCTCTGCTCCTATTTTCGGCGGTTCATCAAGAACTTCGCGGAAATCGCTCGGCCCCTAACAGATTTACTCAAACCGGATGAGGCGTTTACCTGGGGTCCCTCGCAAGCAGCAGCATTTTCCGACCTGACCACTTGGCTCACTTCTTCTCCTGTGCTGGCTCACTTCGACCCTACAGCACCGACGGAAGTGCGCACCGATGCCAGCGGTTACGGAATAGGCGCTGTGTTGGCTCAGCGACAACGTGGGCAGCATCGCGTGATAGCTTATGCCAGCAGGCTGCTGTCCACCTCGGAGCGTAATTATTCCATCACAGAGCGCGAATGCCTAGCGCTGCTGTGGGCAGTCGCGAAATTTCGCCCTTACTTATACGGCCGACCATTTATAGTTCTTACCGACCACCACGCTCTCTGCTGGCTCGCCTCCCTCAAAGATCCCACAGGTCGTCTCGCCCGCTGGGCACTCCACCTCCGGAAACAAGTGGGTCGCGGTGGCTACGGATTACGCGACCCGTTATGCAGTTACGCGAGCCATGCCAACAAGCTGCGCTACAGACGTCGCTGATTTTCTACTACGCGATCTCATTTTAGTGTATGGAGCCCCTCGTCAACTGCTGACAGACCGAGGCCGTACGTTCCTTTCGAAAGTGGTTGACGATATCCTGCGTTCCTGCTCTACCCAACATAAGCTCACGACATCGTACCACCCCCAGACAAATGGGCTTACAGAACGTTTAAACCGCACCTTGACAGACATGCTATCAAAATACGTCTCGGCCGATCATCGTGATTGGGACCTTGCACTACCCTACGTGACGTTCGCATACAATTCCTCCCGGCATGACACTGCCGGGTACTCGCCATTTTACCTTCTGTTTGGACGCGAACCAACATTGCCGTTGGATACCTTCCTGCCAGCCGCTGCACAGTATACTTCTGAATATGCACGCGATGCTATTACCCGAGCTGACCATGCTCGTCAGCTTGCCCGCAGCAGGTTAATGGCGTCCCAAGACTCGCAGAAGCATCGTTACGACGAGCGGCATCGCGACGAACACTTTCCAACAGGCTTCCTCGTTCTTCTTTGGTCCCCTACGCGACATGCAGGCCTGTCAGAAAAACTTCTCTCTCGTTTCACGGGCCCATACCGCGTGCTTAGACGAGTGACCGACACTACATATGAAATTGTCCCTGATAATCCATCAACCTCTTCCGCTCTGCTGTCAAGGGACATCGTCCACGTATCAAGGCTCAAGCGTTACCACACTGCTCCTGCTGTGGCCCCGTAAACTCGCCGGGTCGGCGCTTTTGCCGCCGGGGGTCGTGTTACGTGATTTCGTCTGACTGAAAGAGGGCATAGTGGGGCATACCCAAGTAAGGTGCCTCAGACTGAGAGTAAAGAAGTGGACGTTGTCAGTGAGCTGCGTTGTGGCTGCGGACCGACAACTGTTATTTTCCACGTAACAATACGTATGAAGAATTGGCCGCCGCCACGCTAATCGCACAGCGAGAACGACTCACCACTACGCTCCAGGGAAGAACACTGCTACAGAGGCTGGGATACCCTCTCACCCCTCAATATTGTGGCGATGAGACAGTCATTGTACCCAAGCAAATACGTGATCAAATAATCGTGGAACCAGTTCCAAAAAACATGCACCCGCTCTACAACAAAAAGCGCCGTCAAGCGCGAGCACGAAAACTCCTGCAGAGAAGTAGCGATCCAGACGCTTACTTTACCGACGTCAGTCTTTATCCCGCGCCACCACAAGGCTCCAGAAAACAAGCATATGCATTGGCAGTGACTAACCAAAGCAAAGTCGTGGCCTGCGCGTCCCTACGCACCAGATCAAGTGCCACCGCAGAGGCAGCAGCCATAGCCTTGGCAATCAGAGAAGCCGAAAGAAGGGGGCGCTCAGCGTATATTTTGACAGACTCACAAGCTGCATGTCGCTTATACCTTAGAGGCACACTTCCAAGGTGCGTCACTGATATTTTGGGGTCCATGTTGATGGAGGCACATGGCGTCACTTGATGCCCAGGGCATGACGGCCTGGGGGGAAACGAGGAGGCAAACTGCGTAGCTCGCGGACTTACTGGCCGAGACGCAGGACTCTCCTCAGGACACCTCACAGGGCATCATGAAGAGCAAAGTGTAACAAGCAGGCAGATATTGGAAAACCAACGCCTTACAAGACGCACGTACGCCCCTCCACATCCGAACTTAAGCAGCCAACAAGCCCGGGATTGGCGCCGCCTCCAAACGAACACATACCCCCATATATCAAAACTACACGCAATTTTTCCACATATATACACAACAGGGGTATGCCCATGGTGTAGTAACCACACAGCCACACTTACACACATAACCTACCAATGTACCGAGCGGCCAGCCAATGCAGTATCTAGGTTGGTGCGCTCACTACAAACACTCACAACGTGGTCTTGGGAGGCACGGCTTTCCGAGCTGGCACTGGAGAGCCAACTGGTGACCCTAGACCAGGCCCGGCGAGCCGCTGTGGCCAGTGGGGCTCTACAAGAGGGCTCCACCCGGGATTAGTCACGTAATTTTAATTCTTCAATAAAGTTTATTCTCTCTCTTGTCACTTTAGTCGAGTAGCCGCCTGGTGTTTCGGACAAGCAGCATATGATGCTACGTGGTCTCCATTACTATTGACACATTTGGAGTGATTTCTCAACGTACATTCTTTGTAATCATGTGCTCCTGCACAGATTTTGCTCATATCGTTGACAGTTGTAACATTGTGTAGCGGGCTGTAGGTACTCTTCCACCAGATGATTCCTGAAGCCTAGGAGAATACAAGGCGGCAGGCTTGTCGGGGGTGAACTCAAGAATTACACTGCCGAGTAAATGTGGCTCTGCTGAACCATCTTCATGGCGGAGCCATTTAGTTTGTCTCCTGACTGATATTACACACCGCTGTCTCCTAAATAATCAAGCAGTTGATCTTCACTGTATTGCACTGGTACTTTTCTAATCTTTCCTAGGTTCCTCACATACGACTATGCCACTTCGAGACCAGCAACATGTGTTAACTCAAGAAGTCTGGAGAATGCAGTAACTGTAGAGACACGAAGAAGTTGCCATCTCTGTTGACACGGAATGACTGCACTTTCTCTTTAGCAGCAGATACATCACTCGCCAGTTTGTTCAGATTGACTTTCCAGAATGAAGCGCTAGGGTCTGTCAGCTTGAAAATTACGGGTATCCCCGCTGGTCGGGCTTTCTTGTACGTGACTGTTGTGAAAGGCCTGTCTTCTGCTTCTATATCACAGTTCATTTCCGCAGAGTCGATGATCGTCGCATCGCTGTAACCCTCTTGATTTTCAGTTCGCGCCTTCTTCGGAGTAACACACTAATCGTTGGCGTTGGATGTCGTCGAGGGGCCGTCACAGTCCTCGGGTCCGCAAAACACGGGATTATCTTGCCGTTCGGACGCATTCATCACTTCGTCTTCATCTGATGGGCGCCGAGAAGAATGGCCGCCACCAGTAACCGAAGCTTTCGGACGTCGTAGCAGCTTAACATAAGGCTTCGGCGCCTTGGAGACGTTGCACCTGCTGCACCGCGAAGGTGGTAGCTGAATCTTGGCAGTGAGATGCAGAAGACGAGTAAGAAAACTTACAAAATTGGCAAAGAAACAGCAGCGCTAGGAAGCTCACGCCCAGTGATAGTTTTAAAATATTTTTTTCCACAAACAACACCCAAACGGTATTCCGGGAAGGTCTGAAGGCAGCCACGTGACCAAAATTTTTTTTTTCTCAGAAATATTCTACCGGTTCACTGTTTTCTATGCAGTAGGCCAGCACGTTTTTTTTAATACATTTGAGAAGGTCGCCAAAATGGCTGAGACATTTGGCATGGAATGACCCCTCATAAATGTAAGCGTAAGTTTAGGTAGGCCCAGTCCGGCTTGCTGTTTTTATTTTAAGCGTAGTAAAGCTTAATTGTGGGAGTGTTAAGACCCACGTCGTTTGCGCCTCCTGGCGCACATGTGTTTCGCGCATAGAGTCATAGACGTCAGGCAGCGCTGCGAGAAACGCCGCCACCAGCGCCTCCATTGACACTCTGGCCATAATTGGGTAGTGCAAAGCGAGTCGCCCGCAAGTGAACGTGCATGGGCCCACCTCTTTTGTTGGTCTTGAGGCGCGGTTTTCTGAAAATCGAGGACCTTGCAAGCTTCTTGCCTCAATCCAACCTCACTTCAGAAAAGAGGGAGCTCATCAAAACGAACTGCGGGCACAATGCGAAATATGTCTCAGTTATTTCGGCGTACTGCAACTGGCACTTTAAAGGGCGCCTGAAACGGATTTTCACATTCCGTTTTTTATTAGATTACTATACTAGAACAAATTATTGGCAACAGAGTTCAATCGAGCCACCCATTATTAACGTAGCTATGAGCAGTGATGTTCCTTTCAGGGATTTTTTTACGGGGAATTTTCGCCTGTCATTTTGAATCAAAAAGAAAGAAAATGGAATCTTTGTGATATTGCAGGAAATTTCAGGAATGGTTAACTTCTCCTATGACGACCGATAATTATCGGTCACAGTGCGCTTCCATCTGCTGTAATTGGTTTCGACGCATGCACGACGCAAACAGGACCTTTAATGTTTGTTTCTGATATTTACGCGGAACGATTTCTAGTTCTGGTGTTAGACTTGAAGCCCACAATGTGCAGTGTACTAACAGTATATGAAGTATTAAAGTCATGCTTTTGCTGTGTGGCAGTGGATGGGCTAGTCATGATTTCAAAAGTCGCCAGTACACGAGACGCGTGTAGGGTGGAACCCAAACGGGTGTAATTATAGTACGTGTGTGTGTCGGTAGGGGCGGAAATTAGTACTGTTGTACAAGGAATTTTGCTGGGAATTCCGTCGACGCTTGCAGGGGAAAATCCCCGAAATGGGGAATTTTTTTCTGTTAACCCCGAAATAAGAAAATAGGCGAAAAAAGTCACATATCCATATGTTGCATAATGCGCTCGTTTTATTTCCGGCAAAACGCCGTTTAAACTTCACTGTTTGGCCCTTACTCTGGTGGCTGTCAGCCAGCTGAAAAACATTTCCAGTCCCGGCCGCATTATGAGACAGGAAATAGTTTTCAGCCATAATTTTTCTGGCCGGAAAATGAAGCCGTTCTGTTTGGGAATGGAAGCTGTTCTAGCTGGAAATTAAAACGTGAAGTTTTCTTGCAGGAACTGACAGTTGTTCTGGCAAGAAATTTGGGGCACTTTAAATCGGAAAGCATGATGTTCCCAAGAAAAAGGTGCTTGTCCAGATGCAATAAAAAGGCCATGTTTTAGAAAAATATTTATTGCCCTCGATATTAGTCTTTTGCCTGCTTCATGTCCTCTTCTTTATATCTTCTGTTGCCCACGGGCAGCCACCGTCACATCACGGTGCTTGGTCTTGCTCCAATAGGCCATGCATTCTTCAGAAATAGAGAGAGAGGAAACGCCTGATAAGCAACGACAAATCGAAAATTGACCACTTCCACTTGAACAACTCCACTAGGGGCATAGACAGAAATTATTTTTGAGGAGAGGGAGGATACCTCCTTGATCTGAAGTGGAGGCCGGGCTGGACGATGTGGTTGAGTGTTATTGTGCCCTGTATTCCACGGTGATAGAGTGTACTCTAACGGCGAGAAAAATTGGGGGGGGGGGCGTACGTGTCACACTTTGGCTACGCCACTCAGGCTCACGGTTTGCAGCTTGGTTTTTTTTGTGGGTATGAGGCGATTATTTATTTCGAGCTTATACTACTCCTAATAGACGTCAAATGAATCAACTCGGATATATGTAATTACTGGCGTTTGTTGTATAGAGGCACCCGCACCGTAGAATTATTGGAGACAAAGGCTGTCTACACAAACCGATCACTTATATAAGATTGCGCACAGTCAGGTAGCATGACAGCATGATTAATGAAGCTCATGAACATTCGGGCCAAACGTTCGCTTATACTTAGATTATATAAATACAACACATTACCTCCAATTGGAAGAATCAGAGCTGAGAAAATCACCGTCCCTTGGTCGGTGCTCATGTATCCAAGACATGGCACACAGTACAGCAATAAAAACCACTCGAACATGCTGGGCATCACTCGTAACAGTTTCCAGAGATAAAGTTGACTAAAAAATAACTATTTAATTTAACACTCAGATAGGGACACCTCAGAGAAAAACTCACCAGACTGGCGAACACCAAGCGCACACATGCACAGGTCGTGCTATAGCCGCCATGTGCTGTACGAAAATCCAGCGGCTTAATATTGTGCATGGTATTTTGAACCACTGTCTTTGATCATTTTACTACCAAAAATTTTAAAAACACAAACTTTTCATAAAATATTTATGATATCAAGTAGGTTATTGTTTTTCAATAATGTCAGAAAGCACTGAGAAACGATACGAGAATATAGTGCTAGTGAGATGTCAACAAAAATCGGCAGTGTGTGGCGTTTTTCATGGCCGCTGCATCGGCGAGAGAAAGCTAGCACATGCAGTGCTTCTTGATCGTGGCAGTGAATGGTGAGCCTTGAATGTAAAGCTCCTTTTCACGAGAAATTAACTGCTATATTTTTATTTAAAACATTAGCTATTGGCGCAACGGCTCAATTAGCAATCGAACAAGGAGTTTGTTGGATGTCTGCAGTTGTAACATTTGTAAAACCGTGTCGACGGGCGCACATCTCTGTAGTACTGCAAGTGTAAAATAAAAGTGCATTTTACCTGTTGCCTACTTTTTTTGGCAAATCCAGCAGTATAGGGTGCTCAAGATCACATTTTCGAAATGTGACTATCGGCTGTGTGATGCAATATTCTAAGTCATCTTTAAATCAATCACCTCTTAGTTGTAGAGCAATTTTTGTTTGCTGGATTGCTTTTGTCAACTATGCCACTTCCTACGCACAAACAGTATAACTTCTTGCTGAGCAAATTATTTCCCAACTGAAGGTGGAAAATTTTCCCACTGGAAATATAACTTTCCATGGAGACTGGAAAACTCCTAGCTGGAAATGGTTTTCTAGACGGGAATCATTTCCATTTCCAGCCTGCGAATTCCATTCTCCACTGGGAATAGAACACACATTCCCGGCTGGAAATGGCATTTCTAGCGAGAAATGAAAAATTCTCAGCCTGACGAGCCATTTCCTGCCGGAAATCTGGCTGGAAACTAGATTTCCAGCAGGAAATTCCCGACCCATTTTCATGTTACAGCAGACACGCGTCATTCGGTGTAGAAATGAGCCCGACAGCTCTAAGCAGGAGAGCGCCTGACCGCTTGGATGCAACGCCGCCTCTTCTTTCTACGTCCTCCCTTTCCTCCTCCCTATATATATATATATATATATATATATATATATATATATATATATACAGCGTCAAAGCAGTGAAGAGGAAACTTGGGATAGGCAAAAGGCGGATGTATGCACTAAGGGACAAAGAAGGCAAAATAACTACCAATATGGATAGGATAGTTAAAATAGCGGAGGAGTTTTACAGAGATCTGTACAGTAGCCGAGACAACCACGACTTTAATACTATAAGAACTAGCAGTAACCCAGACGACACCCCACCGGTAATGATAGAAGAAGTCAGAAAAGCTTTGGAGAGCATGCACAGAGGCAAAGCTGCTGGTGAGGATCGGGTAACATCAGATCTGCTGAAAGATGGAGGACAAATTGTGTTAGAATAACTAGCCACCTTGTTTACGAGGTGTCTCCTGACGGGAAGGGTACCAGAGTCTTGGAAGAACGCTAACATCATCTTAATACATAAGAAATGAGATGACAAGAACTTGAAGAATTACAGGCCGATTAGCTTGCTCTCTCTAGTATACAAGCTATTTATAAAGGTAATTGCTAACAGAGTAAAGAAAACATTAGAATTCAATCAACCAAAGGAACAAGCACGATTTAGAACAGGCTACTCAACAATTGACCACATTCATACTATCAATCAGGTAATAGAGAAATGCTCAGAGTATAACCAACCACTATACATAGCCTTCATAGATTACGAGAAGGCGTTTGATGCAGTAGAAATATCAGCCGTCATGCAGACACTGCAGAATCAGGGCGTAGATGAAATATATATAAACATTCTGGAAGAAATCTACAGGGGATCAACTGCTACCATAGTGCTTCATAAAGAAAGCAACAGAATACCAATAAAGAAGGGTGTAAGGCAGGGGGACACAATCTCCCCAATGCTATTCACTGCGTGCTTACAGGACGTTTTCAGAAGCCTAGAATGGGAACAGTTAGGGATAATAGTTAATGGAGAGTACCTCAGTAACCTGCGCTTCGCCGATGACATTGCATTGCTGAGTAACTCAGGGGACGAATTGCAACTCATGATTACGGAGTTAGACAAGGAGAGCAGAAAGGAGGGTCTTAAAATTAATCTGCAGAAAACGAAAGTAATGTACAAAAACCTCGGAAAGGAGCAGCGCTTTGCGATAGGTAATAGTGCACTTGAAGTTGTAAAAGACTATGTCTACTTAGGGCAGGTAATAACCGCAGAGCCTAACCACGAGATTGAAGTAACTAGAAGGATAAGAATGGGGTGGAGCACATTCGGCAGGCACTCTCAAATCATGACAAGTAGATTGCCACTGTCCCTCAAGAGGAAGGTATATAACAGCTGTATCTTGCCGGTACTTAGCTACGGAGCAGAAACCTGGAGACTCACAAAGAGGGTTCAACTTAAATTGAGGACGACGCAGCGAGCAACGGAAAGAAAAATGGTAGGTGTAACCTTAAGAGACAAGAAGAGAGCAGAGTGGATTAGGGGACAAACGGGAGTTAAGGATATCATAGCTGCAATAAAGAAGAGGAAATGGACATGGGCCGGGCATGTAGCACGTAGACAGGATAACCGCTGGTTATTAAGGGTCACCAACTGGATTCCCAGAGAAGGGAAGCGGGGTAGGGGGAGACAGAAGGTTAGGTGGGCAGATGAGATTAAGAAGTTTGCGGGTATAAATTGGCAACAGCAAGCACAGGACCGGGTTAACTGGCGGAGCATGGGAGAGGCCTTTGTCCTGCAGTGGACGTAGCTAGGCTGATGATGATGATATATATATATATATATATATATATATATATATATATATATATATATATATATATATATATATATATATATATATATATATAAGAATCAACCCCCCCCCCACGAGCGCATCATAAGCGTGACATGCATTCATGTTGTTACATGACACTCACACACATATATATATATATATATATATATATATATATATATATATATATATATATATATTAAAATAGAGGTGTTGTACGTCGAGAAAGGTTCAGACGCAGCTTGGCAAAATGTGCTTTATCAGGCAGGTCTGGCTAAAATGGCGAGCGGCGTGCGCGAGCTATTACTGCAACCACCGATCATCATCGCCTTCTTCATTACCAGCAGAGCGTCCGTTATTTAGATTCATTACAATTACTCCCCGCGAAATGAGGAGCCATCCTGGCGACCTATGGACAAGTAAACACGGGAGGGTCGTAGCAGGGCTTAAGTCTCGAGACGTGGACAATTTGCTGGCCACGACGACGTTGGTCAGAAGATGGTTCCGGTGGCTCAATGAGGTAATTCACTGGTGACGTTTTTTGTAGCACACGGTATGGGCCGTGATGCTTGGGGACCAACTTGGTGAAAGGCCAGGTGTAGCAGACGGGACATGCAGCCAGACGAGTGAACCTGGATCGTAGGAAGTAGTGTTATTTGATGCGTCATGGTGGTGCTTTTGGCGTCCTTGGTCTTGGGTTGTGAATGATCTTGCCTGTTGGCGGCATTCTTCAGCGTATATAGCGACTTGAGACAAAGTCGTGGACTCTGAGGAGTCAGGTTTGTACGAAAGAATGGTATCCGTAGTGCAAGAAGGTTCGCGTCCATAAAGGAGGAAAAAAGGAGAGAACCTAGTAGTGCTTTGAATGGCGGTATTATAGGTGAACGTGATAAACGGGAGCACTCGGTCCCAATCGGAGTGGTCTGACGAGATATACATAGACAGCATGTCACCAAGGGTGCGGTTGAAGCGCTCTGTCATTCCATTGGTCTGGGGATGATAGGCGCTTGTAGTGCGGTGAACGACGTGGCACTCACGTAGCAATGCTGTGATGACGTCTGACAAGAATACGCGACCACAATCGCTCAGTAACTCCCGAGGTGCTCCATGACGTAATACGATGTTGTGAAGTACGAAAGTCGCAACGTCTTTTGCTGTAGACGAGGGAAGGGATGAAGTTTCGGTATACCGCGTGAGATGGTCGACGGCAACTATGATCCAGCGGTTACCGTCAGCAGTGTTGGGAAGGGGACCATGGATATCGATGCCGACGCGGTCGAATGGTCGGGATGGGCATGGTAAGGGTAACAAGGTACCGCTGGCGTGATAAGGGGGAGTTTTTCGTCTCTGGCACGTCGAGCAGGCCCGAACGTATTGTCGTATAAAACGGCACATGCCACGTCAGTAATATCGGAGACGTGTGCGAGAATAAGTCTTCAGGAAACCTGCGTGGCCACATTGGGGGTCGTCATGAAACGTGGAACAAATTTCGGATCGCAGATGACGTGGAATCACAAGTAGCCACTGACGTCCACCGGGTGCGTAGTTGCGTCGGTAAAGCATGTCGTCGCGAGTGGCGAAGTGCTCGACTTGCCGACGCAACGTGCGAGAAGGGGGGGAAGCCGTCCGCCCAGCCAGGATGCCTAGAATCGAAGCAACCCAAGGGTCCTTGCGTTGCTCAGATGGCATGTCGGCGATGGTGACGGCAGTGGCATCACAGGTTTGACTTTCGCAGCAGTCCGGGTCAGGGGGTAGGGGCGAACGGGATAGGGCGTCCGCGTCCGAATGTTTCCGGCCGGAGCGATATACCACGCGAATATTATATTCTTGGAGGCGTAATGCCCATCGGGCGAGGCGACCGCTTGGATCCTTCAGTGACGACAACCAGCAGAGGGCATGGTGGTCAGTCACGACGTCAAAAGGGCGCCTGTACAAGTAAGGTCGAAGTTTTTCTATCGCCCAAATAATGGCTAGGCATTCCTTTTCAGTGACGGAATGGTTGATTTCGGCTTTGCTAAGAGTTCGGCTTGCGTAGGCAACCACGTACGCTTGGAAGCCGTCTTTCTTCTGTGCAAGAATAGCGCCTAGCCCGACACCGCTAGCGTCGGTGTGGATCTCTGTGGGTGCCGATGGGTCGTAGTGTCGCAGAATAGGCGGCGACGTGAGGAGGCGGCGAAGTTCATTGAAAGAATCGTCACAGGTGGCAGACCAGGCTGAAAAGTCTTTAGAGCCGGCGAGGAGCTTGGTCAAAGGAGCGATGATCGTCGCGAAATTGCGGACGAAGCGCCAGAAGTAAGAGCACTGGCCTATGAAGCTTCGGAACTCTTTCATGGTCGTCGGTTTGGGAAACGCTGAAACGGCTGTAAGTTTGGCAGGGTCAGAAAGAATTAATGCCGTCTTTTGAAACCACGTGGCCAAGGATCGTAAGCTTTCGAGCGGCGAAATGGCACTTCTTCAGATTCAGTTGCAGCCCTGCGGCATAAATACCCGCGAGGACTTTCTCGAGTCGGGTTAAATGGGTTGCGAAATCAGTTGAAAAGACGACAATGTCATCTAAATAACAAAGGCAAACGTTCCATTTGAGGCCTCGAAAGATACAGTCCATCATTCGCTCGAAAGTAGCTGGCGCGTTGCAGAGGCCGAAGGGCATGACTGTGAATTTGTAAAGCCCGTCGGGCGTGATGAAAGCTGTTTTCTCGCGATCGGCCTCTGCCATGGGTACCTGCCAGTATCCAGAGCGCAGATCTAAAGAAGAGAAAAATTCGGCTCCCAGTAGGCAGTCCAAGGCATCATCAATACGTGGCAGCAGATAGACATCCTTGCGCGTGATTTGGTTGAGACGTCGGTAGTCCACGCAAAACCTGATGGATCCGTCCTTCTTTTTCACCAACACAACTGAAGAGGCCCAGGGACTGCTTGACGGTTCGATTATGCCACGTGTCAGCATGTCGTCAACCTGTTCATTGATGGCACGGCGTTCGGTAGTTGTCACACGATATGGACGCTGCCGTAATGGCGTCTCTTGACCGGTATCTATACGGTGAACAACAGATGACGCTCGACATAAGGAAGGCTGATTTTGGTCAAACGAGGCTCGAAAACGCTGTAGGAGCTTGATCAGCTGTTCCTGCTGCCCAGGCGTGAGGTTGCAATCAATGGACTTGCGGAATACATCCATAGGTTCATTAGCGTCAGTTGCGGGTGTAATGGCACAAGTCGGTAAAAATGGCTTGTCTGGATAGATCGGGTCTTCAAAAATACAATTTAAGGTCTCGAGCCTTCCCAGACACTCGCCGCGTAGCAGGATGTACGGCAAGCAGAAACGTTGCATGCATAAAGTACCGCCGAACCATTCGAAAAGTTGATGACGGCAAACGGGAGGACGATGGTTCGGTGTTGCACACTAGCTATAGTTGGTTGGAACAGGAGTGTCGAGTTAGTGGCAGCAGGGAAAAACACAGGCACAGGGACGGCGGACAATGGCGCGATGCGGACGTCAGCTGCGGCAAACACTTTCGAGGGACTGTGGTGGTCGATATCAAGGCACGGATTCGTCAACGTGAGTTCAGCACGAGCGCAGTCGACGAGGGCCTGATGGGTAGAAAGGAAATCCCATCCTAGTATGACGGCGTAAAATGAATGTGGGAGAACAACAAAGTTGATGGCGTAGCAAACATCTTGAATAAGAACGCGTGCTGTGCACTGAGCTGTAGGCGAGATGAAATGGGAGGTGGCTGTACGCAGAGCAAGATTCGTAAGCGGCGTTGTAACTTTTCTCAAATCGCGACATAGTTTTTCACTAATTACAGAAACGACGGCGCCTGTGTCGACAAGTGCACGTACAGCAACACCTTCTACTAGCACATCAATTTCGTTGGTCGGACAAAGAGGATGTCTTAGAAAGTTCGACGACGACGCAGTTCTTGCCTCCAGAACTGCGGCTGTCAGTTTTCCTCTCGAGCGGGGCTCGTGCGCCGAAGCATCGGGGAGACAGATCGGCGACGGGGTGGTAATGACCGGCGAGAATCGACAGGGCGTCGTGGGGACAATGAGTCGGTGATAGGAGAAGATGGTCGCTGGAGATTCTGGGCAGCCTGGTAATTTGCAGAATTCCCATGGTCTGGAGGTTGGAAGTTGCGACGGCGACAGTAGCGTGCTATATGTCCCACGAAAACGCATGCGAAACAGATGGGTCGATTATCCAAGGTGCGCCATGGGTTAACGACAGAAGGTGCAGGGGGCGAAACGGGATGGGGTGCCGTGTATGTAGGCGGCGTCGTAGGATAGGAGGACCTGGTGCCCCAGTATGTGCCAGAGAGAGGTGGGGCTGGGGGTCTAGCAACGACGGCAGCGTAGGTCAGCGGCGTAGGGACAGATGGCGATGGAGGCAGTGCCTGCGTGACCTGTGTCTCAATGACCTGGCGTAGACGTGGGTCTAACGAGGTCACTGGCGCTGATGCTTCGGCCACAAGAGAAAGCTGACGTGCAACTTCTTCACGAATGAATTGTTTGATGTGGGGCAGTAAGACGGTGTGATCAGCAGCGACGTCGTGCACGAGGGCGGAAACTTCAGCCGTATCTTCAGCGGCCCTGCGTGTCAAGACGCGCTGCTTACGCAACTTGTCGTACTCCTGACAGAGCTGGACAACATCGGTGACGGTCTGTGGATTCCTAGCGACGAGCATCTGGAAGGTATCGTCGTCAACTCCTTTGATGATGTGCTTGATTTTGTCGCGTTTGGTTAGAGATTCATCGACGCGCTTGCAAAGAGAGAAGACATCTTCAATGTAACTTGTGAAGGTCTCGTCCCTGCGCTGGACTCGACTGCGAAGACGCTGTTCCGCGCGTAAGCGGCGCACGGCGGGACGACCGAAGACCGTGGCGATGGTGGTCTTGAAGGTGGACCAGTTGGTGATTTCGCCTTCGTGGTTCTTGAACCAGAGGCTGGCCACATCAGCGAGGTAAAAGCGCACGTTTGTGAGCTGGTCGCAGGTGTTCCACTTGTTGGAAGCGCTTACGATTTCGTACTCGACGAGCCAGTCCTCGACGTCTTGTTCATCGTCCGCGAAAAATTGGTGGGTCGCGTTGCCGAGGCACGCCAGTACAGTAGACTGTCGTTGGTAAGGCAGCTTGAGAAGGGCCAGGAGCAGTCGTGGTGAACGGTGAGGGTAGCGTCCGATTGCGAAGTTCCAGGTTGATGGGAACCCCGGCTCCTCCACCACTTAAAATAGAGGTGTTGTACGTCGAGAAAGGTTCAGACGCAGCTTGGCAAATATATATATATATATATATATATATATACATATATATATATATATATATATATATATATATATATATATATATATATATATATATATATATATATATATATATATATATATATATATATATATTGAAATACAACGGTGCAGCTTGAGGATGTGCTTGCACTTTGCCGCCGTATCAACGACACCATGCCAGAAGGTGATCGTGTCCGGCACCTTCTGAAGGGTATCGGACCTACCGCTTTCAACGCCCTCGTCGCACACAACCCTTCGACGGTTACCGACGTCGTCTCGGTATGCCAGCGGCTTGATACCTTGCAGTCAAACCGACTGCGACCCGACTTTTCTGAGAACCCCCTGGCAAACAGTATGGAGCTCCGATCCATCATTCGAGCCATAATTCGTGAGGAATTGCAGGCCTACACTGTACCTCCTTCTAACAACGTTCCTGCTCAACCCGCCTCTAGCGATCTGCGTGGCATTATTAGGGAAGAAATGACAGCGTTTCAAAGCACCCACCGTGCTCCACCATGCCCCCAATCCGCTTCGTATGCACAGATCGCTGCAATGCAACCCTCGACGTCTCAAGTACCACCACCTGTACCTGATCACGAACATCTCGCACCTCTAGTCGCCCGTCCAACGAACCCTACCTACCATTCTTCCTGGCGGGCCCCACGGCCTATTTGCTACTACTGTAGAGTTCGAGGACACATTTCCCGGGTCTGTCGACGTCGGCAGCAAGATGAACGTCGTGGTTGTGCCGCTTTTGAACGAGACGACACATGTGCTCGAGATTACTACCGTTGAATGCAGGAACAGCGCAACCTACAAGTAGTTACTTCGTAACTACGGAAGCGAAAAAACAAGGACAGCGCTCTTTTCTGTCCTTGTTTTTTCGCTTCCGTAGTTACGAAGTAACTACTTGTAGGTTGCGCTGTTCCTGCATTCAGTTATGTCCTACCAACTTGCCCAAGCTTCCACGCTTCGTTACTACCGTTATGCCGACAGTCCTTCCAACCACCGATCACCGTCTCCTGTGCGCATTTCCAACACGACCAACATACACGTGCATCCCGACCACGCTCCCCTTCACCACTCCGACGCTCTGTTTCACCACTTCGGCCTGTCTCTCAACTGGCTGCCCAGCGATCGGAAAACTAAACAGTGCAGTTTCTGGAGGGAAAACTGCATCGCGGCTAAATGACCCAAGTCCTCCTGAACGACCGTCAAACATGTTATTGGTAACTGTGCAAGGTGTGCGGGTGTTGGCTTTGGTGGACACGGGAGCAACTATTTCAGTTATGCGTGCCGACTTGGGTTCTCGATTGCGGAAAGTGAAGACACCCTACCTTGGATTATCTTCACTTGGGGCCAAAGGAGCAATAATTAGACCATCGGCCCAATGTACAGCGCGTGTCTTCATTGATGGTATTCTTCATCGCATCACCTTCGCTGTCTTAATTTCATGTGCTCATGAACTAATTTTAGGTTGAGACTTTCTCTCATCAGCATATGCATTCATTTCTTGCCGTCAATGTGTAGTCGAAATGACCGAGACTGATCACTGCAGCGAACGCGTCGACGAAAAACCATTGCGTTTCTTCACAGCTTCCGAATCCATACTGCTCCCGGGTCAAGAGCAACTCATCACCATCACTTCTCCGAATATTGCCAATGGTGACGTCCTTATCACCTCTTCCAGCAGCTGTCTAGCTCGCGGCGTTGTAGTCCCCTCCAGCCTGGTGCCGTTCAAAGACAGTGCTGCGATAATCCTTGGCCTGAACCCTACCCAAGAGCCAGTCCTCCTACCCCAAGGTTCTGCAGTGTCATGTTATGTGGATACCCAACCAGTATCTTTGGTCTCTCTTGACGCCTTGACAGCTCAGCGACAACAGGCCCAGTCTGTTACTTCCTCCTCCTTTGCTCCCGGGATAAATCCTGACCTTTCTGCTTCTCAGCGTGAGGCGTTGCTGAATTTGCTAACGAAACACCAGGCCTCCTTCGACGCCAATGCTTCGGCACTAGGACAGACCACAGTTGCGCATTATCGCATCGACACTGAAGGTCAGACTGCTGTACGCCGTCGTTCCTGCCGAGTCTCCTTGGCCGAGCGCAAAATCATCGAGAAGAACGTGACCGATATGCTAAACAGAAACATCATACGACCCTCTACCAGTGCTTGGTCATCACTCGTTGTGTTGGTACAAAAGAAGGATGGATCGGTACGATTTTGTGTTGATTACCGCGCGCTCAACAAGATTACCCGAAAGGATGTATATCCTATGCCCGTATAGATGATGCACTTGACTCATTGCAAGGCGCCCAATACTTCTCCATCCTTGACCTTCGGTCCGGGTATTGGCAAATACCAATGGACGAAGCAGACAAAGAAAAGACCGCCTTTTCTACGCCGGACGGTCTTTACGAGTTTAACGTAATGCCATTCGGTCTATGTAATGCTCCCGCCACACTTGAAAGGATGATCGACACTGTTCTTCGTGGCCTCAAGTGGAAAACTTGTCTATGCTACCTGGATGATATCGTCGTGTTTTCTTCCACTTTTGATGATCATCTGCAACGCCTAGATCAAGTGCTCACATGTCTCTCCAACGCTGGACTTCAACTAAACACAAGGAAGTGCCATTTTGGCAACACAGCTATAAAAGTTCTAGGACATCTCGTTAGTAAAGATGGCATCCAGCCCGATCTGGACAAAATTTCCGCAGTCCTCAACTTTCCGCGACCCTTTCGTTCCAAAGAACTACGCAGTTTCCTTGGACTCGCATCGTACTTTCGCCGCTTCATTCGCAACTTTGCCACTATTGCCGCTCCTCTCCACAAGCTCCTTGCTAGTACCGGTTCCTTCGATTGGAATGATCAATGCGAAGCCTCATTTCAAGAACTCAAGCAGGCACTGACTTCCCCACCGGTGCTTTGTTATTTCGATGACAAGGCACCTACGATATTACACACTGACGCGAGTGGACAAGGAATCGGCGCCGTACTCCTCCAGCGCGACCATGCCTTTCACGAGAAAGTTGTCGCGTATGCAAGCTGCACTCTGGCCTCTGCAGAGAAGAGGTACTCGATAACCGAACAAGAGTGCTTGGCTGTTGTCTCTGGTTCATCCAAAAGTTTTGTCCGTACCTACATGGTCGATATTTTACTGTTGTGACATCCTAGATGAGGAAGATGACGTACAATGAATTCTCACAATAATATATATATATATATATATATATATATATATATATATATATATATATATATAGTGGGAGTAATAATTCAATGGACCAGTTAGTCTTCGTGAAAGTATGGGATATGGCACAACGGGAGCGTTGTCAACAAGGATAAATATATTTATTTCCCAACAGTTTCGGGAGGGGTCCTCCCTTCATCAGGGGATGAGTTATACTGACATGAGCTTCCAAACTTCGTTGCTGCCGCGTCCCTCTCACCTTGAAAGAAATTTGCGAGAGTGAGAGGGAACTAGAAAAAGGAAAAAAAAACAAAAAGGGGGAAAAAAGACGAAAAAAGACAGAAAAGAAAGAAAGTAAAAAAGAGGAAGAACCACTGTCAACACTGAGAACGAAGCCAACTGTCCGTCTACATCCACATACGGTTCATGTCACGTGCTGTTCAGTTCTTGACGTGTGTCGGGCCACCCAAGATTGTCGCCGCGGTGCCGGGAGAGTCCGGGACGGCGTGCCTAAAGAAAGGGGTTTCCCCGTAATTGGTCGTTCGGCGGGCGGTGGGCGGTGTGCGTAAAGGAAAGGTTTCTCGTTAATGGGTCGGTCGGCTATTTACCTTTAATCTTCGTCCGTTTCCCTTCAACGGTCATGAAGTGGTAGGCGAACGTAAACACTTTGTATGTGCATGTGAAAAAAACACACACACAAGAAAGGACAGTGTACACGTACGAGTCAGTCAGAAAAAAGCATGGTCTCCAGCTATCAATCTTTGTCACCAATTTTCTCCTGGTTTACTTCTCGGAGGCAGTTGAGTTTTCCGGGGTCCTCGTTGATGCCGGCTACTAATGTACGAATTTTGAAAATAAAATATGCCTCACGCTGTTCGCGCTAGCGTCTGTTTGAAAAAACGAACTGCAAAAGAGTTACGCTGATATTTTCAAAACTGTGGTTTGGCAGGCGCAGATGTCTAGATAAAGGTAGCTTCGGCAGTGAAGTGGCGTGGTACCGGTTCAATAATCACCGGTACCACGGTGATATATATATATATATATATATATATATATATATATCGCATCATGAACGAAGCATGTAGTCATGTTGTTACATGACACGCATCTCACGATTATCAAGTTTGCACCAGTCACATACCTTCGTCATCCATTTTCATGCCGTAATACCAAACTTGGTTTATGTGAAGCTAGATTTCGTGCCGACCGGTTATGCCCCCGTGATCTCCGATGACCCGCACAGCTCTGGTCGACTGGCTCGCCCTACGCCATCTCCTTACGCCGACAAGAGCTCTCGCCGAGTGGTGCCCCGTCCTCGGACTCCTGCGACCGTGTCCATCTTTCCTATCTTTTCCTTACTTCCGCATGCGGCTGTACCTGCGCCTCGCTCTTTCCTTCCGCTTTCTCTATCTCTATACATTTTAATCCTATCATTTTAATCCCTCCATACCCCATCCATCGTGAGCTACTGTTGAGGTGTCCTCCCCTGAGAGACAGTGTCACAGAACGAGCGCTAAAAATGGGCGCGCCGCCAAATTCTTGCGATAACGGGCGGGAGAAACGCCGCGAGGTAAAAAGAAAAAAAAGAAAATGAACATCCAAGGCTCCCCGGGCGCGCGCTCTCCCCTCGGAAGCGTGGCTTCGCCGACGAACCTCCTCACCCCACATCGGCGGCCCAGCAAGCCCGCGATATTTCTAGAACGAAGGAGGCGTGGTCACGCCGAGTTGAGTCATCCGACGCGGAGGGCAGTCGAACCGTCTCGCCTCTCCCCAGCCTTCGCTTCGTATCGCGCCGACGAAATGACGAGAACTTTCTGGAATACCGCGCGGAAGGTATTTAACCGAGCAGCCGAGACGAGAGATCAGGAGAAGCCGGAAGTTAGCGCCAGAGTGCGTAGGGATTCCGCCGTGTAGTCGGCGAAGGTTTTGTCCGTAGGGACGAAGCAGGAGATGAAGACGATTTCCACCTGAGGGGTGAAGGCTCGAGCTACAGGCAAGAGCGTGTGTTACCGCTATCGAGCGAAGACGCGTGGCAACAGCTGCGTCTGTGAAGCCGACGTGTTCCGGCGAAGAAGTTGAAGTTTGAAGAGTGGCCAATTGAAGACGCGAGGTTTCCTGGAAGAGAAACTTCAGGGGGCAGTGGAACGACAACAACGCTGGACTTTGAGTGAGTGATTCTCGGAAGAGTATCATTCAGACTTTTGTTCCAAGGACTTTGGACTGAATAGGTTTTCTATCTGTTTAGTCTTTAAGTGTCTTGGTTGTTCGATGCATGCGACTGCATTGTTGTCTGTGTCCGTTGTTTCGAGTGTGGCTGATTGTACTGTGTAGTACGTTGTTTGATTGGTGACATATTGTCCTCAGCTATTGTGGAGTGAGCATATTTGTGTATTGTTTTTCTGATCTGCCATTATTGAGAATATAATTTTGTTTGTTTATCAACTCTAAGCTCTGATTTGTTCTTTGGGCCACAGCCGGCGTCTGCTGGCGCGCCAATAAGGACCACTTCTCAATTGTCCACGCTTTCGTGGTGCGGTTCGGGGGGCCGATACTTCGGCTCTTGGAATTAGCCCGGCAATCGCCTCCCTAATTAGCGGGACATGTGTGACAATCTGGCGTCCGCGAAACAGGACCTTTTGGTGCACAGTGTGTCCAAAGTAGTGAGAAAGAGCCTCGAGTTGGTGATACTGCTATCGGAACGATTTTGTGTGTTGCTCAGTGTTCTCGTTAACGAGTGCAGGAGAGTGTTCCGATAGACTGATTTAGGCAGATACTTTTTGCACGTGGCAAGGTTTTATTTGCGAGACACCATGAATCTCAAAAAGTTAGTTGCTCTTGGTGAGAAGATGGGACTTTATGGCGCCGAACTACGGAAATGGGTAAGCCAGAAGGAGAAAGAGGCGGTGGAGAGAGAGAGGTTGGCAGCTGAGAGGGCCAAGGAAGAAAAGGCAGCTGAGTTGGAGAGAGAAAAGCTGGCCGCTGAGAGGGCGAGAGAAGAAAGAGAGGCAAAGGAGCGACAGCTGAAAGAAGAAAGAGAGGAAAGGGAACGGCAGCGGCAGCACGAGATGGAACTCGAGCGGCTCCGTTTGCAACAGCGAAGTGAAACTCCCGCCCAAGCTAGAGTTGAAAGCAGCGAACGGGAAGATCATGGCTTCCGCTTGAACCCAAGCAAGCTGCTCGTCGCGTTTGATGAAAGGAAGGACGACCTTGACGCGTACCTTCACAGATTTGAGACAATTGCACGGAGCCAGAATTGGCCGGAACATCAATGGGCAACTGCTTTAAGTACCTGCTTGAGTGGTGAAGCGCTCAGTGTGTACGGTAGGCTGACGCCGACCGATGCAGCCAACTATGCAAAGGTGAAAGCTGCTTTGCTGAAGCGATTTAGATTTACTGTGGAAGGATTCCGGGACAGATTTCGGACAGGAAAACCAGCTGATGGTGAGACGGCTACGCAGTATGCCGCCCGACTTTGCCATTATTTCGACAGATGGATTGAACTTTCAGGGACAGCGCAGGAGTACGTTGAACTTAGAGAGCTCCTAATTAGAGAACAATTTCTTACTAGTTGCCACCCAAGCCTGTCGCTGTACTTGAAAGAGAGGAAGGCTGAGTCACTTGAAGGAATGCTTGAATTGGCTGATCAATTCTTGGAAGCGCAAGGTGGAACTAATTTGGCCAAGGTCAAGTAGGAGTGTCCCGATGATTCGAAGAAATTGGCTCCCGAAGAAAAGAAGCGTGCACCAGAGAGCATTCAGCGATGTTTTCTGTGTAACCGAGTGGGTCATCGCGCGAAAAACTGTCGAACGATCTTTACGAGCCCTACGGTAGTAAAATGTTTTAAGTGGGGTCAGACTGGGCACAAAGCAGATGCATGTCGAAACGGAGCGAGTCAAACTCACCAGGTATCCTGTGTGCAAGCAGCACCGAAATCCGATAATAATGCCATCACCGACGGATTCGTAGAATTGAAAAATGGGGAGAAAATTCCTATTGTTGGTGCTGTAATGTCAAAACAGTCAACCGGTGTTACGAAGCGAATGCCAACGCTGCCTGGAAAGGTTGCGGGCAAGAAGATTACGGTTCTAAGAGACACCGGTAGCTCCACGGTTATCGTGCGGAGAAATTTGGTACGGGAAGGTGAGTTGACAGGCAGAACGAAACCGGTTTGCCTAATTGACCGTGCGGTTCGGATGCTTCCCGAAGCAGAAACTGAGGTTGAAACCCCGTACTTCAGCGGGAAGGTTACTGCTTTATGCATGACGACCCCCCTGTATGACCTTGTCATCGGAAACATCGACGGGGCGCGAGGGCCGAATGATCCAGAATGTTTGGGAGAAGACCCGAAGATAGAGCCCTCGCCAACACAGCGGCCGCGAGATACAAGGGAGGAGCATCCCGTGACGGATCTCACTACAGCCCAAGGTGAAGCCGCGGCGCAAGAGACAGCGAAGGAGAAGACGATCGTGTCGAATAAGTTCACGTGCTGGGCAGCTGGACGTACGTCGGCACGACCCCAACCGACCGACAGTGTAATGGTGACGGAGTTGGCCAGCCAAGCCCAATGCCATGACATGAACGAGCTGGTAAATAAACAGATGGGACCCGCTGAACGTTATGACCCGTTAACGGTGTCGGAAGTGACAACGATGGCTGAGACGCCGCCTCAGATGTCGTCGTTGGAAAGGGCTCGCCGAAAAAGAACAAGGAAAAACAAGAAGAAATCGAGCGAGCACCGCAAGAAAGGACGCAAGCGCAGCTCGAAATACACAGGATAAGGGCTGAAGTCGAATAAGAATGTGTTTGGCAGTGCTGAGTGCCACACGTTGTGTTAATGTTCTGTTATCCTGTGTCACAAGTGCCGAAGTGTCTGTGCTGTGGTGTGATGTATAGTGTTGTATAATTGTTGTAATGAGAGAACTTTGTACGTCTGTATTGTTTGGAATGAGTGATGAAGTGTTGTAGTCATGTACCCGTGGCTATATTTCATGTGTTGTGGAATTGAACTACAATGTAAGATTGTATTGAGCGATCTATTGCGAACGTGAAGTGTCATGAGCGACGGTTTGTGTTACAGTCTTTCAGAGTGTGTGGTGACTGTTCGCGCTCGTTTGTGTGGTTTTGAATATTATGAGATAATATTCTTAAAGTGGGGGGCAGTGTCACAGAACGAGCGCTAAAAATGGGCGCGCCGCCAAATTCTTGCGATAACGGGCGGGAGAAACGCCGCGAGGTAAAAAGAAAAAAAAGAAAACGAACATCCAAGGCTCCCCGGGCGCGCGCTCTCCCCTCGGAAGCGTGGCTTTGCCGACGAACCTCCTCACCCCACATCGGCGGCCCAGCAAGCCCGCGATATTTCTAGAACGAAGGAGGCGTGGTCACGCCGAGTTGAGTCATCCTACGCGGAGGGCAGTCGAACCATCTCGCCTCTCCCCAGCCTTCGCTGCGTATCGCGCCGACGAAATGACGAGAACTTTCTGGAATGCCGCGCGGAAGGTATTTAACCGAGCAGCCGAGACGAGAGATCAGGAGAAGCCGGAAGTTAGCGCCAGATTGCGTAGGGATTCCGCCGTGTAGTCGGTGAAGGTTTTGTCCGTAGGGACGAAGCAGGAGATGAAGAGGATTTCCACCTGCGTGGTGAAGGCTCGAGCTACAGGCAAGAGCGTGTGTTACCGCTATCGAGCGAAGACGCGTGGCAACAGCTGCGTCTGTGAAGCCGACGTGTTCCGGCGAAGAAGTTGAAGTTTGAAGAGTGGCCAATTGAAGACGCGAGGTTTCCTGGAAGAGAAACTTCAGGGGGCAGCGGAACGACAACGCTGGACTTTGAGTGAGTGATTCTCGGAAGAGTATCATTCAGACTTTTGTTCCAAGGACTTTGGACTGAATAGGTTTTCTATCTCTTTAGTCTTTAAGTGTCTTGGTTGTTCGATGCATGCGACTGCATTGTAGTGTGTATTGTTGTCTGTGTCCGTTGTTTCGAGTGTGGCTGATTGTACTGTGTAGTACGTTGTTTGATTGGTGACATATTGTCCTCAGCTATTGTGGAGTGAGCATATTTGTGTATTGTTTTTCTGATCTGCCATTATTGAGAATATAATTTTGTTTGTTTATCAACTCTCGGCTCTGACTTGTTCTTTGGGCCACAGCCGGCGTCTGCTGCGCGCCAATAAGGACCACTTCTAAATTGTCCACGCTTTTGTGGTGCGGTTCGCGGGGCCGATACTTCGGCTCTTGGAATTAGCCCGGCGATCGCCTCCCTAATTAACGGGACCTGTGTGACAGACAGTTATAAGCTCACTTCTATCTTCTTTTCATTTAAGAATCACCCCCCCCCCCACGAGCGCATCTTGAGCGTGACATGCATTCATGTTGTTACATGACACTCACGCCATAATTATCATGTTTGACGTGTCATTTATCTATGTCGTCCGTTCGCGTCACATAATACCGAATTTGGTGTATGTGAGGCTATAGCGCTCATGATGCGCTCGCTGCACCTGAAGGGCAGCGAGCGCATCATGAGTGTGGCATGTAACGCATGTCATGGTTATCATGTTCGCACCAGTGATATACTTTCATCATCCATTCAAGTCACGTAATACCGAATTTGATGTATGGGAACCTAGCGGAACGACCACGAGCGCATCATGGGCTTGGCATGTAGTCATGTTTTACATGACACGCATGTCATCATTTTCATATTAAGGTCTGTCGCTTGTGTTCGCCATGCAGTCATGTCATACCATGCCAGTTTGGAAATAGTCACGTGAATGAAGCCACCGCAAGAGCAGCAAGGCCACGAAATGTAAAGCATGACATTCATGAGATGTCATGATTTTCATGTTATGACTAGTTCGTTATACCCGTCATACAGTCATGTTATGTCATACCAATTTTGGTATCGATACCATTATGATAGATAGATAGACAGATAGATAGATAGATACGCTGAAAGTGGCCAAAGTTTGCTAAGAAATGGTTCACATTTAGAAATATTATTGTGTTCACGATAATTTTGCGATATACCTGTATGACATCCACGTTTGGGAGATGATAACGACTCCAACCAAAAGTTTTGAAGAAACCTGACGTTTCGGAACTGACTTGGTTCCTTCCTCAGGGGTGACTGCGTAGGCTACGTAGCAGCAGCGTCTTCAAAGAACTCGAGGGGTGGCTAACGAACCCCCCTTTCTCTCTCGTTTTGCCGTGGAGCGCAGTCCATGTGTGTACACTAGGGGAAGGGTTCCGAGAGAGCGGTTGATGTTATGGGCTGTTCTCTGTATGAGCAACGACTCGAGTAACAACATTCTCTTCCAGTTCGGCTCGCTTTCGAAGATGGCCGTCGCTTCGAAATTTATCTGGTGGTCCAATGTCTCAGCATGTTCGGCGACTGCGCTGCGCTCTTTGTAGAACTTCCGCACATCGTTCGCGTGTTGCTTCAGTCGTTCCGGTAGGTTTTTCGTCTCGCTGATATACGACGTGGGGCACTCGGCGCACGGAATTTCGTAAATGACACCGGGGCTCCTGTCCATTGTTGGCCGGTCTTTTGGGCGGAAGAGGAGGTGGCCCAGCGTACACGAAGGCACGTGTGCGATGCGAACCTTTTCCTTCCTGAAGATCCGCGCCAACATCTCGCTGGTTCCGTGAACATATGGAACCGGTACGCGTTTCGAGGGGGGGGCTGCCAGATAAGGTATTGAGGTTTCCGTATCCTTTGTTGCTCTGCGCAGCGGTTGGTGGCTCGAATGAAGTTTTTTGGGTATCCGTTTTTTCTGAGGTCAGCAATTACGCGGGACTTTTCTTTCTTTTGCTCTGTGTCAGAGCATAAGTTTCTGGCTCTCTCGAGTAGTGTGGTAACAACCGAGGCCTTGTGGCAGGCGGGGTGGGAAGAATCGAATTGAAGGTAGCGGCCAGTGCGCGTTGGCTTCCTATGAACGAAGAACTCCAGGCCTTTGCACTTTCTTGCCATCTGGACGTCAAGAAAAGGTGGGCAGTGGTCTCTTTCACACTCGGTCGTGTATTTTATGGCTGGGTGCATGGAATTCAGGTGTTGTCTGAAGTTTTAAACTGCAGACGTCTTAGTGACGCAAAAACAATCGTCCATATAACGCAAAAAAGGCCTGGGTCAGGGCGAGAAGGAGCTGAATGCTTTCTCTTCTATGTACTCCATGGTCAGGTTTGCCATCATGACGGAGATAGAAGCTCCCATCGTGGTTCCACTGTTCTGCCAGAAAATAGTTCCTTTGTATGAGAAGTACGTACTGGAGAGACAGAACTCCAGTAGACGACAGAGCTCGTCAACCGCCAAAGGAGTCCTTTCACTCAGGCTTGCGTCCTCCTCAAACGCAGAACGGGCAGTGGAGACAGCTAAGGGAACTGGCTCGTTGGTGAACAATAAAACGACGTCAAATGAGACCATGCTCTCGTCATCACTGATGCTCACATGAGGTGATTCTTAAGAGCGAAAGGAAGAGAAAAGTGAGCCCCGTAACTGTCTGCTTGAGTGAGCGACACCTCAACAGTAGCTCACAAGGGATGGGGGTGAGGAGGGATAAAAAGGGTAGGAGTAAAGGTGTAGAAAAGAGGAAGAGACGTGAGGTGGTATGCCAGAAGAAGCGACAACAAACTGAGGAGATGGGAGAGATAGGAAAGATGGAAGCATGGTCACTGGAGGCCGAGGACGGGGCACACTTGCGAGAGCTCTTGTCGGCGTCGGTAGATGGCGTAGAGCAAGTCCAGTCGGTCAGAGCTACACTGTCGTCGAAGGTCGTCGGCGTCAGGAGGTGACGTATGGCGAGCCCAGTCGGCCAGAGCTACGCTGACGCCGGAGATTGCAAGCGCGCGAAGCGCGCGCGCGCACAATTGGTCGGCACGAAATCCAGCAAGCGACCCGACCGATGCTCACATCTGACGCCAGCTGCACGAAGTGGCTGGCGTCACGCCCATGAGTTGGTGCCTTCCGGGTTAGTGGGGCGAAGATTTGTTGTAGAAAATTGAAAGGGCTTGGCATGGGGAGGAAGGGAAGTCTACAATCGGTCGGAGGGGGACGTCAGGCTTGTGAATTTTTAGTAGTCCAGAAACACTCGGTGCGGATCCGTTACGGCAGATTAGTCGCGGGTAAAGTGTTCTGAGATCCAGGTAATGCTTGAAAATTTCCGCGAGTAGCTTGTTTAGTTGTGTCTGGTTTCGCTTCGTTGGGTCCTTTACTAGCTGCGTGTATGCGTCCCCTTCTAAAAGAGCTGAAACCTTCCAATCGTAGTTTCCGCTGTCCACCACCACCGTCGAATTGCCCTTGTCGGCGGGCAAGATGACAATGCTTCGGTCCCGTCAGAGTTCCCGAAGTGCCTGGTTCTCCTCTATGGTCAGATTCTTTTTCCTTTGTAACGGTAATTTCGAAAGGATCCTAATTGATTTCAGTCTAATTTCTTCATGGCGCCCAACCTCACACTTTGGACGGCTTCTACAGCCACGACAAGTTTCGGTAGACGGGGCGTAGTTGACATGTTATAGCCATGTCCCTTGCATTTCCTAGTTAAAGCCAGAACTTAGAGCCTTCAAAGCTTTATGTGCGTATGTGCAACTTCAGATTATTGGTGATCGCGGCGTGTGCGATGTTTATCGCGTTCGTCATCTGTAAACTGTTGCACGGCACGCACCGCGGTCAGAGGCTCTGTTAAGCTTCATAATCAAAGTTACCATAGTTCTCCGTCAAAGCTACTCAAAACAATAAAAGGAGACATTATCACACTTTCTCATGCGAATGGCTCTGGAGAACACGAGTATTCGCTTACCCGCAACGGCCCGTATCCGTTCTGCTTCGCAAAAGCTGCGGGAAAAAGTAAAACTGCAATTGACAACGCATCAGTACGTCGACTGGGGTCTTTTTTCATAGAGTGCGGAGCTGTTGCGTCTGCTCTTATTTGTCACCGTCGTTCTGGCGAGTGAACCAGCAAGCACTTCTCGGCGGTTCGGTGACGCTTCCGACTAAGGGAGAGAAATTCGTAGCTCTGGTGTTCATTGCGCAAATACACCTAAAATCGTTAATTCGTACGCTGTAATTGCACCTGGCCGCCTCACCGCGCGCGTTCGGCATGTTTTAGCGCCTGCCGCGCTTGTTTAAACGTGCACGCGGCGCCTGCCGCCTTGTCACTGGTCTAATTCGTCGAAGTCCCGAAAGATGACTGCATGCTGTGTGTCACACTCATTCATTCAGAAAACTTTATTTGTGTCCTGAAGCCCTGTCTTTTCAGACCGAGGCGGGTCGCGTCCACGTCGGTGCCGTCCAGCCGAGCCTTGTGGCGTCATCGTGGGCCTTCTGGACTGCCCGTAGTTGGTCTTGATAAGACGCGCTTCGCACCATCGTCTGCCAGTCCTGCCATTGTTATTCGGGGTCAGCGAGAGTCGCGGGACAGCCCGCCAACATGTGTCTGATCCCAATGATGCCATTGCACGTGTCACACTTGTCTTGAATTTCAATGTCAGGGAGAATTTTATGTAGAAAATACGGAGTTGGGTAAGATCCGGTTTGATGTAAACGTAGTGTGACTGCCTGAGCCCTAGCTATTCAATTTTACGTGTGGCAGCGGGAATTGCCTACACCCCAAGTAATAACAATTTGTGATGTCGTTGCAAGTGATTAAATTATCTTTATAACTCCACACTAGAGTTACTGTATATATGCTACCTTTGTAGCATATACAGCAACTCCATATCACGCAGTGCACGAACCATTCTAGAAATGAATGGAAGGTGTTTTCTTTCTCAAGCGATCTTAAAGCTAAACTCTATTGACAGTAAGAATACAATTGGCAGCCAAGGATGCCTCTCGTGTATGCATATTGCAAGTTTTGTTGCTGCTTTATATCACCTTTGCTACGTCGCATACTCGGGGACAATTTTCGAAATTGCGTGTATATTACTAGTAACACAGTCACTAATAACAACTTAATCGACCTTGGCCGACTGCCGACGATTGGTGGATGGCTGGCATTTATTCGGCAGCCGACTTCACAGGCCCCCAGACATTCGGAACAGGATGGTCCGAGGTGCGCTGCCGGCAACGTCAGCACTTGGTCGCGGCGTGGTTCGGGCCAGCCGTCGGTGGCCGAGTGAATGCCGAGTGCGCCAAACATTCATCGGAGTGAGCAGTCGGCAACGCATCGGGCTGACCTTGGTTGCCGAATGAGCACAGTAAAAGAACGTGTATTTATTTAGGGTGCCATAAAATATATTCTTGCGTGAGTTTAACTAACATTCCCATGTATACGTATCAATATAAACACCGGTGCGTTTTTTTTATCATTCAGAAACGTTACCTGGGAGACAGTGAGAGACAATATATCTGTGGTCTTAAGCTCGATTACTTTAATTGGCAGAGAGTACTCGCGCGACAATCCGATTACATTATTGACTAAATAACAAAACATTATTAGTGATTGAATTCGTACATAGTGTTACCCGGTGATCGTGTCCACTTTGATATATATATATATATATATATATATATATATATATATATATATATATATATATATATATATATATATATTGTGGTGAAGCCTTCGAACAGTGGGTCGTCCTCTCCAGTGCCTTCTAGTGGGTCTCCCTTTTCATAAGAAGAAGAACAGCTCGTGCAGAGTCGGCCCCGCATTGACTGTCGCTGTCGTGAATCATCGTGGAGTGTCCGCCAATAAACTTCTTAACAATTTGGTGGAGAGTGCTGTGCCCTTCAAACACCTTCGGTCCGAATTCAATGCCCTTGGAGCTTCGATCCCGTACCGTGCCTTCAACCATGCACCAAGACGCTGCCCAGCAAACGCTTCCTCCTACGCCATGTCCCAATGTCCCCCGCATCCGCGACCCTCCTGTCTTCACCGGCACGAATGGCACCGACGTCGAGGACTGGCTGGCCATGTACGAACGCGTGAGCGTCCCCAACCATTGGGACGAGGCAGGTAAACTCGGCAACCTGTTTTTCTACCTCGCGGGTGTGGCCGGCATGTGGTACAACAACCACGCACCTGATTTCCCGACTTGGTCCGCTTTTAAAACTGCTGTCGTCGACGTGTTCGGCCGTCCGGCCGTTCGTAAGCTGCTAGCTGAACAGCGTTTACGTGAACGAGCCCAGCAGACCGGCGAGTCCTTCACAAGTTATATCAAGGACATCCTTGACTTGTGCAAGAAAGTCGACCTGAACATGTCAGAGGCTGACAAAATCACGCATGTTCTAAAAGGCATCGCCGACGATGCCGTCACCATGCTCCTGGCAAAGAACCCCCGCACTGTGGCAGAAGTCATTACGTTATGCCAAAGTTATGACGAGCTGCGGCGGCAGCGCTTGATGACCCGTCGACCTACACCACGTGATGCTGATCTCTCGGTCTTCTGAGCAGTTTCTGACCACGCAACCTTGCTCGCGGAAATCAAGTCGTTCGTGCGTGAGGAAGTTGCCCGCCAGGTCTCTTTACTGGCTTTTGCTTCCCCACAACATGCTCAACAGCCATCAAGTACACTTCTACCTCCACTTCGCCGAGCCATTCAGCAGAAAATCGCGGAGGTCGTCCCTGAATACCACCAGCCGCCTCCTGCATCTGCGCCACTCAGCTACGCCCTAGTTGTCGCCAAGCCGCCCCCACCGATTTCTGTCGCTGTTCCCTTAAGTTACACCGAAACCATCGTGAGGCCCCAGGCCTTCGGAGAAACAGTCTCGCCTACATACGCTGGCGTCACCCACGTGCCCCGAGTGCCACCTACCATGCACTCATATCAGCAGCCGGCTCGCCCATCGCGTTCTCCGACATGGATGGGACCCGCGAACCGATGGCGCACTGCTGACAATCGCCCCATCTGCTTTGCTTGTGGTTGCGTCGGTCATATAGCACACTATTGCAATCGTGTGCAGCAACCGCAGGTCGCCTCCAACTTTCCCAGCCAATCAAGCCGCTCTTATGACCAACCGCCGCCTATGTCACCGTCGTCCCGCCCCGTTCCATCTACCCGCCGTTCACCATCTAAACGACGTCGCTCACTGTCGCCGATGCGGCCACGTCCACTCGAGGGGGACCAGAAAAACTAGTCGTCGCAGTCCACGAGGCAAGGGCTGCGACGCTGTCGAACTGCGGAAGCCCTCAGGAAAGCCCGTCGAACGTGATAGGCGTGCTTGTGGATGGCGTTCGTGCATCTGCCGTTGTAGATACCGGAGCTGCCATATCCATGATGGACGCAAAACGTAGCCGATTATTGCGCAAAGTGACCACGGCCCTTTGCCGGCTCTCCCTACGTACAGCCAGTGTCCAAAGCATTCGCCCTATGGCAACGTGCACAGCCCGCCTTAAGATTCAGGACGTGATGTATGCGGTCGAATTCATCATAATTTCTTCATGCTCTCACCACGTCATCCTAGGATGGGATTTTCTCTCCCGCCATTACGCCGTCATTCATTGCGCACCAGCAGAAATAGAACTCACGCAATTCTCTTTTTTGACGCCGGCCGAAAGTCCATCTGCTGCAAGCAAGTTACTCGTCAGAGACGACACTCAAGTGCCTGCAAACTCGTCCGTGGCGGTGTCGCTCTACTGCGCAAGCCTTTCTGACACCGCTGCACTCCTCTCGCCATCTCATCGTGTTTTCATAAGAAAAGGCTTGCTGGTTCCTTTCGCGACCGTGCAACTCACTAACGGCAGCACCACTATTTTTGTTGTGAACTCATCTCCACACAGCGTTACGTTGATGCGAGGGGAATGTCTCGGCAGCGTGGAACCCATCGAAGACGCGCAAGTTATGGATCAACCCAATGACATGCACTGCTCAAGTTCCTGTGCGCTTAGTGCTGTTTCGACATCTGCTTCATAATCCGATGATGTATTCGGTCCCTCCATACCCGAAAACCTAACGCCGGGTCAGCGTTCCCAGCTTTTGGACCTGTTGGAAGAATTCCGCTCTTCTTTCGATGTCGTTCGATCTTCTCTCGGCCGAACATCCACCGTTACGCATCGCATCGACACAGGCGCACAGCCACCGCTGCGGCAACGTCCATATCGCGTATTTCCCACAGAACGCCGTGTTATCAACGAGCAAGTCGACGACATGCTCCGCCGCGATGTTATTCGCCCCTCTAGCAGCCCCTGGGCATCTCCTGTCGTTCTCGTCACGAAGAAGGACTGTTCTGTGCGGTTCTGTGTGGACTACCAACGCCTCAACAAGATCACTCGTAAGGACGTGTACCCACTTCCGCGGGTAGATGACGTGATTGACAGCCTGCAAGGAGCAGAATTCTTTTCATCCCTCGATTTGTGCTCAGGGTACTGGCAAGTACCTATGGCTGAGGACGCTCGACCGAAGACCGCATTTGTCACCCCCGACGGCTTGCACGAATTCAACGACATGCCGTTTGGGCTGTGCACTGCGCCCGCCACCTTTGAACGCATGATGGATACTGTTCTGCGCGACCTGAAATGGCACACGTGCTTGTGCTACCTCGATGACGTCGTCGTTTTCGCTCCGGACTTGTCAACGCATCTTAAACGCCTTCGGCCTATTTTAACGCGTCTGAGCGACGCCTGTCTGCAACTGAACCTAAAGAAGTGCCGATTTGCAGCTCGGCAGCTGACAATACTCGGCTACGTCATGTCCAAGGACGGAATTCTCCCTGATCCAGCCAAGCTTCAGGCCGTGACCGAGTTCCCCAAGCCGACATCCGTCAAGGAACTGCGCAGTTTCGTAGGACTGTGTTCCTACTTTCGGCGCTTCATTCGAAACTTCGCGACTATCATATCGCCGCTGACGAAGCTTCTCGGAAGTAACGGGCCTCTCCATTCGTGGTCATCACAGTGCGACGACGCTTTCACAATACTTCGTCGTTTGTTGACGTCGCCTCCCATACTCGGCCACTACGACCCTACGGCCCCTACAGAGGTACACACGGACGCCAGTGGTGTCGGTCTCGACGCTGTCTTTGCGCAGCGCAAACCAGGGTTCCCGGAATATGTCGTGGCGTATGCAAGCCGTACGCTTACAAAAGCCGAGACTAATTACACCGTCACTGAGAAAGAATTTCTGGCGATCATCTGGGCCCTCACCAAGTTCCGACCTTACTTGTATGGTCGCCCATTTGATGTAGTCACCGACCATCATGCACTATGCTGGTTGTCGTCATTGAAAGATCCCTCAGGCCGTCTCGCCCGGTGGGCACTTCGCCTGCAAGACTACGACATACGCGTGCTGTACCGCAACGGAAGGCAACATGCTGACGCCGATGCCCTGTCGCGCTCTCCCTTGCCTGACGACAATGCCCACGACTCAGCGTCTCACCATGCCGTTTCTTCCATTAGCATTCATGCCATTGCTACTAGACAGCGCAAGGATCAATGGATTGCATCACTGATAGACTTGCTGACTGTTGATCTATCCCCTCCATCCACTCGCGCGTTGCGTCGTCATGCCCACCATTTCGCCGTTCGCGACGATTTCCTCCACCGACGCAATTACAACGGTGACGGCCGCCGGTGGCTACTAGTCATACCCCGCAATCTGCGCTCAGACATATGTGAATTCTTTCATTCTGATCCGCAATGTGCGCATTCCAGGGTATCGAAGACTTACCACCGCATTCGCCAACGGTACTTTTGGTGCGGAATGTACCGCTACGTGCAGAAATTCGTTCGCTCCTGCATAGAATGTCAGCGCCGCAAAACTTCATCGCACCTGTCGCCGGTAGGTCTGCAACCTCTATCTTGCCCTGCCAGGCCGTTTGGGCGCGTTGAAATCGATTTGTATGGGCCACTTCCACTAACGTCGGCCGGTAACCACTGGGCTATTCTTGCTGTGGACCACCTCACGCGATACGCCGAAACTGCCGCTCTCCCCGCGACTACTGCGAGCGATGTGGCCCCCTTCCTGCTCCAAAGATTCATGCTGCGACACGGTGCACCTCAGGAACTGCTCAGTGATCGAGACCGCGTCTTCCTGTCTGAAGTCATTGAAGCCCTTCTCAAAGAGTGCAACGTTGTTCACCGCAAAACTGCTGATTACCACCCGCAGACGAATGGCCTCACGGAACGCTTCAACCGTATACGCTCGGCGACATGCTCTCCAAGTACGTCGCTGCCGATCACACAAACTGGGATGCCATTCTACCCTTCGTCACTTACGCATATAACACCGCCCCTCAGAGCACTACTGGCTTTTCACCTTTCTTTTTATTACATGGAAGGCACCCGTCGCACACCATCGACACTATACTTCCGTACAAGCCAGATCCGTCCGTGTGGGTGCCTATTTCTGCTACAGCCAAGCTTGCTGAAGAGTGTCGAGAGCTTCCAAGGACCTTTACAGCGCATGATCAAGAGCGGCAAAAAGGCATTCGCGCTGACACCAGCACTACTGCGCCCACGTTCCTCCCTGGAGCGCTCGTCTGGCTCTCGATCCATACCACTTCAACTGGCCTATCTTCAAAACTATTGCCCAAATACGAAGGCCCCTACCGTGTCGTCGAACGCACTTCCCCTGTAAATTACTTGGTCGAACCCATCGAACCATCTTCGGACATGCGCCGTCGAGGGCGCGACATTGTCAACATGGAGCGCCTCAACGCCTACCACGACCCGCTCATAGTAACCAGCTGTTAGGTCGCCAGGTGGCTCCTACTTCGTACCCGGGGTAGTTGTGGCGAAGCCTTCGAACAGTGGTTCGTCCTCTCCAGCGCCTTCTAGTGGGTCTCCCTTTTCATAAGAAGAACAACAGCTCGTGCAGAGAGTCGGTACACGCATTGGCAGTCGCTGTCGTGGAGTGTTCACCAATAAACCTCTTAACAATATATATATATATATATATATATATATATATATATATATATATATATATATATATATATATATATATAAGCAAAAGAAGTGTATACCTAAGGGTTCGTTTTTCCATGTTTTGACACAATATTAATGAGATATAACAGACAGTAATGCCAAGGAATGTAGAGGAAATTATTAGAACCAATGAAATGTAAATTAGAAGAAAGAGAAGTGGGTGAAAAAATAACCAGTCGTGAGTAGGAATCGAACCGACCACCTTCGAATAACGCGCTTGATGAATGAACCACTGAGCTACCACGGCGGCCATCCCCCCCCAGCCACTTTATCGAATTTATATGGGAATTTAGACGTGGGAGTGTCAGTCAGCGCCATCTGTAGCCATAGCGGCGGGTGTGGAACATCCTTTTATGAGCCTGTGTGGCGTCACGTAGCAGGTTAACTTAGCTGACCAATAGTCCCTCGTATACAACCTAACGGTACCAAGTCTGCCAGTACGAGACCCTCGTTAATGAATAAGGGAAGAAGTGTATACCTAAGGGCTCTTTTTTCCGTGTTTTGACACAATATTAATGAGATATAACAGAGAGTAATGCCAAGGAATGTAGGAGAAATTATTAGAACCAACGAAATGTAAATTAGAAGAAAGAGAAGTGGGTGAAAAAATAACCAGTCGTGAGTAGGAATCGAACCGACGACCTTCGAATAACGCGTTTGATGCTTGAACCACTGAGCTACCACGGCGGCCATCCCCCACCCCAGCCACTTTATCGAATTTATATGGGAATTTAGACGTGGGAGTGTCAGTCAGCGCCATCTGTAGCCATAGCGGTGGGTGTGGAACACCCTTTTATGAGCCTGTATGGCGTCACGTAGCACGTGAACTTAGCTGACCAACAGTCCCTCGTATACAACCTAACGGTACCAAGTCTGCCAGTACGAGACCCTCGTTAATGAATAAGGGAAGAAGTGTATACCTAAGGGCTCTTTTTTCTGTGTCTTGACACAATATTATTGAGATGTAACAGACAATAATACCAAGGAATGTATAAGGGAGGTTATTAGAATGAATTTAATGTAAATAAGAAGAAAGAAAAGTGGGTGAAAAAATTTTGCTCATCATTTCGCCATTCGTGACGGCCTCCTACACCGACGCAATTACGACGCCGATGCCCGGCAGTGGTTACTCGTGATACTCCGCAATCTGGGGTCGGAGATATGTGAATCCTTCCATTCTGATCCGCAATGCGTGCCCTCTGGGGTATTCAGCACACATGTCGCCAGCCGGTCTGCAACCGTTACCTTGCCCTGACCGTCCATTTGGGCCCATAGGTATCGATTTGTATGGACCACTTCCTTTGACGTCAGCTGGTAACCGCTGGGCCATTGTCGCCGTAGATCATTTAACGCGATACGCCGAAACCACCGCTCTCCCTGCGGCTACTGCTCGTGATGTAGCGTCCTTCCTACTGCATCGATTCATACACGCCACGGTCCACTCCAGGAGCTTCTCAACGATCGAGGCCGTGTCTTCTTGTCACAATTCCTCGAAGCTATTGTCACTGAGTGTCATTCTGTCCACCGCAAAACTACTGCTTACCACCCGCAGACGAATGGTCTCACCGAACGCTTCAACCGCACCCTCGGCGACATGCTTTCGATGTACGTCGCCGCCAACTACATGAATTGGGATACTATACTACCCTTTGTCACCTACGCCTACAACACCGCCCCTCAGAGCATGACCGGTTTTTCACCTTTGTTCTTGCTGTACGGAAGGCACCCGTCATACACCATCGACACGATACTCCCGTACACGCCGGATCCATCTGAGTGTGCACCTATTTCTGAGACAGCCAGGCTTGCTGAAGAGTGTCGCGAGCTTGCCAAGACTTTTACGACACATAAGCAAGAGCGGCAGAAGAGTATTCGTGATGGCTCCGCCACTTCTGAGCCCACGTTCCTTCCTGGTTCCCTTGTATGGCTCTCAATCCCGACCTCTGTAGCTGGCCTTTTCTCCAAACTACTCACGAAATACGAAGATCTCTACCATGTGATCGAGCGCACATCTCTGGTCAACTATCTGATCGAACCAATTGAAGAATCTTCGGACATGCGCCGTCGTGGAACCGACATAGTTAACGTGGAGCGCCTGAAGGCTTACTATGACCCGCTCATAGTGACAAGCTGTTAGGTCGCCAGAGTGTGTCTACCGCTCCCTCTTCGACCCCGGGGTAATTGTAGAGAAGCTTTCGAACACTGAAATGGCTCGAACTCTCAAGTGCTTCCTAGTAGGTCTACCCAAAAAGGACGCCGCTCACGCTGAGAGTCCGTGCTTGGCCGTTACTGTCGCCATTGTGTATGCTCGCAGTGTACCGGCTAATAAACGCCCTGATTGATTTGTGGGGTTTAACGTCCCAAAACCTCTATTTGATTATGAGAGACGCCGTAGTGGAGGGCTCCGCAAATTTTGAGGACCTGGGGCTAATAAATGCCCTAACAATATATATATATATATATATATATATATATATATGTGTGTGTGTGTGTGTGTGTGTGTGCGTGTGTGTGTGTGTGGGTGGGTGACGCTATTGTGGCCTGGCTCATGCGCCATGTTTATTCGAAAGCACTTCCTCTTCCTCAGCTTCTCCTACCTTGCCTTCTGTCACAAACGAGCGCTCAAAAAGGGCGTGCCGCCGAATTCTGCCGAGCAAGCGCCAGAGAGGCGCCTCAAGGTCAACGATAAAGAAGAAAACAAGAATCCAAAGGCTCCCCGGGCGCACCGTCTCTCCCGCCTCGGAAGCGTAGATTCGCCAACTAACCTCCTCACCTCGGCGGCCGAGCAAGCCCTGGCATGTTCTCGAAGAAAAGGGGCGCGGTGATGCAGACTTGCGTCACGTGTCGCGGACGGCCCTCAAAACTCCTCGCTGTTTCCCCAGCCTTGGCTGTGCATCGTGCCGACGAAACGATGAGAACTTTCTGGAATCTAGCGCGAAAGGTATTTAGGGGAGCAGCGAAAAAGAAAAAAACAGGAGAAGAAGAAAGTTTGCGCCAGGGTGCGTAGGGTGTTCCGCCTTGTCGGCGAAGGCTTCTGTCCTCAGTGACAAAGCAGGTAATGAAGAGAATTTCCACCTGAGGGGTGAAGACTCGTGCTACAAGCAGAAGAGTGTGTCTACCGCCAGCGAGTGAAGACGCGTTGCAACGGCTGCGCGTGGGAAGCCGACGTGTTACCGGCGAAGAAGTTTGGTGCTTGGAGAGCGGCCAATTGAAGACGCGAGGTTTCCTGAAAGAGAAACTTCGGGGGTAGCGGAACGAAAACAGCGCTGGACTTTCAGTGAGTGATTCTTGGAAAAATATCATTCAGGCTTTGTTCCAAGTACTTTGGACTGAATAGGTTTTCGGACTCTTCAGTCTTTAAGTGTCTTGGTTGTTCGATGCATGTGATTACATTGTAGTGCGTATTGTTGTTTGTGTCCGTTGTTTCGAGTGTTGATGATTGTACTGTGTAGTACGTTGCTTGATTGGTGACATATCGCATTCAACTTTTGTCGAGTGTGCATATTTGTGTATCGTTCGATCTGCCATAATTGAGAATATAATTTTGTTTTGTTTATCAGTTGTCGGCTCTGACCCATTCTTTGGACCACAGCCGGCGTCCGTGGGCACGCCACATAGGACCACTTTTAAATTGTCCGCACTTTCGTGGTTCAGTTCAGGGGGCCAATACTTCGGCCCTTGGAATTAGCCCGGCGATCGCCTCCCTAATTAACGGGACTTGTGACACCTTCATACGTCACATGATTCCCCCTCTCCTCGAAAGATGGCACTGGTCACAAACTAGAACAAATTCAGGAAGAGACTAAACAAAATAATGCCCAAATTTACAGTTTCACGTTTCGACGGAGTTCCACAACCCACTAAATCTTCAAGGTCAAGGGAACATTCCGTTGACTTCTTTGACAACTCTGGTGGGCGAGGTTGACTGTTGCGTGCTGGCCAACAGAAGCATGGCTTGAAGGTAGAAATTACTGATGACTGCAATTCGTGCGAGGAATGAACAAGGGTGGAAGTCCTTGTGGCATTTGAGGGTAGGATGTCGTAGGCACTGAGTTCTACGTCGTAGACGCTGCTTTCTGTGTCATGGCTGAGATAGAACGAGTGCTTGAAGCCTGCATGTGCGAGAGCTGAAGCTGATGATACGATGCCTGTGTTCCTTCATTGTACACGTGGTAGATGCATGTCTCTTTCGTAGCTTTCTGTGGCCTTCTCTCAGTTTTTTTAAATCGTAGACACGACCTTGAGAACTTTGTCGATGATGCTTTCTGTTAAGATTGTTTAGGCATTGACTTTGTCTTTGTTTCTTCAATTGGTGTTGTCACCGATTAAGCCATAAGTGTACTTATGATGAGGTTTCGCTTGTTCGCTGTCTTTGTTCGAGTAAGCGTTGTAGTGCCGGGGGTTCGTGGAGTTGCCTTTGTTGAAATTGCTCCTTTTGTTGCGAAAGTTGGTCGGATGGGTATCTTTCAGGAACATGAGTTTCCTTTTTATTGCGCGATGATGTGATCAGTGGATAGTCGGTAGTCGATACTCTACTGCTGGGCGTGTCTTGCGATGAAAGCAGCGTGACAGACTGATAAGAAAGCTCCCAAGATGATTGTGAGTCATCATAAATTGTAAAATGCTTCTGCCAGTTGACAATGCGCTGGCGTTGGTAGGTTTGAAATTTCTGCAGTGCTCTGACTCACATGTGTGTTATCACTTGACGATGAGAGCACAACGGACATGGCTTGAAGTGGCTCTCATGGCATATGTTTTTCTTTTTGCAGCTTGATTAGGCTGTGAATGTCTGTCGAAAGACTCTGGTCCGGAACGTCAGGGTATGGGCTGGTATTGTGAGGATTCACCAGATCGTCACGCGTAAATGCCGTCACACGTACGTTCGAAACCGACTGGGCTTTGTGTGTGACATGAAGCATCAAGTGATTCGGATGGTTCAGTAACATCTGAAGTGTTGTGGTGCAGTGAACACGTTGAAAATGCCGATTTCATTGCTCTTGGGAAAGCCGGCTTTAGGTTCCGTCTTTTAGCGAAATGTTCTAGATGCCTTTGGGTATACGGAGGCTTTAGCTTGTCTGTTGCGATGTGAAAGTTACCAGTCGGTGTTCGAATGCGTGACGTTTTTTTCGGAAGGGTCATGTGATGGTACACTGGTGGTATATTTTCTCTGAGGCCGGGCTTGGAAAATAGGCTTACTGTGAAAGACTTCGAGTAACTGTGATGGGTGAGTTGAGAAGCCTTCCGCTGATGTGGTGTGGACAGATGTTTATCGTATTCTTCGAAATGGGTGATCATTTCTTCTTTGCTCTTTTTCGAAGACTCGTCGTTCTCGAAGATGTGGCTGAGGTAAAATTTGAAAGTCTTACCGGAGACGTAGTCGGTAAAGTTGATGACCATCTCCCGTTCCAACCAGGATGCAGCGGCGGCGTGGAGCTCAAATGGATTGAACCATTCTTGTACGGGTCCGTCGTCCGCTGATCCGGTGTACTTGGGGATGTCAAGGTCAGCTGATGGTGCTGTACGTCATGATGGTGGTCATGGTGTAGAGTTGGGATGCATTGTGTGGTCCACGTTCGGTCAGTGCGTCTTGCTGTGGTGTTCAATGATGATGGCCGGTTGATGAAGTGGCTGCCAAGTCTTCATCCTGTCGACTCGTGTGACGTTATTGCGGGAGATGTGGCCTGGCTCATACGCCATGTTTATTCGAAAGCACTTCCTCTTCCTCAGCTTCTCTTACTTTGCCGTCATACGTCACACACACACACACACACACATATATATATATATATATATATATAGTTAAGAATAAAGGAGCACACTTACGAAAATTTTATAATTGTTTACTCTACGTTTCGGCCGTGGCACGGCCTTCGTCAGGATATATATATATATATATATATCCGTAAGGATATATATATATATATATATATATATATATATATATATATATATATATATATATATATATATATATATATATATATATATATATATATATATATTGCTGCGACAGGTTCACCACATTCAGGTAGCCCGCCACAATCATCGTGGCACCAGCACCAGCAAGACCCGGCTCGGCTGGCATGCACCACGCGTTCATACGCTCCAACAACGAGGAAGAGGAAGATAGATCTGTGCCACTCGGCTACTCGAACTTGACGACCATAGTTTTTAGAATCGTGGGCACAAGTTCGCCCTAATAAAGACGCTTGTTTTTTTAACCTGTCGGCGTCAGCATCGCTACATTTCTGGTGGAAGTGCTGGGTTATGAATCGAAGCCCCGCGAGCTCAAGACAGCGTAGCCCCGACGACCAGCGTATCAACCCCGTGGAAGTCACACCTGTACACCAGAGGGCAAGTCGCCGTCTTCGAGGTGACTCACCTGAGTTTGGTCCTCTCCACTTCACACCAAGGGGAATTCAAACGATGGATGCCACCACTATGACTAGCCAGGTAACACCGGCACAAGTGGTCATTAGCCAACCGCACCAGCCGCCAGTTTTCCACGGTGACTCGTACGAGGATGTTGAAGATTGGTTGGACCTGTTCGAGAGAGTAGCGAGCTTGAATGGATGGGACGAAAGAGAGAAGCTCTGTCGCGTATACTTCGCCCTGGAAGACTTCGCAAAGACATAGTTTGAGAACCATGAAACCTCGTTGTCTACCTGGGAGGTATTTCGACGACAAGGGGTGGCTACGTTCGCGAACATAGACCGGAAAGAAAAGGCGGAGGCAGCTCTTCAATCGAGGAACCAGCTCACGAACGAGAGTGCTGCTATGTACATTGAGGATATGGTCCGCCTGTTCAAGCGTGCGGATTACAACATGGCTGAGGATAAGAAGGTGCGCCATCTAATGCGCGGAGTGAAGCAAGAGCTGTTCGCCGTTCTCGTCCGCAACCCTCCGAGCACAGTTGCTGAGTTTTACTCGGAAGCGATGGCCATCAAAAAAACACTGGAACAGCGGGCTCGGCAGTACAACCGGAATCTTAACTGCGCGTCTGCACAGGTATTCTCCGGAGGCGTGCGAAACGACGTTGAAGCCCTGCGAGAGCTAATTAGATCAGTTATCAGAGAAGAACTGAGCAGACTGCATATGCCCCAGACTTCAACTGCACTATCTGTTACGGACGTTGTTCGTGACGAACTGAGGCAGGTGATACGAGAGCCAGAGTGTGAGCGGCAGCCGGTTCGACCTATCCGAACATACTCTGAGGTTCTCAGACAACCCACGGTACACAGCAATGCAGCAGTTGCGATGGCGACGACTCCTCTCCCACCTGCGGCACGCAGCGCACCTCGTCCACGGGAACCAACAGCTACCTATCTGCCCCCAGGAGCACATAGCGCACATCACTATGTGGAGCGTAGGCCCAGGAAAAGTGACGTCTGGCGTGATCACCAGCGCAGGCCTCTGTGTTTTCATTGTGGGGAAGCGGGTCATCTGTACAAATTCTGTCCTTACCGACAGGCTGGATTAAGAGGCTTCCCGTCGTATGCACCGTGCCCCCGAAACGGCGAACAACCAGCGGAGATTGAGGAGTACTTGTCGACGCGCCAGAACTCGCCACCTCTACGCCAACACCGGCCACGGTCACCATCGCCTATGCGCTACCGGTCATCCAGCCCACGTGCACCTTTAAGGCAGCCTGGTCATCGCTCTCCAAGTCCACACCCGGAAAACTGAAGCAAGCGACCTGTGGAGGTGAGGCCGCTGATAACGTCAGTTATGAAGATCCTCCAATTTGGTTTGAGGGTGATGACGGTGTATTTCCGGTAGATGGGTGCAGCAACGAAAACGTTACTTTAGATTTGCGGTTGAGAATGGAAGGATGGGAGCTGAATGCCTTAGTCGACACCGGTGCTGACTATTCAGTGATAAGTCACAAGATGGTGAAAAAGCTAAACAAAGTTGTGACACAGTGGAGTGGATCGCAGATACGCACGGTAGGCGGTCACATTATTACGCCCCTTGGCAGATGCACTGCAAGACTTGAAATACGGGGCTTTATTTACGTGGCCAATTTCATTGTGCTGCCAGAATGTTCAAGGGAACTCATTATAGGAATGGATTTTTTGCGAGCTAATGGCGCCGTAATTAACCTGCGTAGGTCCAGCGTGTCGTTTTCGACTGACGAGTATACCTGTGGAGGAATCTGAGGGACGACGCTTAACTGCTCTACGCGTTGTTCATGATGACGTAACTGTGCTGCCACGCTGCAGTATAATGGTGCTCGTAGAAAATGATGCATTGTACAACCGCGAAGGCATAGCGGATACAAATGTAGGGCTGTTTTTGAACAAAGGTGTCTGCGTAGCTAGGGGTCTTGTTCACTTGACGAATGGCCGTGCTGATGTCCTACTCACAAATTTCTCCAATGAGCTTCAACACATCGCTCAAGGCACGGCTATTGCCTATTTACACGACTTCTGTATGGCGACTGAACTTTGCAGCTTAACGACATCAACCACTCGACCAGTGGCCTGCAACATCGACACGTCCGTGACCGTCAATCAGAGCCTTCCGGACAGTCAGAAGAAACAGATTTACGCCCTGTTAAAAAAATTCTCAGATTGCTTTTCAAGTGCCTCGAAGGTCCAGCGCACGTCAATCACGAAACACAGAATTATAACGCAAGACGACACGAGGCCTATATGCCAGCATCCATATCGGGTGTCACAGAAAGAACGGGAAATTATCAAGAAGCAAGTGGAGGAGATGCTTTCTGATGATGTCATCCAGCCTTCGAATAGTCCATGGGCGTCCCCCGTAGTGCTCGTTAAGAAGAAAGACAACACACTTAGATTCTGCGTCGACTACAGAAAACTGAACAGTGTAACTAAACGAGATGTCTACCCCTTGCCACGTATCGACGATACACTAGATTGGTTGCGATCCGCAAAGTTTTTCCCCTCCTTAGATCTGAAAAGCGGATATTGGCAAATAGAGGTCGACGAGCGGGACCGTGAAAAAACGGCATTCGTAACACCAGATGGCCTCTACGAATTCAAAGCGCTTCCATTCGGCCTCTGTTCCGCACCAGCGACGTTCCAGCGAATGATGGACACTGTCCTCGCCGGATTGAAATGGCAGTCATGCCTAGTGTATTTGGATGACCTGGTGGTATTCTCTGCAACGTTTGACAAACATCTAGAGCGACTACGTACAGTATTGGAAGCCATCCGGTCAGCGAAATTGACAATCAAACCCGAAAAATGCCACTTCGGCTTCGAAGAGCTGCGATTCCTTGGACATGTCATTAGTTCCGATGGTGTTCGCCCTGATCCCGAAAAGACAGCCGCTGTTCAGAGGTTCCCTACACCCAGAGACAAAAAGTCAGTGCGCCGATTTTTGGGTTTATGTGCCTACTATAGACGATTTGTGGAAAACTTCTCAAAGATTGCAGAACCTCTTACAAAACTGACAAAAGACGATGTGCCCTTCACATGGGAAAGCGAACAACAGAAAGCTTTTGACGAATTAAGGAAACGACTACAGGGTTCACCAATACTTGCCCATTTTGATGAGACAGCCGACACTGAAGTCCATACCGATGCCAGCAATGTCGGCCTCGGCGCCATCCTTGTCCAGTGGCGAAATGGTCAAGAGAAAGTGTTAGCCTATGCCAGCCGCAAACTATCAAAAGCTGAGGCAAACTACTCTGCAACTGAAAAAGAGTGCCTCGCAGTCATCTGGGCCATAAACAAGTTTCGACCCTACCTTTATGGTAGACCGTTCAGAGCTGTCAGTGACCACCACGCTCTATGCTGGCTGGAAAATCTCAAGGACCCGTCAGGTCGACTAGCAAGATGGAGCCTTAGGCTGCAGGAGTATGATATTACGGTCGTGTACAAATCTGGAAGGAAGCACAGCGATGTCGACTGCCTGTCGCGCTCTCCCGTCGATCCAAGTGTACCTGAAGAGGATGACTTCCCGTTTCTAGGCGTTGTCGACACATCCAAAATCGCTCAACTACAACGGGATGACCCGGATTTGCTGGCACTTATACAACACCTGCAGGGTCTCGATGTTCAAGTCCCTCGCATATTCTCCAGAGGGCTCTCCGCGTTCTGCCTTCGAGGAAGTGTCCTTTACAGGAGGAACTTCGCACCTAATGGTGAAACGTTTTTACTAGTCGTGCCCACAGCCATGCGAGAGGAAATTCTGCACGCATGCCACGACGAGCCAACATCTGGACATATGGGTGTGAGCCGAACTTTCGCCAGGATTCGCCTGAAATACTATTGGCCTAAGTTGCTCGCATCAGTGCAATGCTACGTGAAAACTTGTCGTCAATGTCAACGGCGCAAAACTCCACCCGTAAAACCAGCCGGCCTTCTCCAGCCAATAGACCCTCCAGATGCCCCATTCCAACAAGTCGGCATGGAGTTCCTAGGACCTTTGCCGACATCGTGTGCAGGCAAGAAATAGATAGTCGTAGCCATAGACTATCTCACCCGTTATGCTGAAACTGGCTCTTTATGCAGTGCGACAGCTGCCGAAGTCGCCAAGTTCTTTGTGAACAACATAGTGCTCAGACATGGTGCGCCCATCGTCGTTATTACGGATCGGGGCACCGCATTTACTGCAGACCTAATGCAATGCCTGATGCGCATGACAAATACCGATCACAGAAAAACAACGGCGTATCACCCTCAGTCAAATGGCTTAACCGAACGTCTCAACAGAACTCTGACCGACATGCTATCAATGTATGTCGATGTTGAACATAAACAGTTGGATGAAATATTACCCTACGTAACATTCGCATATAATACAGCCGTTCAAGAAACAACCCACGTTGCCCCTTTCGAACTAGTATTCGGCCGAAGAGTGACCACCCCGCTGGATGCCATGTTACCACTACAGGACGAAAGCAGCTATCCACCTGACTTAGATGACTTCTTGCAAAGAGCCGAAGAAGCACGGCAAATGGCAAGATACCGAATACGCCACCAACAGCACGTCAATTCTAGTCGCTACAACAAGCGACGCAGTGACGCACTTTATCATCCCGGTGACAAAGTGTGGATATGGATACCAGTGCGCCACCGCGGACTGTCTGAAAAGCTTCTTTGTCGATACTTCGGCCCTTATGAAGTACTCAACCGTATCAGCAACGTCACTTATGAAGTCAGATCCGCTGTACACGTGAGTTCAAGACGCCGCAATCCCACGGAAGTGGTACACGTAGTCCGCATGAAGCCCTATCATGACAGATCGTCGAAAAACGAGTGAGAGTGCGCGTGTATTTTTTCACTGTCTTAAGCGTCGGGACGATGCGTCTGAGGAGGGGGGCAATGCTGCGACAGGTTCGCCACATTCAAGTAGCCCGCCACAATCATCGTGGCACCAGCACCAGCAAGACCCGGCTCGGCTGGCATGCGCCACGCGTTCGTACGCTCCAATAACGAGGAAGAGGAAGATAGTCGGATCTGTGCCACTCGGCTACTCGAACTTGACGACCATAGTTTTTAGAATCGTGGGCACAAGTTTGCCCTAATAAAGACGCTTGTTTTTTTAACCTGTCGGCGTCAGCATCGCTACAATATATATATATATATATATATATATAGTTACGGGGTCAGTGCCTTCTGGAGAAGTGCGACAGAAGTAGGGTTTCATACGTGAAACATGGACAATGTTAACAAGCGACTAACTTGGTGACCTATTGGAGTGCAATGGCGCTATCTCGTAGTTGACGGCGCTAACTTGACGTAAGACTAGGTAGGGTCCTGCGTATCGGGACAAAAGCTTTTTGGAGAGACCTACACGGCGACACGGTGACCACAGGAGCACGCGGTCACCTGTGGCAAACGTTATATTAAGATGCCGTTGGTTGTAGCGGACTTTTTGCATATCCTGTGACCCGGTGAGACGAGACTGGGCAACTTGACGAGCCATGTGAGCCCGGTCAATGGCTTCGCGAGCATACTCGGAAGCAGATGGCTTGAGAGGTAAAGTGGTTTCAAATGAAAATATGTGGTCGCCACCATACAAAAGATAAAAAGGTGAGAATCCCGTGGTGTCATGTCGAGAGGAATTATATGCGAAAGTCACATAGGCCAACGTAATGTCCCAGTCACGATGATCTTCGGAGACGTACATCGAAATCTCTGTGAACGTGCGGTTGAGACATTCAGTTAGGCAATTAGTTTGCGGATGGTAGATGGTAGATAGCTTATGTGCTGTAGCACACGATCGAAGGAGGTCGTCAACAACTTTGGACAAGAAAGAGCAGCCGTGGTCTGTAAACAGCGGTCGGGATGCACCGTCGTGTAAGATGATGTCACGAAGAATAAAATCCGCGACGTCAGTGGCGCAACTGGCTGGCACTGCCTTTGTTATCGCGGAACGGGTCGCATATTCTGCAGCGACGGCGATGCATTTATTTCCCAGTGTCGTCGTCGGAAAAGGGCCAAAAAGGTCGAGTACCACGCAATGAAATAGTTCAGAGGGGCTTCGATTAGGTGAAGATATCCTGCTGGTACCAAAGAACGTCTTTTCCGACGCTGGCAGAGGTTGTGAGTGACGACATATTGACACACGCTGCGGTACAGTCCTGGCCAGAAAAAGCAACGTCACACGCGGTCGTATGTGCGAAAAATACCGAGGTGTCCCGCTGTTGGTGCGTCGTGAAGTTGTTCAAGTATGGCAGGCCGTAGATGACGAGGAATGACAAGCAGAAGCTCAGGGCCTTCAGTGCTGACGTTGTGGCAGTAGAGGATGCCGTCATGCAGCCCGAGCATACTGGATTCAGCGACATGGCTTTCAGACTGGATGGCGTCGATGATAGTGCACACTGACTCATCCCGTCGTTGTTCAATGCGCATATCGCCTATGTCAGTAAACGCCATTACGCTGCTCTTCAGGTCAGTCGCAACGTGATCAAGAGGATCGACCGGATGACAAGAAAGACAGACTGCGTCCTTGTGCAAACGGCCAGACTTGTAGGTGACGTTAAACGAAAATTCCTGGAGCCTCAGAGCCCAGCGACCCAGACGTCCAGTCGGGTCTTTCAGAGAAGTCAGCCAGCAGAGGGCGTGGTGGTCTGTAACGACTGAGAATATGCGACCATATAAATTTGGCCGAAACTTGGTGATGGCCCAAGCTAAAGCTAAACAATATCTCTCGGTGATGGAATGATTCCTCTCAGGGGGAGAAAGCAGGCGACTGGCGTAAGCTATCATGCACTGTCTGCCCGAGGTGCCGCTGAGCGAGATCTGCGCCAATACCGTGGCCACTGGCGTTGGTGCGAACTTCTGTGGCAGCAGAAGGATTAAAGTGGGCAAGTATGGGGGGCCTAGTTAAGTAGCCGATGAGAGCGGTGAACGTTTGAGCCTGCTCAGGGCCCCATTAAAATGCGGTATCCTTCTTCAGCAAATCTGTGAGTGGCCGGGCAACGTCGACGAAGTTTTTCACAAAACGACGAAAGTAGGAACATAAGCCGATGAAGCTCCGGACGTCGGATGTAGAACGGGGCACCGGAAAACTACGGATGGCGCGGATCTCTTCGGGATCTGGTTGAACGCCATCGGCATTTACAAGATGGCCCAGAACGGTATTCTGACGGTGGCCAAATTGACATTTCTTGGAGTTGAGTTGTAGCCCAGCTGTTCTGAAGACTGCGAGAATCGCAGTGAGACAGGTCAGGTGGCTATCTAAAGTAGATGAAAAGACTATGACATCGTCAAGTTAACAGAGATAAGTAGACCACTTATAACCACGCAAGAGAGAGTCCATCATTTGTTCAAATGTGGCAGGGGCGTTACATAGCCCAAAAGGCATGACCTTGAACTGGTATAAACCATCCGGTGCAATGAAGGCCGTCTTCTCGCCGTTCATCTCATCGACAGAAATCTGCCAGTAGCCGGACCGAAGATCAATAGACGAGAAGTATGTAGCGCCGTGCAGGCAGTCCAACGCGTCATCGATGCGTGGTAGCGGGTATACGTATTTTCCCGTGATCTCTTTGAGGTGGCCATATTCAACGCAGAAGCACCAGGTACCGTCCTTTATTTTCACAAGGACGACAGGGGAGGCCCAAGGACTACTTGATGGTTCTATGACGCCATTGTTTAGCATTTTGTCAACTTCCGCTTGTATAACTCTGCGCTCAGTGTAGGAGACACGATAGGGGCGTCGGCGAATAAGACTGGTGTCACTAGAGCTTATACGGTGCTGTACGATTAATGTTTGCCCTAGAGGTCTGTCGTCGAAATAAAAAATGTCGGTATATGACGCGAGAAGGCGATGGATCTCATTGGCTTGCGCAGGATTGAGGTCGGGTGCAATCATTTTCGAGAAATGATTTGGTAGAGAACAAATGCTGTTCTCTAAACAGCTAAAGGAGACTGAAGTAAATCAATCTCGGCGGTGAGAACCGCTATTCCGAATTCGTCAGCATTAGGTATACGCTAGCCAAGAACATGCCACGAGGAAGCACTTGAGGGAACAAGCTGAAGTTGAGAAGTGGGAGCGAGGTACAGTTGTCAGTGACAGCCACAAGCGTAAGGGGAATGGTGATGTTGCGGCTCAAAAGGACGTCGGCGAGAGGAAGGAGGACATATTGACCATCGGGAACCTGTGTCTGTGTGGTCAAAACGGCGTAGGTGGCTGCCTGAGGTGACAGTCACACATCCTGAAGTGAGCACAGGTATGGCGGGGCAGTGTGGGCTTCAGTGACTATCTGAGGCAGCTCCAGCGGAAGGACGCTGGTAGCACAATCGATAAGAGCAGAATGATTCGACAAGAAGTCCAGGCCTAGGATAACGTCATAAGGCCTGTAGTCAATCACGGCTAAAATGACAAAAGTAGTGTGGTCCTTTATACTTAAGCGGGCAGTGCACAAACCGAGAACCATCGGCGTGCCACCATCGCCCACACGGAGCTATAATGCAGCCGCTGGTGTCAGAACTTTCTTAAAACGTGTGCGTAGATTGGAACTCATGACCGAAATGCTTGCGCTGGTGTCTACAAGTGCTTGTACAGGTACGCCGTCAACTTTAACGTCTATTACACTTCGTCTGGTGGGAACGGATAGAGGATTTGCTGTGCAAGTCCTCAATGCAGCACCACCTCTGGGGGCTGCATTTCTCAGTTTTTCGAGACGATGCAGCCGGAAGCCACGGGGGACGACAAGTGCCATGGCTGCGGCGAATGGGACGATTAGCGACGTATTTGCGGTGAACGAGACTGGTGCCCACGTGGTAAAGGCGAGTGGCTGTACCAAGTGTTCCGAGAAGGGTCAATGGCATCGGACTCTTCGGCAGGTGAAAATGTGTGGGTGCGGTACCGTCGAAACGGGTCCTATTGGTCGTTCCACGAGGTGCAGAGGACCATGTGTTGCGGCAGTACAGAGCAATATGTCTAACGCGGTGGCAGTTGAAACATATAGGGTGGTCATCTGCCGTTCGCCACTCAGCTGGGTTGCGAGTACGTGGAAAAAACGGTTGGTTGAAGGAGCTAGGACATCGCGAAAGTGCGTTCGCTGGCTCTGAGCGTGGTGACATGGCACACGAAATTGACTCCGATGTTTTCAAGCTCCTGGCGCACGATGGCTTGAACAAGAGGAACAGTAACAGGAGTGGTATTGGTACTGCGTGAATAGAATGCCGAGGGCGCCATTGCTTCCAGTTCGCGACGAACAATGCATATCAGGTCTACCGGCGGCGATGGACATTGTAGTGCGGACTGGTGCTCGCAAGTCGATGTTGCAGCGGTGTTTGGAAGTCGGGCGAATGTTTGCAGAATGCGGCGACTTTTCACTTGCTCAAACTGACGACACTCTTTGATGATCGCGCCTACGGTGGAACAGCCCTTGCACATCAGGAGATTGAACGCGTCGACGGCAATCCCTTTCAGGACATGCCGGACCTTGTCACCTTCTATTATGTCGCTTTCGGCCTTTCGGCAGAGGGCCGGCACGTCTTGAATATATGCGAGGTATGATTCCGCGGGGGATTGGGCACAACAGGTCAATTCCTTTTTGGCGGCGATCTTACAACTGGCGGTTTCGCCAAACACCTCTAGCATCTTTTCTTTGCATTGGTCCCAGCTTGTGAGTTCTTCGTTGTTTTCATACCACACATTGGCCGTGCCTCTCTAGTATAACAGCACATTAGCCAACTGAATTGTGAGATCCCATCTGTTCGGCACACTCACTCGTTCGAACATGGCCAACCGATCGTCGACGCCGACGTCATCGGCCCCACAGAATGTACCGGGATAGACGGGGGCAGTGGAGTGAACCATAGAGTTTTCTAATCTACACTAGAGGAAACTCTCGCGCCAGTGTATACGGGAGCTGCAACGCACGACGCTTCAGCGAGCATGGGAATGATGGGTATACACACATTTGTGTAATCTCCGCACTTCTGGCCTGCTTCTGGCTTCGTCTGTGTTCGTGTGGCTTGGACCTGTTTTTTCACGAAACAAAAAATCAGCAAATGTTCAGTGGTTGTGCTTCACCACCTTATTTTTTTTAAACTTACCTTTTTAATCAGGTCATGAAGTTCAAAACGTTTTGTTCTTTTCTTTAAAACAAGCAATAAACGAACCCACAAGTATGATTCGCCGCCCGCAAGTACGAAGACTAGGCAAATGTGTGTACTACGGCCCACGACCCTTTCGTCGAAGCTTCATGAGGCTTTCCCCGCTCTTGACGACCAAACCTGGACGACCCAGCACGCCCGTGAGGCAGCGTTGAGGCAAGCCATTGTCGTCCCCTCATGGGAGGCCTAGGCCCGGCCACCTAAACCTGCTGGATTCTTATAATACAGTTTATTCCTCCTCCTCCACAACACACGCGCTATGAAGCAACAGACTTTCTTGTGGATAAACAACTCAACACGTGTTCCTAAGTAGTGCACTTAGATGATCTTTACGGAACAAGCGGGGCGAAATCTTCCCCTGATTCAAGTTACCCACAAGGATTCTGTGAGAACACAAAGGCTTGTTTCAAAAAAGTGCTAATGGAATTCTTCAAGACATGCCTAAAGTAAGTATTATGCGTATTCTAAAATAAAAGTTTACATTTTCTGGCCAAACTATTTCTGGTTTTTGCTAGAGAGGGTCACAATCTATTTCTGATAAATTTTGTTCGGCAACATTCTGTCGCATAACCAGCTTTACAAACGTGTTTGTAGATATTGACTCCCTCATTCCTCCAGCCAATCAGTCGTCTATCTTATAAGATATGTCTCAAGCTGTCAACAACTGCTCCCCCATAGTTGAGCACCAAGTACTCAAAATTGTTAAACATTTTTTTCTGAACACAGGTACGCTAGCCCAAGGGATCCCCTTTCGATCAGCTCTCCCACAATAGAGTACAAACACTCTAAATCGTTAACTACTTTTTCTAAACACACATGTAGCTCTTCGATCCAATCGGTCCGAGAACGGGCCGGCTTTTGCTCTCCCATATTAGAGTACCAAGTACTCTAAATCGTTACGGACTATTTCTAAACACGTGTTAGTGTTTTTTTATACTGGTGCTCAAAATGGAGCGAACATTTCTTTTCTCACAGAATTGATCCGGGGTAACTTGGATCTGGGGAAGCTTTCGCCCCTTATGTGATACTTAAAAGAGAAAAGAAGATAATTATGAGCCCCATAACTGTCTGCATAAGCGTGCGACACCAGGCCCCGGAAACTCTGAAGTTCCCGCAATGGCCGTAGAGGGCGAAAAAATTGAACACCCTTTTGATCAATGAAAAGATTAAAAGAAAGGGGGCTCAGTGGCTGGCAGAAGTACATAAAAAGGATAAAAAGGCAGCTGCGAAATTTCGGAACTATCTAAACTCCCTAAGAGATGAGACAAGCCTAGAGCAGATGGTTTATAACTACAGCTCAAGGTGCTAGGCTAGTAGGGGACGAAGCTATTGAATATATAAGAACAAAGGTGACAGAAGAATTTCAACAAAAAGTGCCTTATGCACCATAATAGACAAGGATGAATCAAGTGGCGCAATGGCTCCATTTTTACAATAAGAGTGGGAAAGGGCTGAGAAGAGGGTTCCTAGTAGTTCATCAACAGACCCGGATGGCATCCCACTTATTTATGCTGATAAAGGCATTGGGTCCCAAGTCTAAGCAGACTTTAAGAGAGGCCGTGAACAAAACAATAGCCGATGGGGAAATCCCCAAAGGATGGAAAACTATAGCAGGATGAGCATGATCTATAAAAGAAAAGGGACCAATTTGACATAAACAACTACCGTCCTATAACATGTTGACATTAGTAGTCTACAGGCTGGCGATGCAGATTATAAAGGAAAGACTGCAGGCATAGATAGAGGATGAGGGGGTGCTGGGGGAACTGCAAAATGGGTTTCGGAAACACAGGAGGTTGGAAGACAATCTGTTCTCACTGATGCAGTGCATCGATATAGCAGAAAAGGAACACAGGCCCCTGTGGCTAGCATTTTTGGATATCAAGGGAGCGTACGATAGCGAACGTGGTTCAAAATGACTTGTGGGGAACACTGGACACACAAGGTGGGGAAGATAGAGTCACTAATCTTTTAAAGGAAATCTATTAAAAAGTGGGAAAAACAGGTATCCAAGCCCACAGAAGTAAAAACGGGGGCTTAGGCAGGAATGTCCTCTGTCACCCTTGTTATTCATGACATACCTACAAGGATTAGAGGCCAAATTAGAGGGAAGTGGACTTGATTGATTAATTGATTGATTGATTGATTGATTGATATGTGGGGTTTAACGTCCCAAAACCACCGTTTGATTATGAGAGACGCCGTAGTGGAGGGCTCCGGAAATTTCGACCACCTGGGGTTCTTTAACGTGCACCCAAATCTGAGCACACGGGCCTACAACATTTCCGCCTCCATCGGAAATGCAGCCGCCACAGCCGGGATTCGAACCCGCAGGGGAAGTGGACTGGCTTCAACCTCTCTTTCGTCAAACAAGGAAAACTCACTGAACAGGCACTACCAGCATTGATGTACGCAGATGATATAGTGCTAATGGCCGACAACAAGGAAGATTTGCAGAGATTGATGGACATCTGCGGTAATGAGGGAGATAGGTTAGATTTCAGATTCAGTAAGAAAAAATCAGCAGTCATGATTTTTAATGATAATGAAGGTTGTGATTAGGATACAGAAAGTCACGCTAGAGATAACAGATAAATACAAATATCTGGGTGTATGGATAAGCAATGGCACCGAGTACCTAAGAGTACACGAAATATACGTAACGACTAAAGGTAACAGGAGAACAGTAGTGATGAAAAATAGGGCACTGTGGAATTACAATAGATATGATGCATGATGTGAGAAGAATATCGAAAGGGGTCATGGTTCCTGGTCCGACGTTCGGCAATGCGGTCTTGTGCATGAGATCAGAAGTTCAAGCAAGGTTAAAAATTAGGTGACGTGGGATAGGTAGGCTTGCTTTAGGAGCTCACGGGAATACACCGAATTATAGTACACGGTGAAAAGGGATGGGCATCGTTTGGGGGTAGGGAAGCTAGCAGGAAGATGAAATTTGAGAAGCGATTGAGAGAAATGTGGAAGGAGCGTTGGGCTAGGAAAGCTTTCAGCTACTTGTACATAAAGAATGTCGATACAAAATGGAGGAAGCGAACCAGAAAATTGACGGGTAAATCCTAAAAAACAGCACGGGGCCAAACCAAAAATAACTATCGCTTAAGAAGAGGGTGAAGGAAACGGAGGCTAACATGTGGAGAACTGGCATGATTAAGAAGTCTGCACTAGAGATCTATCGAACTTTTAAGCAGGATATTGCCAAGGGAAAGATCTATGATAATACCCGGGGTAGTTCTCTACTGTTTGAGGCCAGGACGGGATTATTGCGAACCAAGACTTATCGGGCCAAATACGAAGAGGTAGACACGGTATGCAGTGCATGTGGAGAGGAGGAGGAAACTGCCGAACACTTGATAATGTTCTGTAAAGGGCTTCCCCTATAGTTCCGGATGATGGCGCAGAGTTTTTCAAAGCACTGGGGTTTAGGAACAGGGAGGGCAAAATAGACTTTAAGCGGGAAGAATTAACTAGAAGAAGGTTATCTGATTGGTGGCTAAAGTCAAAGCCCGAGTGAAAATTAAACCCTTCACTGCAAAGTACCAGTCCTCAACTTCACTATTTAAAGGAAACAAAAAGATAAATCTAGTGGTTAATTCATTAAGTATTACGGCTAGGTGGTGATAGCCACCACCCGATTTAAAAGGTACAGCCACGTCCACCCACCCACCCATCCATCCATCCGTCCGTCCGTCCGTCCGTCCGTCCGTCCGTCCGTCCGTCCATCCATCCATCCATCCATCCATCCATACATCCATCCATCCATCCATCCATCCACGCCCCGCCGCGGTGGTCTAGTGGCTAAGGTACTCGGCTGCTGACCCGCAGGGCGCGGGTTCGAATCCCGGCTGCGGCGGCTGCATTTCCGATGGAGGCGGAAATGTTGTAGGCCCGTGTGCTCAGATTTGGGTGCACGTTAAAGAACCCCAGGTGGTCTAAATTTCCGGAGCCCTCCACTACGGCGTCTCTCATAATCATATAGTGGTTTTGGGACGTTAAACCCCACATATCAAATCCATCCATCCATCCATCCATCATTTATGTGGACAAAATCGAAGGTGTGCAGATGCTGGTGTGTACGCCTTTGGAGTCTTTTGTTTATTTACTTTTTGAGTGTTTTTTTCCTCTGACTAGGGCAGATTAATCTGGCCAACACGATACAAAGGGATCAGCCTCAGATCATCGTCATCATCAACGCTTTCCCCCAGAGAAGAGAGGAGGGTGCAGCCGAGCAGAATGTAAACAAACCGCCGGGCGTGGTCGCTTGTCCTAGCGCGGAATTGACGCGCTGACGGACTTAAACAAGGCATGCAGGCGAGTGATGCCTCGCCGAATCGTGCTGCTAGATGCCGTTGTCAGGTAGGAAGGAGACGCGGCGCGAAAGCGCTTTGTCCCAGAGTCACGCTTAACTCATCAACCCATCATCATCCTACGTCTGTCCCAGCACTCCCCCCCCCCCCCCAGGGTCGTGCGAGGGGAACGTTTTGTTTCGGGCGGACGGCCATGTCCTGGAAAGGAAGCCACCATTTGGCGCCAGACAGACGCGGCCTGCCTCCCGGCGTACAAGCCAGGGAGACCCGACAAATGGTTTACCTTTCGGCGAAGCAAATGAATTCGATCGCGACACACAAAGTAAACGTACCCTGGCAAGGTGGGATACTGTGGGGTGCGCTGCGATAGCTGCTAGATGTTATCTGGTTTAACAGAATTTTATTTCCGGATATATCTTACATAGCTTATTATGCGCACACAGAAAAATGAACAATGACAATCAATGCGTATGTACAATGCAAGCTGTTATATACAGCGAAAAGAACTTATTTGCGTATGCAGTGATGTATAATGCAAAAATTGTACAACAAAGACAGCACATTCACGACCATTATCATCTATTGCTGACAATCTAAACTAGCTCATAAAATACACGACTGATTGGCTGAAAGAATGAAGAATTCAATATCTACAAATATGTTTGTAAAGCCAGTTATGTGACAGAATGTTGACGAACAAAATTTATTGGACATAAGTTGTGACACTAGTCTTGAGCGAAAACCGGAGATAGTTTAGTTAGAAAATGTAAACTTTTATTTTAGAATGCACATAATACTTACTTTAAGCATGCCTTAAAGAATTCTACTAGCACTTTTTTGAAACAAACCTTTGTGTTCTCACAGAATCCATCGGGGTAACTTTAATCAAGAGAACCTTCGCCCCGCTTGCTCCGTGAAGATACCCTAAGTACTACTTAAGTGGTGGTGGTGGTGGTTGTAAGGAAGAGCACCTAATTTCTGTCTGCCTCAGGGGCGACACGGCGCAATGCTTTATAGGGGTGGGGGTAAGGAGGGATAAAAAGAATAGAAGAAAATAGATGAAGAAATAGAGAGGCAAGCGACGGAATATAGAAGGAGATAGGAAAGTGGGGATCCAGTCGAAGCAGTCCAAAGGCAAGGCACCACACGGCGAGAGCTGCACGGCGTCAGGAGACCGCGGAGAGCGAACCAGTCGGCAGAAGCTACGCTGGCGTCGGAGATCGCGAGGGCACGTCCGTCCAGCTTGAAATCCTCCGAGCGAATCCAACTTCTTAGGAACACGTGTTGAGTTGTTTATCCCCAGGAAAGCCTGTTGCTTCATAGCGCATGCATTGTGGTGGAGGAGGAGGAATAAACTTTCTCATAAAAAACCAGCAGGTTTAGGTGGCCGGGCCGTCGAGGGCTTGCCTCGACGCCGCCTTACGGGCGTGCTGGGTCGCCCAGGTTTGGTCGTTAAGAGTGGGGAAAGCCTCATGGAGCTTCGACGAAAGGGTCGTGGCGTTAGTGTGTGTCTGTACTGTGGTGGTGGTAGTGGTTAGAAGAGGAGAAAGGCACCTAATTTCTGCAGCCCGGCCGGGAGCACGGCGCAGTGCCTGTGCCAGTCACTCCCTTAGCATGTGCGGAAACGTAGCCGGGAGAGTGCCGCAGCACCCGCAGTGGGAGGTTGTTGTTTTGTTGTTGAGTGACTCTAGAAAGAGGAAGAAGGCACCTAATTTCTGTCAGCCCTTGAGCGACACAGTGCAGTGCCTACAGTGGGAGGTTGTGTACATGTCCGGGAATATGAGGTGAAAGCGGGCAGGTGAGGGATACGTGTTTGTTTGAAGTAGAAGCAAACTGGTGGCCTGGGCCCGCTTGAGCTTAGCGTGAGGTGTTGTCCGTGAAGTTTTCTTTAAGCGTGCCTTAAAGAATTCTACTTGTACATTTTTTAAACACTTCTGTCATGTGTAGTCTCAACATCATCGCCAGTTCTTGACCATCTTGTGTTGTGTAGTAAAAGCAATTTGGTAGGCTTGCAAAATCAATTATATTTGTTATCATTTGTTTGTTGTGTATAGTTTCAACAAGAATAAATTTACTGAAATAAGGCTTTATTTTTTTCCAAGCGTTCTTAAAAAGGCCGCAAGAGGGCCTATCTGAGCTTCCGTTTTGAATGGCAGCCGTGACTCACAATACGCCACACAGTGAGTTCAGAGACAACATCCAGGACCTTCCCCACCCGATGTACTTGATGAACACGGCACTTCTACCGACCCAAAGCACACAACCATGCCCGCCGAGGGTGAGCCCAGCTCCGCAGACATGGATACCACACGAGGGCACCACCCACCCTGCAATGGTCCCATGGCGACCACCCTGCTCCGGTGCGCACCCAGACCTCTTCCACATGGTGGGGGACATTGTCCGCCAACAGATAGCAATGCAATGGCCGCAGCTGGTCAAACACGCTATGCTCCCAAACTTAACACAATGAAGAGACGTTGCCGCCGCCACCGGAAAAAAAAGAAGCCAATGCAAACGTCGGCTTCCTCAATATTCATGGAGGGCGGAAACGTGGCAAATGGGAGGAGCTGTACAAGATGCTTGAAACCGAGAAGATGACACTATACGCAGTCGCGGAGACTCACCTCCTCGGGCTAGAGGAGCCACCGGTACACCCAAATTGGCAATGGGCGGGTAACAACAGAGAGCCCGGCTCCCGCAAAGGAGGCGGAATAGGTGTCTTGTGGCGCAACGGCATAGAAAGCAACTGGAAGAAACTGGAGGGCTCCTGCAAGGAACACATGTGAATGACGGGTGCTATCTTGGGCATGCCAGTGCTTGTTGCAGTCCTATACTTCAGCGTTTATCCAGGGCAAAATGCTGAAAACAGATGCATCGCCCAATCCATCGCGGAAGACATTCAACGCTGGGGCTCCAACAGAGAGATCCTAATTATGGGAGACTTCAACGAACATGTCCAAAGCATCGATGGTTTCCAGGACCATAACGGTGCACTTATGCTGCAGCTAGCAGAAACGTTCTCCCTTGAAGTCGCCAACCTCCGCCGCGACTTCATAGGCGAGACTACATGGAGCGCCAGAAATATAGTCGATCTTGCATCGACTATATCCTCACATCACCTAATCTAGCGGCACACCTGATAAGAGTGCATGTGGATGAGAGTGGGCGCTATAGTTTGGGTAGCCACCACAATCGTATCGCCCTGACATTCTCTACCTCTTTCCATCGGAATCGTCGGAAACAATGCCGCAAGTCAGCTCGACGTTACCTACCGGCAACATCCTCTGAAAGAGTGGCGGAGGACGTCGAAGAGAATGCCATACATGCGCAGCAAACCACATACGAGGAGTTCGTGGGAGAGCTTTTACGCACTATGTGTCACTATGAGAAGCGAGTGCAATCCCGAGGAGGCGCCAGACCAAAGGCCTGGTGGGACCAGCAGGTGAAAACGGCACTTGAAGCGCGACGTAAGGCCAATAGAGCTCACCGACACGCAGTAACGCGCCTCTCGATTGAGGAATGCCAACAGGCGTGGCAGAAGTTCTTGCGGACCAAGAGAGACATGCAACATATGGTCCAGAAGAAAATCACGGAAAGCAATAAAAAACAACTGCGTGCAATTACAGAAGCTGCCAACAATGGACCACGCAAATTCTGGACATATATCTCGTCACTCAATCGTGACGCCCCCATTCCAACTCTCCGAGACGCAACAGGTCAAGCTGTCACAGACCTTGCAGAACACCTGACAAGCCACATGCAGCGAATGTATGACAACCCGTCGCTAGAACGACAGGGAGTGTCGCACCAGCCTCGCGGAAAAGGATGTGAGATGGACAATGGCACCACGGCGGAGTGCGAATGGAAGGTGTCCCGTGTGGCAATCGACCGAGCCATGTCCAACATTGGAGTCCACAGCGCCAAAGGACTGGATGAAATTCCACCTGGGTTAGTGAAACGGCTTGGACAGAATGCAAGAGAGACCTTGGCGTCCATTTTCACCGGCATTATTAATGGTGACCCCATCCCAGAGAACTGGCGTCGCGGCAAGGTGTGCCTGGTGCCCAAGAGGGGAGGCAACAGTGACCAACTGCACGATTATAGACCACTCACCGTCACCAGTGTGCTGTATAGACTTTTCACACAGGTCATCAAGAGATGAATGAGTGGGTGGGCGGAAACGCAGGGACCACTTACTGAGCTGCAAAATGGCTTCCGTCGGAATCAGCGAGGAGAGGACAATCTCTTTGTGCTCCTACAGAGCATCGAGATCGCACGCAGGGAATCCCGCGGGCTAATCGCCTGCTTTCTAGACGTGGCCAAGGCGTACGATAGCGTGCCACACGGGCACCTTCTTTCTCGGATGGAAGAACTCAATATGCCGCCTGTGTGGATCGAACTACTGCACCGACTCTACACTGGCAACACAGTTGAAACCACCTTTGGTGGAAGCCGCACGCACCCACTAACAGTACAGCGGGGATTGAAAAAAGGCTGCCCTCTTTCCCCATTGCTGTATATGTTATATACAGCGGGTCTGGAACATTCCCTCCTGGATTCAGGTGTGGGGTTCAAGCTCAATGGGTCCTACGATGGCACCCCAACGACTTGGACACTCGCCGGCCTTGTTTTCGTGGATGACCTCGTGCTGCTTGCCGAAAATACGGCACAACTGCAGCATCTGGTCGAGACATCAGCCAACCACCTGGACACCCTAGGCCTGGCCTTCAATCCGAAGAAGTCAGCAGTGCTCCAGTTCTCTGGTGATTGTGCTGAGGCTGCTCTGGTACTACCAAATGGCGAGAAGCTTTCAAGACTGGAGGAATACCGCTATCTAGGCGTGTATATACTGTCCACCTCAGACAAGCTCATATCGGAGCATGAAACCCACTTGAGACAAGTGGCACAGCGAGCCAGCAGCATACTGCGTCGACAATGCCTATGGGGATGCAGCCGATACCACATGGTGCGCGACCTGTGGAAAGCCGTTCATGTACCTGGACTTACCTACGCTAACTCGGTCATATGTCTGTCAGCCTCAACACAGGATTGGCTGGAACGTGCGCAACGAGAGGTCGGCCGCATATCCTTGGGATGCCATGGCCGTGTCGCCGTGGAGGCTATCCAGGGGGATATCAGATGGTCCACGTTCGAGGCTCGAGAGGCCCGCAGCAAAATCTCGTTCGAATGTCGGCTACGGACCATGAATGACAACAGGTAGGCACGCAGGCTCTTTCGATATATTTACATCAAGGGCATCCGCACTCAATGGAGGTCCAGAGTGATGTTCTTGCGGCGAAAATACGGCCTCCTCGACTACATCAAAACGAGACCTGAGCGAGAGACTGCAAAGGGCATTCGTGACCGTGTTCGTGAGGCAGAGGGAGAAATGTGGCATTCAGCCATGCTCTCTAAGACTACCCTCAACATATACCGGGAAAGCAAGAGAGATATTGCGACGGAGCCAGCGCTGTACGAACACAGCTGTGGTGGTGCCCTCCTCTTCGAGGCTCGGGCGGGCGCGCTGCGCACTCTCGACTATCGAAGCCGTTATGATTGCGCCCCCAAGACGCGCGCGGCGGTGTGCAGGTCCTGTGGTGGTGAGCGTAGAGTATCGAGAACTTGCTCTTAGGATGTTCGAAGTTGACTCCCCCTACGGTAGAGGGCACCACCCTGCCGCAAGCCTTCGGATTTCTTGATGCGGAGGGAAACCGCTGTGGCAAAAGTGTGCGCACCACGAAAGCTCGCCTCGAAGTGTGGTGGAGGGACACAAGACGATCACCCACGGCGGACACACATGGCGCTGGAAGTGTGTGACTTGTGAACTCTGACGTGTGTGTTTTTTAACTCATGTTTTCTTTCGTGTTTTCTTCTTTTTTTACAATATGGCTAGGACACTTCATTGAGTCCGCCCGTTGCAAAGGGTACTTGGCCACATTATCTATCTGTTTCACCACGATGTAAGAATAATAGTTCTTGCACCGTGGCTTGAACTACACTCTAATGACGCGGACGGGACTTACAAGTTAGTGATTTAATTTTTTCTTTCCATAGTGCTCTTGTGAAGGCTAGATCATAAAGTTAGTATACAGATTGTGTATGTATATTACAGTCTGTGTGAGGCAATTCCCGTACATCTACACTAAGCTTGCCGAAAAAGTCATCAGTTCTTTCAATATAAACGCATATGTATGGCGCCAGAAGCAAACTGCCTGTTGTCGTACGCTTTCGGGCACTTTGTGTACAGCTGCCTACGGTAACTTTTGCAGAAATTCAACGTTGGGACCACTGATTCAAGGGAAAGCGGCATAGGTACGTGAAATGAGGCAGCAACATGTGCGACGTTTTTTGTGGCGTCAGATTGCATATAATCCTCAAACTGGGTTTAAATTTCGATATACCTTCTGGAAATTAATTGATTGTAAGTGGGGCTGTCAGCTTAGTTGGTTGCAGCTGGAAACTTTAGTGGCTTTGCAGTGGTTTCAAATGGGCCCCCATCAAAACGCCAAAAAGTGAAAATTCGAAAAGACGTAATGCCGTAAACCATTTCACTATGTCGAGAACCTAGTAAAATTTCGCCGATTCGGGGGAAAAATGACGAATGCACAGCGTGATGTGCTCCCAGAAGGGCAAAGCTAAACTTATCTGCATAGACGGTTGTCTTTATATGTTTGAAAAAAAAATTGCCCGCAGCTTCCCTCGGGCGAACACTGAGGAGGATGCGGAGCATATAATTGGGTTAACGGGGTGTTAAAGTGCGACTTACTTGGGTCGATGGCTACATTGGTTAACGTGGTTGTGAAATGGGGTGTTAAATTGCGACTTACTTGGGTCGATGGCTAAATTGGTTAACGTGGTTGCAGGAGGGGGTGTTAAATGAGTGAACACGTACACACGTATGCGAAAGGGCGGCGCTGGTCGAAGGGACGTCGATCATTGTGTTTGTGGATTCGTTGGAATTCATTTCACCGCGACCTTGGACGTCGACGCGCCGTACAAACCAACCGACGAGCGGCAACTGAGCGAGCGAGCGCCGACCTTGAGTATATATACGGCGCGACGGCGCATGCGCTGTCAGCTGTCGAATGTTCTCGAAGGAGAAGCGCGCGCGCGGCACAGATGGCGACGGCGCGACGGCGCATGCGCTGTCAGCTGTCGAATGTTCTCGAAGGAGAAGCGCGCGCGGCACAGATGGTGGGCGACGGCGCGACGGCGCATGCAAAATGGTTACAGGTGAACCTCGTCAGCTGTCGAATGTTCGAGAAGCGGTGCGGACGGCGCACTACAAGGCGCGAGTATAAGATGCTTCCGCATCTAAAAAGTAGGTTCTAGACCTACTCCGTAATAAACCTAACGAAACAACACGTGCGTGCAAGTCCTCAAAATTAGAGTATGTATAGTATTCTCCAGCCCCGCTCAATTCTGTGCCGCACATATTTATGTTGTGTGCCGATGTGGTGTCGGCACTCGATCTACACTTCATTGCACAACACTAGCCTGCTGATACGGAGGAGACAAGTTCGATACCGGCCGCTGCATTCTCATTTTGATGCAGGCGAAATGCTAGAAGCGCATGTATTTAATTTAGGTGCTCTTTAAAGAACTTAAGCTTGCCGAAATTTTCGCAGCCATCATCTATAGTGTGAATCATAATCATATCGTGGTTTTGGCGTGCACAGTTAATTTCATCAATTATTACACAAATGTCATGACATAATGAAAAATGAGCTAATTATTATCACAAGGTCTCGCTGGCGCTGACGTTTCGACAAGGGGACTTGTTTTCTTCATGGCTGGAACTAAGGAGCTAAGCCCACTTGTCAAAATGTTGGCTGCAGCCAGGGGAGTGTTAAGTAAGCTTGAGCCACCTCCACAATATTTAAATTTGGACGTGTATATTACAAACATACACAAACAAAAGCACATATAAACGTACATAAAATATGGTTGAACCCCTATCCCGAAAGAAATTGCTGGCCACGTTACTGGCTCAAGCTACAGGCGATGTTCACAAATCCTTAATCACTTCAAGCTTCCATCTCCCCCGAGAACTTCGTCTTTATTAAGTGTCATAAAATTTATGTTATGTCATGTGTAATAAGATTTCCCACATAAAAAATTAATGTCATGTCATTTTATCGTTTATGCCCTCATAACACCCCATTTTTAAAATGTCATACCATTGATTTCATGACAAAATTTTTGTCAACAATTTAGGCGCGTTGCTGTGGGCTTGTGCAACTCTGGCTGGGAGCCGGCCATACGGTTCGGAAAAAAAAAACAAGAACAGCATAGATGCCTAAGCACGATTAGCGGAAAAAAACACAAAGAAAGAACACCTTTTTGCTTCATGTTAGAAAGAGGGAAACAGAAAGCAGGGTTCACTATAAAAGTTATGTACCGTAGTGGAACTTCTTGCTGGGCTAGTAGTCACACAATTTAGAAAAAAAAACCTCTTTGCCTATGAGCACATCATGCAAAAAAAGGTGTAAGAAAAGAGCGTCCCTGCTGGTGGTACTTAGATCTGTAGGTTTATTTTTTCTCAAAGTTGTGTAGTAACTAGCCTAGCAACAAGTTATGCTATGTGACCATCGAGCATTGGTTGTGTGGGAGTAAATAAAGCACATATCAGGGCATGTGTGTTTTATTGGGTTGTTTTATGAAATGGAGATATCTTCAAGCTAGTCAAATGGCCTAAATGCATGTAGGCCATTCGTGACACGTCATGTAATTCGCGACAAATTGTTTCATGTCTTGACATGTTGACATTTATTACCACGTTTGTCTGCATAAGTGAAAATTTTGTTATATATACAATGTTACGTAAATGACTGTGATGGCTTTATGACGTACTAAAGACAATAATGTCATCTCGTGGTCTGTCATCTATGTTTTTAACACACGCGAGTCATAAAATGCACATCCTGGCACAAGATACGTTAAAGGAGCCCTGCAACACTTTTCCAAGTAACCAATAAATGGCTTCATTAAAAAAATTTATTACCTTGTGAATTGACTGCAGTAAAATTTATTTGTATCTGTCAAGTATAAGGGGAGTTACAAATTACATAGATTTGTTGCACGCTGTAATTACATTCTTCTCTTCTCGCGACGAGCTTGCCGGAATCTCAGCAATGAAGGATGGCACGGCGAAAAAAGTTACGTCACGTGCACCATCACTTTGAGCACTTTTTCTTTTTTTTTCATTCTAACGTAAGTGTGATCGCAAGCAGGGTCGCAATTAAACTTACATTTACATTCAGTATAAGTGTGAATGGTTATTTTCAGTGTGATTGCTAGTTCGTGCGTGGGCATGTGGTGGCCTCTTGCAGAGTCTATGGTAACTATGCTGCTTAAGATGCTCAGATCAACAAGTAATCGTGACTTAGGGTACATGACATCATTTGTAGAAAAATGATAGAATTATTTCTAGCCGGCTTTAGGAATTAATTGTACATTCTACTCTGATCTGTAAAGTTTGGCTCACATGTTCTTAAAAAACCTTGATGTCTGATTGGCACCATTTTCTAAGCATGCTGAAAAACTATTGTGGGGCCTCTTTAATGAAGCAACCACCATAAGCTTCAAGGTCCCAACAGTGTCGAAGAGTCCTCAGATATCCTCGGAAGCAGACGTATTTGGATCCGAGCCATTCAAACTGCTGCAGTTGCTAATCCCTGTCTTAAACCACACCATAGATCACTCAAACATCAAAGTCTCGACACTGCATGTGAATGAGTCCCCAGGGGTTCTCAAAACCAAGTATACGTGGATTCAAGGCGCTTGTGCTACTTAGATTGCTACTTAGATCACTGATCGTGGTCCTGAACTGCCTCGTGGGCTGCAGACGTTGCTATTCAGGGTGGCGATCAGGTTTCTGCAGACGGCTGCCAGCCACGAGTCCAACAAGGCCTACAGCCAGCATCCGTAGTACATGCATGTATGGAAAGATTTCTCCGATCGCATTTGGAGGCCACCTGGTTACTGTAACCTAAGTTGCCTCTGACTATGACTTCTGGGCAAACTTGGATCCTTGTCTGCACCACAAGCACCACCTGCTGCCAAAAAATCCACCGCCATGGACGATGCAAGCATCGGATCAAGTGGCGACTATCATTTTTTGAACTTTCAATGAAACTTCATGCAATTACCGTACCTTGCTTGTAGTAATAGCTTATTCTTAACATGTCGCTGACTTCACTCGGTCTTTTAAGTTATTTACTTTTTTCATTTTTCATGTATTCGACCTAGAAGTTGCGTTTTCCAAAAACTGGTGTCCTCATTTCCTAATCTGAAGTACTACCTCAGTCAAACTTAACTTGAACCTTGCATAACAAAATAGGCATCCGCGACTGCACAGGATGGAGGCATTTTTGCTGACTGGCTTGACCAGAACATTATTGAGACGAGTTTGATGGAGTTCGTAGCATTGGGCGAGCGTATGTGTTGGAATATGGGTAGTTGAGTGCTCTGATAGGGACTCAGGAGAAAGCTGCCAAAGCAAGTGAAGAACGAGTCGCAGAGCATGAAGCAACCTAAACAGTGATTGGAGCTTGAGTAGAAGGCACTGAGGCTGCCGAAAGGGGCACTGACAAAATATTTGAAACATGAGATGTGCCCTTCATTTGATTGTTCGGTATGCATAGGTATTCTTGGCGAAATTTTCATGGCATCTCTCATTTGAAAGTTATTTCATTCCAAGGGCAAATAGTCTTCAGAAACTGAAAGGGCGTTCAGTATGCCGTGAAATATACATTACTATGACGTGTTAGGGTTGGCATTTACTATCCTGAGAGATGATGCGTAACTAGGAATGACGTCATTGACTTGAGTGTTTAAAAATCGTGGGACTTACACTTGGAAACGCTTTCACTTTCAGTGATTCTCCCCGATCCGTATGCCTGATCTTCTTAGCACCGCTTGCAATGGTTTGTCATGTGCTTGTCAGTAAGCATGTTCGGAAACTGCTGTGTAGTGTAGTCGTGTTTTTTGAAGTTCAAAAAAAGCAGTAAGAGTGTGTTGTTTCTTTGGATGTACGAAACACGCTAACACGACCACAAACTATCAAATTGTATGGGCAAATATCACAACCAAGGAACACGCAGATATCATTCTCCGATACTTCTCTGCTGGTGTACATTCGCGGCAGCAGTGTAATTCTAAATGTGTTGCTTTGTTAGAACTTTGTTTATTGTGGACATTAGGCACAAACAAAATGAAAAGGTGTGTATCTATCATTGTGGTTGTCCACAGAATCACAACCTGTTGATATCTACAGTTACCTAATATTTCATAAACCACTTTGCGTATACTGGAATGATGTACAGGCTGAAATTTTCTGAATCAGTATAGCTTAGCATGACTCAAGTGTGCACCCATATGTGCTTTCTTAGAGCTGCTTGGAAGGACGTTCATTTCTAAATCACTGCTTTGTCTAGTGTCAAAGCTGAAATGAACTGTGATTTCCAATCACAGAAAGCTGCTTATCATTGCCAACACTGTTGATGGCGATGGTAATGTGACAACTAGCAGACTAACCTGATGTCACTTTTTTTCGTACTATAACGCCGTCAGCTGTGATGGCTGTAAAGCAGCGCTGGTAGTACTAGAAATTGGCGAGCGTTCTGCTTCTTGTGAATTGTACTCAATAGTGGTCATATTAATAAATATAACAGATTCATCTCTCCATTACATTCCGAGTTGTGAATTGCTGTCGGGGGATGATTAATACATAGGGATTCAAAAGTTGGCATGTGTAAATTCGATCTGATTGCTCCTTAAGAAAGTTAACGCTGAAGATTCCACTAGGTTAATTCCAGTCCACGATTTAGATGGAACAAGTCCTTGGTTCATAAACTCTCACAGTCTAATTCCCATATTCAAGGAGAATCTGGATGATTTGGACGCTTATCTAAAGCAATTTGTGCTTGTTGCTCTTTGTCAGGAATGGCCTAAAGAGAAATGTGGGCCATTAGCCTGGGTGTGCGCCTGCACTGTGAGGTACTAAAGGTGTTTGGCGGTTTGTCACCAGAGGACTTGTGAGACTATCAGAGGCCAAAAAAGACATGGCTCCTGCAGGGTGTTTAGTTTCTTTGATCGGTGGGCAGAGATGACTGAGCAGGGCAAAACTTAAGACGCAGTAAGGGATTTGACGGTCGCATAACGGCTTCTAGAGAATATTTATTGCTGCCTTTCACTGTTCGTTCACTAAAGAAACTGCAATGTGGTTTAAGAAATAGCAGAAGTGGCCGACTACTTCATGGAGGCCCAGCGGCAACATAACCTGCTTGCTTTCGGAGACTAAGGGGAAAGAAGATGGGGGAAACGTGGTGAATCCATTAAGTCTCCAGCCAAGTATTTTTGTGTTTCCTGGGCATCTGCAATGAGCGGAAAATACTAATGATTAGCAGATGTAAAGTTACAACCTTTCCTTCCTTCGTGTGATGTGAATAGCCGTTATGCTGTATTCACTCGGTCAAAATAACCAAAACGCTATTTTCACCCAACTTGGCTTTGATCTAGGTGGATTTGTGAAACATTGCAGCTTTTCGTCAAAGTTTATAACGGCGGTTACGGCAACCTATGAAAGCTTTTCTTTTGATGAAGCACATCGGGCGTAATTTTTTCGTGTTTATGGTCGGCTCGGTGTTCATGTCGTTAACGCACACTGTAATTGTGTTTGTCGTTGCAATGTGCTTTGTGAACGTGAATAGTTAGATTGTGTTCACGTTTGGAACCGCTGAATTTTGTGGTTCGCCTGAGCTTGCGTGAAGGCCACGGTGTCTAGGACTCGTCAACCTGTTGCAGTGCTCTCTGACATCCATGATATTTACTTCTGTTGTGTGTAAGGTGGTGATGGTGTGGTAGTCCGTGCGTGTTGCCAGATTTGCTGGGTGCGCCTGTAGGTTCGTGGTTTGCGTGGCCATTCGGCAACCTGCTCATATTCTTGCGCTTGTTCGTCGAATACTTCATTTTAGATGCGTAGTAGCATCAAACTCGTATTAGCTGAGCTGTTAAATGCGCGGTACTTTAACCACTACATCATTCAGAAAAGCTGCCGACCATTTCTGATTTCAAAGTACAGGCATCACACGATATTATTTCGATGACTATCCAGTCTGTTTCTTGATTGCGTTAGATGCGGAGATGAGTCAATCGCGGTCCATAAATTCACCTTCGATAGAAAGTGCCCATGTGACACCTGCATGCTCAATCAAGCCTCGCTATTCACTTCCATGGCTGCACGAGCGATGAAAAAACATTCGACTTTGAGCGTGCGGCTAGCATCCCAGGGTTTCTGCGCATGGAGCAACGTATGGGGCTGCAGACTAGTTGGTATACTTCAAACTGCTCAGCTGTAAACACAGCCGCACAAGTGAAACGAGAATTAGCGCCGACATCTAACTGAAATTTATCTCAACTCCCAATTGTGTTGCCTACACCCGAGATAAGAACAACATGCTTGTGCTGAAAACGAAAAAAATCGAAGTAAAGCATAAAATCACAGAGACCACAAAAAAATACGAAAAGCGGTGACATAGAACATGCCAATGAATCCAGGTAAGCCAGTTCTTTGCAGTCGAAAGTATTAAAGGTTCTGGGTGCCATCAGGAGGCTGAGTTATAAGAACTTGTGTTTTCTCAAACAGGCACTGACAATCGTATTTCTAATTATGAGAACTAAAAGAAACGTCTCTATTCATGTATTTCATGTATTTTACTTTTTGCAAATTACCCTGTAACCATATGTTTAAATACTTTCCCGTTTTACCAATGCACTGAATAAGCAATCTCATTTATTTAATTGAACTTGTGATGTTAAAAGAGCTTTGAACCATGGCCAATCTATGCACGGCAAAACTTTGTTGACTGTGCAGGAGGCATCGATTACAGCATATCTTGGTTTTGTGGACACAGTTGTGTGTGTCAATGAGACAAGTGCCTAAGTGTACGGTTGCAGGAACATTGTCAAAAGATAAAAACAATAGATAGAGATGGTTTTTTGGCTTCTAATTGTTGAGAATGTGGTTACCAGCCTCTGTTCGAGAAAACAGAAGCTATTGCAGCTCACCTTTATGATAGCACCAGGATTATCATTGAGGTTGCATGAACAGTTGAAGGAAGCTGGTGACATTAAACCTTCCATGTTCCTATCTGCTAAAGAACTGGCTTACCTGTATTCATCATCATGTGCTATTTTGCCTTAGTTTTTTTTTACAGTTTGTTTCAGTGCACTTCCACATAAATAATTTTTTCTTACTATGAGCATGTTAATATTTTGGATGTGGGCTATATATTGTATGTTCTATAAAATTTCAGTTGGAAGCCTGTGCTTGTCCTCCTGTCACTAGTGTTGCTTTATCTGCAGTTGTGTTGACTATTTTCAAATCTCTGCACAGATGCATTGTATGCATGTTGAAATCAACACAGTCAGACTCGCTCGCCGGATTCCGTGCCAACCGGTTGTGCCCTCGCGATCTCCGACGACAGCGCAGCTTTGGCCGACGGGGTTGGTCCTACACCACCTCCTGCCGCCAATCCCCTGCGACGACGTCAGTGCAGCTCTGGCTGACTGGATTTAGCCCTACGCCATCTCCTGTCGGCGACAAGAACTCTCGCAAGTGGTGCCCCATCCTCAGACTCCTGTGACCATGTTTCCATCTTTTCTATCTCTCTTATGTCGTCACTCACTGTCTTTGCGCATCTCTTACTCTCTCTCTCTCTACCTTTACTCCTATACTTTTAATCCCTCCTTACCCCCATCCCTCGTGAGCTACTGTTGAGGTGTCGCACTTTGATGCAGAAAGTTACGGGGCTCACATTTCTCTTCTTTCTTCTTTAAGAATCACATAAGAAATTGACACAGCGAAAAAACAGGGACGCAAGAAGAACAAATACACATCACTGCACCATCTCCCAACTAACCTTATGAGAAAGCACGCTATTAGAAGGAAACCGAAACTATCAAACTCCCCTGATCTGGTGGACCACAATCACAAAGTTTAGTCCTGAAAAGGCTAGCATTGTGCAGAAATTTGATGTGGAGGAGGGGGTGAAAACATCAAGTAATGCAATTTAAAAGGCCTTTTTACCGAATCTTATATATGGGACATTTCTTTGATAGACTTGTCATTAAAATTCGAGAGAGATGATGATACCAATATTCAGAATGGCTAAAATATGGATGCTGATTACAAAATAAAAAACATTTACTTCGTTGGTATGTTCTGCTTGCATGGGGTGCTTGTGGAACAAAAGCTTGAGAGCAAGTACATCAGTGTGATTTGACTAAACACGTTATCAAGAGCAAGAGGCAAGAAATAAGTGCGAGTGCTATTTATCAAAATGACACAACTTTCTTCCTTGTAAAGTACAAAACAGCTGCTGAAGTTCTGAACATTCTCGCTTGATGCCTTGCGAAATTTATCAGCGACAAAAAAAGAAACGTTTGTATTCTTCTGCAGAGACGATCCTCATGGTCGATCGCAGGGCCTCGTCAGTAGGGTAAGAATGTCGGCTCCAAAGTGTTTTTTGCATGCTTGGTCACTCAAGAAAGGTCGGCGGGACACGTTTAATCTGCAACCAGTGCCAAGTGTTGTTCTCACGTGATAACAATGGGAGGAAAAAATTGAGGCAGATTTGCAATAGTGGTGCCAAGCCTCAAAGAAAAGATACTGAACAAACTTCCTTGTTTTAAGGAAGTCAAAAACATGCCAGAAATTCTAAAGCTGATGAAGAAAGGACAAATGATTCTGACGACCTAGCACTCATATGTAATAGGACATCACAATCTTGTGCATTCAAAATAAAGCAATATTCATACCCTCGTTTCTTATATGGCTTTGTTGATGCCAGGGGTGTATGCATTACCCCTGTACTGCTGTAGCCATGTATAAAACACAGCAAAAAAACTTCTTTTCTACAGTATAAGTACGTCCCAATAACGAGTGTGGATTTAGTGACTAATTGTTAATTAGGTTATTTGGACAAAGAACATAGTATACATATGTCGTTGTTTCAACAGGGAAAGAGATAAAACTAGAGACCAAGGTTACAAGCAATGTTGCGCCTATGCTGTCCTCAATCTAGCTATTTCCTTTTGTTATGATCTATATGCCAGTCATTCTTTAGCGTGTGTCTACGCCAAGCATTCTTATGACTCATAATAGAGCCCAAATATGCGGCATCAAGTTAGGGCAATGTTTGCTGGGTCACATTAATCAAGTGTCTCAATTATTAGGCTGGATTTGCATAGACTTAATTTAGCCATTAATTTATGATCAGCACTATATAAAGAAAAGATGTGTTCAAAATTACAGACACAGCATGCGTGCCCCATTGCCTTCTTTCTATTTGATCAACAGGGTTGTTATTTCCTCCTAAAAAAAGTAGTATTCAATACTACACCTGCATGCACTGTGCATGCGCCACCAAGAACCTTCCAAACAAGTGCTTCACAAAAACTCTGGAAGTCATTCCTTTCAAAGCCAATTGCATCTGGTATGTAATAAGCATACCACTTTTGCCAAACTGTTATGAAAGCATATGCCAGCAATTCTATATCTATATATATATAAAGCTGGACAGAAAGGAAATGTCCTTTGAAGGCTAGGTATTTAATTGGTAAAAAAAACTTTGAATATACATATCAGAAAAGATCAGATTTGCAGAGAACTGCAGTAGTACTGTTTAGTTGATACTGCAGATGACTTCAAGTATGGTCACATATCTCTTAGTGTGTACTGTGCACATACATGTGCATCATCACTGCACAACAAAACTTATTGCAGTTGATGAATCTAGGGAACCGAATTTTTGGTATTAATTGCAGCTACATAAACTGCATGCTTAGTGCATATTGAGTTCTCGAGAGAGAATCCGAGATGCACTTTGTACCCGGACATATTGCTGCAAAACGAACTTGTACTGCAAATGAAACAAGTTGTGCAAGGAATACGTAAAGGCGACAATTAACAGCATGATGTAAAACCAATGTGACAATCGTAACTGTATAATATCAGCCGAGTTTATTGTATGACTTAATTTTTATGGTTGATTTTCCCGGTGTGTACGTGTAGAAAAGTTGTGAGACAGTCATTGAAAGAGATTTGGTTGTATACAGTAGCGGTGATATTCAACGCTCGCTCATTTCTTTTTTATATTATCGATATACCCATAAAAAAATGATCGGCGCAGGCAGTGCCAGAATGTTTGAGAAACTTCTAGATTGTTTTAGACTATTTGCGTGTATGACACGTACTAGGAGTCTGGTTACTAACTCAGTTTTTATAACTGTGCTCCCAACGTGAGCCTCCACGATAACTCTCGTTTCTTCTTTAAACAGCTGATACGGCCACCTTTCTCTTAAAACGGCATGCCGTCATAAATGCACATGACAATCGATACTGCGCGAATTATATCGTCAGATGAGATGTGGTTCTGAACGTCTGATGAATGATGTACATGTACATCAAACTATACATAAAGCATGTGAGCTAGCTGAAGTGCAAGGCGGGCTAGTTTGTTTATCATACTTGTATGCGCGATAGCTTAAGATAATCACGTCATGTCATTACGAATCTGGTGTCTAGAGATAATGTTGACTTTGATCTACTCGTTTGAGTCGAAATTGCGCCGTTGTGACGAGAGTTGAAAACTGTGCAAACGAAAACATGTGCGTTACTTAGCCTTGAATTGTCAGGTTACAATCCATGTATTTGTGTGTGCATTAACACCTGTGAAAGCACATGGAGATATCGATTTGATGCGCAAGAGATGTCAACTCTTATTAGTCTGCTTGCTATGAGTAACCCAAGAGGGCCAATACCTTTCGCTACATATATAGCTGGATTTTTGACAGGCACACCTTCGATCAATGATCGTGCAGCAAGGATGTTTATTCTGTGTAGGTGTATGTGCTTGTTCTCTTCTGTCCGCATTCAATCACGCTGTTCAAACTTAGTGGGAGCTTGCTCAAGAAGCTTCTACAAGTTGTATACATCAGGGAGCGCCACTTTCGGTATGCTCACAACAAATATGCTTTACCGCAAATCAATTGTGCTTTACCAAGTGACACTTTTGTCCTGCAGTGAAGCCAAACAAATGCTACGTTGTCTTCGAAAGCATGTACGAGCGGCCCTTCCCCATGTGTGGATATGTATGTGTGTAATGACCACGGTGGTATTCTAAGATTGTGACATCTATAGCTCCAGCTCCGTTTTCTATCTCGTTAAGGGAAGTTTATTTTGAATTTCAATTAAGAGATATTTTGGGTTGCATGCACCTTTCAGCGCGTAAATAATGACTGCTGTTTTATTAATTTATATGTACACCTATAACCAAGCAGGGAAAGTGAGTAGATAACGTTATAAAAAATTCAATCGACTAAGAAGGAAAAATAGACTTCGATGGTCTGTCTATCTATCTACCTAGCCGCCTACGTCTGGTTGCTCTCGTGATCACTCCCTTAGCTTTGGGTAAACCAAATTAGTATGGGACGGTAAGATGGTTTGACAAATATGATTGCCCACCAGGTTGTGAATAATGCCGCAATCACATCGCGTATGTTGTCAAAGCCTTTCTTCCGGATGTGTGGCACATATATTGCAGGTATGCGGTTATGGCCAGAAATAGTATAGGTAATTTTAACATGACAACGTCGAGACAAACGTCAGTGTTGATCCTTAGAGCATCAATTAGAACATCAAAAGTAACATGTGCAGGAGGATACAAAAGGCGCGTGCATATACGAAAAAAAACTTGATAATTTCTATATGGAAAGAAAGAGTACTCTGAATAATCGAACTGATACACACATATATGTTATTGTGACATATACATCATATATACCCAATAATTAAAATAAAAAGTGCACAACACCCCTGTGCTAGTGAACAATGCATATATATATATATATATATATATATATATATATATATATATATATATATATATATATATATATATATATATATATATATATATATATATAGATTCACAATTACGAATTTTAATCATGCATGTATCTGTGCACATTCAAAATTCATTGTGAAACATTTCAAGAATAAGTGAACTTTTATAATTAGTTCGAGGAAAAATGATTGATTTTCGCGCGAATACTGCATGCAAATGACGCGTTGCTTCAGGTTACATATAGCCGAGGAAAGTGAATTCAAATAAATGAATGAGTGCATAGAAGCACTCGATCAGTTTAAAACAAAAAATTAAAGCGAATATCTTGAATTTCGATCTTGGAAATTAAGCATGCTGTGGGAGAGAACCTAAATCATCGCGGCTGCGGCTAATGCGAAATTCTAAACAAACTGAATGCATGAGCATTGATCGAAGGTGTGCTTATCAAAAGTTAAATATATATGACAAGCCCCGCCGTGGTGGTCTAGTGGCTAAGGTACTCGGCTGCTGGCCCGCAGGGCGCGGGTTCGAATCCCGGCTGCGGCGGCTGCGGCGGCTGCATTTCCGATGGAGGCGGAAATGTTGTAGGCCCGTGTGCTCAGATTTGGGTGCACGTTAAAGAACCCCAGGTGGTCGAAATTTCCGGAGCCCTCCACTACGGCGTCTCTCATAATCATATAGTGGTTTTGGGACGTTAAACCCCACATATCAATCAAATATATATGACAAAATCGGGTGTCGGACATCTTGGATGTGGCTCTCGACAAGCATGCCAATAAGAATTAACACCACGTGCGCATCAAAGTGATATTTTCATGTGCCTTTTCAAGTGTGAATCCACATAAATATAGTTGCATGTACAGCACTCCATCGTATTGAAACAGGACAATTTAGGGCTTAGTAACGCACATACTTTCATTTCCACCACTTTCACCTCGGGTCAAATCAGTGTAATTTTGACTCCAGCCCCAACATCAGAGTCAGCGTTATCTTTAGAAACCGAATTTGTGGTGATGTGACGTGGTTACCTCGAGCTATTGCGCATATAAGTATGATAAACAAACTCGCCCGTCAACGCGTCCACTCACTCTACGATGTTTAATACCATCCCTAGTCCACAAAGTTGACTGATTAGGACCCCATGGAATACGCGTCGTTATCATGGAGGCTTACGTTTAGACTACTCGTGCCGTGGGCGCAAATAGTCTAAAACAATTTAGTAGAAGTTTTTCAAAGATTCTGGTACGGCCATGGCAGTCAAAGGACTAAAAATGAGCGCGCCCGGCTCTTGCAGCAAAAGCAATAATAAAAATTATACAGTGAACTTGGTTGTTATATACTACAGTCGTGGCTCTCACGTGGGCTGGCTCTTGGATTAATAATATATTATGCAGTGAATTATCGCCTGTATGCCTTGGAAGCTATGGTTGTTCAGACTTCATTGACGCGTTCACGTGAATGCCATTAATGACTTTGCACAACTTGTTTCACTTGCAGTGGGAATCTACATCTTACGTAACATATTTCTAGGCTTAAAGAGAAAATCCACGGCAAGCCGTGTTTCTGTAGCTGCAACAAATATTAAAAAAACTTTATTGGTTCAATTCATTTGAATAACTTTTGCTGTGAAGTGCAGATGTGCATGTGCAATATGTAGACCGGCCGAGATATATGTGACGTACCATACTTTCAGATCATCCGTAGTGCAAATATAAAAAGTGCCTATAACACTGCAGTTCCCGAGAATTCGTTTCTCTCAGAAACGTGTGTTTAATGTTTCTCACCAATACATATATGGCATTGGAAACCTTTGTCCTTTCTCTACAACTTTAGAATTGCTGACATTATTTTAACTTTCTCGCAAGTGTATTATACTCCTTTTCTTTTTCAATGATGTAACCTGTACATGCCAGATGTGGTGCCTCAACTCCCGTAATTCCCTACCGCTGTGGTCTAGTGGATAAGGTACTCGGCTGCTGACCCGCAGGTTGCGGGATCAAATCCCGGCTGCGGCGGCTGCATTTCCGACGGAGGCGGAAATGTTGTAGGCCCGTGTGCTCAGATTTGAGTGCACGTTAAAGAATCCCAGGTGGTCGAAATTTCTGGAGCCCTCCACTACGGCGTCTCTCATAATTATATGGTGGTTTTGGGACGTTAAATCCCACATATCAATCAATCTACTCTCGTACTCTGAAATGATTGACTGTCCCAAATTTTGTGGAGCACTTGTTTATACTGTGCATGGCAGCCCACACTGCAGGTGTACTACTGAATACAGATTTTAGAAAGGTATCAAACAGCACAGTAGATGAAATAGAAGGCAAAAGACACATATGTTGTGTCTGTCATTTTAAACCACCTTTCTTTTATGGTGCTATTAAATATCTTCCCAATCAAGTAATGCACAACGCAATCCAGTCCAATGCTAATGCAGCCAACACACTAGCTAAATGCGCCCCGGAAAACACAGCCCTAAATTTACACAGAATATTTTGGCACTATTTCGCATGATAAGATTGCCTCGCAGAGCCACATGCTGAAGAGTGACTGGATAAATCAGTCACAAAAAGAAATAATTATTTTGAAAATGGTAAAGATGCAATATTGCTTCTCACCTTAGTCTCTGCTGCTTTTATATGCTTCCGTGCAAGCACAAATGCGTAACTCTGCTCATTCTCGAGGTAGCGAAAACTCAACAGTAGTTCAAAAGTGGCAGAGGCTGGATGGGATTAGAGGCCCCGCTAGCTCAGTGAGGTAGCCCCACCCTAAGAACCCCTCAGCAATTTTTCACAAAATCTCTACTCCCCCATACACGTACCTCTACATTGAAGAAGAGTTTTGTGTGTGTGTTTGTTTTGTACTACATGGCTAGAGCTGCACAAGGACTAAGCATGAATCCCTGGCATCAACGGAGCCAAGAAGAAACCAGGGTATGAATATCACTTTATTTTAGGGCACACAATAGTGTCACATCCTATTATGAAGCTGACAGGCATGAAATAGAGCTCCTTTAGCAAGAAGGCATGAGTGAAGGTGCACTTGTAATTTGGAAGCATAGTAAACAAATAATAGATTAAGACACATCGAAGGTAGGCCAGGCCTATTAGAACCCACTTTTTAAGTGACTTCCAGGCACACATGCGCAATTCCAGATAATGCACTCAGGGTCTAAGGCGTTGAAGTGTGAATGCAGAAAATGAGAAGTAGGCTAAAGAGTCCATTAATTAAAAAAATGGCAGATCTCACGTACAGTGAGAATCGATGATATGTGAAGCACGAATGAGGAAGGTTGATATGTTGCTTAAAATCAGAATGTTATGAAATGGACGTAAATTATACTGAGCATGACTTCCATGTCATGATTATTATGTTTGGACATGTCTTAATTTTACCTTCATCGTCTATTCACCCCACGTGATACCAAGTTTGGTATATGTGAAGCTGGCGAAACGGCCGCGAGCTAGCTATGAGCGTAGCATGTAGTGATGTTTTACATGACATGCATATCATGATTATCATGTTTGTACGTGTCATTTACCTTCATCGTCCATTTGTGTCACATAATTACCAAGTTCGTTATATGTGAAGCTAGCGTAACAGCTGCGATTGCATCACGAGCGTGGTATGATGTCATGTTCTCACAAGACACGCATGTCATGTTTACAATTTTTGCACCAGTCATATACCTTCGTCATCTATTGATGTCACGTAACACCGAATTTGTTGTATGTGAAGCCAGGGGCGGATCCAGCCACTCATTTCGGGAGGGTGTGGTCATGACTTTTTTGTTTTTACTAGCAGAAAAAACCACTTCATAGCACAAATGCTGTTAATGTGTGCTCACAGTGGTTTAATTCACTCATGAAATAAAAATTAATCATTCTGCATGGCAATCAAGTATTCTACCACAGAGCCACACCAGGTCTCGACACTGCTGTGGAAATAGACACCACTCAGGCACAATGTGGCTTGAAAGGTCAATTGCTGTTGCAATGCTAACTATAGAGTTTTCTGAAAATGACACATGCACTCCTATGATGCAGCCGTCATGACCAGTTCACGTTGATTGTAGTTAAGTGCCATACATTTTGGTATATTTATGTAGCAGTGTTCGGGGCTATCACCCTTGAGAGCGCAAGCGCTACATATCAGCTTACTGCAACTGATATTGATAACACTCGTGTTGCTTCTGGCATCAATATGCAAATGTAAACAGCTGGTTATATAAAACATTTGCAACTGTTGAACATACATTTGTGTGTACAACAATTGTTCATATGTTTAATGTCTTTAGTAAGTTTTGCTGAATACACCACAGTCACCTTCCTTCAATGATATACATAAGTCTCAAATTGAAAATTATGTCATTGTACTACATTTTTATACATTAAAAGAAGTCACCATTTTTTCGGTGTTTTTTTTTGGTGTCATCCTCCATGGATGAAGTTTTTTTTCTCTTGGAAACTCGCTTACTTTCCAATTACAGAAAAAAACAAAATAGGTGCCTATGTGTTTTTTATCTCTGAAAGGAATCGATACTATAGCTTGTTTATTGCTTACAAGGGCGCCATTTCGCACCGGAAAATGAGGCACGCGTAGGCAGGAAAACCTGCGGGGTGCAAACCGCACGTACTACATACCTATAGGCGTCGAACACTTGTTTATGTACAACTATCAATCGTATAATCTATGCAGCTGTATGAGGAATGAGTAGTGCCATACAGGCTCTTACAATTTGATACGTGTTTCTAAAGCAGGAACGACTCACTTCTGCATTTTGCAATCACTATCAGGATCTCAATCGAAATTACATCGTGTAACACTTGCATGGCTTAACCGAGACAGAGAATCGGCCTCGTTGACCAATAAAATGGTTGCAATGCCACACATTGAATAATTGATACATTCGATGAGCACGTGGCGAAACAGTCAAAAGCAAGTTGCCGACGCATATGATCAAGCACAGTGAAAAACATACTTTCATGCTCAGGAAAATTTGTACGACGAACTCTGCCACCTCACACATACTAGCAATCACAAGAATAACGCCGAAGCACGTAGTGACAGTGCAAATATGGTCTCCAGTGCAAGGGACCCTAGTGCAAGTTCAAGCACTGCAAACACCGTCCGCATTCGTCAAGCAAATGGGCAACGATAAGCTCAATCGCTGTGCCCACGCCCACCACAAGGACACCGCAATCAGCGCACTCCCAGCACCATAGAGTTTCTCAAAATTAACTACAGGGCACTCTGGCGCTGCGATCGTTCAGACTGTTCCGATCGTTCCGTTCAGACTGTCACAGTGGATGGACGTGTTTTTGAGTGCTCCCGATCGACTGCACAGATAAGTTGTTTTGCATGTATTGAGCTTGTCTTTATAATTGTAGGGCAGCAGTTAAAATCCCTGCAGCACTTATTTTATTGTACGGCTTTTTCGGGGGTCACAGTCACCAGATATTTATTAGCTTGTGCGTGTGTGTTTTGAATTTTTTAGTTTTTTGTTGTTTTCATTTTTCTTTTGCCACCATGTGGGAGAGGTGCACGTACTTTGAACACGCAAAGTTTTTGTAGTAGAGCTTAGACTTTCTCTTTTTCGTAGGGCAGGGCTCGAGTTTTGTATTTATTGAGTGAGACAAGTCATAGGGACAATCGATGTCGTAAAGACATGGTTAAAATGACTGTGAAGTGTTCAGAATGTGGGGTTGGTTTGAAAGTGGACCCAAGTGTAGAAGCGGAAGCAGAAGAGGTTGACGCGAAGTGTAGGCAACGTGAGGTCGAGGAAAAAATGGAGAAAATTATGGTTACCAAAAGTCACCTGCTGATGAGAATCACCGAGCTCGAGACTGCGTTGGCGACAGAGCAAGAGAAAACGAGGGCTATAGAAGAAAAGCTGAAGTCCGCCGAGGAAGCATTAGCCAAGGTAAACAGAGGAGCAGCCTACGGAGAGAACAGTAGGGAACCGGCAACCAGAGCTGCGGAGAAGAAAGAGCAAGCAAGTTTGGAAAAAACAGGTTCAGCCGGTTCATTTGTCGCAAGGCCCAGCTTCAGTGAAGTAGTGGTGGGGCTCAGAGGGGACAAAGCAGATGGCGTCACAGGTGCAAGTAACCCCCAGGTGCAGGACCCTCCAGCTGAAAAGTCACAGCATGTGATAATCGGTGGGGACTCGAATTTAAATCGATGCACAGAAGCCATCAAAGATAGGGTAAGAGGTGACAAGAAGGTTGCAGTAGAGGCGTTCCCAGGACGCAAGCTGGAAGCGGTCATGAGGCAAGCAAGCTCAAATCTCAAAACTACAGCTGATAGAGGAAACCTCGATCGTGATAATTTCAGGCGGTTTAAATGATGTCTTAAATGAAGATACAGCAGGACTAGCAACTATACACTGCCGCAAGGCGTTGATGACATGCGCGCCACTTCTCCTCAGGTACAGGTAGCGATATGCACAATACCAGAGGTACCGGTGCGTGATAGCAACCTGCAAAGAGCGGTTGTCAACGCATATCAAGAGATATGGCGGATGAGTCGAGAGAAAGGCTTTGAGGTGGTGAAAATAAACAGAGAGGTGCATAGGTGGGGTAGTTTTCAACTAGACAGAATTCACTTCGATGGGTGGCTAAGTCATGAGGTGGGTTGGCGACTTGCAGGACGCGCAGTATCTTTTTTGAAGGGCAAGCGGGCCCTTCGGGGTGCAGGATAGCTAGTAACGAAGAAAACAACCAGGGAGACTCTTTGACAGTTGGTATGGACACATACGATTCCAAAGTGGCACCAGTATCTAAGATAGGTAGAGTCCGTGGCAGAAAAAGACCTAGCCACGAGCGCCGAGCCAATTCAGACATAGTGTATATTAACATGCAGGGTTGTAGGAACAGGCTGAAGTGGGAAGAAATACAAGAACAGCTAAGGGAGGAGAGGCCGATGGTATACGATTTTGTAGAAACACATCTCAGGGACATGGAACAACCTCCTAACAATGCGGACTACGCGTGGGAATATTGTAATCGAACAGAAGGCATCAGAAAGGGGGGTGGTATTGGGTCATTCATTCATAAAAGTACAAACTGGCAAAGGGTCAAGCAGGTGTGCAAGGAACATTTATGGATAAAAGAGAAAGTGGCAGGGCAAATGACACTCCTTGGTTTCGTTTACTTGTGGACGGGAGCAAAGGCCAAAGAGGAAAACCAGGCAATGGTAGAGTGTATATCAAGAGAGAGAAATAATTGAAAGGAAGAGACAGGGAGGTTAACCTAGACGAACTGGTTTGCTACCCTGTACGGGGGTGGGGAAAAGGGTCAGAAAGAAGATAGATATAGGGACATATACAAAAATTAGAAAAAAAACCACATGCGCACACATTCAGGGAGTTCCAATCACAGTCGTTTGGACAGGCAGGTTGAACGCAAGAAGCGCAGGAGCGCCTTCACAGCCTTCTTCTGCGACATAAAGTCCTGTCGGCAGCGCAGGAGTCTTTCTTCCGAAAAAGGCTGGTTGTCCAGTTCATCTAGTGCATTGCAGAGTGACTGTCTCTGCGAGCAGTATTGTGGGCATTCACACAGAATGTGCCAAGTTGTTTCATCACTGCCACAATGGTCGCATGCAGCAGTGTCAGCCATTCTATATGCGGAACGCGTACGCGCATTGGTGAATGCGACGCCCAACCATAATCTGCACAGCATACTAGCGTCTCGTCGGCGTAATTCCGGAGGAATTTGAAGACTGAGGGTTGGGTCTAAAGTACCTAACCGTGCATGGATGAAATGTGACTCGTTTCATTGTGACGTGGTGCGCTTGCGAGTAAGCATGCGGAGTTTCCGTGCAGCGTCAGTTCTGGAAAGCGGCATCGATATTTCATCGCTTTCAGTATGGGCAGAACGGGCAGCTCGATCGGCCCGTTCATTGCCAGTTATTCCACAGTGACTTGGAAGCCATTGAAAGGCTATTTCATATCCTTCCTCAATGAATTGGTGAGTCTTTTCTGCAATCTCAAATACCAGCTGTTTGTACGGGCCGTGGCGTAAAGGTGATAGCAGGGATTGCAGTGCCGCCTCTGAGTCACTGAAAATTGTCCATATCTGTGGCTGTTGATCGCTAATGAATTGCAATGCGGCACGAAGCGCTGTGAGCTCTGCTCCCGTTGATGTCGTAAGGTGGGAGGTCTTGAATTTTCTTGTCGTGTCTTTTATCGGTATAACAAATGATGCCGTTGAACTCTTCTGTAAAACAGAGCCGTCGGTGTATACGTGTATACAGCCTTGATTCGTTTCGTATAACAAGAGCAGAGCAAGCTGTCTAAGAGCAGGTGACGACATATCTGCTTTTTTCTTGATGCCAGGTATAGTTAGCCTGATATTAGCCTGAGTCAGGCACCAGGGAGGAGTCGAAGGCCTGGCAGCGGGTGTGAAGCATGTTGGCAAAGAATCGCGGTATGTGGTGACCGTTTGGCAAAATGACGAACATGGTCTGTCTGCTGGTAAAGAGGCTAGGTGGTGGCAGGGTGTCCGAGCAATATGCCTTATATGTGTCCTGAGTGCCTCAACGTCGATATGTGTCGTGATGAGATGGTCACCGGCGATAGCAATAGTAGCCATTGTTGACGCACTACGAGGCAAGCCGAGGCAAATCCGAAGTGCCTGGGACTAAACACTCTGTAGCGTTCGAAGGCTTGTTTTGCTTGCCATGGTCAATGCCGGTAAACTGTACCGCAGGAAACCAAGAAAAAGTACTCTGTACAGCTGTAGCATTGCACTGGGAGACATTCCCCAAGTCTTCCCTGCAAAGAACTTCAGTATATTACAGATGTCCATTGACCGTTTCTTCATGTACGAAACGTGATCGGTCCATAATAGATTCCTGTCAATTATGACGCCCAAAAACTTGTGCGATCGAACGTATGGTACAGTTCGACCATTGATGCTTATAGTGTACTTATCCATAGGCTTTCGTGTAAAACCTACGAGGGCGCATTTCTCGGAAGAAATTTCCAAGCCTCGATTTCGGAGGTAGCGTAATGTTTCAGTGGCAGCTTTTTGAATTCTCCCTCGTAACTGCAGGCGTGTTAAAGCCGATGCCCAAACGCAGATATCATCTGCGTACATTGATAGCCTGATCGTGCTTGGCAGATGCTCAGTGAGAGCAATTAACGTAAGATTGAACAGCACAGGGCTGAAAACGCCACCCTGGGGGACGCCACGGTGGCCTTAATGTGGAGAAGTTGGACCGTCTTCAGTGCTCACAGTGTATATCAAAGGACATTCAGGAGTTAGGAGGAGAGTGCGAGATAACTATACTATGTGATATGAATGCGCACATAGAAGATATAGACGGGCATACTGACTCAACAGGCAAAATGAGCATAGATATGTGTTAAAGGCGTGATTTGATCATTTGCAACAGTACCGAGAAGTATGAAGGGCAAATAACATGGGAGGTAGGAAGGCTGCAGTCGACGATAAATTACGCACTGATGTCACATAGGATGTATGATAAGCTCAGGGGAATGCACATACATGAAGGTGGCTTCAAAAGTCTGGGTAGTTATCACAAACGTATCAAGCTAAGTTTTGGAAGAGCAGTGAAAGTGGGAAGGAGACACGATGAGAAACTACAGGAAAAGTTTCATTCAGAAAGGCAAATAGCAATTGCTACTAAACAAATTGAGAAAGTAATCACTGAGGATAATAAAACAGTGTGGACATACACGAATCTAAATAAACTGTTTGAGCTAAAGCTTGCTAAGGCACGTGCCAAGTCACCCTGGAAAAGAAGACACAAACCCATAAGCTGGTAGGATGAGGAAGTTAAGAGAGCCATAGCAATACGTCAGGAAGCCTCTAGGGAACACAGACATGCTAAGCAGCGGGGTGAATCGGCAGAAGATGTTGAAAGAAAATGGGAAATCTTTCCAAGCTGTAGAAGGTATGAATCCCTTCTGATCAATGAAAAGATTAGAAGAAAGGGAGCCCAGTGGCTGGCAGAAGTACATAAAAAAGATAGAAAGGCAGCTGCGAGATTTCGGAACCATCCAAACTCCCTAAGAAATGAGACGAACCTAGAGCAGAGGTTTATAACTACAGCTCAAGGTATAAGCTAGAAGGGGACAAAGCCGTTGAATATATAAGAACAAGGGTGACAGAAAAATTTCAACAAAGTGCTTTATGCAGCACAATAGACAAGGATGAATCAAGTGGCGCAATGGCTCCATTTTCACAACAAGAGTGGGAAAGGGCTGAAAAAAAGGGTTCCTAGTAGTACATCAACAGGCCCAGATGGCATTCCAATTATGCTGATAAAGACATTAGGTCCGAAGTCTAAGCAGTCTTTGAGAGAGGCACTGAGCAAAATAATAATCGATGGAGAAGTTCCCGATGAATGGAAACTTAGCAGGATGACATGATCTATAAAGGAAATGGGGACAAAGCTGACATAAACAACTACCGTCCTATAACAGTGACATCAGTGGTCTACAGGCTGGCGATGCAGATTATAAAGGAAAGACTGCAGGCATGGATAGAGGATGAGGGCGTGCTGGGGGAACTGCAGAATGGGTTTCGGAAACACAGGAGGTTGGAAGACAATCTGTTCTCACTGACGCAGTGCATCGAAATAGCAGAAAAGGAACACAGGCCCCTGTGGGTAGCATTTTTGGATATCAAGGGAGCGTACAATAGCGTGGTTCAAGAGGAATTGTGGGGAATACTGGACACACTAGGCGTGAAAGATGTAGTCACTAATCTTTTAAAGGATATCTATAAAGGTAACAATGTAATTATAATGTGGGAAAAACAGGTATCCAAGCCTGCACGGGGGCTTAGGCAGGGGTGTCCCCTGTCACCCTTATTATTCATGATGTACCTACAAGGATTAGAGGCCAAATTAGAGGGAAGTGGACTTGGCTTCAACCTCTCTTTCGTCAAACAAGGAAAACTCATTGATCAGGCACTACTAGCATTAATGTACGCAGATGATATAGTGCTAATGGCCCACAACAAGGAAGATTTGAAGAGATTGGTGGACATCTGCGGTAATGAGGGAGATAGGTTAGATTTTAGATTCAGTAAGGAAAAATCAGCAGTCATGATTTTTAATGACAATGAAGGTAGTGAGCTTTGAATACAGGAGGTCACGCTAGAGATAACAGATAAATACAAATATCTGGGCGTATGCATAAGCAATGGCACCGAGTACCTAAGGGAACACGAAAAATACGTGACGAGTCAGGGTAATAGGAATGCAGCAGTGATTCAAAATAGGGCACTGTGGAATTACAATAGGTATGTTGTTGTGAGAGGAATATGGAAAGGGGTCATGGTGCCTGGTCGGACGTTCAGCAATGCGGTCTTGTGCATGAGATCAGAAGTTCAAGGAAGATTAGAAATTAAGCAACGTAGAATAGGTAGGCTTGCCTTAGGAGCTCACGGAATGCACCAAATCAGGGAGTACAAGGTGATATGGGATTGACATCATTTGAGGGCAGGGAAGCTAGCAGCAAGATAAAATTTGAGAAGCGATTGAGAGAAATGGGGAGGGGCGTTGAGCTAGGAAGGTATTCAGCTACTTGTACATGAAGAATGTTGATACAAAATGGAGGAAGCGAACCAGAAAATTAACTCGTAAATACTTAGAAAACTGCAGGGGCAAAACCAAAAAGAATTATCGGTTAAGAAGGTGAAGGAAGCTGAGACCGATATGTAGAGAATCGGCTTGATTAAGAAGTCCGCACTAGAGATCTATTGAAATTTTATGCAGGAAATCGCCAACGAAAAGATCTATGATAATACTCGGGGTAGTTCTCTACTGTTTGAGGCCAGGACGGGAGTAATGCGAACCAAGACATATCGGGCCAAATACGAAGGGGTAGACACGGTATGCAGTGCATGTGGAAAGGAGGAGGAAACTGCTGAACACTGGATAATGTTCTGTAAAGGGCTTCACCCTATAATTTAGGATGATGGCGCAGAGTTTTTCAAAGCCATGGGGTTTATGGACAGGGAGGGCAAAATTGACTTTAAGCGGGTAGAATTAACTAGAAGGAGGTTATCTGATTGGCGGCTAAAGTCAAGGCACGAGCGAAAATTAAACCCTTCACTGCAAAGTACGAATCCTCAACCTCACTATTTAAGGGAAAAAATAAATATAGTTTTAGTTCATTAAGCATTACGGCTTGGTGGCGCTAGCCACCGCCCGATTTAAAGGGTACAGCTATATTCCTCCATCCATTCGTTCAACGACCATGGAAATGACGGGTAGACAGTGCAGTACACATATTTGCCTAGTCGCCGTACTTGCGGGTGGCGAATCGTACTTGCGGCTTCGTTTATTGCTGTGTTTCGATTTTGTTTTGAACGAAAGAACATACCCTTCTGAACTTAGTGACTTGATTCGAAATGGTAAGCCTAAAAGAATAAGGTTTCGAAGCACAAACGGTGAACATTTGCTAATTTATGTTTTCTTGAAAAAACAGCTCCAAGCCACACGAACACACACGGAGGCAGAAGCAGGCCAGAAGTACGAAGATTACACAAATGTGTGTATTACCCATCATTCGCATGCTCGCTGAAGGGCCGTGCATTGCAGCGCCCGTAGACACTAGCGCCAGAATTCCCTCTAGTGTATATTGGGAAACTCTATGCCCAGCACAACACTAATGTGTTAAGCTAGTGATCGCGTACAGCTTTCCACACACGCACGCATGCACACACGCCGAGAGAACCTGAGGTTGCCTGACCCACTGTAACCAAAAGCCACAGAACGCCACACGCGAAAAAATATGCCCAGAGAACCAGATTTAACTCTGCAGAGAACCTCAGGTTGCCTACCACTCTCCAAAAGCCATAGCTTTGTACGGATCCAAGCCAAATTGGGTGAAAATAGCGTTTGCGCTATTTTTACCGGGTCGTACCAGTCACTGCCCAAGGAGGATTAAAAATTGCTGGAGTCGAAATAATTGCGCAGAAGTGAAGCCGTTCCTCTGGCAAGATGGCGGTTGTGGCGGCCATCTTACTAGGGGCATAATCAAGTATCACCGTTCAGCGACCCTGCACTTCAGCTGTATCGTCAGCGGCCCTGCGCGTCGAGACACGCTGCTTACGCAACTCGTCGTACTCCTGACAGAGCTGGACAACGTCGGTGACAGTCTGTGGGTTCCTAGCGACGAGCACCTGGAAGGTATCGTCGTCAACTCCTTTGATTATGTGCATGATTTTCTCGTGTTCTGTTAGAGATGCATCTACGCGCTTGCAAAGAGACAAGACATCTTCGATGTAGCTTGTAAAGGTCTCGTCCCTGCGCTGCACTCGACTACATAGACACTGTTCCGCGCAAAGCCAGTGCACGGCGGGACGACCGAAGACCGCGGCGATGACGGTTTGAAGGCGGACCAGTTGGCGATTTCGCCTTCATGGTTCTTGAACAAGATGCTGGCCACATCAGCGAGGCAAAAGCGCACGTTCTTGAGCTTTTGCCTCGCTGGTCGCAGGCGTTCCATTTGTTGGAAGCGCTTACGATTTCATACTCGACGAGCCAGTCCTCGACGTCTTGTTCGTCGTTGCCGCGAAAAATTGGTGGGTCGCGTTGCCGAGGCACACCAGTACAGAAGACTGTCGTTGGTAGGACAGCTTGAGAAGGGCCAGGAGCAGTCATGGTGAACGGTGAGGGTAGCGCCCGATTGCGAAGTTCAAGGTTGACGGGAACCCCGGCTCCTCCCTGTTCTGGTGTCCAGCAGTAAACACGCAGCCTTGAAGCAACAATGAAGAAAAACCTTTATTTGTGGCAGCGTGCCGGTATATATATCGTGAGGCGGCTGCATTATCGCAGCCAAGCGGTACAGAACAGTGATAAGCAAAAGGCAGATACAAAAAGGCGCATGCGCAGGCAGCTAACACGATACACTCACCCTCTTGAAATATAGGTGTTGTACGTAGAGTAACTACCAATATATAATAACTACCAATAGGGATAGGATAGTTAAAATAGCGGAGTAGTTTTACAGAGATCTGTATAATGCCAGGGACAACCACGATTGCAATATAAGAACTAGCAGTAACCCAGGTGGCATCCCACTGGTAATGATAGAAGAAGTCAGAAAAGCCTTGGAGGGATTGCAAAGAGACAAAGGTTCTGGTGAGGATCAGATAGCATCATATGTGCTGAAAGACGGAAGACAGATAGTGTTAAAAAACTAGCCAACCTGTTTACGAAGTGTGTCCTGATGGGAAGAGTACCAAAATCTTAGTAGAATGCTAACATCCTAATACATAAGAAAAGAGATGACAAGGACTCGAAGAATTCCAGGCCGATTAGCTTGCCCTCCTTCGTATACATGCTATTTACAAAGGTGATCGCTAACAGAATTAAGACAACATTAGAATTCAGTCAACCAAAGGAACACGCAGGATTTCGGACAGGCTATTCAGCAATCGACTACATTCATTACATCAATCAGGTAATAGAGATATGTTCAAAATACAGACAGCCACTATAAATAGCCTTCATAGATTACAAGAAGCCGTTTGGTTCAGTTTAAATATCAGCAGTCATGCAGACACTGCGGAATGAGGGCGTCGACAATGCATATATAAACATCCCGCAAGAAATCTACCGGGCATCAACTGCGATTATAGGGCTTCATAAAGAAAGCAACTGAATACCAATCAAGAAGGGTGTAAGGCAGGGGGATATATTCTCCCCAATACTATTTACCACGTGCTTACAGGAGGTTTTCTGAGGCCTAGAATGGGAAGAGTTAGGGATAGAAGTTCATGGAAAGTACCTTAGTAACTTATGCTTCACCGATGACATTGCATTGCTGAGTAACTCAGGAGACGAATTGCAACTCACGGTTACAGAGTTAAACAAGGAGAACAGAAAAGTAGGTCTTAAATATAAATCTGCAGAAAACGGAAGTAATGTACAATAATCTCGAAAAAAACAGCGCTTCGAGATATGTAATTGTGCACTTGAAGTTTTAAAAGACTACGTCTGCTTAGTACAGGTAATAACCGCGAAGCCAAACCACGAGATTGAAGTAACTAGAAGTATAAGAGTAGGGTAGAGCACATTTGGCTAGCACTTTCAAATCATGACTAGTAGATGACCACTATTCCTGAAGAGGAAAGTATATAACAGCTGCATTTTGCCGGCACTCAGCTACGGAAAAGAAAGCTGATGATTTACAAATATGGTTCAGCTGAGGACGACACAGCAAGCGATGGAAAGGAAAATGATAGGTATAACCTTAAGACACAATAAGAGAGCAGGGTGGATTAGGGAACAAAAGGGGGTTAAGGATATCATAGTTGTAATAAAGAGGCAAGCTGCGATGGCATAGGGTTACAGCATACGCCTCGCATGCAGAAGGTCCGTGGTTCAAATCCCTGTGCCGCGCAGTTCCCAACCGGATAAAAAAAATCCGCGTGGTGATGGAACTGCATTACGAGGCCTGGGGTGTGGCCTCACCCCTGACCGGGAACGCACTCCCTCACCAGAGAAGGATTGGCCACCCTGGTGCTGCATCTGGCCACTACCTCCCACACGCATACGTCAAATAACTCACGGCCCTCAGTCCCCAGCAGCTTCGAAGCAACTGACCACGGTGGCGGTGAAATCTGCAACGCAGCAGAGGGTGCTAAGAATCTCTGGATCCGGACAGGCCGCCATTGGAACCTGAACTGGGCAACATTTAACACTAGAACCTTATCTAGTGAGGGAAGTCTAGCTGTACTGTTCGAGGAGCTAGAAGGTGTTAAATGGGATATAATAGGGCTCAGTGAGGTTAGGAGGAGAGATGAGGCCAATACGGTGCTACAGAATGGGCATGTCCTTTGCTATCGGGGCTTGGCTGACAGAAGAGAACTGGGAGTGGGGTTTCTAATTCACAGAAACATAGCTGGCAACATAGAGGAATACTATAGCATAAATGAAAGGGTGGTAGGTATCGTAATTAAAATGAATAAGAGATACAAGATGAAGGTGGTACAGGCCTACGCGCCTACATCCAGCCATGATGACGCTTCAGTTGAAAGCTTCTATGAAGACGTGGAATTGGCAATGAGTAAGGTAAAAACACAGTATACAAAACTGATGGGAGACTTTAATGCAAAGGTAGGGAAGAAGCAAGCGGGAGACCAGGCAGTAGAAGATCATGGCATCGGTACTAGAAACGCCAGAGGAGAGCTACTAGTAGAATTCGCAGAACGCAATAATTTACGGATTTTGAATACCTTCTACTGAAAACGAGGAAACCGCAAGTGAACATGGAGGAGTCCTAATGGCGAAAATAAGAACGAAATAGCCAGGCATCGTGCAGGATGTGGAAGTGGTTGGCAAGGTACGATGCAGTGATCATAGAGTGGTACGGTCTCGAATTCGCCTAGATTTGAGGAAGGAACGACAGAAACTGATACGCCAGAAGCCAATCAATGAGCTAGCACTGAGAGAAAAAGTACAGGAATTCAGAGTCTCGCTTCAGAACAGGTACTCGGCTCTTAGTGAGGAAACACACTTTAGCATAGATACAATGAATGATAATCTGACGAGTATCATTATGGAGTGTGCAGTGGAAGTTGGAGGCAGGGTAGTTAGACAGGACACTGGCAAGCTTTTCCAGGAAACGAAGAATCTCATTAATAAGCGTAAAATCATGAAAGTCTCAAGTACAACAGACAAAATAGAACTGGCACAGCTTTTGAAGTTGATTAATAGGCGTAAGGTATCCGATGTAAAAAGGTATAACATGGAGAGAATTGAACACGCTCTGAAAAACGTAGGAAGCGTCAAAGCAGTGAAGAGGAAACTTGGGATAGGCAAAAATCGGATATATGCACTAAGGGACAAAGAAGGCAAAATAACTACCAAAATAGATAGGATAGTTAAAATAGCGGAGGAGTTTTACAGAGATCTGTACAGTATCCGGGACAACCACGACTTTAATACTATAAGAACTAGCAGTAACCCAGATGACACCCCACCAGTAATGATAGAAAAAGTCAGAAAAGCTTTGGAGAGCATGCAAAGAGGCAAAGCTGCTGGTGAGGATCAGGTAACATCAGATCTGCTGAAAGATGGAGGACAAATTGTGTTAGAATAACTAGCCACCTTGTTTACGAGGTGTCTCCTGACGGGAAGGGTACCAGAGTCTTGGAAGAACGCTAACATCATCTTAATACATAAGAAATGAGATGACAAGAACTTGAAGAATTACAGGCCGATTAGCTTGCTCTCTCTAGTATACAAGCTATTTATAAAGGTAATTGCTAACAGAGTAAAGAAAACATTAGAATTCAATCAACCAAAGGAACAAGCAAGAATTCGAACAGGCTACTCAACAATCGACCACATTCATACTATCAATCAGGTAATAGAGAAATGCTCAGAATATAACGAACCACTATACATTGCCTTCACAGATTACGAGAAGGCGTTTGATTCAGTAGAAATATCAGCCGTCATGCAGACACTGCGGAATCAGGGCGTCGATGAAGTATATATAAACATTCGGGAAGAAATCTACAGGGGATCAACTGCTACCATAGTGCTTCATAAAAAAAGCAACAAAATACCAATCAAGAAGGGTGTAAGGCAGGGGGACACAATCTCCCCAATGCAATTTACCGCGTGCTTACAGGAGGTTTTCAGAAGCCTAGAATGGGAACAGTTAGGGAAAAGAGTTAATGAAGAGTACCTCAGTAACCTGCGCTTCGCCGAAGACATTGCATTGCTGAGTAACTGAGGGGACGAATTGCAACTCAAGATTATGGAGTTAGACAAGGAGAGCAGAAAGGTGGGTCTTAAAATGAATCTGCAGAAAACGAAAGTAATGTACAAAAACCTCGGAAAAAAGCAGCGCTTTGCGATAGGTAATAGTGCACTTGAAGTTGTAAAAGACTATGTCTACTTAGGGCAGGTAATACCCGCGAAGCCGAACCACGAGATTGAAGTAACCAGAAGAATAAGGATGGGGTGGAGCACATTTGGCAAGCGCTCTCAAATTATGACAGGTGGATTGCCACTATCCTTCAAGAGGAAGGTATATAACAGCTGTATCTTGCCGGTACTTAGCTACGGAGCAGAAACCTGGAGACTTACAAAGAGAGTTCAGCTTAAATTGAAGACGACGCAGCGAGCAATGGAAAGAAAATTGGTAGGTGTAACCTTGAGAGACAAGAAGAGAGCAGAGTGGATTAGGGAACAAACGGGGGTTAAGGATATCATAGTCGAAATCAAGAAGAGGAAATGGACATGGGCCGGGCATGTAGCGCATAGACAGGATAACCGCTGGTTGTTAAGGGTAACTAACTGGATTCCAAGAGAAGGCAAGCGGGTTAGGGGGAGACACAAGGTTAGGTGGACAGATGAGATTGAGAAGTTTGCGGGTATAAATTGGCAGCAGCAAGCACAGGACCGGGTTAACTGGCGGAACATGGGAAAGGCTTTTGTCCTGCAGTGGACGTAGTCAGGCTGCTGATGATGATGATTGATGATTATGGCGTCGAGAAAGTTTCAGACGCAGCTTGGCGAAAGATGCTTTATGAGGCAGGTCTGGCTACCGGCGAGTGGCGTGCGGGAGCTACTACTACTGCCACCGATCGTCATCGTCTTCTTAAGTAGCAGCAGAGCATCCGTTATTTAGATTCATGATAATATATATATATATATATATATATATTATGAGACCACTTAAGGTACGGCAGTAACGAGGTTGTCTTTTTAATCCAGACGCACGAGCCAGAGAGCCAGCCCGCGGGAAATACGATGATGATCACTACAATAGTTCGGTCATACAGATCAAGATGAAGTACATAGTCAGCGCTCACTCTATTTTCCCCCCTTCGCAAAAGAGGGCAGCAAGTTAGAAAGGGCTAGGACGCCGAATATATCGTTTCAGTCGAAAGACGTGGGCGATCTTGGTGTGGCGGCAAAGGCGATCAGGAGCCGCGTTGACAGGAGCAACGCGATAGTTGACTTCAAATGTTCGTTCCAGGACGGTGTATGGACCGAGATATCGGTGAAGGAATTTTTCGCAGAGCCCAGGTTCACGAACAGGTGTCCACAATAGGACTTCGTCGCCTGGGCAGAACACAACAACTCGACGCTTTGCATCAATGTCAATTTTTCTATTGTCCTGAATGGTAGCAGTGTTGGCGCGGGCGATTTCACGGCAGTGGGCGACGCGAGCGGCGAACTTTTCCGGGAGAGATGAAGATGGATTGGATGATGTGGACAAAAAGGTGGTGTTTAAACAAAAGTCGGTACACGGCCATACACGAGAAAAAGAAAGGCTGAAATTCGTCGTACGCTGTATGGCAGTATTATATGCGAACGTGACGAAAGGAAGTATAGTGTCCTAGTTTTTGTGATCCGGTTGCACGTACATAGAGATCACGCAGGACAAAGTTCGGTGAAAACGCTCAGTCAGACCATTAGTTTCTGGGTAATACGCTGATGTGGTCGTGTGGATGGTGTTAGAGGCCTGGAGGACTTCAGCAAGGACATGTGAAAGAAATGTCTTGCCATGATCACTAAGGAGCACACGCGGTACACCATGTCGTAAAATAATGGCGTGAAGAAAAAAATTGGCTACTTCAGAGGTAGCACCAGAAGAAAGAGCTGCCGTTTCCGCGTAGCGATTAAGGTGGTCTACGGCAGTAACAATCCAATGGTGACCGGCTGGCGTAATCGGAAGAGGTCCGTATAAGTCTATGCCCACAAGTTCAAAGGGAGTGGACGGGCATGGCAGTGGTTGCAAAAGCCCCGCGGGAAGAGACGTGATACGTTTTGGTGCTGGCATGACGCACAGGAAGCGACGTACTTGGCGACAGAAGTGGAGAGGCCAGGCCAAAAGCAGCGAGTCTTGAGGCGGTCGTAAGTCTTGTGGAACCCTAAGGGGCCAGCTGTCGAATCGTCATGAAACGCTTGTCGAACTTCCAGACGAAGTGAGCAAGGAATGACGGGAACCCATTCGTTACCGAGAGGATGGTAAATTTGCCGACATAATGTTCCATCTTGAAGCTTGAAACGGGCAAGTTGTCGTCTTAGGCAGCTGTTTGGAGCACGCGATAAGCCAGTGAGCCGATTGATGATTGTGCGGCAGTAGGTATCGGCATGTTCGAGCGAGGCGAGATCTGTGGACGAAAGAAGGTCCACCGAGGCAACTGTTTCGAATCAGCAGCCGTATGTTTGGTCACTTTGGTGGGCGGTGACGAACAGATGGAAGGTGATACTCCGGCGCTTTGCGAGAGCGGGCAATGTGACAAAGCGTCGGCATCTTGGTGCTCTCGACCAGACCTATATGTGACGCTGTAGTCATACTCTTGCAATCGTAGTACTCAACGGCCAAGGCACCCTGACAAATTTTAGACAGACGTTAACCAACACAGAGCATGATAGTCAGTCACTATTGTGAAATGCCGGCCGTATAAATAAGGGCGAAACTTTCGTACGGACCACACGATGGCGAGACCTTTTTGCTCAGTGATGCTGTAATTTCGCTCAGCAGGTGACAGAGTATGGCTCGCGTAGGCCATGACTTGTTCTTCGGAAGCATGGTTCCGCTGAAGAAGGAAAGCACCGATGCCAAGTCCACTTGCGTCAGTGTGTAGCACAGTAGGTGCTGCAGGGTCGGAATGGCGAAGCATTGGCTGCGATGTGAGGCATCGCTTGAGGGTGTGAAAAGTGGCTTCGCAGTCATCCGACCAGACAAAGGGTGCGCTCGTGGTCAGAAGTTTGTTCAGAGGAGCCACAATAGTAGCGAAATCACGTACAAAGCGGCGGAAATACGACGCCAAGACAAGGAAGCTGCGGAGGTCTTTGGGTGTGGTGTATGTAGGAAAGTGCAGTACCACGGCAACCTTGTCGTGATTGGGCTCAACGCCATGTTTACTGACGACGTGACCTAACACCTTGATGCTGTGACTGGCAAACCGACACTTCTTAGTGTTGAGCTGGAGACCGGCCCTAGCTAAACACGTGAGGACTTCGTCTAGCCATTCCAGGTGCTGTGAGAAGCTGGACGAAAAGATGACAATGTCGTCCAGGTAGCAAAGGCAGGTCTTCCATTTTGATCCCCGCAGTACCGTGTCTATCATCCGTTCGAATATGGCTGGGGCATTGCACAGGCCGAAAGGCATCGCATTGAATTCAAAGAGCCCATCTGGCGTAGCAAACGCAGTCTTCTCTTTATCAGACTCGTGCATTGGAATCTGCCAATAACCAAAGCGCAAGTATAGACCTGAAAAGTACTCGGCACCTTGTAATGTATCAAGAGCGTCGTCAATGCGAGGCATTGGGTAGACGTCCTTACGAGTAATTTTGTTGAGTGATCTGTAATCAACGCAAAACAGTACCGAGCCATCCTTTTTTTTTACTAGTACGACCGGAGAAGACCATGTGCTTGTCGAAGGCCTGATGACGTTGCGCGCGAGCATGTCATTGACTTGTTCTTCTATAAGCTTGCGTTCAGAAGCCGACACACGGTAAGGGCGGTCGCGAATGACACGGGATCTGTCGGTGTCGATACGATGGGCGGACACTGTTGTTTGACCCAGACCTTCGGAACAAACGTCAAAACAAGTTTTGTGCTCCATTAATAACGCTCGCAAGGCATCAGTTTGCGTTGGGTGCAGATGTTCACACAAAGTGGCCTTGAGAGCAGGAGATGCATCTTCCGCTGGCATACACTTTGAGAATGACGAAGCAGATGAACCAGTGACGACACAAATCGGTGCTTCTTCGGTAATGCTGGCAACAGTGGTCCCCTCTGGCAGAAGAAGTGGTTCTGGCGTCGTGTTGCAGGCTGTGATGCTTGCAGAACCACGGGAGAACCGCACTAAACAAGATGCGATGGTGATCCCTCGAAAAATGCAGCGCTGGCAAGGAACAACCACAGTGTCACCGTCTATAATGCCTCGTGACTTGATCGTAAGGACACGTTCTTGTCCGGGAGGCAGGAGGAAATCTGCAGCTGTCACAAGGTTGGGCGACGAAAGCTCGGCACCAGGAGAAAGCAAGTGTCCGTAATACGAATGAGGGGCCGACCACATGAAATTACAGCAGACGCCACTGAAAAGAAGTCCCAGCCTAAGATTATCTGATGAGCGCACGAAGACAGATGTGATGACGGATTCCATCGATGAGAACACGAGCAGTGCACAACCCGGTCGGGCAAATTGGACTGTCATTAGCGCCGCATAACATATGACCGGCATAAGGAGTTTGCACTTTACGCAGGCGAAAACACAATTCAAGATCAATTACCGAAATTGCGGCTCCAGTGTCTATAAGGGCGTCAACAAAAACACCTTCTACACAAACAGGCAGTAAATTAGCTGGACGAGACAGAGGAGTTGTAACGTTCCGACAAGTAGCAGTTTCCCCTCAAAAACTGCACCTTCTAGTTTTCCGAGTCCAGAGATATCGGAGCGGGACGCAGGGGTGATGACGTATGCCGAAACGGTGACGGAGAACGGCGGTGTGATGAACGAGAAGGATGAGGCCCAGCATGAGACCGTGGAGGGGAGGGCGACCGACGGGAGGTGGACGGAAACGGTGCGGGATCGTATTCATGGGGTCTCGGGGCAAAGTCTCTCTCGTAAGCTGGGTAACCACGTCGTTCATCCTGCTGACGGTGGCGGCAGAAACGGGATATATGACCCCTTATGCCGCAGTAGAAACAGATGGGGCGCGGAGGACGCCATGTAGAATAGTGGTGTGGCCTTGGCACTTGCGTTGTCATCGCAGCCACATGGTCGCATCTGACGTCCGCAGGAACGGTTGGAACTGGTGCAGGGGCCCGCGATGCAACTTCTACGTACGAAGGCACTGAGAAGCGCACAGGAGACGAGGCATGTTCAGCGCTTGTCATTGATGCCAGTTCGTCCTTGATTATCTCACGCAGGTTGGGAGGAGGCGTGCGGACAGACACAATGATTGGGTTGCCTGGAATAAGGCCGTGTAGTTCTTCTCTGACAATTGTGCAGATAAGGGCTCACAATTCATGCTCCCCGGTAAAGTGAGCGTCGCAGGAGGCGTGTGGAAGGCGCATGGAATGAAGCGCGTCCAGGCGTTGGCGTGTAGTGATGACGTCCCGGACGGTAGTTGGATTCTGGATCACGAGAGGATTGAAGGCGACAGATTTGATACCTTTCAGTAGATGTCGGATGCGAACGGCCTCCGTCATGTCATTTTGTGCTCGGTGACAGAGAGCCAGAATATCTTCAATGTAGAACGTATACGATTCGTTGTCCCCCTGGATGCGGGTAGCGAGCTTCTGTTTCGCTACCGCAGAGCATCCTGCAGACGTGCCAAATACCTGACGGAGATGCCCCGTGAAGGCCGACCAATTGGAGAAGTCGCTCTCGTGGTTGTAATACCTAGTTTTAGCGACGAAATCGAGGTAAAAAGGAACGTAGCGCAGTTTGTGCACCTCGTCCCAATAATTACAAACGCTGGTTCGATCATAACTGTCCAGCCATTCTTAGTTGCAAAGGCTGGAAAATACCGGAGGGTCTCGGTGAGAGGTGCTCACGGTGTAGTGAAGCCTAAGTGGCTGAGAAGGAGCGGTTGCAGCAGCAGACGCATTGGGTTCTGCCATCGCTGTTGCTTGCCGGCACAACCGTCGACCAGACCGGAGCTCCAGGGGTGACGGGTAGAGCAGGAGGACGTGGGAATCAAAGCACGCTCCACCACTTATGAGACCACGTCCAGTACGGCAGTAACCAGGTTATCTTTTTAATCCAGACGCACGAGCCAGAGAGCCAGCCCGCGTGACATACGATGATGATCACTAGAATGGTTTGGTCATACAGATGAAGATGAAGTACATAGTCAGCACTCACACACACACACTATATATATATATATATATATATATATATATATATATATATATATATATATATATATATATATATATATAGATATATATATATATATAGTTACGTGGGTTTATTGAGGTATACAGCGACCGGGAAGATAACAGCAGCAGCAGCAGGCAAAGCGTCAGGGAGCGAACAGCCGAGTGAGCCAGGCGAAGGCAATGCGCTTTCGCATGTGTCCATCCTCTTCCTCACAATAACCCTCGGTATCGAGAGGTAGTCATCCTGGCGACCTAGAGAGAGGTCAGACGGTCATAATACGGCTTGAGACGGTTAATGCAGACTGTTTCTCGCCCCCGACGACGAAGTTCGGAAGATGGCGTAACGGGTTCCACCACATAATTAACAGGAGAGGTCTGCGCAACCACGCGGTAGGGTCCGTAATATTTCGGAAGAAGCTTAGACGAAAGGCCGGGAGCAGCAACTGGCGGGACCTAAAGCCACACGAGAGAGTCGATGGTGAAAGGGTCAGGAGGGATGTCGGAGTCGCGACGCTGTTTTTAGCAACACTGTTGGTCGTAGGTGAAAGAATAAGCCAGTTGTCGGCATTTCTCGGCGTGGTGAGCCACCGCAGACAGAGGCTGGTAGTCGTCAACGTCTGGATGATAAGGCAGAATCGTATCAATGGTGCTAGTGGGTTTATGGCCGTATAGCAAGAAGAATGGTGAGAATCTGGTGGTGGCTTGAGGGGCGTGGTTGTAGGCGAATGCGACAAACGGAAGATTAAGTGTAACTTAGAAGTGTGGCAAGAATAAGATCCCAATTGCAGTGGTCTGACGCAACGTACATCGACAACATGTCACCCAGAGTTCGGTTAAGTCGTTCCGTTAATCGGAATTAAATCGTTCTGTGGGTGATATGCGGTAGTGGTGCGGTGAATATTTCTGCATTTGGATAGGAGTGATTGCAACACGTCTGAGAGAAATACACGGTCACGATCCCTGAGCAGTTTACGAGGGGCGCCATGGCGGAGAACAAAGCTGCGTAGAATAAACGAGGAAACGTACTTGGCTGTTGCGGCAGGTAATGCAGCGGTTTTGGCGTATCTTGTCAAGTGATCCACGGCGACGAAAATCCAGTGGTTGCCAGCGCCAGTGCATAGGAGAGGCCCGTACAAGTCAATGCCGACGTGATCAAATGGGTGGGTTGGGCAAGGAAGCGGCTGGAGAGGTGCTGTGGAGAGGTGGGAGACTGGTTTGTGTCGTTGGCAGGTGAGGCATGAGCAGACGTATGTGCAGACGAAGCTGTACACGCATTCACACTGAGCATTGCGGCCTCCGAAAGTGCTCCGAATCTGGTTCGGCGGCGGCGAAATTCGCCGAAAGGGCCCTCTCCACTCCGATCGCTCTCGGTACTCTCGGGCCGATTTTTGCGGCGTCTGCCACCGAATCGGTCACCGCGGACCAATAGGAGCGCTAGTAGAGGAATTTTGAAAAATGGCGGCCAAGCCCTACTCACTTGTTATGCCGCAGTGCACGTAACTGAATGTTGAAACCAATGGGAGTTTAACCTACTCTGTGCCTACTTCGCGTCCGTATTTCATGGAAGAGGTGACCGAGTTTGCTGTTGGCGTGACCGAGCTTGTTGCGGTCTTGCAGAGCACAATGAACCCACCAACGCCGCTGGCGTCGGTGGTTTTTCTGCTCTTCGTGCATTACAAGACAGCCACTTGCCAGCAAAGTGAGCAGTACTGTCTTTTCTTTCTTCTTGCGTACGAGAATTGTCGAAGTATACACCACTAAATAGCGTAGTAGCGTTTGAGAGCCGCGACAACAACCGGGTGACAGCGCATCCATCCCGCGTTCGCCCCGTAGTAGATGGCATATTCGGCGGCACGGGGCGCGTCCAGTGCGAACGACGCTGTGTTTCGGTGGCAGGGGAATTTCGGTCGCTATAGAAAGCGAATGTCTCAGTGTGAACAAGGCATTAGCAAACCGTGACAACAACCAGGTGACAGCGTATCCATCCCGCGTTCGCCCCGCGGTAGATGGCATATTCGGCGGCGCGGGGCGCGTCCAGTGCGAACGACGCTGCGTTTCGGCGGCAGGGGAATTTCTGTCGCTGTAGAAAGTGGATGTTTCAGTGTGAACGGATGTTTCAGGGTGTTTCAGGATGTTTCAGCGGATGTTTCCGGGTGGCTAGAATGGAGAGGTGTGAAAAGCGAGCCGTGTTTCCCTTGCCGAGCGGCGCCGCGGTGTGCGAGATCTCCGCTAGGTCGTGATTTAGCGCGGTGATCGAAGGCGCTGCTGTTAGCACGGCTACTAGCGCGGTGGAGACGGCTGCAGGTGCAGTGTAGGCCGGGGGAGGCTGCTGGTCACTCGCTGCAAGTACTTCTCAGCATCGCTTGTGTTCCACATGGTGCGACAACTTTGTTGTGTTTTCCCTTAAAAGAATAAATGGCTCCTACAAAGAAGAAAAAAAAACGCTGCGGACTTTTTTTTTCGTGGGTGCAACGCGGGATACAGATCGTGCACTGAAAATTTTACCCTTTTTTGTGCGCTCTGGCATGCAAAGACAGGTTAGCAAAAAGAGAGCGCACCATCGCAAGGGCGGACAAAGTGCTCCATGAAAATACCACCATCAGCGAAAAACATTTTGATGCATGGTAAATGTATTGAATTTAAGGGCAGAAAAGACTTGTGTGCATGTGTGCAAGGCATCGGCAAGTGGAGATATTGAACACTTTGTGGTGCTCTTAACACCTCGGCCATTGCTTTTTGATAAATACATTTATTTACCTGAAAATTATGTCTTCTCACTTGGTTTTAGATTCAGTGCGTGAGAATTCGTGCATATTGTGGAAGGACAGCAAGAATTCAGCGTGACAAGATTAGTTTAAGAGATGATGCTGTACCGACCTAATTTCCAAGCCTGCCCAAATAAATATCGAAGAGTTTGCCTAAAGAACGAAAAATACGAAATGCTGCTTTATCGGACTACGTACCACCAAAGAAGTGACTCGATAACCCTAGCACGTTGGAGGATTGCCCAAATGACTCGACGAGCTGCCAAGGCAGGCGACTAGAGATTAGGATCTAAGGGGACTTCTGTATCCATCGGAATCTCTGTGAAACCTGGCAGAGACAATGGAAACCAAGTTGACACATGCGTTTAGCGCAGTGTGCGTGCATTCGAATGTAGTAGCCAGTCCTCTGCGATCTCAAAGCAGTTTCCAGAAATTAGCTGCGTTGAACATTGCAAATAGTTGAACAAAGAAGTGGTCATATTATTTTGCGTGACGAGAGTTCTTTTATTAAAGGTCTGAACCAAGCAATAAGCGAGAAAAATGTGAAGCGATTGAAGCCCAGTGTCACGTAAAAAAATGTCCGTTAATGATTTACTGTAATAAATTTTGTTGCAGCCATAAAACTAAGCATTGACTCATTTTCTACACATGTTTCAGAATACTGCCTCAAGCGTAATACAAGTCCAGCATTGAGAAAATAGCAATGCGTCACTGCACTCGGTAATTCGCACTGTCCAACCAGATTTACCAGCAAACGTCACAATCTATCGCGGGTTAGCACAAGGTTTTGACAAACTAACATCGTCAAAAATACCACGGTCCACTAGAGCAAGCTTTTTTTTTTACTCCGTTAAGACGTAGTGCAATGTTATAGAAAATAAAATCGTTTTGGTTTCACTAAGCATACAAAGAGTGGTGCTGTCGGAATGACGCTCCGTCGAAAACTTCGCTCTAATGGAATGTTCGTTCAGCGAAATATGCGTGTATTCATATTAGGTGAAATCGCTGTTTGATATTTACTTTGAAAAAAAAACTCTTGTACTGGCGAAAAACTCAAAACGACCATCGCGGGTACATTGAACGAAGAAACTGGCTGTGCCTCTGACTACAGCGCCACCGCTGCAAGCTTACGAGCGGGAGCCACCTTGGAGTGGCCGGTTTTCACACCTCCCAATTCTAGCCACCCTGATTCCGTGCCAATAGGCAATAATAGCATAGGCGAAGGCGCGGATGGATGGATAGATGGATGTGGCTGTACCCTTTAGATCGGGCGGCAGCTAACGCCACCTAGCCGGAATACTTAGTGAACTAACCAGTAGTTTTTTTTTTCTTTTTTTTTCCTTTAAATAGTGAAGTTGAGGACTGGTACTTTGCAGTGAAGGGTTTGATTTTCACTCGTGTCTTGACTTTAGCCACCAATCAGATAACCTTGCTTAAAGACTATTTTACCTTCTCTGTCCCTAAACCCCAGTGCTTTGATAAACTCTGCGCCATCATCCTGAACGATAGGGTGAAGCCCTTCACAGAACATTATCAAGTGTTCGGCAGTTTCCTCCTCCTCTCCACATGCACTGCATACCGTGTCTACCCCTTCGTATTTGGCCCGATATGTCTTGGTTCGCAATACTCCTGTCATGGCCTCAAATAATAGAGAACTACCCTGAGTATTATCATAGATCATTTCCTTGGCAATTTCCTGCTTAAAAGTTCGATAGATCTCTAGTGCAGATTTCTTATTCATGCCGATTCTCCACATGTCAGTCTCCGTTTCCTTCGCTTTTTCTTAGCCGATAGTTCTTTTTGGTTTGTCCACCTGCTGTTTTCTAAGTATTTACCCGACAATTTTCTGGTTCGCTTCCTCCAATGTGTATCGACATTCTTCATGTACAAGTAGCTGAAAACCTTCCTAGCCCAACGCTCCTCCCCCATTTCCCTCAATCGCTTCTCAAATTTTATATTCCTGCTAGCATCCCTGCCCTCAAATGATGTCCATCCCATATCACCTTGTACTCCCTGATTAGGTGTATTCCCGTGAGCTCCTAAAGCAAGCCTACCTATTCTACGTTGCTTAATTTCTAATCTGACTTGAACTTCTGATCTCATGCACAAGACCGCATTGCCGAACGTCAGCTCACGAACCATGACCCCTTTCCATATTCCTCTAATAACATCATACCTATTGTAATTCCACAGTGCCCTATTTTGCATCACTGCTGCATTCTTGTTACCCTGACTCGTCACGTATATTTCTTGTTCCCTCAGATACTCAGTGCCATTGCTTATCCATACGCCCAGATATTTGTATTTATCTGTTATCTCTAGCGTGACTTCCTGTATTCTAAGCTCACAACATTCATTATCATTAAAAATCATGACTGCTGATTTTTCCTTACTGAATCTGAAATCTAACCTATCTCCCTCATTACCGCAGATGTCCATCAATCTCTGCAAATCTTCCTTGTTGTCGGCCATTAGCACTATATCATCTGCGTACATTGATGCTGGTAGTGCCTGATCAATGAGTTTTCCTTGTTTGAACAATTAGAGGTTGAAGCCCAGTCCACTTCCTTCTAAATTGGCCTTTAATCCATGTAGGTACGTCATGAATAACAAGGGTGACAGAGGACACCCCTGCCTAAGCCCCCGTTTTACGTCTGTAGGCTTGGATACCAGTTTCCCCACTTTATAACTGCCTTGTTACCTTTATAGATATCCTTTAAAAAATGAGTGGCTCCATCTTCCACACCTAGTGTGTCCAGTATTCCCCACAAGTCCTCTTGAACCACGCTATCGTATGCTCCCTTGATATCCAAAAAACGCTAACTACTGGGGCAAGTGTTTCTTTTCTGCTATTTCGATGCAATGCGTCAGTGAGAACACATTGTTTTCCAACCTCCTGTGTTTCCGAAACCCCTTCTGCGGTTCCACAGTACCCTTCATCCTCTATCCATGCCTGCAGTCTTTCCTTTATAACCTGCATCACCAGCCTGTAGACCACTGATGTCACTGTTATAGGACGGTAGTTGTTTATGTCAGCTTTGTCCCCCTTTCCTTTATATATCATGCTCATCCTGCTAAGTTTCCATCCATCGGGGACTTCACCATCGATTATTGTTCTGCTCACTGCCTCTCACAAAGTCTGTTTAGACTTCGGACCCAAGGTCTTTATCAGCATAATTAGAATGCCATTTGGGCCTGTTGATGTACTACTCAGAACCCTCTTCTCAGCCCTTTCCCACTCTCTTTGTGAAATTGGAGCCATTGCGCCACTTGATCCATCCTTGTCTATTGTGGTACATAAGGCACTTCTTTGTTGAAATTTTTCTGTCACCCTTGTTCTTATATATACAATAGCTTCGTCCCCTTCTAGCCTATAGCACCTTGAGCTGTAGTCATAAACCTCTGCTCTAGGTTTGTTTCATTTCGTAGGGAGTTTAAATAGTTCCGAAATTTCGCAGCTGCCTTTTTGTCCTTTTTATGTACTTCTGCCAGCCACTGAGCACCCTTTCTTCTAATCTTTTCATTGATCAGGAGGTATGCTTCCCTTCTAGGGCTTAGAAAGATTTCCCATTTTCTTTCAACATCATCTGTCGGTTCACCCCGTTGCTTAGCATGTCTGTGTTCCCTAGAGGCTTCCTGACGTTTTGCTATGGCTCTCAATTACCTTCCTCATCCCACCAACTTTTGGGCTTGTGTCCTTTTCCGGGGTGACTTGTCACGTGCCTTAGCAAGCTCTAGCTCAAACAGTCTAATTATATTTGTGTATGTCCACACAGTTTTATTGTCCTCAGTGATTAATTTATCAGTTTGTTTAGTAGCAATTGCTACTTGCCTATCTGAATGAAAATTTTCCTGTAGTTGCTCATCTTGTCTTCTTCCCACTTTCACTGCTCTTCCAAAACTTAGCTTGATACGTTTGTGATAACTACCCAGACTCCTGGAGCTACCTTCATCTATGTGCATTCCCCTAAGCTTATCATACATACCATGTGACATCAGTGCGTAATCTATCGTCGACTGCAGCCTTCCTACCTCCCATGTTATTTGCCCTTCACACTTCTCAGTACTGTTGCAAATGATCAAATCACGCCTTTAACACATATCTATGCTCATTTTGCCTGTTGAGTCAGTATGCCCGTCTATATCTTCTATGTGCGCATTCATATCACATAGTATAGTTATCTCGCACTCTCCTCCTAATTCCTCAACGTCCTTTGATACACACACGACTATTGCCTGGTTTTCCTCTTTCACCTTTGCTCCCGTCTAGAAGTACACCAAACCAAGGAGCGTCATTTGCCCTGCCACTTTCCCTCTCAGCCATAAATGTCCCTTGCACTCCTGCTTGTCCCTTTGCCACTCTGTATTTTTATATGGCGGCGACCAGCGTCACTTATCGGGACGCACCTCCACTCCAAAATACATATGTGTAGCTGTGCCGTGCCGTCCCTTAACGTCCGTGCTTGTTTTACTTCCGTCTACCGCTTCGAGAGCTTCCAAAGACAGCATCAGATGCGTTTTCTTGTCATTATGTATCAGTGTTCAGCAAATTGGCATGAACGAAAGCATTTCGCTTATTGTCGTGCCACCCAGCAAATTTTATCGCGGTCAGGCTTGAACTGAGCTGTGTGTTCATTCATGGTCACTACTAATCGTGATCTGCGCACTGTGATGTAGCTCCCGGATCGCGATTAAAATAATCTGCTGTGCCAAACTCGATCCGGATTATTTCGAACCGAGTAGCAGCAGTGATTGTATATCGTGATCAAAAAATGCGGTCCAGGTCAGCCCTGATCGTTATCAAAAGTGCCCCGTGCCTGTGATTGTAATGCGAGAAGTTCATAGGGCACGTGAACTATATGTAATGGCAGAAAAAAAAGCAAAAACTGAGCATGTCTTTGGATGTGAGCTGGTAACCTAAAATAATTGCAACTGCCTGTTACGCCAAACTGCTAGCGTGTGAACATACAGTGACAAGAATACATCTTCATGGAGGAGAATTAATGTTGTGAGTATAGCAAGGCTGCTTTCGTTCATGTTAAGGACGTAGGTTGGTCAGTGGTGGGAATGAATAATGTACGCTGGATTCGACCCCCAACAGCCCACTGTTCAACTGCCCCCGCACTAATTACGCAGCGTGTTCAGTTGTAAACACACGTCCCGAAGTCCAGAGCGCAAGCTTGCCTCGTTCAGATTCACTAGTTGTTTCAAGTGCATATACTTGCAAAGAGTTCGCCAACGCGATCGACTTCAGAAATTGCGAGGCCCTTCAGATAAAGCAACAGAGCAACCAGCAATCTCGATACGTTCGATGTTCGTAAAAACCGGAACAGACGGAGAGCGACAGCGTGACAGGAGTACACGATCATACACACCTCGCCGGCAAGACACCATCCGCGCGCACACGAACTTCAAGAACAACACACGCGCTATCAAGCAACAGGCTTTCCTGGGGATAAACAACTCAATACGTGTTCCTAAATAGTGCACTTAGGCGATCTTTACGGAGCAAGCGGGGCGAAAGCTTCCCCTGATTCAAGTTACCCACATGGATTCTGTGAGACAACAAATGCTCGTTTTCAAAAAGTGCTAATGGAATTATTCAAAGCATGCTTAAAGTAAGTATTATGTGTATTCTCAAATAAAAGTTTACATTTTCTGGTCGAATTATTTCTGCTTTTTGCCAAAGATTAATGTAACAACCCATTTCAGATAAATTTTTTTTGTTAGCATTCTGTCGCTATACCGGCTTTGCAAACGTCTATGTAGATAGTGATCACTTCCTTCCTCCGATGAATCTGTCGTGTATTTCATAAAGCATTTTATTGTGTAGCCACAGCGTTGGATGGCTTTAAGCTCTCCCATAGTAGAGTCATAGAGAAAGAAGAAGACAAGAGAGGACACTCCGCGAAACCTGGCCTCAGGAAGTGCGTCACGACTACGTAACGAACTAATGCTCTCACCAAACGTCAGAGGACGTAAGCGCAAAAAAACAGTTATAATCAATGCAACAGAATTGTTTTCACAAAATAATATTTTAACGCCCAAATTTGGTATGTTCTTTATACATAAAAACAATTTATTTAACACACCTTACACGTTTATTTTTCTTCAGCCGTACTGTCATAAACACCATCCACCCAGCGACAAGCCCATGCATTACTGTCAGCGAGAAGCTTTCGTCGCTTTCGTCAACGTCGGCTGCGTCGGCGTTTTCGTGCGTGAGATAACAGGTGAGGCACGTTTTCAAGCGAAGCTTGTTGAATGACATGTTGTTGGTCTTTTTGGGTCATTTTTTTAGAAAACGGTTACACCTGCGCGAATAAGTCACCATGCAACAAACATAGAAAGATGCACACACACACGTTGCGCTTCGTGTGTGCGAGTTTGTTTCTTACGTGGCGTCTCATTCACGCAGTTGCAACCTTTTTCTGAAGCTTGTAAGGACTGGGAGGTTCGCTAAAAAGAAAGTTTGTGGCTCTATGCGGCGGCTAGACGGGAACATCGTGTAACGTATGCAGTATAGCAAAGGCGGCACGGCGTCAAGCCGAGGCGACGCGTGCTGCGTCTGCCACGGACGCGAGCGTCTGTGCGCTGAGCATAGCTGGGCAGCTAGGTCATAGGCTCGGTGGCTCGGTGCAAAATATTGAGAAGCGTTTGCTGGGCTTCGCATGCTTCACGACGCGTTTCCCGATGGCTCGGAACACGAATAATTCTTGGTGTGCCGGAGGCAAATCTGGACTAGCCAAGTGGCCATCATCTTCGTTTCTTCGCTAGCCTTGTGCCACTAGTGCAAGCTGCTCACAAATTTTTTTGACGTTTCTAATATAAATTTACCGCACAAATTTCAACTACAATTTTTCTTCCCAATGTACTGCTGATACTGCGTACGTACGAAGGTGTTCTAAAGTTCCCAGGCCGCGATACCATTGCAATACAAGGGATAGCGGCCTGGAAACTTCTGAAAATCTTTGTACGTGGTCTTGACGTATATCTTTGTAAGTCAGAGTTTTATGGGTCAGAGATGTATCAATGGTTTTGTATTGTGCATCAATTAGCTAATCATTCAAAGGGGTTTGTTGGTACACTTATGACGTGCACATATCTTTTTCGTAATTTGACAGCGAAGCATCCACTTACTAACATTTTCAGACCGCGCTGATGCCATGCCGTCCGGCGGTCCAAGCTACGGCAGCTACTGCTGTGTATCGTGGTGCTTCAACAATGGCAGAACCCACAAGAAGCCTGGGACGAGTTTCCTCCGCATACCACGGGACGGCAGGTGTGTTAAAGCTTTTGTATGGTTTGCATGTCTTTAGGCTTACTGTTCGTACTTGCTCAGTGAGGGTAACAATAAAAAATCACTATTCAAGCACTTCCCCTTTCAGCTGATAGTTCATTGCCAATGCAGGATGAAAGCATGGATGCTGTATGCTGGACGCGATGATCTCCTGAGTAAGCCGGCCAGCCTATTGTACGCAACGTACAGGGTTTGTAGCGACCATTTTACTGCTCAAAGTTTCATGGACCCTGGGCACACAAGGCTTACAAGAATGGCTGTTCCCAGTGTGCAACCAGCTGCGCCATGTAAGTGATTGACTGAAACTCAAATATGTGCAATAGCAGCCATTTGTATTGAATCAGTGGCGACAGTAAACGCGAATATCTCTGTAGCCAATGGAGAAACCTCACTATAGAAGTAACACTTGGAAAGTCTTAAATTTTGTAATTTGTGGGCTATTACCTTCCTAACAGCAGCTTTACATTTCTGTCGTTTTTTGATGCTCTTGACCTGCGCAACTTGTTTTGAAAGACTTTGAAGGGCTATTTCACGTTATCTTCAAGCCTGAGTGCACATGTACATATACCTTTCATCGGTGAAAGCTGGCACTGTTGATAATTCCAAAAATCACAAATTACTTGTTTCCTAGTTGGTGCCTTCTCTTTTCTTCCACGTTCGACCAATTTATGCGTTTGAAAGAGCTGTTTAAGTTTCCCCATGTGACAAGCTTTGTAACTTGTACCAACTGCACATATATGCACGTTCTCCGAGCGTTGCTTCAAATAGTGACTGTGACATGACTGCAGAAGCTGCACTGCAAAGTGTGGATGAGCTTCAGTTTGTGTTATTTTAAGCCCTTACTGACACATTGTCGTAATTTCATTTCTTCAGGACCTGCGGTAGAGGCTTCAAAAAGCGGCTCCCACACATTGAGGTGCCCCGATGAGCAGGGTGCGTTCAGTGTCGCGATTTCTTTTTTTTTTACCCAAATTGATTGTTGGTCAAACCTTTGCAGGTGGCAGCTCCCTTGTAGCTGGTGAAAGGATTTCTGCTGACTTCTTCTTGCCGGAGAAAACCTTAACCAGTCGTTCAGCTGTCACAAAAGGAACTTGTGTGACCGGTAAGTTGTATGTTCACTTCAACACCAGAGTGGATTGATATAGAGACTTCCGCAGGCCGCTCGCAAGATTGTTCCGACAGCACTGTCCGAGGCACTGAACAAGCTTCACAAGACCCTCCAGAAGATGTCTCCGCCAACAGCTCCACGCCTGAGTGCCCTAGAGAAAATTGTGACTATGCTTTTATTGCAGCTGTTTTTAATGTGCTATTTTATGTTTAGGACATTCTGAGGAAACTATCCTCAAAAGGACACTACGTGTGCACTTACAAAATGTAAGGGTGGGCTCTCAGTGATTTTCATTTTTTTGTGCATTGTCAACATTGTGAATGGTTTGTTTTTAGGTAGTGGAATCGAAAACTTTGCACCACAAAAAGTTGTGCACCTTGGGTCTGAAAGAGCGAGGAAAGTGCTCGTATGAGATTAGTTGTTCATCGCTTTTACATTCATTTTTTTGTTTATTGCAGTGCGTTCCTGTGTGCCAGTGACAATGTCTCCATCAATGAAGTACAAGCAAACCATTGAACATCTGCAAGCCAAAGTAGCAGCACAGCGGACCCACCAGTATTTCACAATGCTCAAAGCATACCACGTCCCCAGCAAACTTTTTGGGAATCTCACTGTGCCATCAGAAGCAGCTTTTGCATACGTACAACAACTTGAATCTCACTTTCTTGCCATGATTGAGGCCACTGCACATCACCTGAAAGTGTGCGATATTTTGTATCACCACCTGTCAAGTGTTGGCGATTTTCATTTTTGCTCTGCTGGGTGTCGCGCGAAGTTTCTGAAAATGTTTTGCCGGGTTCGTTTATGTTGGCATGTGCGTTTTGTGAACAGAAACTTAGATAGGGTTAGGTTCCAGTCTTCAATCTCAGGCATACAGCTTGACAAGTTCAAAGGTTAGCAATTAGCGGCGGGTTTACACTAAAGTATTCGAGTTGAGCCGAATCCTGCAATAGCTCTGTTATGTTATTACTTCGTTACAGCAGACTTCATTATGGTCTTATATGCTTATATTCAGTTCAACTGGACGAACCACTCCTTCGACTCCTTTGTTGCATACATTGTTTAGGTTACCCGCTATGAGGAGTAGGGACACTGTGTATTCGCTCGAATTGATTTGCATAACCTTAAAAAGAATGTTGGGTATCCTGTCTGTATTTTTGTAGCAAATGCGGGCGAACTGTACGCTTTACTGTGGGTCGCTTGGTCACTGTGTATGCTTTATCTCTCCAGCTCAAGTAATATATCGATAACAAAACCGCTTGTTGAAATGTCTTCGAGCGGGTAAGGAACACAGTATGAAGTGGGCACGGTTCACGTTATCACGCTTTTTGTATTTTAGCTTCTCATCAACCTCCTCATCTCGCCCATCAAAATTTTCAAAAGAATACCCAAACTTGTAGCGTTTGACGGGGCTGCGGACGCTGCCATTTTATTTTTATATAGCTTGTGAGTGATAACGTACGATGTAGAGCCTTTGTGAAAAATAATAAGCCAAAGTGGTTTCCTTCTGCTATTTATTAGCCCTGTAATACCGCTCTCGTAGCACCTATTAAGGTCCACAATTTCGGATAAGTGATGACAACAAAATATTTTAGCTCGCAAGCGTCACAGCAACACCCAGACGCAAATCGCTTGGGATCTTAAGTTTTTGATGAAGGCGACGCATAAGAAGAGCCACAAGACCTGCCAGTGTTGTAGCATAAAGTTTGTCTTTCACGTAGTGAGCAAGCTGCAAAGCCCTACCTTTCTGAGGACAAGCAGGCATCAAGTCTGCTTTTTTTTCATTTTGGACTAGCTGTTCTTAAGCACAGCCAGCACACTGCACCTTTGCCTTTCTGCTATATTGCGTCGTGTGGTTTCTGTGCGCTCTTTTTTTCTATGCATTATTTCAGTTATCCCCAGGCCTGATTCGCGACTTCATTGCTGTGTATATGTCACTTCTTCCTTCTTCATCAGCATTGTGGGCTGTGTTTTTGCCATAGATCCTTACTTACCCACTGGCCCGGTGTGTCATACTTCACCAGCTTTTCGGCTTCTGCCAACTCTAGCGATGTGTGCGTTGTCTGTGTTCTCTCTGTATTTGTTACAATTTATTTGTAAGGCGAGATGCATTTGTTGTCTACCTTTGTCATATTGTGCTTTTCATATTCTCAGACTCTACCTTGCCTTTGAATAAAACAATGCGGATACTCTGTCTCTTTGACTGATATATACATTGATCACTTGTTCCAAAAGAAAAACACAAGCGCGATGAATAAAACCGTAGTGAATTATCATTACCTGCATCTCTCTTTATTATAACTTAATCGAAATAAAAATTACGTCACGACCGATTCGCACGAACCACTGAAATAAACAAAACAAGGAATCGCTGAATCAAAACGACCTACAAAAACTATCCATTTGGGCGATGAAAAGTGGTCTAAAATCATGAACTTTCGTCATAGCCAAACGTCGGTAACGCAAAGTAATTCAAAATTTGCGCCAGTGAAACCGAAACAGGAAGCGCACGCCACTTGCTCTCACAACCACCAGGTGTGCTAGGGTCGATTGGGCCGCTGTGGTCTAACCTTTTTTTTTTTATTTCTCTATGGTAGAGTACCTACAGTATTCTAAATCGTTACCCACTTTTTCTAAACACTCTTCAGTGTGAGGCCCACGGGACGATAGTTATTGCGCGAGAACAAAACGACGACACAGAGACAAGAAGGACACGAAAGACACCTTCTTGTCTCTGTGTCGTCGTTTTGTTCTCGCGCAATAACTATCGTCATGCCATACCAACTAGCCCAAGCTGCCACACTCCCACGGGACGGCCTAGTTGACCTAATGCTCTCCCATAGTAGAGTACCAAGTACTCTAAATCGGTCACCAGTTTATTTTTTTTTCTAAACACGCGATGGTCATGCATTTTATGGCTGTATTAGACGGAATGGCTTTGTCCTATCATCCTTCAAGCTGCACGTTTTGTGTATTTATGGGCCAGCTCAAGCAGCGATGTTTAACAATTCTTTCTGAGACTTGGACGTGTATTTTGTAGTTTTGCGACTCGTATAATCTGACTGTGTTCCGTAAGTTGCCGTGATGCCAACCCTAGAGATTTATCTTTAGATCTGCAATTTTTTCACCTCATTTAGAGATCTATCGTCTTTTTTGTTGAATCTAGGGAATTTCATAAGGCTGTGGAAGTGTCACATTTCACGGCCTGATTAAAGGCATTACTAAGTGACCACTCTTTTTCAACTAGAAAGGCAGTAAAAATGATAATTTAGGCTATGTCGTTTTTTTTAATTTAAGGTAGCGTTGGGGTTCTTATGAGTTGTGTGAAGGGGATAGCAATTTTGTAATGTGAGATTGTTATAGTCTGATATTGCGGAAAATTAAGCTATGTAGCCGTAAGAGTTGAGCACACGCATACAATGAGCTCCCTGAGTGAGTGCTGCACTGCGAAACAAAGGTAAATTTTGTCTTGTAGTGAATATAAACACATGTCAAGATTACGCTGACTGCGTGCCTTCACCGAATGAAGTCTCCATGTGAAATACCTAGGAATATTATAGAAGGACAGAGCGAAATAAGAAACTGAGCGTAAAAGTTACGAATACATTTGGCCGAACGTGTAGCTGATCGAAAGTGCAGAGGAAAGGCGTAGCTATATCATGCAGCCAGGAATAATTGTTACGGAGGGTTTAACGTCCCAAAACCACCATGTGATCATCAGAGACGCCGTAGTGGAGGGCTCCGGAAATTTCGACCACCTGGGGTTCTTTAACGTGCACCCACATCCGTAACCCTCAGTGTGGCCACGGTGGCGGTGAACACGCCACCATGGCCACACTGAGGGTCATTGTGGAAAGCGGAGCACGGATCGCGACAAAGATGGCGGGGTGCGACCAATAACCATGTGCGGCCATCGGTGTGGTAGTTACGGCGGTAAAAACGACCATCGCGGATAGCGTAATGCTGCACTTGGCGACGTAGCACTCGTGTAGCCGGGGTGGTCAGGTGGCTTGACAAAAAGTTTAGAATTGTGGCGATCCATGGGTCATTTCGTTGCTCCGAGGTCATGACCAAGATGTCAAGTTGCGAAATATCGTGATTGTGACTAGATGCGCTGGCGTCTGAAATGAATGGGAAGCGTGACAGGACGTCAGCATCAGAGTGTTGTTGGCCAGAACGATATACGACACGGATGTCGTATTCCTGGAGTCGGAAGGCCCACCGAGCATGGCGACCTGACGGGTTCTTGAGGTTTGACAACCAACACAGACTATGGTGATCTGTTATTACGTCAAAAGGACGAGCGTAAAGATGGGAGCGAAACTTCTGTAGAGCCCATGTGATGGCCAGGCACTCTTTTTCGGTTACGGTGTAATTGGTCTCAGGTTTTGTGAGTGCATGACGGTGTTGGCATCGTCACGTTGTGCGATCGCAGCACCAAGGCCGACACCACTAGCCTCAGTGTGAATTTCAGTGTGTGCGCTCAGAGCGAAGTGACGCAAAATTGGTGGAGACGTAAGCAGGCGTCTAAGTGTCGTAAAGGCATCGTCACAACCTTCTGACCAGGTAGATAGTTCGTTGTCGGCTTGGAGGAGTGCATTGAGAGGTGCGATGACAGTAGCAAAATTTTGAACGAAGCGCCGAAAATAGGAGCATAGGACAATGAAGGGGCGCAGTGCTTTCAGGATAGGCTTCGGGAACTCGGATACGGCTCGAAGTTTAGCAGGATCGAAAAGAATGCCTTTTTGGAGACGACGTGGCCTAGTATAGTTAGTTTTGTAGTGGCGAATAGGCACTTTTTCAAGTTAAGCTGGAGACTGGCATTTTGGACACAGGTCAAAACTTGATGGAACCGTTGTAGATGGGTCGGGAAATCTGGCGCAAAGACGACAATATGATCTAAATAGCAGAGGCAAGTGTGCCACTTCAAGCCGCGTAAGATGCCGTCCATCATGCGTTCAAAGGTGGCGGGCGCGTTACAGAGACCGAATGGTATTACAGTGAATTCGTGCAATTCATCTGCTGTTACAAATGCGGTTTTCGAGTGGTCAGTCCCAGCCATGGGCACTTGCCAGTAGCCAGAGCGGAGATCCAAGGAAGAAAAGAACTCAGCTCTTTGCAAGCAGTCGCGAATGCGACGCCAATTCGTGGCAGCGGGTACAAATCCTTTCGGGTAATCTTGTTAAGCCAGCGATAATCGACGCAAAATCTTATTGTGCCATCTTACTTCCGAACAAGGACGACAGGTGATGCCCAAGGACTGTTGGAAGGATGAATGACACCACGTTTACGTAAGTCATTTACCTGGTCATCGATAAGGCGCCTTTCACACGCCGATACTCGGTAAGGATGCTGTCGAATGGGCGCATGGCTTCCGGTGTCGATAGTATGCGAAACAGTCGTTGTGCGGCCGAGTGCCCTTGCTTGGCAGTCAAAAGAGGAAAAGGATTCGTCGAGCAAGCGAAGAAGTTGGTCTCGTTGTGTCGTCGTAAGGTCGCTGGCTATAGCTGGTGTGAAAGATCGCGGTAGTGGCCGAGGAGTTGATGTCTAGAGGGTTGCAATATCAGTGAGCTTCATCAATTTACCAAGTCCCGAGCCAGTGAGCTTCATCGATTTACAGGTCCCGGCCGGCGTATTCGTTTTTCACGGGGATCAACCGGAAGCTCCGCCCGTAAGGTCGTAAGGTCGCTGGCTATAGCTGGTGTAAAAGATAGCGGTAGTGGCCGAGAAGTTGATGTCTCGAGTGTGGCAATATCAGTGGGGGTCGTCCATGGTGTCGAATATCGAAGATGACGCCAGCGACTTGGCTTTGCCTAGGGTTTCCCGGCGTCGCAAAGTGAATGGCTCGAGCGATGGATTGGGGATGTACATCACAGAGGTGCCTGAATGCAACTCGAGAATGGCAAATGGCAATGACAGTGATTGGCGGCGAACTAGAAGTGCAGACGGTGCGAAAAGCACTGAGTCGCCGTCTTCAGAGTCCCAAGAAATGGAGACAAGAACAGTAGACTGGACAGGCACAATGGTGCCGTAACAAACTATGATTTTGCGACATGTGTCTTTGTGATTGATGACGTCTGTCAAAAATGGGAACAACTCGAGTTCAGCGTGGGCGCAATTGATGATCGCATGATGTGTAGAGAGGAAGTCCCACCCTAATATGTCGTCATGAAAACAAGATGGCCGCACAACGAATTCGATCACATAAAGAACATCCTGGATGACGACACGGGCTGTGCAGGCACCGGATGGCTCGACGTTCTGCGCGTTGGCTTTACGAAGGGATGGTCCCGAAACAGGCGTCGTAACTTTTCCGATATTCCGGCAAATGCGGGCATCAATCGCTGAAAGGGCAGCGCCGGTGTCGACAAGGGCTAGCGTCCATGTTCCTTCAATAGCGACTTCAATAACGTTTCGGGGAGAAATTTGAGGCCTTATGCATTTTGCCGGAACCGCAGTTCTCGCCTCCTGAACTGCGCTACTTTGTTTTCCTGGCGCACAGGGCTCCACCGTCGGTGCATGGGGAAAAGGGAGCGGCGGCGAGGAGAAGGCGAGTGGCGAGAGGAGGGTGGGGTCCGGGAGGTAGGATCAGAGTCGTAGTCATCTGAATAACTGTGGTGGGGTTGACGTGGCGCATACGTGACCCATGGCGGACGCACACTGTTGTAGATAGATGGTGTCCGAAAGCGAGAGTATCGGGCCACATGTCCAACAAGGCCACAATGAAAACAAATGGGACGGTTGTCTTGCGTGCGCCAAGGGTCGTCGGCTCGTGCGTACTGTACGACTGTGCGGGCGGGTGGCGATACTGGCGGGCGAATAGGCGGACTGCGAGGGCTGTAACCTAGCATCACAGGCCTGGAAGTGACTGCGGCGTACGTCAGGGGAGCAGCAGTTGGAGCCTGATGAAGCGAAGGCGAGACCTCTTCGGCGACCTGGTCCCTCATGATGTTTTGGAGAGGGGGCGCCAACGGAAAATTCCACTGGTCGTGAACAAGCGGCATCAGCGAAAGCTGGCGAGCGACTTCACGAGTGAAATCCTTAATCTGTAGCAGCAGAGATGAGTTGTCGGGAGCGACAGCCAATCCCGACACTGAAGTCGCCTGTGGATGAGAGCGGCACGTGGTTGTGCGTTGTTTGCGGAGCTCATCAAAACTTTGGCAAAGACTGACAAATTCAGACACTGTGTTCGGGTTCTTTACCAGCTGCATCTGAAAGGCGTCGTCTTCAATCCCTTTCAAGATATGCCTGATCTTATCGGCATTGGCCATTGCGACACCGACGCGGTTACACATAGACAACGTTTTCAATGTAGCTGGTGAATGTTTCACCATTCTGCTGCGCGCGGCCACGCAACCGTTGCTCGGCTCGAAGCTTGCGAACAGCGGAGCGCCCGAATACTTCCACACGTGCGTTTTGAAAGCAGCCCACGTCGGGAAGTCACGTAGGCGGTTTCGATGTCACACGCTGGTGACGCCACTCAAATAAAATTACACGTATAGCTGAGCTTCGCAGCATCATCCCAGCGGTTGATCACGCTTACCCGTTCGTATCAGGCGAGCCAGTCTTCAACATCCTCCTCTTCTGTACCGCTCAAGATTGTTGGGTGTCGTTGACGCGATGGGCCAGGGTAGACCAATGTGGGCACCAGGACAGCAGGTTGTTGCTGTGGTTGATTTGGTACTTCCTCCGGCATTGCAGAGGCTCGCTTGAGTTTCCGGCTGCGAAGTTCCAGGTTGTCGCTACCCAACACCTCCACCACTTGTTACAGGGGTTTATTGAGGTACACAGCGACCGGGAAGATAGCAGCAGCAGCAGCAGGCAAAGCGTAGCCAGGAAGCGAACAGCCGAGTGAGCCAGGCGATGGCAATGCGCTTCCGCGGGTGTCCATCTTCTTCCACATAATATATATATATATATATATATTGTTACGTACAATCTAAATGGTGTACGAATAACTGTTTATTGGGGCGAACTTGTGCCCGAAAAGTGAAGGAAAATGTAGCGGCGTCTCTAACGGGCGATCAGCAAAAGGGGATCAATCTCCGAGAAACCCTCGTGCGGTGCACCACTTCTTTTTCATCAAAATCCCGTGCTGAGGAGGCGCGCGCCGTCACGGCCTTTTCTTGTTTGATCATCAAGCCGCTGATCTCTTGGGGGGCGCCCGAACTAGCGCGCGTAGTTTGAATACTGCGTTTGCCTTGCGTCATTATCCCTCCTCCAAAAATGCATCATCCCGATGCGTAAAAGCAGTGTTGCTGAGATGGTCTGAATGCGTGATTTCCATTGGAGAAATAGGTATTCCTCATAATCGGGTGTGTATAGTTCGATGTTCATTGCCTGTCATAGTATGGCTTCATTCTGACTACATGCACGATTTCTGTGCTCCTTCGGCATCTTGATGAGCTCATTTGTCCTTCCGGTGACACCTCGTAGTTCAAGGAGCTGACGCGACGAAGGACTCGGTAAGGGCCGAAATAGCGGCGCATGAGCTTTTCCTAAAGGCCAGGCGTCCGCACGGGAGTCCAAATCCAAACTAGGTCGCCTGGTGCGTAGTCGACTCCTCTCCGACGAAGGTTGTAACTATTTGCATCCACGCGTTGTTGTTGTTTTATGTGATGTCGCGCCAACTGCCGTGCTTCTTCGGCTCGCTGAATTAATTCGCTGATGTCAGGCTTGTGCTCTGTATTGTCGCCCACAGGCAGCATTGCATCTAATGGTGTGATAACTACTCGACCATAGACTAGCTGGAATGGCGTCACTTTAGTAGTCTCCTGCACAGCAGTATTGTAAGCGAAAGTGGCGTACGGCAGTATCTTGTCCCACGTACGGTGCTCCAAGTCAACGTAAATGTACAACATATCGGTTAGAGTTCTGTTGAGTCGCTCGGTTAGCCCATTCGTTTGGGGGTGGTAAGCCGTTGTTTTCCTATGACTGGTGTCGGTAAGTTTTATAATGGACTGCGTCAGATTGGCTGTGAATGCAGTTCCTTGATCCGTGATAACCACCTTTGGGGCACCATGCCGTAGTACAATGTTAGGGACGAAAAATTCAGCTACTTCTATAGCCGTGCCCCTGGTGAGAGAGGCTGTCTCGGCATACCGGGTTGAGTAGTCTGTCGCCACTACTATCCATCGGTTGCCCATCGATGACGTAGGAAATGGACCAAGTAGATCCATTCCTACTTGTTCAAACGGAGACTCGGGTGGATCGATTGGTTGGAGAAATCCTGCAGGTTTCAATGGAGGCGTTTTGCGTCTCTGGCAATCTCTACATGTCCTTGCATAATGCTGTACAGCATCCAGTAACTTTGGTCAGTAGTATTTGGTGCGGATGCGAGCCAATGTTATACTCACTCCGAGGTGTCCTGCTGCTGGGTCATCGTGGCAGGCTTCCAAGATTTCGGGTCGCAAGGCTAAAGGAACGACGAGTAGGAATTTCTCCCTGCTGTGCTCGAAGTTTATCTTGTATAAAACGTTGTTTCTCATGAGGTACGAGTACAATCCCCGCAATGAAAACTCGAGGAACACGCACGGGTTGCCCTTCCAGATGCTTGATCAGTTTAAGCAACTCCGCGTCATATCGCTGATATTCAGTCATGTCTGCGGTGCTGACGGCCCCAAGAAACGGAACGTCGCCTCCATCTTCCCCAGGTGCAGATTCCATTGGTGCGCGGAGAGGCAATCAGCATCGCTGTACTTGCGACCCGACTTGTATACGACTGTTATGTCGTACTCTTGCAACCTGAGGCTCCATCTAGCAAGTCGCCCAGAAGGGTCCTTTAGGCCTGCGAGCCAGCACAACGAGTGATGGTCGCTGACTGCTCGAAATGGTCTACCATATAAGTACGGTCGGAATTTCCGTATGGCCCATATTATCACCAGACATTCTTTTTCCGTCGGCGAATAATTTATTTCAGCTCTCGAAAGAGTGTGACTAGCATATGCGACCACTCTTTCCTCTCCGTTTTGCAGCTGCACAAGGACCGCGCCTAGTCCCTTATTGCTTGCGTCCGGGTGAATCTCTGTTTCGGCTTCTTCGTGGAAATGCGCCAGGATGGGGTGGTGTAGGAGTCGCTGTCGTAGCTCATTGAACGCCTCTTTTTGCTCGCTTATCCAGGTGAAAGGCGTGTCTTTCGTCAGTCAGGTTAGTGGCTCTGCAATCTTCGAAAAATCTTTAATGAATCTTCTGTAATAGGCACAAAGTCCTAAGAATCGTCTCACAGCCCTTTTATCTGTCGATCTAGGAAACTTTTCTACAGCTGCTGTCTTTTCGGGGTCAGGTCGAATGCCTTCAGAGCTAACCACATGACCGAGGAAAAGCAGTTCATGAAAACCAAAATGGCACTTTTGGGGTTTTATCGTCAGCCCTGCTGAACTAATCGTTTCGAGCACAGTCCGTAGTCGTTCCACATGCTGATCGAAGGTGGCCGAAAAGATCACGACGTCATCGAGATAAACAAGGCAGGACTGCCATTTTAACCCGGACAGCACAGTATCCATCATCCGCTGAAATGTGGCGGGTGCGTAACACAGGCCAAATGGGAGTACCTTGAACTCGTATAACCCATCTGGGGTCACGAAAGCAGTTTTCTCGCGATCTCGTTCGTCCACCTCTATCTGCCAGTATCCGCTCTTGAGGTCTAAAGAGGAGAAGAATTTCGCGTCTCGTTGTCTGTCAAGGGTGTCATGGATCCTTGGAAGGGGATAGACATCCCGCTTTGTGACGACGTTCAATTTTGGGTAGTCAACGCAGAAGCGCAAGGTCTGGTCCTTTTTTTTTACCAGTACTACAGGTGAGGCCCATGGGCTGGCCGACGGTTGAATTACGTCGTCCCTGAGCATTTCTTCAACTTGGCCTCTGATGACTTCTCTCTCTTTGTGTGACACTCGGTACGGGTGCTGGCGAATAGGTCTAACAGATTGATCGGTTATGATGCGGTGTTTGGTGATAGATGTTCTTTGCACTTTCGATGACGTGGAAAAACATGAGGCGTACTCCCGTGTAAGGCTCTCGATTTTTTGTTTCTGGTTCGGTGATAGGGCTGCTTCGATGTGGATAGATGCGAGTGTGGAATCTATACCGTCCGGGTGCAGTGGTGCAGTCTCGGAAGAATTCAAATCCGTAATCGGAACGTAATCGTGCAAGTGACCAACAACAGTTCCCCTCGCAAGGTGCTGCACCTCATTTCGGAAATTTGTCAGGAAGACACTCGTACACCCATCACGCAGTCGTACAATACCTCTTGCTGCACAGATCCCTTTCTCGAGTAATAGCCCAGTATTGCTTTCTGCCATTCCTTCATAGTCGTTGTACACATTGCTTTTTACGGTGACAACGATGATGTATCTTGCAGGTACTGTTACATCATCACCTGCAATCTGGAGCGCATCGAATCGTTTTTCACTCTCGAATGTCGAGAATGTCGAGAATGTGGAGAATGTTTCGTCGAGAACGAGATGCACGTTTTCTGCAAGTTTATCACTGCGCCATTGGCCTGCAAAAAGTCCATTCCGATAATTACATCTCTTGAACACTCCGACAGGACAATGAAGCTGGCGACGTAGGTGAAGCCGCGTATCCCGGCTCTAGAGGTACACATGCCTGCCGGATCGATAAGGTGTCCCCCGGCGGTTCGCACTTGTGGTCCTATCCAAGGGGTCAGCACTTTTTTCAGCGTTCTGGCAAGCCCCCTGCTCATGACGGAATAGTCTGCGCCTGTGTCTACTAAAGCATTCGTTTCGTAGCCGTCTATAATTACCGACAAATCAGAAGCGACGTCACCATTTCCGCACGTAGTCTCGTGTCCATCATCACATTTTGAAATCAGCACTGAAGGTTGTTTTCTTGCGTCGGCAACGGCCTTACCTCCCCAGGTCGCCGATTCTAGTTTTCCCGAAGCGGGCTTTGGAGAAGTCGCCTCGGAGAGTTTGAAGATGGGCGCGGACTTGGTGACCGATACCTCAGTGGCGCTGTCGACCGAGACTGATGCTGCTGCGAGGAGTGAGCCCCTTGACGCGTTGACAAGTACTCCTCGATTTCAAAAGGTCACTCCCCATTCCGTGGACAGGCAGCGTTTACGGGAAAACCACGAAGTCCAGCTCGGCGATATTCACACATCCGGTAAAGATGGCCAGCTTCGCCGCAGTGATAACAAAGCGGAATTCGATCAGGAGTGTGCCATATATCAGCTTTTCGGATCCTCATCTCGGCTGGGGACGGCGTGAATCGAGGTTTCGGCTGGGGACGGCGTAAATCGAGGTTTCGGCATATGCGTGCTTGCTGCGGCAAAATAAGGTCCAGGGGCGGCGAAAGGAGGTCCAGGGGCGACGAAATAAGGTACAGGGGAGCTTCTCAGTACCTCGGCGTACGAGACTGCGGGCTGCATCAGAACCGACGCTTGCTCACGGACTGCCTGTCTCACCTCTTCTCGAACAACTTCCACTAATGACGAGACCATTGAGGGGTTGCCGTTTAGCTTCTGGAGCTCTTCTCGAACCACCGATCGAATGAGCTCTCGTAATACGTCGATGCCATTTCCGAAAACTGCTGACACCGCGTCTACGGATGCGACGTTAACATCTCGATTGTAGTGCCTCGCTCGCTGTTGCAGAGTCTTTGCAACCGCTGTCGCCTCGGTGCGAAATTCAGTGACGTTCCGCGGGGAACATCGGAGCAAACCAGCAAAAATCTCCTGCTTCACCCCACGCATCAGGTGCCGAAGTTTCTTGTCCTCGCTCATATTTTGATCAGACTGGCGGAATAACCGGCACATGCCTTCCATATACATTGCGACGCTTTCATTGTTGCGCTGGTTTCTTGCTTGCAAGGAAGCTTCAGCTCTTTCCTTGCGGTCTGTACTCGGGTATGTGGCCAGTAGCTCTCGTAGGGAAATCATCCCACGATGGAATGGTACCTTCATGGTTTTCAAACCACGTTCGTGCGCTGTTCTGCAATGCAAAATAAACTCGGCGGAGCTTCCGTTCTTCGGCCCATCCATTGCAGTTGGCGACGCGCTCAAAACCCTCCAGCCAATCCTCGGCGTCTTCATGAGGATCGCCATGAAAAGGGTCCGGCGTCCGTGGCTCATCGACAATGACGTGCGTGGCAGCGACTGGAAACGAAGCGGCGTGTGCGGCAGCGGTTGGAGACGACATTTCGGTACTCTCACCGGAGACAGCTGCAGACACTCTGGGCTCTGGTGGCAGGGGAAATTCCGGCGGCTCACCACGTAGACGACGGCTGGAGCGCTGATGAACTGGCGTGAGCTCAGTTGGTTCGACTGCTCGTGGTTCCGGGCTGCTTCCTCGAAGTCCAACTGGGTTTGGGATCATTACCCGGCTCCTCCACCAGAATTGTTACGTACAATCCAAATGGTGTACGAATAACTGTTTATTGGGGCGAACTTGTGCCCGAAAAGTAAGGGAAAATGTAGTGGCGTCTCTAACAGGTGATCAGCAAAAGGGGATCAATCTCCGAGAAACCCTCGAGCGGTGCCCCACTTCTTTTTCATCAAAATCCCGTGCTGAGGAGGCGCACGCCGTCACGGCCTTTTCTTGTTTGATAATCAAGCCGCTGATCTCTTGGGGGGCGCACGAACTAGCGCGCGTAGTTTGAATACTGCGTTTGCCTTGCGTCAATATATATATATATATATATATATGTATATATATATATATATATATATATATATATATATATATATATATATATATATATATATATATATATATATATATATATTGAAACGGGGTCTATTGGCACCAGTAGTACTTGCACAACAGGTCCATTGATGCGGAAAGCGGGCGGCAGCAACGGACCCAGGAATCACAGCACTCGGGCCAAGCGCTCGCGCTTGGCTCCTCTCGCTAAAGGCGTGACCCACTGCGGCAAATAATCTTCTTCCTCTCTACAATACCCCGGCGACGAAGACGAGCCATCCTGGCAAGTCAAGGTGACGAGAGTAGGAGTGGGTCGTGATAGGGCTTGAGACGACTCACGTGGACAGTCTCACAACCAAGGCGTCACCTGTCTGTAGATGGCGTGACCGGCTCGATCACGTATGTTACATGAGATCGACGTTCGACTACGCGATAAGGACCGTGAAACTTGGGGCCAAACTTGGAGGACAGACCTGGGGAGTGGAAGGGCAGTCGGAGCCAGACGAGCGAGCCCACGGCAAGTCTCGACTTGCTGGTCGCGGTCGTGGTGGTCTTTTTCGAGTGCTTGCTTGTCCGAGGTGAATGATCGGGCCAACTGACGACACTCTTCAGCATGGTGCACAATTTCAGAGAGAGGGTTGAACTCTGAGACGTCGGGACGATACGGCAAAATGGTGTCAAGGGTGAAGCATGGCTCACGCCCATATAAAAGAAAGAAAGGCGAGAAGCCTGTAGTTGACTGCGTCGCGGAGGTGTACGCATAAGTTACAAATGGAAGAATAACATCCCAGTTCGATTGGTCGGAATTGACATACATGGCGAGCATGTCTCCTAGCGTTCGGTTGAAGCGCTCAGTTAGACCGTTGGTCTGCGGGTGGTAGGCTGTAGAGGTGCGGTGCACCGTGCGGCATGCCCGAAGGAGTTGTTGTACAACTTCGGATAAAAAGACACGCCCTCGATCACTCAGCAGTTCACGTGGTGCCCCATGACGCAGTACGAAGCGTCGCAAGACGAAATTGGCTACGTCACGTGCACCAGCGGTAGGTAGTGGAGCTGTTTAAGCATACCTCGTCAGATGGTCGACCGCGACAATGATCCATCGATTTCCATTGGCAGTGTACGGAAGGGGACCATTTTGTTCAGTCGCCGGCAGTCGACACAAAATCTAATCGAACCGTCTTTTTTCTTCACTAGCACAACAGGTGAAGACCAGGTGCTAGAAGATGGCTTGATGACACCGCGCTGAAGCATATCGTCCACGTGCTCTGCAATTACACTTCGTTCCTTGGGTGATACGTGGTAGGGGCGTTGCCGCAAAGGAGGGTGCGTTCCAGTGTAGATTGTGTGAGTGGCGGTGTTAGTTTGACTCAGTGCCTTTTGAGGAAGGTGAAATGTATCACGGAATTCATGCAGAAGGGTTATTAGCTGGTTCAGTTGATCCAGAGGAAGCTTGCTGTCGATGGAACGATCGAAGATATCCGAGGAGTAGTCATCCCGCGTAAAAGGAGGAGTAACAGCGTTCAGTTGAAGTTGCTGTCCAGTGTCGTGGGACTCAATAGGCTCAATAACGTTGTCATCAACAGGAAGAACATAGCCCAGTGTTTCGTGAGCTCTTAAGGTGAGAGGGCATGAGCTAGGATTGCAAACGAAAATTCCGGAAGTATCTTGGTGAGGTGGCAGAACGGCGTATGGCAGAGACGTACCGTGGCGGCGACTGAAAACGTAAGATTGGGAGAACACAATGATAGAGCCGGACAATTCAGTGCGATTGACGGGGACAACGATGGCACTAAAAGGGGGAACATCTATGTCGGAAGCAACAAGAAGCTTGCCAAGGTGAGTGAGCTCATTGTCGGTAGATGGCGCATCAGAAAACACAGAAAATTCCACATGCGCGCGAGCGCAGTCAATTACGGCATGGTGGCGTGACAAAAAATCTCATCCAAGTATCACGTCGTTGGAACAAGTGGCCAACACGAGAAATTCGATGTGGTACAGGACGTCCTGAATGATTACTCTCGCTGTACATGCTCCGACTGGTCGAATAGGTAGCGTGCTCGCGGTATTCAGCAATACGTCGGAAGGTGGCGTCGTTACTTTTCGTATCGCACGGCAGAGTTTTTGACTCATCACAGATACGGCGGCACCCGTGTCAACAAGCGCAAGAGTTCGTAGACCTTCAACAAACAGTTCCAGAACGTTTGTGGGGGGCGGGCGAGGACTTCTACAATGCGACGATTTCACAGCTCGTGCCTCCGAAGCTGCGGCAGTCAGTTTTCCGTCTCTACGGGGTTTGGTCGGCGACGCAGCGGGGACGGAGAACGGTAGCGGCGTGGTGAGGATGAGCGACGGGGACCGAATGATCGGTAGTCGGCAGCAGGGTGGTGGTCTAGTTCGGATGGGGACGGGTCGCATTTCACTGATTGTCGGTCGTATTGACGGGGCATATCTCGTTGCACGTTGTACGGGGCCGGGAAAGAGTCGTCAGAGTACCTCGGAGCTGCAGCCGGGCCCGTTGCAAAGCGCCGGCGACAGAAGAAACGACAGAGGAAGTCCAATGTCCGGATGACCTGCTTGATTTAAGTTCAGAGATCGAGCAAGTAGTAATCTACTTGGCGGGCTATGTGGCATCAAAGCTACGATCCACGCTCCGCTGTGAAAACTGCCGTGCTTCTTTGATATTGGCCTGTGCACCATCGAAGTTAATTGAGCTTAAGAATTTCTCACAGTCGCGACAGTCATTGACAAACCCCTCACCAGCCTTGGTAGAGACTGTGAAAATTGCTGAGAACTTTTTCCGCTCTAACAGAGAAGCACTGCTGAAAATGCGGTCAGTACTGCACAACTGCAAGCCAGTGTAAAAAGCAGCATTACCTTCGTCACCTCTTTTCCCACGTGCCATGACGTCCTCGAAGACATTTCGCGTGTGTTCCTAAAGGTTCGAGTCCAAATACTTGTCAGGAACGAAGACGCAAAAGTAGCTACGATGAAAAGTAGCAAATGCGGTAGTAAAAGCGTTGGCATGCGGGCGGCTGTTGCCGAGGTTCGTTGAGAGTGCGAAGTTATTTGGTGCATAATCTGTATAATTTGTTAGTAATATATGTTCCTTCTTGTTCGTGTTCTTTTCTGCTTGTCTTTTTGAAATGCATGTATATACCCTAAAATGTAATGTACGCGCCTTTCATTCTCGTGAACATGTCTTCCAAAAATGTGTGTCCAGTATTTTCTGGGTGCATCATGATGTCCTACTTATATTAAAGATGAAGTACAAATAAAGAGTTTTCGTAGAGTGCTCTGATCAACGTGTATTTATTCGTTTTCATAAATAATATCGTCACAAGCGAATGGGCATTACAGAGGGGAGTGGGTACAGAAACATAAACTTCATAGTAAATAAAAACACTTTAAGCATGGTACAATATATAAAATGTTAGATAAAGCGAAAAACCAAACGCCACAAACGGAGTGGCAAAGTACCTGGTAATACAATAACAGGGTTCTGTGTTTGTCGCCGCTTTTCTCGTCGCCACTTCTTCGTTAAAAGGTTAACACCTGTCCATCACAATCGTCTGACCTTTGCATAGCCATCGTGGCGTCTGCATGCGAAAGTTCTAATAATAATACGTAAAAACGCCGGAGCAACAAGCGATCCCTTTGACCCTGCCGCAGCGTCTCGAGCGCGGAGGGCGGCAAAGCGTGCCGTGTGCAGCCCGCCGGCCGGTGCGAGAGCGAAATCCGAGGAGGAAAGCGGCCGGAGGGAGGAGAGTGTCGCTACTTTCAAAATATAGGGGCTTTAGGCACTGGCCGTTCGGTGTGGGGCAAAAAAGAGCTTTTTTAGGAAGTTCTAAGCCTTTAACTACTCGGAGTCCCGTCACCATTTCGTCGTAGAAAGAGGAGTGCCGCGTATTGTGGCAGAAGCTGGTAAGCGGGCATTTTAGGAAGTTTTAAGCCTTTAACTACTCGGCGTCCCGTCAACATGTCGTCGTAAAGATAGGGGTGCCCCGTATTGCGGCAGAGGCTGGTAAGCGGGCGCAATGCGAATTCCTTGCCCGCTTCTGGATTACGCGTGTAGTGGGGACCTCCCGGCTGTGCACAGGGTTGCTGTTGGGCATGTCATGCATGGCACAATTGATTGGATAGTAAAATGAAACAGAAAACAGACGACAGCTGCACTTAGGAAGAGTAGTTACACTTGCAATTGTTTTGGGTTGTCCAGTGCCCTTCGCAGCTGCAGTGCCGTGAACTCAGTTACTAATTTCATTGTTGCCGTTATTGTTTTCTAATGCTTTAATTGCTGCAAGTGTACCAGGATTCTCATTTATTCCTCTATCGAGGGTGTTAAATCGGTGGATAAGGTATGACTCTCGTTGTTCACGTTCTCAATTTGATTTAAATCCCGTCTCTAAGAGCGTTACTGATAGTTTGTCGAATGCATGGTCGGGAAGATTGAGATGTTTTGATAAAGGTAGACTTGGGGCTGATTTAGCATGAGTTCTGTGATTATTGAAGCGAATCCTAAATGGTGTTTCTGCTCGTCCAATGTACTGTATACCACACACGTTGCATTCGAGTAGGTATACCACATTAGAGGAATCGCATGTTAGGTTTCCTCGTATGTTAATCAAAAACTTGGATTGTGTGCTGGTTGCTTTGTCTGTTTCTCGCATCGCCTTACATACAAGACATCGTGGCTTTAAACAAGGTCGGCATGAGTTATTGGGGGGTGATGTGTTAATTTGAGAGTGGACAAAGGTGTCGTTGAGGTTACGTGGTCGTCGGTAAACGACGCCTGGAGCGGATGGGAATGCGGGTTTCAGACGTTCACTTTGTTCCAGAATGTTGTAATGTCGTTTAAGGATTTTGTTTACATTGGGGAAGTTTGTGCTGTAAGTCAAGCAGAAGTTTGTTCGTTGTGGGTCTTCTTGTGGTGGTTGCTTCGTAAGTAAGTCTTCACACTTTAGTTTTCTGGCTTTTTGAACAGCGTCATTAATTACATGTGGGGGGTATTTTTGTTTCTCGAGCATAAGCTTTAGCCTCTGTGAGCTCGTGTCAAAGTCAGCGTCTCTAGAGCAGATTCGCTTAAACCGGTGAGCCTGGCTGTATGGGATACTGTTTTTACAGTGGCGTGGGTGATCGCTTTGGTAATGAAGGTATTGTTGTCGATCCGTTGGTTTGCGATATAGGGTTGTAGAGAGCTTCTCTTCTTCTATTGTTATGGTAACATCAAGAAAATTTACGCTTACTTGCGAGTATGTGTGTGTGAAGTGTATGTTCGGATGTACAGCATTGTAAGTGTCGATAAAGCTGAGAAGTTCGTCCTCGCTGTGGGTCCAAATAAGTAAGATGTCGTCTATATATCTTCTCTATAACATTGGTTTCAAGGAACTTTGTGCAAGAAATGCAGATTCTAGCTTTCCCATAAATATGTTGGCATAATTAGGTGCCATTTTGGTGCCCATAGCGGTCCCGGTGATTTGTCGAAAATACTCTTGGTTAAACTCGAATTAATTTAATTCGAGGACCATCCTCGTCAAAGTTGCAATGGCAGAGAAATCTGGGGTGTTAGATTGTCTATGGTTTGTGTACATGTTTTGTAATGCAGCTATGCCGTCATCGTGAGGAATATTTGTATATAATGAAGAGACATCAAGAGTAACCAAGTACAAGTTTTTCGGCACACACAGACCTGCAATGTCTCGAAGAAATGTGTGAAAATGTGTCTCGAAGCAAATGTCTTGAAGAATATATATATATATATATATATATATATATATATATATGTATATATATATTCAACTTCGCTTTTTTTTTCAAAACAACACCATATTTTCATTGTAAGAAAAGTGGCTGAAAAACGGTGGATTTCCGGCACAAATATTTGATGACGTAAATATTAGATTCTCGCTACCATACAATTTAATTCCACGGGTGAATAATGCAAAATCAGAGCCTACATACAGTTCATAAGTCGCAGTATGTATACCGAGGTGTAATTAATTTGAAGGTAATAACTTAACGTCATTGAGTTTTCATACAAGTAACGTCCACTACTGGAGTAAATTTGACTCACATCAATGCGTTTATGTCGTTTCTCAGCTAAATTATGACCATTAAAAATGATTCAGTATCACCTTAAAAAGCATCATCGATACTGATACATCACGCATGAAGATTTTTCAGTGTTGCCCGGGCAGCACCAAACCGCGAAACTTTAGTATACAATTACAGGTGCGCAACTTTGTGTTATGGGCGCTAGTTATTTGTGGTGTAGATACGAATAATGCATATTTCGCTGACTGCTAGATTTGAACATGGCGATGTCATATGTGCTATGAGGGAGGAAAAAAAACTCCGCGAAAGGCGTTGTAGTGTCCCCACGACTCGATAGCTCAAAATGTGAAATATCGAAAGGTGAAACAAAGCCGGCGATTAAAACAAAACGAACTTATTTAATGACACCATTAAAAGGGAACGTCCGCGCAGCTCAAATAGTTCGCTGGCGACTGGTCACTGATGTCCTTTGGAAGTCCTTTGCGCTCTCCTCCTAGCAACACACATATGTAAACACACACAAAAACAACCACCGACACTGGTTTACATGTACCCCGTTTTAGGGGTTGCTCGGAGGATTTCAAGCTGAACGGTTGTGTAGCCCGCGATCTCCGACGCCAGCGTAGCTCTCGCCGACTAGTTCGCCCTTCGCATTCTCTTGACGTTGTGCAGCTCTCGCCGTGTGGTGCCCCGTCCTCGGACTTCTTCGACCGGCTCCCAACTTTCCTATCTCCCTTTTTTTTTCTGTCGCTTGTCTGTCCTATTTCATTATCTAACTATACATTGTCCATATTCTTTTATATCCCCCCTCCTCCCATCCCCTACAAGGCGCTAAGCCGTGCTCCCGCAAGGTTGGTTGCTTCCTCAACAACTTGGTGCAACCCACTTAGCGAGAGATGCCATGAAAGGGACGGCGCCTTGCTTATTAAATTAATTCACCTCTTGAAAGGAAGGGTTGAATTCATTAGGTAATATAGGTAATAATATAAAGGTATTTGGTTTATAAACAGACAAACAAAAACATGAAAAGAATAACATAATAAACACACAAAAATCTCTATACAAGAACAACTGAATTTAGTTATGTTTGAGGCTTGAATTTAGTTTGAGTGAGGCTTGAACCCGGGTCCGCTGGGTGCCAGCCCAGTATTCTACCACTGAGCCACACGGGTGCTTGGGACTTGTTGACAAACTTGCCTTATACAGGCTTGATGTCAGGAAAGCAACTGCGTTAAAACGACTTATAAAGCGTTTCAAAACAGCGAAAGAACAACCAGTCGTCGCACAATGCGAATAGCGTAACGAGTAGGTCGTCCAATGGTCCAACCCATTACAATAGCTTGTTCATATTCTGGTAAAGAACCCGTACACAGTGTCTGAACTTGTCAGTCTTTGCCAAAGTTTTGACGAGCTCCGCAAACAACGCACAACCACGTGCCGCTTTCATCCACAGGCGACTTCAGTGTCGGGATTGGCTGTCGCTCCCGACAACTCATCTCTGCTGCTACAGATTAAGGATTTCGCTCGTGAAGAGGTCGCTCGCCAGCTTTCGCTGATGCCGCTTGTTCACGACCAGTGGAATTTTCCGTTGGCGCCCCCTCTCCAAAACATCATGAGGGACCAGGTCGCCGAAGAGGTCTCGCCTTCGCTTCATCAGGCTCCAACTGCTGCTCCCCTGACGTACGCCGCAGTCACTTCCAGGCCTGTGATGCTAGGTTACAGCCCTCGCAGTCCGCCTATTCGCCCGCCAGTATCGCCACCCGCCCGCACAGTCGTACAGTACGCACGAGCCGACGACCCTTGGCGCACGCAAGACAACCGTCCCATTTGTTTTCATTGTGGCCTTGTTGGACATGTGGCCCGATACTCTCGCTTTCGGACACCATCTATCTACAACAGTGTGCGTCCACCATGGGTCACGTATGCGCCACGTCAACCCCGCCGCAGTTATTCCCGGACCCCACCCTCCTCTCGCCACTCGCCTTCTCCTCGCCGCCGCTCCCTTTCCCCCATGCACCGACGGTGGAGCCCTGTGCGCCAGGAAAACAAAGTAGCGCAGTTCAGGAGGCGAGAATGGCGGTTCCGGCGAAATGCATAAGGCCTCAAATTTCTCCCCGAAACGTTATTGAAGTCGCTATAGAAGGAACATGGACGCTAGCCCTTGTCGACACCGGCGCTGCCCTTTCAGCGATTGATGCCCGCATTTGCCGGCATATCGGAAAAGTCACGACGCCTGTTTCTGGACAATCCCTTCGTAAAGCCAACACGCAGAACGTCAAGCCATCCGGTGCCTGCACAGCCCGTGTTGTCATCCAGGATGTTCTTTATGTGATCGAATTCATTGCGCTGCCATCTTGTTCTCATGACGACATATTAGGGTGGGATTTCCTCTCTACACATCATGCGATCATCGATTGTGCCCACGCTAAACTCGAGTTGTTCCCATTTTGACAGACGTCATCAATGACAAAGACACATGTCGCAAAATCATAATTTGGTACTACGACACCATTGTGCATGTCCAGTCTACTGTTCTTGTCTCCATCTCTTGTGACTCTGAAGACGGTGACTCATTGCTTTTCGCACCGTCTGCACTTCTAGTTCACCGCCGATCACTGCCATTGCCATTTGCCATTCTCGAGTTCCATTCAGGCGCCTCTGTGATGTACATCACCAATCCATCGCCCGAGCCATTCACTTTGCGACGCCGGGAACCCCTCGGCAAAGCCAAGCCGTTGGCGTCATCTTCGATATTCGACACCATGGACGACCCCCACTCCCGAGCCTGCGCGCGGACGTCTCGCTGACAGGAAACGACGTGATCGGCGTCATTTGTCACGTGATGAGAGTGGTCCCGGGCCGCGAGGTCAGGGCTTCTGGTGACCAGGCGGTGTTCTGTGACCAGGCGCTCGCCGTATCGCCAGCGACGCCACCGATTGCTGCGAAAATGGCTGCCGCGAAAACAAATTTTGCCGCGCTCGCTAAGCTTGTCGCAGACGTGCTGGTTTCAGATGACGATGACGGCGAAATGTCGGATCTGCAGTCGGAGGAAGAACTGTAGGAGACTTCAGATCTCGCCGTTGCTGCCGTGCTTGTGGCAGAAATTATCAGGGAAGACCGACACCGGGTGCGGCTGTACGTAGAAAGTGTAGTGGACAGCTACAGTGACGAAGAGTTCCGAAGGCTGTTCCGTTTACAGAGGTGCACCACTGAGGTGATCATGGCCGACTTCGAGTCTTCCTCATACTATCCTCACGGTGGGCGCGGAAGACAGGAAATAACAGCATTGAAGACTATGCTGATTGCCCTGACGTACCTGGGCACGCAGTGGTCCATGAATGCCGTTGCCGAGAAGTTTGGTGTCAGCGAGTCGATGGTGCACGTTGTGATACGCCGCGTTTTGGACTTTCTGCTGTCCATATAAGCGGAAGAGAAATATGCTGGCCGAACGACGAGTAGGCTGCACGAAATAAGAGTGCGTTTCGCGCGCTTGGTCGTTGTGACGGCGTCGAGGCTGACCTGCCAGACGTCATCGGTGCCATTGATGGATGCCATGTTCGCATCACAAGACCCACAGAGTGTGAGGAGGACTACTACAACAGGAAGAAGTTCCACTTCATCATCCTGCAGGCTGTTTGTGATGCCGACATGGTGTTCATTGACGTATTCGTTGGCTTCCCAGGCAGAGTACACGACGCCAGGGTGTTGGAGGAGAGTTTTCTATTCGAAGAAGCAGCGTCGAGATTCGACGGTGAGCGAATAAGTAATATTCAATCGAATAAGATCGCAATTTCTACAGGTTTGTTTGGCTGACAGTGGCCTTGATTGATTCTTGTTGCGCTAGGGTAGCTAAACAACCCCTGTTCTGGAGTGTAAGCAAGAGAATAATGTTAAGACTACACACTTTATATGTTTGTAACAACTCATTATAATTGGCACTCCGAAGTAACATCCATGTACATTTGCAGGTGGATATCTTTTGGGGGATGCTGCGTACCCTCTGCTCCCGTGGCTGCTGCCACCTTACCGCCACGTCACAAGCAGCTGGCAGCCATGGATGAGCAAGTTTACCATGTGCACTCCAAGCAACGCGTTGTTATTGAAATAGCATTTGGCCTGCTGAAGGGACGTTTTCGGCGATTGGACAAGATCAATGTTAACAGCATTCTGCAGGCTGTGGAAATTGTGATGGCAGCCTGTGTGCTGCACAACCTTGCCCGCACACATGCCGATGTTTTTGAAGATAGTGCCATTGCAAACAGCGACCTCGGCATATTCTCCAGTGAGCCAGTTGATGTTGATCACAAACCTACCTTGGCAGCAAGGCTGCGGGACTGTCTGGCCCAGAGTGTGCCATTGCGATTGTATGCTCTGTGTTAATTTTGCTGTCTTTAGTGAACATCTTATTAACTTTTTCTATGTGAGCCATTGGAGTATGTGTCAGCTTATTATCATTACTTTAATTACTGTGATGGGTACGCTTTGAAGAGGACGTGTTTTGTGGGGAGCAGTTCTGTCTTCAAATGTAATATACTAGAGCAGAGTTTCTCAGCCATGAATATTTTCAGGACAGAAGAAACGATTTGCATTACTTGCATATTTTGGAGATCCCTGTGGACTGGTGGAAGTGATGAGGCACCCCTCGTCTGAGCAGCTTGTAAATAAAACTGCCCTCATTCAAGCTTTTCCTAGCTATGTTTCCTCTTCAAATTGGATCGGGCCCGCATCTATATGATGTAGGAAAATTCAAGTATTTTACAGCCATATTATAGAAAAAGTGATACATAAACGAACTGCACCGCAATGCGAAATTGTAGCCAAATATCAAGAATTTGAAAGGGGTCCAATTATGAGACATAATATGACTAAAAATATTCCACTTTTTTTTCTGACAATGACATTTACAGATTTCCTGGGCTCCAAATAACTGCATTTAACCACCACAATACTAGAACACTGATTGCTAGCACATGACATTGCTGCGTAGATTTTAATGTCCCGTTCTGTGTACACTCATCATGTCTTCGGCTCACTCTTGATAGGAGTATGGTTTGCCTTAGTTATTGTAATAAGACTTCTTAGGAGTTTCTGGTCAATTTTCAATTACTTTATAACGATACTCTGAAGCAGGTGATTACGTGACTCTGTTATGGGCGTAGGGTCTAAAAACATGTGTTTACGTCTTCAAGAAAGTGTATGTTTATGGATGAGAAGGCATTTTTTTAGTAAATGTTACCTTTCATGAGTATGGCTTCCAGCCACACCCTTTGAGTATGGAGCATTATTGTTTACTGCATAAGTGCACTGGCACTGTAGAGTATATTGCATTGTATGTTTGCTGCAAGTGCCCTGAAGGCTGCCTGCATGATTGCTGAACGCACTTTACAGTGCAATATTCAACCTGGCTTACGTTGATTCAAATGCGACCTGCAGCAATGCCATGGCTATGTTAATTCCAATAAGTTAGGCAGTGTACTACGGACCACTCATGATGCTGACTATTTTTCAGGTTTCAAGATTTTTTTTTTTTTGCGACCGGTTTGAACTACTTACAGCAGCTTGGTTCAGTAGTGCAAAATAAGATGACATTTCTGTTCATTTTTTTTCACATAGTCATGACATGTATTGCTGTAATAATCTACGTACATGCAACATTGATTCCATGTAAGCTGCTCTACTGAGCACTGCATTTACTTGTTTCTTTATATTATTGTTTAGCAGGAACTCTTTTTTGGACACACTATCCTGCCTAAAAGCAGCACTCTTTGAATGTGCTGGTTGCATGCTACAGATGCTAACCACTGTGAATATATCATGGTTCAACTTGCCCCTTGGGTTGTTTATGACCCACGTAAGCAATGCTTCTTAAGGAGTGAAAGTTGGTTATAAAGAAATGTGATATTTTTCCCCACATCAGCCAAAGGTGGTTGGGTAACCACGTGTGTGTAAATACACGCGGTGTTGTTATATGCAACTGTCACTCACAGTAAAAATAAAATGCATAAAATGCAATGTGTGTAGTTTGGCATCATGAACCACCAAAATAGCTAGCACTATCATGGTATGTTGACAAAGTGGATGTGATAAACTATTAAAAAAATGTAAGAGTGCTTTTTAAGCTTAGCATTCAAGGCAGCAAACTTGTATGGCAAGTTGAATACAATAATGTTAAAATACAATGGGCACCATTGTTGGGAAACACAGACCTACCCAGCGTCTGAGTTCGTGCAAGTGCCCTTGCAGTCGTGGGTTTATCTATAATGATGACAAGTTTGTCCTAGTACATACAAGTAACACGATTTTTATTTAATTAGGGTTTGTAAACATTAACGCAAGAGGAAAGTTAAAACGCCACTTTTTTTCTTGTTTGTACCACCAGTGTTCTGGGATGAATATGTGCAAACAGTCTCAGCTCAGTCTTATTGAAATAAAGATTACAGTGGTCATTACTTATTGTTATAAATATTTCTGCAAATGTAATTCAAGAGTCACCAGCGCAGTTCGAAGCAAAAAACATTTATTGTGCTCATTGGGCAGCGTGCAAACAACACAAAAATTTCACTGATGAGTCCGGTCTGTTAGTCCAAGCACACCAGTACAGCAACTGACATTGCAAATGGTCGACTTATCATGCGAGGCAACGAGCACAAAGCTTTTTTTTTAGACTAGATTAAAGGTGCAGTTGTGTGGAGCAGTGCTGATCTCTCATCTGAAAGCTATAGTAGACCTCAGAAGCAGGCATATATGCACATGCATGCTGTACAACCACTGCATTTACTACTAAAGAAGCTTACAATATGAAAAGGCATGCATACTTTTTGGTGAAAGGTACTTCATAACTGCCACAGGTGAGCAATAAAAATTTGACAAGTTGACAAGCTGGTTAAGGCGTTACACTACTCAGCATAAAGATATAGGTTAAATTACCAATTTTGTACAGTATATTTAGAGGGCGCAAATTGCTAGAATAGCTGTTTATCTTTACCTAGGTGCATGCTAAAAAAATCCAACAGCTTGAATTAAATGTCAGGTTTCTCTTTGGGACATAACTGAAGTATTTTGTGACATTGATATGGCATGTTCATTTAAATCAAGCTCCACTAATTGATGCACATGAAAAGTGCTTCTGCAAAGCAGTAGTTACGAATGGATGTTTAAACCTAGAAGAATAAAGCAATGCTAATGTTCTTAAATTTAACTTTTAGAGGCACAGCGCTTTGCACGCATTGCATGACAATCAGTTCACAGGCATTTTTGATGAGGAGTGCACAGATGCATTGCCGTTGGTGCAAGTAGCTTTTAAAGGGACACTAATGTCACACAGCAATTTACATCAGAGTGAAAGCTCAATGTTCGACAACATCCAAAACGACAATATTATCAACAACTGTGCCCTACTTACCGAGAAATTAAGGTAAATGCACAAGAACACAAGCGCCCCAGTAGGACATTTTCAAAATAATCCAGATGACTTTAGATGGACCCCGTACAAGTAATCACTAATCACAGTAACTTCACTAAATAAAGAACGTTCCGGGCATTAAGAGATGCAATAAAATGCTGCTTTTTTCGTTTCCGTTTGAGTCACGGAAAAAAGAACCGCCGGACCTTACTATGGGGAATAGCACGAGTGGTTCAAAAATTCAATTTTCATGTGGTTATAAGGTGCCATCTAGCGGGGCGCAGTTGAAACAAAAGCACCTGCAATCTCGAAGCCAATGGCGAGAAATTGATCAATGGTTGTTCTTTCTGCCGTGGCTCTCGCTGCTTTCAGTCTGCTGCTACTAGCACAGTAAAGCCTGGCAACGTTGTGCATGGCAATAGTGACGTGAGACGATCCGATCAGTCCGCTTCTAGAGGCAGGTAATTTGGAGTGCGCCAACCCGATGCAGAGCCCTAAAACGTGATTTTATTTTAAAATAGGCCCTTCCTTGACACAAAAGTGACACTACGAGGTTTCTGCACCGCCATTTCAACAATCAACGTCGACATAATAGTTGACTTTAGTGTCCCTTTACTGTTACAGTAAAGCTAAACAGTAACATCACATATAGTAACAGTAAAGCAAAAATACAACAAATTCTCCCCAAAGATATGCATGCATGTGATGTACACTATACACTACCGGAACATGAGAGGGCTCACAACCAAGAGGACTTTGGATGTTGAGTTGTACTGTGTTGAGAAAAAGAGAAAAACAGCTAAAAGTTAATGTTGTGACAGAATAGGTTCACACAGGGGCGCATGGTGTTATAAGTCATGAGGCTGGATGTTAATCGAAGGAGAAAACATGGCAACGGAAAAGGATAAGATAAGCTCCACACAGCAATGTTCTAACCTGCAAATTATTGCGCGGCTAAAATTTTCTGCACTCAATATAGCTGGTAATGGACTAAATAACAGTAATAAGTATTTCAGCTTCCTTGACCAAACGTTTCCTTTCTATTTTTTAATCCCAATGTAGCAGAAATGATGAATCAAAGGGGTATCACACTCACATCAACCTTGTAACAAAGTTCTACTTAAATGCATAAAAAAACAAAAACCCATTCCCAATAAAAGTGGCACCATTTCAATGAAAACAACCAGTCAAAATGATTATGAGTGCATACTTAAGAATTAAGGTGGCAGCACCTGGCTGGTAGCTCAGCCAGCAAGGTGTTGCGATGGGAGCTCAAAAGTGAAGGTTGATTTCCTGGACATGACAGCTCGCTTTTAGCGGGGCAAAACGCAGGACTATCGATGCACTAACCATTATGGGAACGCCTAAGGGCACATTCAGGTAGAAACTCCGAAATATCTATTTTTTTATCTTGCACCCCCACGTATAGCTCAACCCCTTTATAAGAGACGTACACGAGGAAAAAATTTGTCTCGAGCTATAACATGCAATAGTGTACATTGTAAACTTCACCACTTTTATAAGAGACTTACATCAGGAAAAAAAATCTTGTCTCTTATATGAGATGTCTCTTATAAGCATGGTACCAGTTTCACATTTTCTTGTCAACCTCTATATTGACATAGGCACACCAGTGTCACACGCAGTTGTCTGTTACATCAGTGTCTCCTATAAAAGGATTTGACTGCATATTCATAAATCATATGTGGATATTGCTTGTGAAAGCCTTGCTCTGCCACATCTCACTATGAAAAATTGAGATCTCACGAGCCCTATAATGACAGCACTTACACGCAATAGTGTGCATTGTGCACTTCGCCACTGTTAATGGAACTGAACTTATGAATATACACTACACTACCTCTACAGTAGGCCTAATCTTCGGCTATCGTGCATGACTTGTTTTTTTGTGTATATTTGCCATACGACTGAATTAATTTTCAAAAAAGGTGAGGACAGGTGTATGCCCACAAAGCACATGTCTTTCAAGCAATTTTTCATAGCTTTGTTCCACAGTAAGGCGCTGACAGACAAAAAAGTAGGTAGTTGCCACGCATAACCAATTTTAAAGCTTTGAATGTACTTGTGACATCACTGCTCTTTTGTCACATAAGATATAACAGCAAAAAAAGAAACAAACACATATATAAAGAATCACTGTACACTAAATATAACAACTGGCTTTAATTGCAAAACACTTTAAATGGAGTTTTTGGCAAAATAGGCAAACGTAAAAACAAGAGTATGAATGTAAGCAACCGTTCTAAACAAAAAAATGAAATAAACAATTATAAATACATTTGACAACACAACACGTTTAATTGAACTCTATTAAATAAATTTATTCCACAAAAGAACATTCAAATTTACACTACAATGAACCATAGCAAGTGTAGGGCTTAATGACTGTGGCTTCCAGGAGGCCCTTGCTGTGACAGGGCAGTGGCTAGCCTGTCAAGAGCAGCGGTTCGATCTCTTATTAACCTGGCTCTTTCTGCCTCAGCTTGCTTATAGGCAGCAAGGCGTTCCGCATGCCTTCTCTCTCGATTCACTCCTGATTCATGCAGATATTTCAGAAGGCCTGCCATGAGTGTTTGGTTGGGTGTTTGGCGACGTTTTTTTGTGGTCGTAGCTGATGAGGTGGCGGGTGTTGGTGGTATCTGGTGGTGTTTTGCGTGGTGTTCCTGGCTGGCCGTGTCATCTCTGACATGTGGGCTGTCGGAAGCCTGCTGCTCGACGCTTTCTCTGCCAGTGCTCCCAGACGGTTCATCTCTGGCAGGAGAGTATGCATTACACAAGATGAACACAAAGTGGCATTGCTGCTGGTGAATAAACACAGATGAGAGGTATGCATGCAACTTCTCTACCAAGCTAGTGCCTTTGCATGGCATGAAAGCACGGTGCCATTGATATGAAAAAAATGCATGCGCTCATGTTTCACCAGACTACCACAACAATGCGGAAGTTTACTTTAGCTGGTTTGACATATCGACAATGCAAAGTTCTTCAATGGAAAATGACAAACAGGAGTACACAACATGAGCGTGACATCAATCGTTGAGATTCCTTGCAAGTTGCAACATCATCAAGAATAAAGCTTACGGCTTGTGTGAGCTGCCTGCCAGTGAAGTGATAAAGTAACATAGTTGCAATTTTTCTGGCCAAGCATTTAAAAGAGAAAAGTTACTGCAGGAAAATGCTGCACTTAATTGTATCTGGCAACTCACCTTCGAAAACACCAAGCACATGATAATGGTAAAACTTTTACAGAAACAATGAACACAAACAGTGAACACACTCTCTCCATGTGCATGTGTTGCATTGTTCATGTGCGTGTGCCAAAAGGTAAAAATAAAATCGGTATATGCAGATAAAAGTACTTACTCATTATGCCTTCGTACACGGCCTGGCCCAAGCAGCAGCGGCAGATTGGCCACGTGTGACTTTTCAAGGATGTCTGCAAGCTCACTGCATACATGCAGCACCAATGTGATCGTTAGTAATTTAGGAAAAGAGACATTGCAGTATCGGAGTGCCATGTTTCTGCAAGTTGGCGGTACATACTTTACGGTTTACTTTGTACAAGAACAAACACTTTAGAATAAGCACACCGAACACTTATGTTTGTAAATTACCTGACACCTGCAGATTACCGTATTTACTTTATTGTAATAGTAGCATTTTCAAGGTTTTTCTCTATCTAAAGCAGGCCGTCGCATTGCAATGTAGTACAAAATCACGCATAAAACACTTAGGCTTTTTCCATGAACTCAATGAAGTAACCCCTCGTGTTACAACTGAATAAATATATACGATACTGCAGAAAGGCCATTACCACACCTTTGCTCATTCTTCCCTATTGGTACCCGCTTTGCCCTGCTAGTGTGAAACCTGCGTGCCACAGCTCCTTTGAGAGTGGCATTCCCTTGTGATCTCTCATGTTTATCATGGCCAAGTTTATGGCGGTACGTGTACAGCGACTTCATTCACGAATTTGATTGCAAATCTGTCCCCCCCCCCCAATCATAAAACAAGGTTGCCATGCACATGTACCTGTATTTATCTCTTTCTATCGTAACTGGTCCTTGCCAGGTGTGACCAAAAATATTATAAACACATGTGCTTAATAAACACCCATTCGCTCTAATTCCGTGTGGACATTTCTTCAATGGTTCTGTGTGTGTGTGTGTGTGTGTGTGTATGTGTGCGTGTGCTCGTTAATTTTGCCACTGAACACTCCATTGCTCATTTCAATAATTCATTATAATCGAATATCTGAAAGAAAGACGCGAGGAAACGTCAACTATTTTCCTACCCTGTCCCTTGTTCGCGCTATTTTCTCAATTAACATTGTACAAATCATGTTTGCAAAGCGCGTACGATTTGGTGCAATGTGAAGGGAACTTGTGTTGCGAAATTATGCGTTAATTTACCGCCGTATAAGACGTACATGCGTGCATGTTAAACTTAATGCAAAGCAGAAAGATGTACTGCACAGATTCACAAAAGCAACTCACGACTCGTACTCGCAGGTGACGCGCCCATGCCCAGAGGTGTTGTTTTTCCGGCACGTACCCTGGTAGCTTCGTTTAAGGGTCCGCCACTTGTTTTCAACTTGGCTGCCCGTGACGGCAAGACCCGGAAAGTGCCTGTTCAGTACTGTGGCGATATTTTCAAACATTTGCCGATTCGATTTCAGCTGGTTTTTGGGGTTGTTTTTGAAGGTCTTGTATTCTTCAAGGAATCTCAGAACTTTTGGTCGAGGCCACAGGTCACACTCGCTCAACTCGCAGGGTTCAGCAAGTTGGGGCGTCACCTCGCTGCTGTCGTCGCCTACAAGCGCAAACAAATGCGGCATTGATATGGGGTAACGTTAGGCGACGAAGAATAACAGCTACTGCTGCCACTTCATGTGGACACTTACTCAGTACTGTTAACGTACAGCACTCCTTCGTCGAGCCTAGGTGTTTAATAGATGGGCAAGGTTCCTTTTGGCGTTGCATAAATTTGTTGCCAGACTTTGGGTGGTTGTTGCCAGACTGCCGCTAAATTTGGCTGAAAATTTTTCTTCTGTAGTTGTGGCTTTTTTGTAAGAGTTTGGTGCTATCCGCGGTGTATTTCGCGAGTGCATGAGCGACGCTGGCCGTTTTAATTAACGGAATGGACCGAGCCTAGCAAAAGTCGAGCGCGGTGCTGCCGTGCAAACGGCCTCTTAATTGCACCTCGGCCACCATCGCAATCTTTCACACCAGCTATAGCCAGCGACCTTACGACGACACAACGAGACCAACTTGCTTGCTTGTTCCTTTCTTTTGTGGCTCTCACCCACTAAGGGGGATTGGCCAAGAAGCCGGTGGTTAATGCAAGTAAATACCTATAGATTTTCTAGATTAGGGGAATATGATTACTGTGTTTTGACTGTGAAATTAATTTGGCGCAATGTAAAAAAAGAAAGAAAAAAGGGGGGGGGAGAAATAATGGAATTTGTTGAATATCTGTAATGGAATCGTTATATGAAATTTTCCTGAAAGTAGAATCATTGCAGTGTATCAGCTAAATAATAAGTGGTAGTGTGACTAGTAAAATTCGGGAGCTGATGGCTGACTCAGCAAGGTAATCTTCTTGTGTTATATATGAATTCGCAGAGAGCCCCGCAGATGTTCCTGTCGCCATGTCCCAATGAAATGGCCCCAAAAGCCAAAATATTGGGAGTATTAAGTGATATTCCTAATTTTCTGAATAAAATTTCAAAGCACTTTTTTCTTTGATTTTTGAATCGGTGACATGTGATAAGAAAATGGTCGATATGTTCAGGTTCGTTACAGCTTGAGCACAGAGGTGATGGCACCAGACCAGACCTGTTTAAGTAGAAATTAAGAGGTGGTACACGGCAACGTAATTTTGTTACCAAGACTTCCAATTTACGCGTGGGACACCATTTATTATTCCATGTGAATTGCAGGTGCGAGGAATCTGGATTCGGTATCATGGTTTTTGATGAGTCTTCAAGAAGGGAAAGTTTTCTAAACCTCGCTGCTGTTACATAAGCTGTAGGAGGCATGATTGGCACAATCGGAAGATCAAGAGATGTTCGCGCAAGTTTGTCAGCCATCTCGTTTATAAATATACTACGATGGCCTGGCACCCATATCATTCGCACTAGACGAATGTTTGCTGGGATTAATGATTTAAAAGTCTCTATTACTGCTGATGTCGACGACGATGATAAGAATGAACACACGGAATACGAGTCAGTCACTATCACAGCTGTCGAATGAGTCGCAGGAAGTTTACGAATAGCTAGTATAACGGCCATTAATTCCGCTTCAAATATTGGTGTATAATCTGGGAGGCGTAATGAAAATGACCAGAATAATGAGAGAGAAAAAATACCCACACCTGCCTTCTCGCCACTCATAGATGCATCTGTTGCAATTACTGTATTAGTACCTAATTGAGACAGGTGTTGTTCTAATAAACCAATCAAATATTTAGAGGGCAAGTGTTTAGCGTTCATGGGGAAGATATCGTCAAATTCTATTTGCACTTGGCCGATTGGTTTGACAGATGGTGTGATCTCGAATATATTAACATTTAAAGCATCTAGAAGTGTTTGAACAAATAGCACTTGGGGTTTATATACACGGGACCAATGCTCATTGAAAAAGACACCAGGCTCGGCAAAGAATACAAATTGTCGCCTTCTTAAAGTGGATTCAGAAAATTTTAAATAGGTGTTTACTGTTAAAATACGAAATCTGCAAGCAAGGGTGTGTATCCGAGCTTCTTGATACAAAACATTGTTAGCTGTGAATTTTGGCACACCTAAACAACTACGTAGGGCTTCCCGCTCTAAGAGAATGAGGGGATTTATTTTGTATGCTGGTCCACCAGAGAATAGTACACATCCGAATTCAAGAATCAGACGAATGTACATGCGATAAATCATGATCATCGTATCTCTGCGAAGACCGGAACGGAGGCGGCCAAGCCTACTTATCATTCCAACAGCGCGTGTAGCCTTAATTTTAATATATTCAACGTGGTCACGCCAGCTCAGTTTTTGATCGTACAGTACACCCAGATATTTAATACAATTAACCTGGGGTATTATTTCTTGATGGTACTGAAGAGAAATAGTAACTGGTGCGTCCAACGGAAAAACTATTATAGCACTTTTAGTTACGTTCAGGTTTATATTGTTACGGGAGAATAACTTTACTTTATAAAACGAGGAATAAACTCGGTGGTGGACAAGATGGCGCCCAGTTGGCTCACAGATCTGACAACATCGTCCTCCTCTTTGTCTTCTTCGTCGTTCTCATCCTACCGTTACATGATTTCCCCGGCGGCTGGAGCACCGACCCGGTGCTAATCAGGAGGCACTGGAGTAATACGGTTTGAGTCGCGTAACATGCACTACGTCAGTGTGAGGGTGAATGATGGCGGGGTCCGTAGGGGTGATTTCGTATGTGACGTCAGTTACTTGGCGTAAGATACGGTAGGGACCTGAATAGCGTGGGAGTAACTTCTCCGAAAGTCCAACGCGGCGCGAGGGGAACCATAACAGAACGAGATCTCCGGGTGTGAAGTGGACGTCACGATGGCGGGCGTCGTATACGCTCTTCTGATTGTCCTGGGAGTCCAGTAAGCGTCGTCGAGCAACTTGGCGTGCCGCTTGGGCCTTCATTATTGCATCACGAGCGTACTGAGACTTGTCATTTAGTCCGGCCGGCAGGAGGGTGTCGAAAGGTAGCGCAGGGTCACGGCCGAACAACAGAAAAAAAGGAGAGAACCCAGCGGTGTCGTGTCTGGAAGAATTGTACGCGAATGTTACAAACGGTAACGTAGTGTCCCAGTCGCGGTGATCGGTGGAGACATACATGGAGAGCATGTCGGTGAGAGTGCGATTGAGGCGCTCCGTTAGACCATTTGTTTGTGGATGGTAAGCAGTCGAGAGCTTGTGTTTAGTGGCGCAGGAGCGGAGGAGGTCATCAACCACTTTGGAAAGGAAGTAGCTGCCTCGGTCGGTAAGGAGTTGTCGAGGGGCGCCATGATGTAAGATGACGTCCTCCAAAAGGAAATCGGCCACGTCAGTTGCACAGCTGGTTGGAAGGGCCCGTGTGATCGCGTATCGGGTAGCATAATCGGTTGCTACTGCAATCCAGCGATTACCCGCAGCTGACGTAGGAAAAGGGCCAAGCAGGTCCACGCCAACACGGTAGAATGGGTCTCGTGGTATGTGCAGTGGCTGAAGACGTCCGGCCGGAGGGGCATTTGGTTTTTTCCGTCGTTGACAAGGGTCGCAGGCTGCAATATAACGGCAGACGTCGCGGTACATGCCAGGCCAGAAGAAGCGCCGGCGAACTCTGTCGTAGGTCCGTGACACGCCGAGGTGACCCGCTGTAGGTGCATCATGAAGCTGGGCGAGAACAGTGTGACGCAATTGAATGGGAACGACGAGTAGTCTTTCGGGGCCGTCAGGACGCATATTGCAACGGTACAATACACCATCATGTATTTCAAACATTCGAAGGGAAGGGTCGGGCCTGACCGATGTGAGCCTTCGGATAATACCGTCCAAGAAAGTATCTCGTCGCTGCTCGATTCCAATGTCATGAAACGCGGATAGAGAGAAAACGTCGACAGGAAGGGTGGTTTTAGAGGAGTCGCCGTCTGGAGGGTCGACAGGATACCGGGACAAGCAGTCCGCATCTTGATGCAGGCGGCCGGTTTTGTACAGGACTGAGTAATCAAATTCTTGAAGGCGCAGCGCCCAACGGCCAAGACGGCCGGAAGGGTCTTTAAGGGACGAAAGCCAGCACAAGGCGTGGTGATCTGTGATTACTGTGAATGGCCGGCCGTACAAATAGGGACGAAATTTACCGACTGCCCAAACAAGTGCCAAACATTCCCGTTCAGTTATTGAATATTTTCTTTCAGCAGGCGAAAGAAGGCGGCTGGCATAAGCAACAACACGGTCTCGTCCTTGTTGTTTCTGGGCGAGGACTGCACCGATGCCATAGCCACTTGCGTCTGTACGAACTTCTGTTGGAGATGAGATATCAAAGTGGGCGAGGATAGGCGGAGACGTAAGCAGACACACTAGATTTTGAAACGCATCTGCTTGCTCAGGGCCCCAGATGAAGCCAGCGTCTTTTTTGAGAAGTTGAGTGAGAGGGCGTGCTACGTCGGCGAAGTTTTTAACAAAGCGGCGGAAGTAAGAACAGAGGCCAACGAAACTGCGAACGTCTTTGGTACAGGTTGGTACAGGGAAATCTCTTACTGCGCGTATTTTATCTTGATCAGGGCGAACGCCTACAGAATCAACGAGATGTCCGAGGACAGAAATTTCACGACGGCCGAAGTGGCACTTTGCCGAATTGAGTTGCAGGCCCGCCTTACGAAAGACAGATAAGATTTTCGATAGCCTTTCAAGGTGCGTCGCAAAAGAAGGCGAAAAAACGATAACGTCGTCCAGGTAGCACAGGCAGATGGACCACTTGAAGCCGTGCAACAGAGCGGCCATCATACGTTCGAATGTGGCGGGCGCATTGCATAAACCGAATGGCATCACTTTAAACTCGTAAAGGCCGTCGGGAGTGATAAACGCCGTCTTCTCACGGTCCATGTCATCAACGGCAATCTGCCAGTACCCAGAGCGAAGGTCAATGGAGGAAAAAATCCTACCGTTACAATCCTACCGTTACCTACCGTTACCTACCGTTACCTACCGTTACCGAATCCTACCGTTACAATATGAATTATCTGAAACCAGGTTTCCAATGTTGCCAAATAACACTGTAAAGTCGAATGTAGTGAATGAATATCGTTGTCAGATGCAAAGAACGCGATATCATCTGCATATACATATACGTGTACCTTATCACTCTGTGGTATTGAACTTAACAAAATGTTAAATAGCACAGGCGATAGAACAGAGCCTTGAGGAACACCTCTCGTTTGGCTATACTTCGGCGTGGAAATACCTCGTTGGAAGCAAAAAAATTTTCTGTCTTTTAAAAATTCGTATATCCAATTTGTTATGTACTGCGGGAACGTAAGCTCTTTTAGGACATTGATAAGAATAGCATGTTCAACACTGCCATATGTCTTGGCTAAATCAAGGGTTACTAGGGCCGCATATTGTCGTCTGTGCCGAGCAAGCTTTATACGAGCCTCTAAATCAACATGCGCCCACCATATAGAGTAACCTGGTCTAAATCCAATCTGGCACGCACTGAGTATCGCATTATCTGTTACGAACTTCGTAACTCTAATGTAAAGTATTCTTTCTATTAACTTAACTACGTGTGATGTTAAAGCGATTGGCCTAATGTTATCTATCTGCATTCCTAGTTCCTGTTTTTTAAGAAGCGGTATTATTTTTGCAAGTCTCCAGTCAGGAGGTATCCAGCTATTTTAAAGTGAATAGTTGACAACGTTAAGGAGGTCTTCAGGAGAAATGTCGAATAATATTTTTAACATTTCCGAAGTGACGCCATCTGGTCCAGGACCTGTGTTTGGCAGAATACGAACAACGTGCGCAAGTTCATCCCTACTTACTTCAATAAAATCATTTTCGAATGACGGTTTTGCACACTTTATTTTAATTTGTGATGTAAATCTCTTCTCCAATTCTATTGCAATTTCCGTTAATGTATTTTCCAAATCAGTTGGAGAAAAAATAACTGAGTCAATATTTACGTGTGCTGTAATAGCTTTACGATTACGGAGAAATCTGAATAGAGCTTTCTTGTTGCCACTCTTGGATAAGTAGGTGTACCGTTTTTCTTCATAATCGTCTTTCGCTAATGAAACTGTTCTCCTAAAGGTAGCTTTAGCAAATAAATAATTTCTCCAATTAGTCGGACATTGGTTGGTGAGGAGTTTTTTCCAGGCAGCGTTGCGGCGTCTATAATCTCTGGCGCAATCCGCATTCCACCAGGCAGATATGAATTTTCCCTTTGTTGAAGATATAGTGAACTGTGATTTTTTAATTGTACACTTCAGGGTGGAACAAAGGCTCATAGCTTTCATATTTGTTTCCATATTTGGCAAGGAAGACAGCGTTGACTGTAAGTTCTTTTTAAATTTAGAGTAGTTTACAAAACTTTGCACCTGGTGATCTACCGTCACTAAAGGAATGCTGACTTCAAATACCAGGGCGCAGTGATCACTACTTGTAGCAGTATCAAGAACAGTCCAAGACGATATTGTCACACTTGAGCTACCAAATGTCAAGTCTAAAACGAACCTCGAATTACATCGAACGAATGTCGGAACTCTGGTGTTCCAACAAATAAGGTTATTCCGGTTAGTCCAGTCCCACAACCGTTTTCCTGATGAATCAGTGCGGAATCCCCATGAAACGTGATGGGAATTGAAGTCTCCCGCAAATAGCATACTGTTTCTGCAAAAACTCGCAGTCACATCAAGGGCTCTTTCATCTTGTATTCCAGCCGGAAAGTAGTTGTTGACTATAGATAGTGGCGCTCATCCGGGAAAGTGAATTTCCAGAGCCAATACTTCATAATCGTGTGATATTTGTTGGTAAACTAAGTGTGCTTTATGGCAAATTTTGGATGAAATGAAAAAACATTAATCCTCCACCACGTGAGTCTCGGTCCAGTCGAAAGCACTGATAGTCTTTTAGATAGAAGTTTTGATCAGCAGACAGCCAAGTTTCTTGTAAAATTATGACGTCTGGAGATTGTTGAGAAATTAGGTATAATAAGTCTGTAGTTGCAGAGAGAATTGAACGGCAGTTCCACTGAAGTACTCTAAGGTACCCTATGATGATAAGCAAGCAGTAGCAACTGCTTGATCTAAGATATTATCTTTTAAGAAGTCCGCTTTAGTCCTAGGTTCCTTCACACTCTTTTTTGTTTTCGGATGAGAAGAATTATTAATTTTGCTAGTGGGTGATCTGGTGCGTTTCAAAAGGCGAGCATCCATATCTACATCCCGATTAATTATTGATTCTGAATCAGATATACCTTCCTGCTCAGTTGTGTTAGGACTGGAAAGCATTGCCTCATTATCGATAGAGACATCTGACTGATGTTCGGCAGGTTTACTAATTGAGGCACTAGGAGGTTGGATACGCTTAGTTATTCGATCAGATGCACCCAACATCTGTGAATCCATAATACTATTGAGTGAGTCGGACAGATTGAGTAAAAATTTTTCTAATACTTTTTCTACGGCCTTTTCTACCATAGCAGAAATGGACTGAGAAAGTGATGCATCCATAGAAAGAGGTGGACGAGCTGCTATACCAGCATAACCCTGACTCCTGCTTTTTGAATTTCTGCAATTGCTTCTCTACGAGAGCATCGTCTCCTTTCAATGATTTCAATAACCTGAAGTTCCTTTGATCTTGCAGGGCAGTTAGGATCGTCTGCAGCGTGATTTGCCTTGCACAAACAGCATGTCTTATTGTCTGATTGACACTCAGCAGTACTATGACCAGCCCCGTATATGGCTCCGCATATGCGGCATCGAGTCTCCGATCGACAACCTTTAGTACTGTGTCCAAAGCGCCAACATTTAGCACATTGCAGCGGACGGGGAGCCAAAGCTTCGACCTTATAGATAAGCGGCCATGCCTTGATCTCCGAAGGGCGATCTGTTCCGGCGAATGTGGCAATTACAGTTTCAATGGGAACTTTCTGTTGGTTTTCCTGTTTGGTACAGCGGTAAACAGAAATAACACCTGCTGGGGAAAAGATATCCAAGACTTCTGCTGGGCGTAGACTTGCGTCTACCCCCCGAACCAATCCTTTGCAGCAAGCTAGATGAGGTGGGATAAAAGAGCTCACCGGATGTGATGCAAAAGTAGTCCACTTCAGAAGGTCTTGGATGCAGGCCTTGTCTGGTGAGCAGCATAGTATCCCCCCGCGTCCAAACTGACGAACCTCTGTTATCAGTAGAGAGTGGGGAGTGATCACACGAAGTTCAGTTTGAATTGTCTTGGGGTTTTTCATGCGGATGAACCCACCGGTGGTCGGCACCAAAGCGACAGGAACGCTACGGGTTCCATTGCGGAGAATCAACTCCAAAGGAAGATCTTGAGGGGGAACAGAGGCTGATCAGAGGGCAGGCCTCTGGCCCGGAGAAGAAACAGACATGAAATAAGAAGAAGTTACACTTATCAATGCACTAAAACAATTGCGGAACAAGAGGTAGATCTAATAAAATAAAATAAAAGTAACCGCCGGCTACTTGACCGCAACCCTGAGGATGGAACAAGGAACGCAGCCGCAGGCACCCGATCGTAGCCGAGTGGCACAGCTTCTACGACGCAAAGTCCAAGACCAACTTCTTCGCTTGCTCGACGATTCCTCTTCCTCTTTTGACTGCCACGCAAGGGCACTCGGTCGCACAACGACTGTTTCGCATACTATCGACACCGGAAGCCATGCGCCCATTCGACAGCGTCCTTACCGAGTATCGGCGTGTGAAAGGCGCCTTATCGATGACCAGGTAAATGACTTACTTAAACGTGGTGTCATTCATCCTTCCAACAGTCCTTGGGCATCACCTGTCGTCCTTGTTCGGAAGGAAGATGGCACAGTAAGATTTTGCGCCGATTATCGCCGGCTTAACAAGATTACCCGAACTCTTACGGAAAAGTCACAACTACAAAAAAAAATTTTTTTTGCCAAATTTAGTGGCAGTCTGGCAACAACCACCCCAAATTCCGGCAACTGATTTATGCAACGCCAGAAGGAACCTCGCCAGGATGTGTACCCGCTGCCACGAATTGGTGACGCATTCGACTGCTTGCAAGGAGCGGAGTTCTTTTCTTCCTTGGATCTCCGCTCTGGCTACTGGCAAGTGCCCATGGCTGGGACTGACCACTCGAAAACCGCATTTGTAACACCAGATGGATTGTACATATTCACTGTAATGCCATTCGGTCTCTGTAACGCGCCCGCCACCTTTGAACGCATGATGGATGACATCTTACGCGGCTTGAAGTGGAACACTTGCCTCTGCTATTTAGATCATATTGTCGTCTTTGCGCCAGATTTCCCGACCCATCTACAAAGGTTGCATCAAGTTTTGACCTGCGTCCAAAATGCCAGTCTCCAGCCTAACTTGAAAAAGTGCCTATTCGCCACTACAAAACTAACTATACTAAGCCACGTCGTCTCCAAAGAAGGCATTCTTTTCGATCCTGCTAAACTTCGAGCCGTATCCGAGTTCCCGAAGCCTATCCTGAAAGCACTGCGCCCCTTCATTGTCCTATGCTTCTATTTTCGGCGCTTCGTTCAAAATTTTGCTACTGTCATCGCACCTCTCAATGCACTCCTCCAGGCCGACAACGAACCATCTACCTGGTCAGAAGCTTGTGACGATGCCTTTACGACACTTAGACGCCTGCTTACGTCTCCACCAATTTTGCGTCACTTCACTCTGAGCGCACACACTGAAATTCACACTGAGGCTAGTGGTGTCGGCCTTGGTGCTGCGATCGCACAACGTGACGATGCCAACGCCGTCGTGCACTCACAAAACCTGAGACCAATTACACCGTAACCGAAAAAGAGTGCCTGGCCATCACATGGGCTCTACAGAAGTTTTGCCCCTATCTTTACACTCGTTCTTTTGACGTAATAACAGATCACCACGTTCTGTGTTGGTTGTCAAACCTCAAAAACCCATCAGGTCGCCATGCTCGGTGGGCCTTCCGACTCCAGGAATACGACATCCGTGTCGTATATCATTCTGGCCAACAACACTCTGATGCTGACGCCCTGTCGCGATTCCCACTCATTTCAGACGCCAGCACATCTAGTCACAATCACGATATTTCGCCACTTGACATCTTGGACATGATCTCAGAGCAACGAAATGACCCATGGATCGCCACAATTCTAAACTTTTTGTCAAGCCCCCTGACCACCCCGGCTCCACGAGCTCTACGTCGCCAAGTGCAGCATTACGCCATCCGCGATGGTCGTTTTTACCGCCGTAACTACCACACCGATGGCCGCACATGGTTATTGGTCGCACCCCGCCATCTTTGTCGCGATCCGTGCTCCGCTTTCCACAATGACCATCAGTGTGGCCATGGTGGCGTGTTCACCGCCACCGTGGCCACACTGAGGGTTACGGATGTGGGTGCACGTTAAAGAACCCCAGGTGGTCGAAATTTCCGGAGACCTGCACTACGACGTCTCTCATGATCACATAGTGGTTTTGAGACGTTAAACCCCACGTATAAATTATTCCTGGCTGCATGATATAGCTACGCCTTTCCTCTGCACTTTCGATCAACTCCACGTTTGGCCAAATGTATTCGTAACTTTTACGCTCAGTTTCTTAATTCGCTCTGTCCTTCTATAATATTCCTAGGTATTTCACATGTAGACTTTATTCGGTGAAAGCACGCAGTCAGCGTAACCTTGACATGTGTTTATATTCACTACAAGACAAAATTTACCTTTGTTTCGCAGTGCAGCGCTCACTCGGGGAGCTCATTGTACGCGCGTGCTCAACTCTTACGACTACATAGCTTAGTTTTCCGCAATATCAGACTACAACAATCTCACATTACAAAACTGCTATCCCCTTCACACAACTCATAAGAACCCCAAGGCTACCTTAAATTAAAAATAAACGACATAACCTAAATTATCATTTTTTACAGCCTTTCTAGTTAAAGAAGAGTGGTCACTTAGTAATGCCTTTAATCAGGCCGTGAAATGTGACATTTCCACAGCTTTATGAAATTCCCTAGATTCAACAAAAAAGACGCCAGATCTCTAAATGAGGTGAAAAAATTCCAGATCTAAAGATAAATCTCTAGGGCTGGCATCACTGCAACTTACAGAACACAGTCAGATTATACGAGTTGCAAAACTACAAAATACACGTCCAAGTCACAGAAAAAATTGTTAAACATAGCTGCTTGAGCTGGCCCATAAATACCCAAAACGTGCAGCTTGAAGGATGATAGGACAAAGCCATTCCGTCTAATACAGCCATAGAATACATGATGGTCGCGTGTTTAGAAAAAAAAACTGGTGACCGATTTAGAGTACTTGGTACTCTACTATGGGAGAGCACTAGGACAACTAGGCCGTCTCGTGGGCCTCACACTGAAGAGTGTTTAGAAAAAGTGGGTAACGATTTAGAGTACTATAGGTACTCTACTATGGGAGAGCTTAAAGCCATCACGTCACTGTGGCTACACAATAAAATGCTTTATGAAATACACGACAGATTCGCCGGAGGAAGGAAGTGATCACTATCTACATACACGTTTGCAAAGCCGGTATAGCGACAGAATGCTAACAAAAAAAAATTTATCTGAAATGGTTTGTTACATTAGTCTTTAGCAAAAAGCGGAAATAATTCGGCCAGAAAATGTAAACTTTTTTTAGAATACACATAATACTTACTTTAAGCATGCTTTGAAGAATTCCATTAGCACTTTTTGAAAACGAGCATTTGTGTTCTCACAGAGTCCATGTGAGTAACTTGAATCAGGGGAAGCTTTCGCCCCGCTTGTTCCGTAAAGATCGCCTAAGTGTACTACTTAGGAACACGTGTTGAGTTGTTTATCCCCAGGAAAGCCTGTTGCTTGATAGCGCGAGTGTTGTTCTTGAAGTTCGTGTGCGCGCGGATGGTGTCTTGCCGGCGAGGTGTGTATGATCGTGTACTCCTGTCACGCTGTCGCTCTCCGTCTGTTCCGGTTTTTACGAACATCGAACGTATCGAGATTGCTGGTTGCTCTGTTGCTTTATCTGAAGGGCCTCGCAATTTCTGAAGTCAATCGCGTTGGCGAACTCTTTGCATGTATATGCACTTGCAACAAGTAGCGGATCTGAACGAGGCAAGCTTGCGCTCTGGACTTCGGGACGTGTGTTTACAACCGAACACGCTACGTAATTAGTGCGGGGGCAGTTGAACAGTGGGCTGTTGGGGGTCGAATCCAGCGTACATTATGCATTCCCACCACTGACAAACATACGTCCTTAACACGAACGAAAGCAGCCTTGCTATACTCACAACATCAATTCTCCTCCATGAAGATGTATTCTTGTCACTGTATGTTCACACGCTAGCAGTTTGGCATAATAGGCAGTTGCAATTATTTTAGGTTACCAGCTCACATCCAAAGACATGCTCAGTTTTTGCTTTTTTTTTCTGCCATTACATATAGTTCACGTGCCTTCTCGCATTACAATCACAGGCACGGGGCACTTTTGATAACGATCAGGGCCGACCTGGACCGCATTTTTTGATCACGATATACAATCACTGCTGCTACCCTGTTCAAAATATTCCGGATCGAGTTTGGCGTAGCAGATTATTTTAATCGCGATCCGGGAGCTACATCACAGTGCGCAGATCGCGATTAGTAGTGACCATGAATGAACACACAGCTCAGTTCAAGCCTAACCGCGATAAAATTTGCCGTCTGACACGACGATAAGCGAAATGCTTTCGTTCATGCCGATTTGCTGAACACTGATACATAATGACAAGAAAACGCATCTGGTGCCGTCTTTGGAAGCTCTCGAAGCGGTAGACGGAAGTAAAAATAAGCACAGACGTTACGTGACGGCACAGCAGGGCTACACATGTCTTTTGGAGTGGAGGTGCGTCCCGATAAGTGACGCTGGTCGCCGCCATATAAAAGTACAGACTGGCAAAGGGTCAAGCAGGACCACTGCCGTGCCCGTCCACTCCCTTTGAATTTGTGGGCATAAACTTATACGGACCTCTTCCGCTTACGCCAGCCGGTCACCGTTGGATTGTTACTGCCGTAGACCACCTTACTCGCTGCGCGGAGACGGCAGCTCTTTCATCTGGTGCTACCTCTGAAGTAGCCGTTTTTTTCCTTCGCGCCATTATTTTCGGACATGGCGCACCGCGTGTGCTCCTTAGTGACCATGGCAAGACATTTCTTTCTCATGTCTTTGCTGAAGTCCTCCAGGCCTCTAACACCATCCACAAGACCACATCAGCATATCACCCAAAACTTATGGTCTGACCGAGCGTTTTCACCAAACTTTGTCCTACATGATCTCTATGTACGTGCAACCGGATCACAAAAACAGGGACACTATACTTTCTTTCGTCACGTTCGCATATAATACTGCCATAGAGCGTACGACGAATTTCAGCCTTTTTTTTTTTCTCGTGTATGGCTGTGTACCGACTTTTGTTCAGACACCACCTTTTTGTCCACATCTTCCAATACATCTTCATCTCTCCCGGAAGAGTTCGCCGCTCGCGTCGCCCCCTGCCGTGAAATCGTCCGCGCCAACACTGCTACCATTCAGGACAAGACGAAAATCGACATTGATGCGAAGCGTCAAGTCGTTGTGTTCCGCCCCGGCGACGAAGTCCTTTTGTGGACACCAGTTCGTGCACCTGGGCTCTGCGACAAATTCTATCTCGGTCCATACACCGTCCTGGAATGAACATCTGAAGTCAACTATCGCGTTGCTCCTGTCAACGCGGCTCCTGATCACCGTCGCCGCCACACCGAGATCGCCCATGTCTCTCGACTGAAATGATATATTCGGCGTCCCAACCCTTTCTAACTTGCTGCCCTTTTTCTCAAAGGGGGGAAAATAGAGTGAGCGCTGACTACGTACTTCATCTTCATCTGTATGACCAAACCATTGTAGTGATCATCATCGGATGTCACGCGGGCTGGCTCTCTGGCTCGTGCGTCAGGATTAAAAAGATAACCTGGTCTAATTGCTGCCGTACCGGACGTGGTCTCATTATATATAATATATAATTGCTGGCATATGCTTTCATAACAGTCTGGCAAAAGTGGCATACTTATTACATGCCAGATGTAATTGGCTTTGAAAGGAAGGACTTCCAGTGTTTTTGTGAAGCACTTGTTTGGAATGTTCTTGGTGGCACATGCACAGTGCATGCAGGTGTAGTATTGAATACTACTTTTTTAGGAGGGAATAACAACCCTGTTGATCAAATAGAAAGAAGGCAATGAGACACACATGCTGTGTCTAATTTTCACCACATCTTTTCTTTAGTAGTGCTGATCACAAATTCATGGCTAAATTAAGTCTATGCAAATGCAGCCTAATAAATGAGACACTTGATTAATGACCCAGCAAACATTGGCCAAAATTGATGCAGCATATTTCGGCTCTATTATGAGTCATAAGAATGCTTGGCGTAGACACATGCTAAAGACTGACTGGCATATAGATCATAACAAAAGGAAATAGCTACATTGAGGACAGCATAGGCGCAACATTGCTTGTAACCTTGGTCTCTGGTTTTCTCTCTTTCCCTGTTGAAACAACGACATATGTATACTCTGTTCTTTGTCCAAATAACCTAATTAGCAATTAGTCACTAAATCCACACTCGTTCTTGGGACGTACTTATACTGTAGAGAAGAAAGTGTTTTTCTTTGCTGTGTTTTATACATGGCTACAGCAGTAAAGGGGCAATGCATACACCCCTGGCATCAACAAAGCCATATAGGAAACCAGGGTATGAATATTGCTTTATTTTAAATGCACAAGATTGTAATATCCTATTACATATGAGTGCTAGGTCATCAGAATCATTTGTTCTTTCTTCATCAGCTTTAGAATTTCTGGCATGTTTTTAACTTCCTGCAAGAGTGGTATACTCACTTTGTTTTTTTTTTTGTTATAGAACCTATGCATACTAAAGTGGAGCTCCTGCTTCTGTACTAGACTCTCAAATGAATAACTCCCTCATTTATTGTGTGGAGCACTTTTTCAAAATGTGCTTAGTAGTAGACTCTGAGAGTGTACTACTACTAATACATCTATTTTAGGGGAGAATCGTGCAGCAGTGTGGATAAATTAGAGAGAAGGTAACAGACACATGGGTCTGCCATTTTCACCTTATCTTTTAATTATGGTGCTGTTTGATTTCTTTCTCATAAAAAAAACTGCATGGCATAATTCAGTCTTGCAAATGCAGCACAGTCCCATCTTGATACAGGCTACTGTACATAATTTTTGTAGAGCAGGCAGTGCTGTAAAAAAAAAAAGAGCTTGATTGAAGCTAAAGACGCAGGATGTTTTTGCCCCAGTGTGTATCAGAAGATGCTCAGCATAGACACATAATAAAAGATGACTGGAGAAATCAGTTATACCAATAGAAAATAATTATACTCAGCAGGAAATTAATGCAGTATTGTGTGTTACTTTGGAACTGGTTTTATCTCATTCTTTGTTGATGCAATCACATAATTCTGCATAACGTAGAAAAAGCACCACTAGCAATTTGTCACCTGTGCTGTAATTCGCACAGAGATTGCTTCATTGAACATTTACCGTACAGCAGAAAGTTTGTTTTTATTTGCTGCATTGCATAAAACATAGCTAGAACAGTACATGGACTGTGCATGCATGTGTGGCATCGACAAAACCACACAGGAGACAAAATTAAGAACATCAGCTTATTTTAAGGCACACAAAAGTGTCACATTCTATTTTGATACTGACAGGTAAAAAATCGATGAATCCAACTTTTTTCACACATACTGTGAACAAATTACAAAATTCTTCGTTGCTGCAAACTCGTTCAGCAAGAAGGCAAGAGCCACTGATTTGTGCAACATGGTAATCATATAAAATAAGACACACTGATTAGAGGCTCGTTACAAGCCACTTCATGGTTGCTTTCCAGGAACACATGCTTTCCTAGCCCCTTTGCCATAGCAAGAATGCAGTTCTAGACAAGGCAGCCAACATGTGAGGCTTTATATGTACGAGTGTTTTTTGGGTGCATTGGAGACCACTTCATAGACAAGAGGACAATAAATCCACTTGTGATAGAATACAGTGTATGCCATTGTATAAATGACAATGCACCTTCTCCTGCTCCCTGCAGCAATGTGAAGCACGATAAAAATAAGGCACATATTTCTTTTTATGTTGAATACACATGGTAATCGAGTTTTCAGAATTGAGACGTTGTAAGACACTGATTTCATATATTATGCACACTCTTGCAAAGCAAATATTATGTACCAGAGCAAAGCGGCGCCAGCTATGTGCCAGTGTGAAAGAAGACGATGTACGTGTGGTTCGTGCTTGCCAGAATTCTGCATGAACCAGCTCGTTGTAGCTAACACTTTGTCAATAATAATAACACCTCTTTGTAGGCGTACTCGCTTGTTGCATTGTAACAAGTTGTAGAGATGCGACTGCCGTGGCCAGGATCAAACTCCCGAACTTCAGGTCGGCAGGCGAGCACCTTAGCTCCTGATCCACCGTGGTGAACGCAACTTTAAGCAGTCGTGTGGCTTTGGGGTAAAAAAATTGGCTACTTCACAGAATGCCTGGGTTCATTTTTGACTTTACGTGTGATATTTATTTTGTATGGTCTAGAAATATTTTACTCTCCTGCATTGTCACTGAAACAGGCAGCATATTTTTTTTTTTTTTGACATAAGCTTTTTAAAGTTATGGTAAGATTTCCGATGTCTATTTTAGCGACACTTGACAGTAAAGCCTCACTATGGGCTTATAACCTGCGGGACATGCCCAAATTTCATGGGTCATGGGTATGCACCAGATGTGTATGGAAAAGGTTTCATGATTTACGCGGCAGGTATTTTATGTCATTCAAGCCACAACGTGTCAGTCATGTTTGTCTTACACTCATACTCTTATATGCCAGTTTTGGTATGTACTAGTAGAGGAGGTGATCACCTACACCCTAGACATAGGCAGCTAGACAGATGGATAAATTGAAACGGTCAAAATACCTTCATTTAACTGAAAAATGCTTTGATACTCGGATGGTGCACACACTCGGATGATGACTATTTCCTTGTTATTTTTCAATAGTGAGTATTACCATTATGTTGTGTAATGATCATATTTTTATTGTTAATCAAGATTATTCATTATTACTCACAAGTCCATATACTATTGCTGTATTTTTTTGTAATTACCCCATCCATGTAGCCATAGGAGGTCCCCCTGTCAGTTTCTCTGAAACTTTGGGACCTCCTGCTGTAATAACGCTAACCACGCAACTCAACTGAACTATTTAATAAACTTGACTTGACTTGACTTGACTTAAGACCAAATTGGAAGATCATTTGGAATATAGTGAAAGATTGGGCATGTGACAACCTTTTTCATATATTAAGAGTGGAGCTGTTTAAGCAGAGCATTGGTTTGCGATGGGAGAACAGAAATAACTATAACCATGAACGGGCACATGCTCTCTTTGGCCTCTTGTTCATCTTTGTCCTGCTGTGCTTCGCTCCCAGAACACATGCGCCAAAACGTCCGACATGGGATGCATTAAGACTGATGGACTAGAGAATGAGTGCAAAGAGAACGAAATGTTGGCAAAAAAAATTCTCAACGAGACGGCATTAAAATCTATGTCCTGACAATCTGAAAACAACCTCTCGGCTATTCAGGCACGCTAGCAAAATTTATCATAGCTTTTTATAGTATAGTGTGCAAGGGGGCTGGAAAGATAAGCGAGAGTGAGGACCACAGAAAAAGGTGGGGAGAGGGAAGGTGTTGCATAGAAAGAATGAGGAAGGAACAGAATGAAAAAGTGAGGAAGAAAGGTGAAAAAAGAGAAATAGAATGGAATCTAAAATAGAGACAAAAATTAATTGTAGGGAAGAAGATAGAAATAACAGATTAAAAAAGGAAAAAAAAAGACTAACAACACAAAAGCAAGAAAGTTTGTTCTGTATCATTTCCTTGGGGCTTGGCACCACTATTGCAAATCTGCCTCAGTTTTTTTGTCCCATTGTTATCACGTGGGAACAACACTTGGCACTGATTGCAGATTAAATCAAAGGCCTGAAAAACGTGTCCTGCCGACCTTTCTTGAGTGACCAAGCCTGCACAAAACACTCTGAAGCCGATATTCTTACCCTACTGACGAGGCCCTGCGATCGACCATGAGGATCGTCTCTGCAGAAGAAATAATGCAAACACTTCTTCTTTTGCTGCTGTTCAGTCACCAACACTCAAGTTGGTGACTGAATCGCGCAGTAATGTGTTGTTGTTTCTCAAATTCACTGTACCTAAAAAGTTCTGCCACAGCGCAAGTGGAAAGCTAAAGCGTCAGGCCCGGCCGCTCATTGTGACGATTTCTGCGGCATAACCACTATTCTCATAATCGCCCTTTGGGGGCGCTCGTGTGCTTGAACATGGTCTATTCTTTTATTGTTTTACCAGTAATTGCATTGGCATTAAATGCTAATTTCTTTTTTGTCCCCATGTGCATTGGCCAGACTGTTTGATGTATTAATTGAATAGAGCCGATTTAAAGCACAATAAATTTGCACCATCAACCTAATGTTTCAGAGGTGATATACAGAGGCCGGATTTATAGGCTCTAAAAAATCGGGTTTTAGGCACCAAAAACAGGCAGACAAAACATAGTCTTTGTCCTCCAATATTGTCAACATAGCCACAATAAACTTTTGCAATAATTCCCATTTTCTAAGAAATGCATGAACCAGCTTGTTATATCATTATCTTTCCTGTCTACAACAGGAAAGATAATGCTTTAATTTATTATGGTGCAAAGGTGCAGTTTAGCATAGCTATGCTTTTTTATTTCCGCAGTGTTTGCAGAACACGATCGCTCCTTTTATTGTTCAGCATAGTTCAGTTTCAATCGTCAATTAAGCACGCTTCCTCGGTGTCTTTCTTTTCGACATGGCTGAGAAGGGCAGCAGGAGCAAATACCCAGACCACTAATAAGCCAGAAGGGTCTTGTAGCACCGTATTGCCACGACATCTTGCCTTGAGTCCTTCAACATCGTTACAGTATTAACCAGGTATGATTGCACATGATCAATTTCTCTGGGTTAACCGGCGGAACATGGGAGAGGCCTTTGTCCTGCAGTGGACGTAGTTAGGCTGATGATGATCATCATCAATTTCTCGTCTGTCTGTGAACACAATTATAGGGCCCCTCACCAAGTTTGAGTATCACGAGCAGGCAAAAGAAATGCATGCACTGGGTGCTCACGATGTCATCTGCCAAGATTTGCAACACTACACGCCCCGTAAAGAGGTAAAATGGCAGACTCGACAAGGAACGGTTCTCCGTACGTCAAATTTGTATATGACACTGCGAGAATTATTCGATGCTACGTGTGTAATTTGTAAAATCTGTTGCTTGAATAGAAGTATCAAGGTTGATAGAAATATTAAAACATGCAAATGAAATCTGTGCACGTAATTATTTTTTAACTCTGTATTGAGCTAGATTTTAGACTAAGCTGCCTCCTTTTCATTTGAGTTGGTGTTTTTATCATTTTCACATCATGCTAGGGTCCGCTCTGACAATTCTTGGCATGTTTCTGGTGCATCATCTCTTAGAGCAGTTCCAGCGATGCGACGCTGTGTATCGTGGTAAAGGTACATGGTCTATGCCAGCCTCTCCAAACATGTACGCATAGAGGGATTAATTCCTCATAAACAGGCAGTACAATGCAGAGAACACTGAAACGACACTGCTTGCGTGCACGACTTGGTTTGGGTATGTCATGCGAACGTAACCTTACATGTGCATGACGTGTTGATGCGTCTGTGTCATGTTATCTTCCGGCTCTGAGTGTTATCTTCCGGCTCTGAGTTGCTCCGATACCGAAGTCGACAGGGAAGGTATTTGGCTTGCCAAGCATACACGCATCGTGTGGCAGTATTAAAGCTCACCTGCTCGCATCCTGCTTTCGCAGTTCATAATGAACCAATTAAAGAATTCTTGTGGCACAAAGATTTTCTTTGGGCATCCAACAACTTACACTGTCTTACTAAAATTTCTCATGTGACCTATTCCTTACACATGAAAGCAGACGCCGGGGAAATGCTCAGCAGGCGACGCGACACAGATGATTACGTGTAGAGACTAATAGGCCTTCCTATTGGCTAAGGGGCCTTCTAGCCTTGACAGTGATTACAGGAGCTTCGAGATGGAGTATAGGTTGCACCCCATAGCGTTCTGAAAGTCCTATTTTGCCTGGTAACATAAATACTGGTCTCCCTGTACTCGAAAACAAAATTTGAAATCAAATATTGCTCATTTAGGCATCGAATTGTAAAAATGGGCATTTATAGGCACTTATAGGAATTTAGGCACAAAACTCAAAAATAGGCATATATGGGAACTGTAGAAACACTAGGAAAGGCCTTCTTAACCTTTAATTCATGCTCATATATCAAGGTGGCGCAATAGAAATGCAAGAAACAATATAGGCATTTTTCTACATTCCGGTCTCTAGCAATTTATTGTCACAAATTATGCCACATTTTGTCACTTTGTATAAGTCTACCTTCTCGGTTGTTACAAGACATGTAATTCAATATTAATCAACTTAAAATGTGCGCCTTGGTTGCTTAAATTTTTGTGCCTTTTTAACACATGTGCTGCACCCCCACCCCCCCTCCATTTTTCGGGGCATGCACTAAACCTTCAGTTGAGTGACTGCCATGGTGTGTGTATTCCCTTCCTTGTCCTGCTTCTTTTTTCACTGAGTAATATTTCAACCTATAGCTGTTGTGTTAACCGAGGTTAATAGGCAGTTATCGTTCATCACACATATGGTGCGAGCAATGCACATGCCGATTAGTGAATGTATCTTATTTTACTAAATGCAGAATATACTTTCCAGTGTACTCTTTCAATATTTATTACACTTCGCATTGTTCTCATTGACAGTGTCAATGGAAGTCAATTCCAAATGCATGCAGGAATCGTACATATATATTTTTCTTTTTCTATTTATGCTGTATAGCACTGGCACCAAAAAAGAAGTCTCCTCTGAGTTGCTCACCTGGTCTTACAGTAGGACTGATGAAAATTGTTCAGAGGTTGTCTCAGCTAAACACTGAAGTTTGTGGTTGAATGACACAGTACTAAGTTGCACGTTTTTGAATGCACTGTCGAAATAAAGTTTTGCCTTGGCACGAGTCTCAAGCTAAAATGCAAGGCCCATGCACTCATCACGGTAGCTGCTACAGTGCACACACTTTTCCCATGAACGCTTGCGCATTCGTTGGTGGCACTTGTGTACCTTAAAAAGGTCTATTGCACTAGTTGCCAACTGAAGCTGTGAACACTGGTCACTGAGTAGAATATCTTTTTGCTGTATTTCTATACAACGTTCTTATCTGCTGCTTTTAGAGTAAGTTATCACTGCAAACATATTGCATGGGTGTGGGCATTTTAATGCATAAATATATATATATATATATATATATATATATATATATTGCATTGCCTTTAATGGCTTTTGAATACCATTTAGATGTTCACTATGACAGTAAAGGTATACTAAATTGCACTCTAATAATTGCGATCAGCTGGTGATGGCTAATGCTGCTATGTAAATTTCAACCGTAAGATCTATAGTAATATCGTTTTCAACCGTGAGCTATAGTAATATCGCTTAGTTGTCAACTTATTGAACTTCTAACTACACTTCCATTATTAAAATGAGACTTTGTGGTAACAAACAGTCGAACCTCTTCAAACGGGGCCTCAAGGTGCTTGGGACATATGTTCCATTTAACAGGAATTTTGTTTACAGAGACAGATGTACTATAGGAGTACAGCATCAAAGTACAAAGCCAGCCAAATTAGAAGCGGTCTGTCTGAGTGTTCCTTCTGTATAACAAGCTGCTTAGAGTTACAAAGATTTCTCTGTGATTGAAAAGTATCAGATTCTGTTTACTCTGTGTTGTGGTAAACATAGCTGCATAGCATCGTAGATAAAAGCCATTTTAAGATTCTGAAAGCTTGTAATGCCTACGGGAACAGCACTGAATATACTTTCTAAGCTCTGCAAGTACACAATGTTTTTGAACACAAGATTACTGAATGCACTTCTGATGCTTGCTAAAACAAATGGCTCTCCACGTTCTGTAAACCTATAGGCTGTTGCTTTTTTTTCTACATTTTTATACTACAGATTTGAACCAGCTATTGGCAAAATTTTCTTATTCAGTTGATCACGCATTTTCTGAGTTGCCCTTCATTTTACCAAATGCAGGTGCACATTTGGTTTTGTTTAAACAATGCATGTTTTGCATCAAGCTAAAAAAAAAATTGGACTGACAGTTTTGATTGGCTTCATTTCATCGTACAAGTTCCATTGCTACCTGCTTTCTTAAAGTGGCTGCGATGCCTTAACACTGACTGGTTGTTTCCTCCAACTTTCAGGACTTCATCAGGGCCAAAAAAGATGAACTTTTATTCACCTGTTATGAAGTGACCTGGGCACCCCAAGAGCCTGCATTATTTTTTTTATTTGCTCCTTGTGAAATGACCCGGCACCCTCCAGTGCCTGCATTAACTGTGTATAATGACCGATGCTATGAATCCGAGGCTTTGTTTCAATAAAACATGGCATCAACAATTTTCCCCACATAATCAAGTTAGTGTTGGAACTAGGTTGTGCCTTTTTTTCACATTTGGTATCCTTAGTGTTATATTACTTAGCAAAGCTCAATGAAATGGCTCATCAGCTGCTGCAAAAAAGGCATAAGTGAATTGTTATGCCATTTATTAGCATAGTGAGCATGTTGCTGATGGAAAAGCACTGCTATTGAATTTTAATTTTCATGGATGTTTGTAGAGTTCAATAACTCAGCATCTGTGTTGATTGCATTGCATGGCTTATGTTTGTCTTCCAATTTTGAAGTCTAGCACTGGCAGGACAGTTCATGCACAACTACTTTATATTAATTGTAAGGGTAATTTATGTCAATCCATGCATTATATTTATGCACGAGTTTCGCTATGCACCAATTTAGCCTCTGTCAGAATGGTGGAAAGCTTATTCATCTTGATTTTTATGCAAATGTTTAGGTCACCAGGGCCTTTGTTTGAAGGAATTCATTTCGTTTTTCATTCTTTTTACCACATGTAACTGCACATGCTCATAATGTTAGACAAAAAAAAAATCATCTTAAAACATAATCTCCAGTCTTTAAACATGAGTGCAAGAAACTGGCTGCTTGTTTCCAATAAAAATTTCATCTCCAACAGAGTGGAATGTTCCCTGAGTTTATTAGCTTCCTCACCTTTTTTTTTTTTTTTCTTCTCTCTTGCTCTTTTTTAAGGGTATACTCTCAAGCTCTATGACCGCAAGAAAACAGCCTTAGTGACTCCAGATCGCCTATACCAATTTCGAGTACTCCCTTTTGGCTTTTGGCCAGACAAGCTTGCCGCTGTTACCGAATTACCAGCTCCCGCCAATAAGAGAGCCATCCAGCGCTACCTTTGTTTGTGCGCCTACTATCGCCGGCTCATTCACGGCTTTTCACAGATAGCAGAACCTCTGACTCGTCTCACGAGAGATGAAGCGCCGTTTCTCAGGAAAAACGAGCAACAAGCAGCTTTTGATGAACTGCGACAGCGCATGCAATCAGCACCCATTCTCGCTCATTTTGACGATGATGCTGACACGGAGGTCCATACTGACGCTAGTAACGTTGGGCTCGGTGCAGTGCTCGTTCAGCGTCAAGAGGACATCGAAAGAGTGATAGCCTACGCCAGCCGCTCTCTATCGCGTGCCGAGGCGAATTATTCCACTACGGAGAAAGAGTGCCTCGCAGTCGTGTGGGCAATCACCAAGTTAAGCCCGTACCTTTGTGGTCGTCCCTTCAAGATAGTGACGGACCATCACGCGCTCTGTTGGTTGGCAAGCCTGCGTGACCCTTCAGGTCGGCTAGCACGGTGGAGTTTGCGGCTGCAGGAATTTGATGTCACCATCGTCCATAAGTCCGGCCGTAAGCATGAAGACGCTGACACACTGTCACGCGCACCCCTTCATGTCATCAGTCAGAAAGCAGAGGAAGACAAAGACTTCCTGGGCGCCATTAGCTCATCAGACTTGAGCAAAGGGCAGCGAGATGATGCAGAGATTCGTCCAATCATCGATCATTTAGAGGGCCAGGACGCAATCATACCACGCCTTCTATCCCGCTCGTTGACGTCGTTCTGCCTTCAAGATAGTGTGCTGTACAAGAAGAACGCTCGCTCGAACAACCGTGCTTACTTTTTGGTGGTTCCTCGAGACATGCGACACGACGTCCCTTTCGCTTGCCATGACAAACCCACATCCAATCATCTGGTCTACTCACAGACACTAGCCAGAGTGAGCGAGAGGTACTATTGGTTGGGACTTTCGACAAGCATGAAGAAGTACGTCAAGAGCTGTCGGGAATGTCAGCGCCGAAAGCAACCGTCTGTTAAATTAGCTGGTTTGCTTCAGTTCATTGAAGCACCTTGCACGCCGTTCGACCAAGTCGGCATGGACATTCTTGGACCATTTCCCCTGACTGCGGACAGCAACAAATGGGTGATCATCGCGACTGACTACTTGACACGCTGCGCTGAGACGCAGGCGATTCCACGAGCCACGGCTTCTGAGGTTGCACAATTTTACATGCGCCACATTGTGTTACGACACGGTGTTCCTTCCAGTATAATAACGGACAGAGGGATGGCATTCACGGCGCAGCTTATGGACGAAGTTTTCAAATTGAGCAACACCAGGCACCGAAAGACAACTGCGCACCACCCACAAACCAACGGAATTACCCAGCCACTGATTAAGACCCTCGCAGACATGATCTCGATGTACATCGACGTACAGCACAAAACATGGGACCTTCGAATATAAACATGGGAACTTCGCGTATAATACCGCCGTGCAAGAGACCACACGATTCACGCCATTTTGGCTTCTCTACGGCCGCGAAGTGCAGACCATGCTGGACTCTATGCTATCATGTCAAGACAAAGACGAGTTGGCAACTGACGCCGAAGAATTCACAGAGCGCGCTGAGGAAGCCTAGTAGCTCGCGCGACTGCACATCGGCCAGCAACAGCAGGCAGACACACCACGCTATAACACCCGCCACAGAGAAGTGTTTTACAACCCCGGAGACCAAGCTTGGATGTGGTTGCCCGTCCGCCGCCGTGGCCTTAGTGAAAAGTTACTGAGCTGGTACTTTGGCCTATATAAAGTGTTATGCCGCATCAGTGATGTGAACTACGAAGTGGTTCCAGACTCAACACAGCAGGCACGGAGCAGGACACGACCAAGGCCAGACGTCGTTCATGTGTTGAGCATGAAACTATTTATTGCGCGTTGTTCATAACTTTTTCTTTACCATGCACCGTTTTTATGTTATTTATTTATTTTGTGAACTTGCTTCTTGGTTCATTGATTTTTCACATATTGGCACGCTATTTAATTTCTACTTTTACTTTATCCGAATTTCCAATTTCTTTCTTTTTCACGTGCCTATGTTGTAACATCGGGGTGGGGCTATGTACTTTTCTTTCCCTCTTTTGGGACGTTTTTTATTCTTTTCGAAAGGGGGGATAATGCCACCCACACGTAGTGGGTTGCCTGCACGAGCGGCTCTCAATCTGGAGGAAAAAAGAAGATTGCGTGCTTCTTCTCTACTCGAGAGCCAGCCACGACTGACACATCGCCCTACAGTTAGCTGCTCAGTGGTTTAATAAACCCCCCCAGTAGTTGTGATTCATCATGACAATACTTTGAAAACGATGCCACAGGGTGGCATGACAACTGAATAACACAAGAACACCAACTTTCTATTGAAGTCGGGTCTTTGTGATCCGTATCTCTCGACATAAAGATTAACTGCAGCATAACTACCATACAAACATGAGATGAAAAAATTGGTAGTGGCTTAGCTCGGCTACGCCAGCATATACGTAGCGTGAGCCCCAAACGGTAAAACGAACCACGAACAGATGAACCATGGATTGATGGTGAGACGAACGAACTAGCGAGTAATCTCACGCAAGTGCCAGTTCTCTAGTAACACGTCACTCCAGGAGCTTCCAGGCCTTCACTGCACCATGTGACGTCACTGCTCCTCGCACTTGCGCAGAACTGCTTACGGTAAGCCACGTAAAACTGCTCACCATGGCCGGTGTAACTTCTATACAAAAGGTGCGACTTACAACTCGTCTATTTTTCTTTCTGAGTGTAATCTGTCAGTTATGTTTGAGCTGCACCTTGTTGTCCTTTTCTTGATAGTTGCAGTGTGGTTTATCATTCACCACCACCTCACCCAAATTTTCATGTTGCGAAGATTTTGGACTGGTCTTCATTCACTGAGCGGTTCAACAGATTTGGCTTAATCATTCGATGAGCACTCACTCAAAAGCTTGGAAGATCTGGCTCACTCTTGGCCGAACCATCTCCCTCTGACAGAGGCACTGTAGTACAGCTGTGAGCAAGTCCTCGATGCCCTCGCTACAGCACTCCTTGAGGCACTTGACTATAGTCTGGTACGACATAAGAAGGCAGAACTAACGCATGCCAGCTGACTACCTCTGCGAATTAATAATCCCACTCATGTTCTTTGCCATGCTTATTGTTAGCACAAAAGCATATATTTTCTCACTATGTATCCAAAATATAGATCACAATAAAGTAGCATAGCTATTATTAAAAAGCTTTGGTTTGGGCTTTACTCTGATGCTCTTTACTTAAACGCTATTATGACGCAACTGCTGGACCAATGCAACAGAAATTCGCAGACTTGAAAGTAAGTTGTATTCCAGTGGCTATGGTAAGCCAACCTTTCAGTTATTTATATTAAATATCTTACAGGCTCCTAGAGACATTGTGTAAGGGGGCAATACAAGAAATATTGTAAACATGTATAGTGTACAAAAAGAAAAAAAATATATATGAGAACAGCATAAAAAATGTTGCTATAACACAAGTGCGAATGCATTATGTAATGTGAATGCATTACGTTCTTATACAACAAAAAGAGGCAAGGAAAAAAACACACTTTCAATCATGACAGCTCATTTACAAAATAATTACTGAACAGATGCGACATAAGGTGGCTATTACAAAAAAATAAATCTAGCATGAAACTGCACACAAACGAGAATGTAGGCTCTGAAAAAACAAGAAAATAGTTGTGGGACAAAACATTATTTTAACAAATGTGTGTTTAGTAGATGCTTAAACTTTTCTTGGTTATTCTCAGAAGCAATGGTGTTAGGAAGGTTGTTTCAAAGGCCAATGGCCTTTGGAATAGCGGAATAGTTAAATGAATTAGCCTTTCTGTAAATGCACATGAAGTTAAACTAATTACATAAACGTTGTGACCTATATTGCAGATGTATCTAGATATATTTTGGAAACACTTTATTTCTCTGTGAAAAGATATTCTTAGCTAATAAGAATTGATGAAATAAAAAAGTTGTTCTATAAATTTGCAACTCTGCTCCAGAAGCAGACCTATCATGTTTCTTTAAACTTCGCTTATCAATCCTCTAAAGCAGACCAATTGGGCACATTAATTCATAGTTTATTATTTAGGAATGCTTGCAAACATTTTTAAAACTGCAACAGTTCTTTTTTCAAGTGGATGGAAGCATTTATGGGAAGCAAAATACATGAATTTTATTTCCTTTATATGAGTCATTGTATGCACTTCCTAGAATTCACTTCATAGTTTGAATACAAGGTTGTTAACTCTATCGCATGAATTATGAGTCATTTGAAAAATTATTTGTGGAGACTTTATCGCAATGTACACTAAGAATATATATATATATATATATATATATATATATATATATATATATTCGATTAATTACAATTATATTAATACACAGGCTCGTACCAAATGTAGAACAGCATGCAGATGGGCAAGCAATATTGCTGCCATGGTTGATTGTCATCTTTTCAGCATGATGAGGAATAAAGCAAAGCAATTATAATTGAACATTTCACTTTTCTCACATTTTGTCGCATTTTGTCACTGAAATGCATACTGTGCCAAATATGGCACATACAGATTTCTGGCTGCATACCACAGAGAAAAAAAGAAATCAGAAAAGTGTGAAGAGGTTCATTAGCCGTTAAAGACAGCGACGAGACAGCGTGAAGAACCGTTCAGCGATCAGCACAGCAACGAACCGAAGCACAAGCCCAGGGATCCGGGCGTTGGCGATGCTGCTTGCTGCAGGCACATCTTCTTCTTCACAATCGCCCCCGCTGAAAAAGGAGCCATCCTGGCGAACAAAGAAGTTTCAGGGAGAGGCTCATGATACGGTTTTAGGCGGGAAACATGGACGATGTAACATGCACGCCAGCGCATGTCATCCGATCGGGAAACTGACTCAATTAGGTAATTAACCGGAGAAGTTTTCCCTAAAATGGTGTAAGGCCCCTCGTACCGAATGACAGGTTTTCATGAGAGTCCCGGAGTTTGGTATGGAATGGCAAGCCACACGAGAGACCCTGGGGGATAGCTAGGATCGGGAAGAGAGGTGCAACGGTTTTCTTTCCGGCGTTGCTGCTCGTCCGAGGTGAACGCACGGGCGAGCTGGCGGCACTCTTCGGCTTGTCGAGCAGCATCGGAGATAGGTGGACATTCGGAAACATCAGGATAGTAGTGAAGTAGAGTATCAATAGTATGGGAAGGATCACGTCCATAAAGAAGAAAGAAAGGTGAAAATCCCGTGGTTGTTTGTATTGCAGCATTATATGCGAATGTGACGTATGGGAGAACATGGTCCCAGTTGCTATGATTAGATGCCACGTACATAGAGAGCATATCACCCACCGTGCGGTTAAACTGTTCCGTTAGCCCATTAGTCTGCGGGTGGTATGCTGTCATTTTCCGATGAATGACGTGGCATTCCGAAAGCAGAGCTTCGACGACCTCAGAGAGGAAAGCGCGGCCTCTGTCACTAAGGAGCTCTCGAGGTGCGCCATGTCAAAGGATGAAACGACGTAAAATGAAAGAGGCGACATCCTGAGCGGTAACGCTCGGTAAAGCGGCTGTTTTGGCGTAGCATGTTAGATGGTCGACCGCCACTATAATCTACCGATTGCCATCTGGTGTCAATAGAAGGGGGCCGTAGAGGTCAACGCCAACGCGATCAAATGGCCTGGCAGGGCACGGAAGTGGCTGCAATTCGCCAGTCAAACGTAGCGGTGTTGACTTGCGTCGCTGGCAGTCAGGACAGCACTGTACAAATTTGCGTACAAAATTGTACATGCCGCGCCAGTAATAGGGATGGCGAAGGCGTTCATATGTTTTGAACACCCCAGTGTGGCCACATTGTGGATCGTCGTGAAGAGAGGCGCATACCTGCAATAGTAAAGTGCGTGGAATGACAAGTAGCCAACGGCGGCCATCAGGAGCGTAGTTGTGTCGATGAAGAAGTTGATCGCGAATGGCAAAATGAAAACCTTGACGTCTGAGGGATCGAGATACCGGAAGGTTGGGCGTACCGGATAGATATTCGAGAAGAAATGCGATCCACTGGTCACGACGTTGTTCGGTGGCAATCGAGTCGAGATTTAGCGATGACAAGGTCTGGAGGCGAGTGTTTCCGCACGTCGGGTCTGGTGGTAAAGGTGAGTGGGACAGGGCATCGGCGCCAGAGTGTTTGCATTCGCAGCGGTATACGACGCGAATGTCCTACTCCTGGATGCGGAGTGCCCATCGCGCAAGGCGGCCAGAAGGGTCTTTCAGCGCAGAGAGCCAGCAAAGCGCGTGGTGATCAGTTACTAGATCGAAAGGGCGGCCGTATAGGTAGGGCCGAAACTTTCCAAGCGCCCACACCAGAGCCAAACACTCTTTTTCTGTCACGCTGTAATTAGTTTCGGCTTTCGTCAGAGTGCGGCTAGCGTAGGCTACAATGTTTTCTGAATAGTCGGGCTTTCGTTGAGCGAGGACAGCGCCTAGCCCGAGGCCGCTGGCGTCTGTGTGCACTTCGGTAGGAGCCGTCAAGTCGAAGTGGCGAAGAATAGGTGGGGAGGCGAGCAGACGGTGCAGAGTAGTGAAGGCAACGTCACATGCAGGGGACCAGGAGGAGAGGTTCACGTCACCACAAACAAGCTGGGTTAATAGTGACATGACGGATGCAAAATTGCGAACAAAGCGCCGGAAATAAGAGAATAGGCCTACAAAACTGCGAAGTTCCTTCATGGTCGTCGGCTTGGGAAATTCTGCGACTGCTCGAAGTTTTGCCGGGTCAGGTAGTAGGCCGTGCTTGGACACGATGTGGCCTGAATGACGAGCTCGCGTGCAGCGAAGCGGCATTTTTTCAGGTTAAGCTGCAGGCCAGCATTGGTCAGACAAGTCAAAATGTGCCTGAGGCGAAGGAGGTGCGTAGGAAAGTCGTGCAAGAAAACCACGACATCGTCGAGGTAGTAGAGGCACATATTCCACTTGAGGCCACGTAGCGTATTATCCATAAGTCGTTCAAACGTCACGGGCGCGTTATAAAGACCAAAGGGCATGACGTTAAACTCGTATAGTCCGTCAGGTGTAATAAATGCAGTTTCTTGGCGATCGGCTTCAGCCATTGGAACTTGCCAGTAGCCAGACCGCAAATCTAGCGATGAGAAGAATTCCGCTCCGTGAAGGGTGTCAATGGCGTCATCAATGCGCGGCAAAGAATATACGTCCTTGCGGGTTATCTTATTCAAACGACGATAGTCCACGCAAAATCGGATAGATCCGTCTTTCTTACGCACCAGGACGACAGGAGACGCCCAGGGACTGTGAGATGATCGAATGACGTCTCTACGCAGCGTATCTTCGACTTGATCGTTGATGACGCGGCGCTCTTCAGTGGAGACACGGTATGGTCTTTGACGCAGTGGCTGGTGTAGGCCGGTGTCAACATGATGCTTGACTTGCGACGTGCAGCCTAGTTGAGATTGCGACACATCGAAAGAATTCCGGAACTCATGCAGAAGATCAAGCAGGTCGGCATATTCGGTGGGAGTGAGGGTGTCGGCGATGGCACTGGAAAACGTATCCTTGGACGACTCCTCGAAAGCCGACAGTGATTTTGGGTGGTCGCAGTAGTCACCCGGGACATCAACCAAAGACGAAGGGTCGAGATCCTGCACGCGGCCAAGACATTCCCCCGCGAGCAAAGTGACAGGTGTGGAAAGAGGGTTGAGTATTAACATATTGCTTCTTCTGGCGGCAAGGTCAATTGTTGCAAAAGGCAGCGGCAGAGATCGACGACTTGTGAAGATATCGGAAGGCATAAAAAAACTGTAGCGTCAGTGTAGGCGTTGCATGAAACTGAAACAAGTGCGAAATTTTCAGGTGGAATATCGCTATCTTCATGCACGAACAACTTCGGCGGCTGATAAAGAGCGTCATGTAGTGGGACATCACAAAAGGGTGAAAACTCAACTTCAGCACGTGCGCAGTCGATGACGGCATTATGGCGGGATAGGAAGTCCCATCCGAGGATGAGGTCATGCGAACAGACAGCGAGGACAATAAACTCCACAATGTAAACAATGCCTTCGATGGCGCTCTGGCAGTACAGGCTGCCAGAGGCGTTACTTGCTGTGCACTTGCGGTGTGGAGTGACAGTCCCGAAATCGGCGTCGTGACTTCACATAATACACGGCAGACATTAACGGCAATAACAGAAACAGCGGCGCCGGTGTCCACAAGGGCGAAAGTACAATAACCTTCAACAGTTACAGCGACCACGTTAGCAGGAGAGGGGCGAAGGCTTAGACAGTTCGAAAATGGTGCAGTTCTTGCTTCGTGAACTGCGGTGCTTAGTTTTCCTGGTCAGAAGGTCTGGGCCGGCGACGCATGGGGGAGGGCGATCGCCGACGAGGAGAGGGTGCGCGCGGCGTCATGAAGTCGGGGTCGTTTGGAGGGGCATAGCGAGGTGACGAGACCGGCCTGTATTGCGCGAAGGGTTGGCTGCCGGGTTGCGATGATCGGACATAGTCGCCGAACATCTGACGTCGACGGCGGCAGTAGCGGGCAACGTGTCCGGGAGTGAAGCAGGCGTAGCATATCGGTCGGTTATCAGGCGTCCTCCAAGGATTGGCGACTGGTGGTGCCGCCCAAAGTGCAGTATAAGCAGCTGGGTGTGCGGGCTGTGAGCGCGAGGTGTAGGGTGGTTGCGGAAGCCTACGCACAGCGTCTGCATATGTGAACAGCGCTGCTACAGGCTGCATCTCTTGCAAACAGGCGACAGGAGGAGTCACAGGCTGCGCTGCATACGTTAGGGGTGCGGCCACAGGCTGCACAGCTGGTGGATAGGCGACAGGAGGGCCTACCGGCTGCGCGACACGCTGGCAGTGAACACGGCTGGATAGAGGCGGCTCGTGGTGCGCAAGAGGAACAGCTTGGGCAACCTCTTTTGAAATAGCAGTGCGAAGCGGGGCAGGTAGACGGGTGATGGTCTCGTGAGTGAAGGGCACTAGGAAAAGTTGGCGTGCGACTTCCTCACGGACGAAGGCTCGAACTTGCTGAAGCAACGGTGAATTGTCTGGCAGGGTGTCGAAACTGGACAGTGACTCACCACCATGCTGAGGCTGCCGAGTCAAAGTGCGTTGCTTCTTCAACTGGTCCTAGCTCTGACACAAGCTGACGACTTCGGAAACTGTGCTCGGATTTCTTGCCAAGAGCATTTGAAATGCGCCGTTGTCGATGCCCTTCAGGATGTGTTTGACCTTGTCAGATTCGGGCATGGAGTCATTCGCACGTCGACAAAGGTCAACAACGTCCTCAATATAGCTGGTAAAGGTCTCGCCAGTCTGCTGAGAGTGGACGCGCAAACGCTGTTCAGCCCGCTGCTTGCGGACAGCCGGCCGACCGAACACTTCAGCACATGACGTCTTGAAGACGCTCCATGTGGGGATGTTGTGTTTGTGGCTGTTAAACCACAATTCGGCGACGCCAGTGAGATAAAATATGACGTGGCCCAGCTTTTCGGCTTCATCCCACTTATTGTTGGCGCTCACCAGTTCGTAATGCTCGAGCCAGTCTTCGACATCGGTCCCATCCGCACCGCTGAAGACCTTCGGGTCCCGTAGCCTAGGATGGCCAGGGCAGTTAAACTGGGGCGAACGCGCCGATGTAGTGGCGTTGTCAGTAATGGCAGGCAATAGCGTGCGGCTTCGCAGCTCCAGGGTGTAGCAACGGGATTAACAGCACCTTCCACCAAATGTGAAGAGGTTTATTAGCCGTTAAAGACAGCGACGAGACAGCGTGAAGAACCGTCCAGCGATCAGCACAGCAACGAACCGAAGCACGAGCCCAGAGAGCCGGGCGTTGGCGATGCTGCTTGCTGCAGGCACATCTTCTTCACAAAAGTAATATACATGAGTCTTTAAGGCCATGACTAATACATACCAAAACAATTTTTCATACATATACAGCAAGAGAAATGTAGCGATAAAATAGCAACTACTGTAGTTTGCGTGCCTAACTTGCACATCTGTGAAGTTCATTTCAAGATTGTTTTTCACACTTCTTCCTAAACGGTAGAACTTATGTTATGAGCACAAAACTATGTGAATCACTCTGGCAACGTTGCATTCTCAACTGGGTCTATTGCACCCGAAATTTCAATAAAAATGTTAATCGGTATGGCCAAATATGGGATGCCATGTAACAAAGGGTCAATTTTATATGTTTGTTGTTTAAAATTTTATAAGTAATAAATTCTTGAAAAAAATGTTAGTGGGTTAAATAAGGTATTTGCTGTAACAATCACTGCATCTTTTTATCTTATAAATGTGACAAACTGTTCATATTCCATGCAGTGGTTGCATGAAAAATTACTCCTGCTTTCCCGTTCATTTAGATGGAAGTTCCTGAGCTTATTATAGAGAAGCGTTTAAAGTTGGACCTACGGGTTTGTGTTGTCAGTGAGTGGGTGAACTTTCAACTTCATACTCGTGATGGGTTTCTGCCGTTTTTTTTTCTTGCATCTAGAGGTGAATTTTCCAACTAGAATGGTATTACTTTTAGCTATAACGGTGGTTATGCTATATAAAATATTCTTAGAGCAGACATTTCGTTGACATTTGGTCATTCACAAGAGAAAGCTGATCCAGTATACAGTCCGTATGTATGCAACTGGTGACTCCACTTCACAAGACCATGCCAGGAGTCCTACTGATCAAATCGTACAACAACTAAAAAGTAGTTTAGGTTAACCTGGTCTACAAAATTTCTGGATGTTCTGGGAACAAGCAATGTCCGAATAAGAACAATAAAACAGACAGCAAGGCTGGTTCAGCCTATCAGCTGCACAATGAGTTTGTATCCTTGTGATAGCGTATTTATTAAACATTATATGCACACATGAGAAATATAGATGTTAGTGATTCTTACACAGGTGAATAGATTTATGTCCAGTGGACAGAAATGTCTCGAATAATTGTGCCACATATAATGCAGAACACTCATACAATGTGTGGTTGTGCATGTGTTTGAGGGGGCACTGAATTTGTGATATTTGGTACTGAGAATCAATGACCACATTAATGAACCAGTAACATATAATAAATGTTTTCTGTATTTTTTCAGTATAGTTTGCACTTGTAAATAATAGTTTGTTTTAAATTTAGGTATTATTTCATAAGACAAACACTACAACTGAAAATAAGGTGCACTGTTAATGCAATACTGTAAACTGCACAATATGTACGAGTCCCATACTATACAACATGATGTGTATGCTAAAGTCCAGTGTGGCCAGTCCCTGGTACGATATGCCATTTATTTTTGACACTTGGACCACTTATGGACCTCAATTTATGCAAGTTTACTAACGACGTCCTTGTGATCTTAAATAATAAAAAAATCACAAATTCAAAGGACTTTTTTTCAATAAAAGCAATCCAAAAATATGTAGTATAGTATGTACAAAATCTGTCTTCAGCATAAAAGGTACAAGTGCATGGAACTGCCTTAAAAACAAATCTTACTTTTTTCTACAATAATATATATCACGTGACCCATCCAATATACCCTAATGGATCCATTGTATAGCATCATGTGAAAACATGCTTCATCTGGTCATGACTAGACATGATGAAACTGGCATCCATTCAGCACTTTTTGTACCATGGACTATTTTGAGTTCCAACTTGGGCTTACCTGCACAAACAAACAAACGCACCTAAATAAACTGGAGCTAGCGCTTCACAAAGTTCAATAAATGTGCATGTGTGTATAAAAAAATTTGTTATAGCAATGTAGATATACTGGGCGGTTGTGAGGAGTAGGGCAACAGCTTCACTAACATCCTAAACCACTTTGCTTACCCAATCTGGACATTGAAGGCACTTGTGTTACATGCAGGGCTCAGAATTATATCACAGTTGTGTATAGCGCAACTGAACTGCTCTTTTATATTTAGATGCTATAGAGCATCAAAATATAAAAACTTGCATTGTGACCATAACATAATTTAGTTTTAGGCTCATTCTCTTAAAATAAATTTTCGTTTGTAAAGCAGGCATTAAAATAACTTTAGTTTGTGGCTGAGATAGCTTGAAAGGAATAGTGGCCAGGCTAGGGCAAGGACAACAGAGAAGTTTAATAGTAAGGCTGTGGGGAAGCACGTGCGCACAGCCACCCTTTTCCTTTTACAGCAGAGCAAGAGCCTAGTTGCGAGGACAATATTGTTCCTTCGATACACAAGTCAATAGAGCCTCTTGCGAAGGGATGGAACAACCCCGCAGCCGGCGCTCATGATTCCCTCTTCCCGGCACACAGAATGGGTTTCCCCTCCTTCAGCGAGGGAACGTATTCTCGTCAGAGAAGGGAAACCGGGACGGTGAAGAAAACTAGCATGCTGAAGACATGACGCCCTCTCTGACACTGGCCTCTAAAGGACGAACCCGGAACCCCCTGCGAGCCAAGGACGGCAACGACAGAGGTGTAAGCGTCTACACTTTTGTTATCTGTAGTCTCTATACGTGAAATTTACGGCATATTGCTAATGTATAGCAATAAAGTGTTGTACGTTGACCTAGCCTGTTGCCTTATTCGCCCGAACCTGTGTAGCTGCAATGACTCAAGCTACGAATAGGGGACGTTAATTGTGCACGGTACGACTGTGTGCGGCTGGAACATTAACTAGGCTTTTGCGTCAGCCGTACATAGGACGAACCTCCTACAAGGCAAATTTAACAGTAAGTTATAAGAGCAAGTTTAATATAGGTAGTAAGTTCTAACAGGTACGAGCATATGTCTTGTGTACTGGCCAGCTTTAACTTTGTACAGTACGTCACAATATTAAATTAAATGCACGTCACAATATTAAATTAAAGGTTTGATTAACAAAACATAGTTAGAGCCCTATAACAGAATATAATTTCCTCCACATGTATTCCCAGCGTGCCCAAGCACTGAAGGTGCAGATAGGAGATCACACTATCTGTAAAAAGCATGTTTCTGAAATGTGAAACTAAAGCTTTATAAAAATAAACAAGAAAAACTTACAACTATATGCCAATATGAAAGTACACAGGAAGAATTGCGGCCTAGCTTGTCGGTCATCTTTGTAATTATTGCACATTTCTAGGCAACCAACCAACCATACGTGCTGTTTTTGGCAAATTTGAAAATTCAGAAAGTGAAGCTGACAGCATGTGATATTACACTAGGGTATTCTTAATGCCTAGATGGACTAATATGGTGTAGAGATACTCACTGTAGGCCTCGACTAGCAATGCCTCCCCTCATTTTTTTCGCAACTGAAAGATGTTTGGAAGATTCGAGCGAGCATTGGCAGGGGGCACAGTAAAGATCTTCGTCATCTTCCGCCTCATCTCCTCCATGCTTGCCATAGGAGAGCTTAGTGATGGGGTTCTGGAATGGTAAACTAATGTTATTAAATACACTCGGAAAGCTTTTCTCAATTGTTTAAATTGGATCATCAGAGCCTCAACAGTTTCATAGATTGTCAAATGAACTAATCTTTCAGTAATAAGTGAGACTGAACTCCAATGTTCTTTCAGAGCAAAGGTCTCAAAACTAAAGCTTTCTTATCATGCTGGCTGCCAAAAAAATGCAGACTTACTGAATGGTAGCGAAAGTGGAAGACAAAGACAAGTGCTGTCATCAATGCACAAGATAGCTAGACAGAAGACAGAATTCTTCTGGCCATAATGAAGCACTTTGGAGAGCTTGAAGAACTTGTGTTCAACAGATTTCACTGTCATTCATACACTCATGGTATCACTGAAAGCGAGCAGCAACTCGACGGTAACTCAACCAAAGAAAATGATATACACTGCCCCACTCTATTTTTTTATGGGCGAAGCTCCATAGGGCATGGGTCAGTCCATGGGACCTTACATAGGGCATGGGTCAGTCTATGGGACGTTACGTTTGGACAGCACAGTTGCAGTGTGTGTGACAAATTATGGTTTTCTAATAATCTCGTTACGGTGTCCAGCATCAAGAATGAACAGGCTCAGGGTAAAGCCATTGCTGTGCTTCAATGCAAATTTCCGACCGGCAGCAGTGAGTACAAGGTTTGTTCTAGCTGCAAGGATTTGCTAGTGACTGGAAAGGTGCCTCTGATAAGCGTTTCCTACGGTTACACGTATCCACCGAAACCGGCTGAATTGCCTCCTCTGTTACCCCATTAAAGAGCGACTGATATCTCCTTGCTTGCCATTTATGAGTACACGGCGGTTGACGCATGGGAGTGGACTGTTTGGCATTAAGGAACAAGTGGTTAACGTTCCTATAAACTTCCCCGACACGGTTCAGCGCCTATCTCGGAACATTCTGGACTACGGCTTATGGAACATATGGCTTCCAGATATGCACTCAGATGTATATCCTTTGACCACTTGAAACCTACCGCAATCTGAGGAATGTGCATAGACCTGGTATTTGCAAACTGTCCACTGCAACCCATACAGGAACCGCTCTCCCTTCATTTCACGAACCATAAAGTCATCATAATGAAGGGACAATGCAACCCATCCATCATCTAAGAACAAAATAAAAGTTGATTTGTGTATATAAACAGTGTTTGTCTTTATTTGATGGCTGGGCAAATTACGAAGGTAATTCCTTTCAAGCTTTGCCCACTTGTCAGCATTCAGGTAGTGAATATTCGGTCAATTTTCGTCTAGACTTTTTTAAGTCTCAAGAATATTTAAAAACTGATTGTGGCAAAGAAAGCAGTGCCACTACTTCAAGGGGATTAAATAGCCAGACATTACAGTGCACAAGAATTTAAAGGGCCCCTCACCAGGCCCCAATGAGGCACCAATCGAAATTCTGATCACACATAGAAAATAGTAAGGCACTAAGAAGGGTTTCAACTAGGTGTATATTTAAAATCAATTCATTACCTAGAACAAATAAACTGCACTGTTATTATGTTTCCAAGAAGTGTGCATGACAGCCAATGTGGACACCCTCCCTCTAATGCCTTGGCTAGTGTCTGCAACCAGTGTACCCCTCAGCATACTCTCAAATAATGGATGTGTGTGAGCAGCAATGTCATTTTCACATGATGGACTCCACCTCTTTTTTTTTCTTCTTTTTTTATGTTTCATGGAAAACACATTCTGCATTCTCACTCTCAGTCTTGCTTAAAAGGGAGGATGTGTGGCATTGTGTTTTAAATTTTGGCTACTTTTTCCACTGGGCTGGCATGTAATATTTTGCAAACAAAATCACTACGGACTGATATATATGGCATATTTATTTGACTGCAATGTAAACATGGTGAAGTAAAAGTGATGACAAACAAAGGCATTTATCTTTTTATTTACAAAGTTCGGAACAGACATTGCAGTTATACCCAGTACATAAAGGTGGACAGTGCTCACTGATTGATATGGGGAGTTTAACGTCCCAGACCCACCATATGATTATGAAAGACGCCGTAGTGGAGGGCTCCAAAAATTTCGACCACCTGGGGTTCTTTAACGTGCACCCAAATCTGAGCACACGGGCCTACAACATTTCCGCCTTCATTGGAAATGCAGCCGTCGCAGCCGGGATTCGATCCCGCAATCTGCGGGTCAGCAGCCGAGTACCTTAGCCACTAGACCACCACAGCGGGGCTACAGTGCTCACTCTGCGTTTCTATTTGCTACAAATGTTAAGGTTTTCATTAGTTTAATAATATGTTTCTGAACAATTTGGTGCATACTGGTAAAGGAACAAATTATCAAACATGAATAAGGTCTAAAAGGGAAAGAATACTGAGACGAGCAGAAAGATGGAATACCACAGAGCGAGGCGAAACTGTTGTTTTGAACATTCTTCTCATGCTCAAGAAAAAAAATTTTTTTTTCTGAAGTTCAAGCTTTCCAAAATACTGGTTAGCAAAGTACTCTATGAAATGTGTAATGTAATATATTTTTATTTGGGCTTATAAGGTGACAAAATCACAGCTGAAATTGCATCAATGTTCATATTTGCATTATTGTCTTTTTTAAATCGTTTTTTAGCAAACTTCGGCAACATTGAGTGCATCTAACTATCTATCCAGCCGCCTACGACTTTTAGCTCTCCTGGCCGTTTAGATAATGGTATCAGTACCAAACTTGGTAGGCATAACATGACTATATGACGAGCATACTTGACTAGTCTTAACATGAAAATCATGACATGTATGTCATGAATGTCATGCTCTTGCAGTGGTTTCGTTCACATGACACATTGCAAAACCGGTATGACATCACATGATTACATGGCGAAAACAAGTGATCGACCCTAACATAAAAATCATGACATGTATGTCATGTAACACAACATGACTACATGCCATGCTCATGATGTGCTCGCGGCCGTTTCGCTAATGTCACATATACCAAATTTGGTATTACGGTTTGTGAATGGATGACGAAGGTATGAGACTGGTGCAAACATGATAATCATGAGATGCGTGTCACATAACAACATGACTACATGCCACACTCATGATGCGCTGGCAGTCATTTCGCTAGCGTCACATATGCCAAATTTTGTATTACTGTACGTGAATGAATGACGAAGGTATGCGACTGGGGCAAACATGATAATCATGAGATGCGTGTCATGTAACAACATGACTACATGCCACGCTCATGATGCGCTGGCGGCCGTTTTGCTAGCGTCACATATGCCAAATTTGGTATTACAGTATGAGAATGGATGACGAAGGTATGCGACTGTAGCAAACATGATAATCATGAGATGCGTCTTGTAACAACATGATTACATGCCACGCTCATGATGCGCTGGCAGCCGTTTCACTAGCATCACATATGCCAAATTTGGTATTACAATATGTGAATGGATGACGAAAGTATGCAACTGATGAAAACATGATAATCATGAGATGCATGTCATGTAACAACATGGCAACATGTTACGCTCATGATGCGCTGGTGGCCGTTTTGCTAGCGTCACATATGCCAAATTCGGTATTATGGTATGTGAATAGATGACGAAGGTATGCAACCGGTTCAAACATGATAATCATGAGATGCGTGTCATGTAACAACATGATTACATGCCACGCTCATGGTGCCCTGGCGGCTGTTTCGCTAGCATCACATATGCCAAATTTGGTATTACGGTACGTGAATGAATGTTGTAGGTATGCGACTGGTGAAAACATGATAACCATGAGATGTGTGTCATGTAACAACATGACAACATGCTACGCCCATGATGCGCTCGCGGCTGTTCCGCTAGCTTCACATGTACCAAATTCATTATTACGTGATGCGAACGGACGGCATAAGTAAATGACATATCCAAACATAATAATCATGACATGCGTGTCATGTAACAACATGGCTACATGTCACAGTGATGATGCGCTTGCGGCCGTTTTGCTAGCTTCACATATGCCAGATTTGGTATTATGTGACGTTATGGATGACGGAGGCATGTGACTGCTGCAAACATAATAATCATGAGGTGCGTGTCAGGTGAGAACATGACTACATGCCCCAGTCAAGGCGCCAACACATTTCCACGTGACCCGGCACGCGTGCGCGCCGGCGTTCGTTTTGTTGTATCAAGCCGGCTTTGCCACGCGAGACGCTGATCCTGCCATATGTTGCTTTGATGCATGCGCATTTCAGCGCGTCTGCCGTCCCTCTGTCACGAAAAGAGGCAGACACAGTGCAGTCTGGGCAACACATCGGCACAAAATGTAAAATGCAGCATGTCGCATTTCCCGCCAGTTGCTGTCGGGCTGCGCCGACGAACGCTGGTCGCACCGGTCGCGGCTGCCGTCAGACTATAGAGCGCTCGCGTTTTGCTAATGTAGCGTCTCTGTGGCCAGCGTTCGCACGAGTCAATACTACGTTATAGTATATTGGGCCCTTTATGCTGCGCTCGCGACCATTTGGCTAGCTCCACATATACCAAATTTGGCGTTACATGACGTCAATGAATGATGAAGTAGCTCCACATATACTAAATTCGGTATCACGTGAGGTGAATAGATGACGAAGGTAAACGACACATCCAAACATAATAATCATGACACGAAAGTCATGTATGGCATAATTTACCTCCACTTCGTAACGTTGTGCTGATATTAAAGTGACATATCAACCTTCCTCATTCGTGCTTCGCATATTATCGGTTCCCAATGAGCGTGGGATGTGTCAATTTTTTTTTGAAAACATCTGTACATTCCAAAGAGCTTGACAAGGGTGAAAATTCTGGTTAACTGCTTACTCATCATCGTCCAACAAAAGTGCGTAAAAAGAAACATATCCATACTTTTGTGTCTCTCTTATATTCCTCGCCTTAGCCGTGTGCTGTTATTAGGTGACAATGCCATGGAAGATATTGATATAATATAGACCCACAAGCAACACACAAACAATTTAGAAATTCACAACACTAAGTAAGAGAACAACTTCTAAGATAGAAAATTATGAATGTGAGATATCTGCTTTGTTTTGGAGCAAACAAAAAAAACAAGGCAAAGTAGAAGATTCTACTTTGAAGTGTAACATGTATAGTAGTAAACATTTCTATTGCAGACAGCCATGCATGATGAAACGAGTTTCTTGTTCATTAATCACTTTACATCATAGAGTGTTCAAAAACACACTATTTATAAGAAAACACTTTAGACTAAGCACAGCCTTGCTGTGGTGGTCTAGTGGCTAACGTACGTGGCCGTTGACCAGCATATCCCGGGATCAAATCCCAGCTGTGGCGGCTGCATTTTTGATGGAGGTGAAAATGCTGTAGGCCCGTGTGTTCAGATTTCGGTGCATGTTAAAGAACCCCAGATGAACGAAATTTCCAAAGCCCTCCACTACAGCGTCTCTCATAATCATATTGTGGTTTTGGGATGTTAAACACCAAATATCATTAGACTAAGCCCCATCTTTTTGACACTTGCACAAAGTGACTTCATTGCTGTTCTGATGAGCATGTAGAAGATACCAAATATCATTAGACTAAGCACCATCTTTTTGACACTTGCACAAAGTGACTTCATTGCTGTTCTGATGAGCATGTAGAAGATACAAACCTCAAAATGAAAAAACTGCAATCATGGCACTTATTTTGTTGATAACTAATATGATGTCAACTGCATTTCAACATTGCTTTGGTCATAATAGCAGTAACTGGTTACTCAGTATACAGCAGCAATTGCAACAGACCTCCATAAAATCAGACTCGTGTCTGATTGGCTTGTTTTTATTACCAGAACTAGAAATCAAATCAGCCAACATGGGTAGTTGCAAGGCTTGAAAGCTTTGCCTAATTTCTCTCATTTTGACATATAGAGCTTCAGTATAATGTAATACGTTTATGTCTGTGTTAAAAGAGCATTAAAATGCTCATACTGAGACATGGTGCACTGAGTGGCATAAAATGATCTTGTAGACTAGCAGAAGAAAGTGAAACTCTAACACAAACACAAACAACACCATCCATATATTAAAACACTCAGTTCTGACAAGCAAAGTCCATACGATCACAATTAACTTTCCCTTTTGCCTGCAAGCATGGCACACTACGGCCGACTAGTTGCCGCACCCTTTGAAACAGGCGAATGAACAGAAAATTAGATATTAGTGACAGTGGCATCATCTCGACACAGCTACAGAAAACACAGGCATTAAGCTTTTTTGAGCTGCTAATTAAAAATGTATTCTAATAATGAAGCTATTATATCAGCAGTACATGGCTGTCGAAGCATAATTACTCAGATCTTTATGAAATGTTAGCATTAGTATTGAATGGTCGAGTTATTAAGCCGACAATTACGTAGATGTGAAGCAGATGACTATCACTTTAACAGGCAACACAATCTCGCCCTACATGCAGAACCCCTTGTGTGCATTAGCATCGAATGCTTGCTGCAAAAATAACATAAGATGCATTTTGTTCAACACATGTGCAGAGTAGAACATGTGATAAGATTAACACAAAATCTGAGTTGGCTACTTTCTATTATAATAAACTCGCTATACTGATGCTCTCTCAGTAAAGATTTCTACTGCACAAGTAAACATGTCTACTCATTCCAAGGTTTTATGAAAAATCGTCAGGCGAGAGTCCTTTGTCCACAATTGTGAACAAAGGACCTGTAGTGGCTCCGAAACAATGATATATATTGATACAAGTCATCATTAACATCAATGAATGCACCATAAAGGCGACGAAGATGACGATTGAACAAAAGCTCGTGTTGTTGTTGCCACTCCGCCATCTTGGTTCAAGGACACTGTGTACTCCGTGTACAATCTGTAAACATATTTCTAACCTCTGCCTACTCTGACCTTGTGACATTTTGGGAGAAGTGCTGGGTAACAAGACGGAGCTAGGCAGTGGCCGATGCTTAGTTTCTTCCACGATGGCACACGAGGGTCGGGCTCCAGCTCCCGCAGCGGCCACCGCAACGACGACAGTTGTTCTGCCCCAGCTGAAAGACCCTGGCACGTTTTGCGGGACTGACAATGTCGACATTGAACAATGGTTGCTGCTGTACGAGCGAACAAGCAGGAATCATCGCTGGGACGAAACCCTCATGCTGGCGAACATCCTATTTTACCTGAAGGGGACAGCCAAAGTGTGGTTTGAGAACCATGAAGAGGAAATTGGTAGGTGGGATACGTGCAAAGAAAAGATGCGCGCACTGTTCGGCAAATCGACTGTCAGGAAGACAGCGGCCAAGAAGGAGCTGGCATCTCGCGCTCAAACGTGATCGGAGTCATAACTGTCTTACATACAGGACGTGCTCGCCCTTTGCCGCAAAGCAGACGATGGCATGGAGGAGTCCGAGAAGGTAGCGCACATATTAAAAGGCATTGCCGATGACGCGTTCAATTTGCTAATGTGCAAGGACTGTGACACAGTAGATGCCATTATCCGAGAGTGCCAGCGTTTTGAGGCCGCCAAGAGCCGACGTATCTCGCATCAGTTCGCTCGACTTCCCAACACCGTAGCAACATGGTCGTGTGAAGACATGCCTGTACCACAGGCACCGCTGACTGCAGAGCACGTCACGAAGATCATCGGTCGAGAACTTGAAGCTATGTCTCCCGCTTCAACTTTCTCTCGTGACTGTGAGCCCAGCTCCCAAATGGTGCCTTTAGTGCATGCCATCATTCACCAAGAGCTTTCGAACGTTGGCCTGGAATCTGTTTCCACCGCCGCCCCCACCCGACCAACTGACCGTCGTCCGCCAGTTTCCTACACCCAAGACCAGAGGCTCCCAGCGCGCTCTCGCAATCCCGCTGAGTGGAGGACTGTTGATGACCGGCCCATTTGCTTTAACTGTCATCGTGTTGGTCACGTGGCCTGCTATTGCAATAGCAGGTGGTATTGGCGTCAGCTTTCCTATGGCTACAACCGTCGCGCACAGGCAGATGATGGCTGCTTCGGAACTCGCCACGAGTCGCCTCGGCCAGCCGGTGGTGACGGTTCGTCGACGGTGCGTTGTCGGTCACCATCCCCTCCCGGCCACCAGTCCCGCTCAGCGCTGTCTCATCGCCCATCGTCGCACTCACCCCAATTTCACTGTCCTCCTTCGCCGACTGCACATCTGGCTCGGGAAAACTAGACGATGCAGCTCCCAGAAATGATGCTACATCTACGATTCGCCAGCCAAATCCTCTGACTATGCCGACACGACGCAACCTCATAGACGTTGAAGTAGACGATGCAGTTGTCGTTGCCCTTGAAGACACAGGGTCCCACATTTCGGTGATGAACTCGGAGCTTCGTCGCCGACTTAAAAATGTTTTAACACCGCCCACAGTGCCGCTCACCCAAGTCGTGGACGGTGGAACTTTCCCTGTGCTTGGAATGTGCTCCGCACGTGTTAGTGTTGCTGACCGCTCCACAACTGTGCTTTTTGCCGTGCTCGAGAAGTGCTCTCATGAACTCATCCTGGGCATGAACTTTCTTGCCGTGCACTCTGCCTTAATTGACTTTGGAATAGGCTTGCTTCAGCTTGACCTACCTTATTGCTATGACACTCCAACTACACTTCAACTACGTTTGTGTTCTGTCAAGTACGTTCGTCTAGGGCCCCAAGTTGTTACAAAAGTAACCATGAGGTCTTTTTGTCCGATACCCGACGGCAATTATGTGCTGGCATAGATTTTGGACGTGTTATTAGACAGAAATGTTGCCCTTCCTCATACTCTGTTGACGATTATGAATAATGTGGCGTCGGTACCGATACTGAACTTCAGCTGGTGCGCTCAAGTTGTTCCAGATGGCACGACTCTAGCCAACGTCTCTTCCATCAGTGAACATTCTGTTTCTGCATTTATTGCAGATGCTCATTTGCTCGCTACTGCATCCTCTTCACAGAGCTCCACTGATGCCGACTTTGACAAGATGATCGCACCGGACTTCATTCCAGCACAGGCAGCCGATCTCCAGCATATCTTGGCATCCTTCAGGGACATCTTCGACTTTGGCAACAGCCCTTTAGGTCAGACGTCAGTTGTTACTCACAGGATCAACACTGGAGACGCCAGCCCAATCTGACGACGTCCTTATCGCATGCCACATGCAGAGCGACAAGTCATCCAACGTGAAGTTGATAAAATGCTCACAAAAAAAGTCATTGAACCATCTTGCAGTCCATGGGCCTCACCAGTTGTTCTAGTAAAAAAGAAGGATGGCAGCTGGGGCTTCTGCGTCGACTACCGTCACTTAAACAAGGTCACGCACAAGGATGTCTACCCACTGCCACGGATTGACGATGCCCTCGACTGCCTGCACGGGTCTGCCTACTTCTCCTCTATCAACCTGCGTTCAGGATACTGGCAGATTTCCGTTGACGAATTAGACTGTGAAAAGACTGCATTTGTTACACCGAACGGACTTTTCTAGTTTAAGGTAATGCCCTTCGGCTTATGGAATGCTCTCGCTACATTTTAGAGAATGATGGACTCCCTGCTATGGGGTTACAAATGGTCAACATGCCTCTGTTATCTCGATGACGTCATTGTATTCTCGCCGTCATTCGAAAGTCACCTTAGCCGTCTGTCAGCTGTTCTAGAAGTTTTCAGAAGGGCAGGCCTACAGCTCAACTACTTCAAATGCCGTTTCGGCCGCCAAACAATCACTGTGCTAGGCCATCTTGTCAGTGCTAAAGGTGTCCTAGAGGCATGCTAAAGGCGTCAAAGCTATAGGAATATAGCTTTGACGTGACCTACAGGTCTGGCCGAATGCACCAGGATGCCGACTGTCTATCTCACCATCCCGTCGATCCCCCTGACCTGTCAGCGCACGATTCTGATGCCTGTGTCTTCGCTATTTCTGATTTCACGGACATATGCAGGGAACAACTCAGTGAAGCCAATTTGCGGTCTATCATTTGCCGTCTAGCTTCTGACACCTCGGATCCTTCCCTTCGCCTGTTAACATTTCATGACGGGATTCTCTATCCGCACAACACAAGCACCGAAGGCCCAGAACTTCTTCTGGTAGCTCCTACAACGCTCCGTTCCACTGTGCTCGAACAACTTCATAATGCCCCAACTGCTGGACATCTCGGGGCAGCCTGCACGTATCACCGCGTACGGAGTCGATTTTTCTGCCCCGGCCTTTACCGCTCTGTGCGCTGATACGTTGCATCTTGTGAGTCTTGCCAGGGCCACAAGCATCCTTCATTAGCACCACCTGGCCAACTTCAGCCTATCGACATTCCAACTTACCCGTTCTATCGCGTCGGCCTCGATCTCATTAGACCTATCGACATTCCAACAGACCCGTTCTATCGCATCAGCCTTGATCTCATTAAACCATTTCCAACGTTTAACTTCTTTTGAACAAGACGAGTGCCTATTTTTTTTCTTCAAACTCATCTACTGCCCATAAAACACAAGTAATTGTCTGCCATATCATGAAAATACTCTGTGCCAGGTGCAAAAACTGGGCAAGCTGAGATAGATGGTGGCATAAGGTGCCCTGCCTTTCCTCACACTAGTATTGAAGGACACATTAATTGTTTAGGAGATGTCTTGAAGAGAGAAACAATGTAATATGTTGCTCAGCTCTTCCTGGACAGTTGATCACATCAGTGCAGAGACAGCAAGTGTTTGCAGTCACAAAGTAAGAACTGTTCTTGTTTGCCTAAGAGTGCCAAACACCACACTTATTAATTATGTAAAAATATTTCCAGCCATATAAACGGCTGATAAAGCTATATTCACTTTGTGGGGTTGCCTATCAATTTGCTTTCACTCTCAATGCTTTGCTTCTTCTGTGTAAATGCCACATTTTTTAAAAAAGGCTGCAAAATTCTTTCTGTAATAATTTCTTGAGCGTGCTTTGTGTAAGTGAAGTTAGAAGGTTTACAAAAGCTCTCACCTTTCCCTGCAGTAGTCCAATTTGGCTTCAAAGTCAGTAATCATAGCTGACACCGCTGACTCATGGCAAGGTGCAACTTGCCTAGCATCTTCCAATAGACACCTTAAGCCTGGTAAAAATGCATCTGTGATTGCATGTTCTGAAATATCTGGTATGTGTGGTTAAGTTCATAAGGCTGTAATTAGTGACATGAGAGAAAACTTGGAACTTTTGTGTAAATTTAAGTGGACAGAAACTTTAGGCAGTTATACACAACAGGTGAATCATAGTTATCAAACTTTAAATGGTGAATAAGCATAAATTTTACTATTACATGCTTAGGTAGTTCTGAGCAACTGTTTTTGTCTTTCATCTGCTGCTTCAGTACTTTTAATGTTAGAGCAAACTTAACAATCAAGAAGCAAGCATTAGACCAATTCTAAAACAGCTTGGAAGATATTTGCATAGACTGGCCAACCATTTACCATTTTTACTGATTCTTCTTTGTTTTACAGTAGTCTATACTCCAGCAAGTTTCATCCAGCAATATAGATACCACATATCAGAGGTATACTATATAAGGGGTAGAGAGAATAATGATGGCAAGAAATGAACTATATAAATGAACCTTTGTACCCTAACTTTTTGCTGAGTATCCAAACCTCTCTGTTGCAACCACTTCATTCAATACTCGCTTTTTCTTTGCTGTTCATGCTACGAGTGAACATTTGAAACTGCTTAATCTTACGGTTTCCTGATGTCACGCGATGAAACTGATGCATTGAAGTGTGCCGCACGATCGTCTGATGACATTGTGGCCTGTTACCATGTGTTGTTATACATTATTGTAGGCCATAGTACGTGCTCAGGCATGCCTTGTTGCTTTGTTTTACTCTTTGTCAAATGCCTATTTGCCGTCAGCTATTCAAGGTTTTTTATTGTCTTTTTTTCTCCACTAGGGGCAATCAATCCTCATTACTGTAGCATAAGATTATTGACTGTTAGAATATTTTCCCAAAACACCTAAACAAGCCTTTGGATTGGCATGTTTTTGACAGTAGCGTGCAACTTTGCTACTGTGGGAGAATGCAAACAAGTTCTTCAAAAGCGATGTAGGAATAAGAATGTCCCTCCCACGCTCTTTTTGTACTTTGCATGTCTTTCCTATTTACTGCTTAACCATAGCACCATTTTCTTTTCAATGATGATTATGTGTGGTGGTTTGTGGCGCAAGGCCAATTGATGGCCAAAAAGCGGCAGGTCATGAGACAAAAGATGTGCCCAATGATAATGGTAAGTGGCTGTATAAGGGGCTTAAAATTCATCGCCCATAATGTTTGATGGCGCAAGCGCCATTTTATGGCCAAAGAGCACCAGTTCATCTTACTAGAGATATGGACGATGATTGCGATAGCCAGCTTTATAAGAGCCATAAAATTCCTCACGCTAAGGCGGGTAAAAACATAGAAGTAATGAAACCATGACCATGCCGTGAGGGATGTGTGGTGTTAATGGATGACAAAAGTTTGTGATAATAAAAACGATGGTGGACATGTATGGCATTAGCACAAGTTCTTCACTCGTTCACACCCTTGCGTCCAAGGGCCGTGAGACATGTGCTTTGTTGAGTGTAGCCACCGCAGCGGAGACCTGTCTGGAGAGGTCGTGCTACGGAATGCCCAGGTATATGATATGAAAAGTGCGAAATTCTCTTTAAAAAGCTAAAAATGATTTTTGGGTAAAAAGTGGTTCCCTACCGACAAACATTGCAGGATGGAGTGGTATCTGTTGTCGGTAGGGTAATTGAAAGTGTTGTCTTCTCAGTGTATCTAATTCTATACACTGGATTAGGATATGAAGTACAGTGAGTGCTTCTCCACATCTATCATGCAAAGGTGGATCGCCCCCAGACAAAAGAAATGATTGTGTTGAGTGTGTGTGTCCTGTTTTTAACCTTGTAAGGATTACTTCTGTGTGGCGTGATTTTAATACTGGTGGCCAATGACCAAGTTGCGGCTCGATGATATGCAATTTATTACCTGTGTGTGTGTCCCATGTGCTCTGCCAATAGCCCCTGAGCCTTCGTTTTAGAAAAGGTTTCAAGTCGAGTGCAGGAACTGGTATCGATGTATTGGAAGCAGTTTTGTTGGCGGATCCAGCTAGCTGGTCCATCAGAACGTTGCCTTGAATTTCGCGGTGTCTTGCCACCCAGCAGACTACAACATGTTGCTTAGATGAGTAGACTATGCAAAAGAGCGAATAAAGTGAGACAATGTCAGTGTTTTTGTGCTTTTTAAGAGTTTTCAGAGCTTTTACTATGCTGAGGGAATCTGTATATATTATTGCCTTCTGTAGTTTTATTTCTTTAATGTGTTTGACGACTGTAAGTATTGCATAAGCTTCCCCGGTGAAAATGCTTGAATCAGAGTGCAAAACGCCGGCTTCCAAAAAGGATGGGCCGATGGCTGCGTACAAGACAGAAGTGTCGGACTTTGAAGCATCGGTAAAGAACTCAGTACATGTGTACTTCTGTTGTGGATCTAGGAAGTATGTCTGGATATGTGCAATTAGTGTATGCTTCGTAACCTCCAAAAAATACCATCGCAATCTATCACCTGCCATTGCCACGGTGGCAGGCATACTGCGGAAGCCATAAAACGGTGTTCAAGTGGCACACCGGTTTCTTCGCTAGCCTCCCTCACACGGAGTGAGTAGGGCTGTCTCATATAAGGCCGTTTCTCAAATACAGCAAGGCTTGACATGTCATTAATTGTAGAACGTGAAGGGTGTTCCCTGTCTGCGTTAACTTTAAGATAATATTTAAAAGACGTATAATCTCTGTAGGTGAAGCGACCATTCGTTCGATTCCATGTGTAGGCTTTCAACGGGACTAGTGCGAAAAGCACCCGTAGAGAGACTGATGCCTAGATGATGAACAAGGTCAAGCATTTTAAGGGCAGTAGGTGTCGCAGACTGTACTATGCTATTGCCCTATAGTCTAGCTGGGTACGTATGAGGCTTCTATACAAATTCATTAAACACTTCTTGTCATTTCCCCACGTAGTGTGTGACAACACTTTTAGAACGTTCATATCTTTTATGCACTTGTTTTTTAAATATTTGATGTGTCGTATGAAGGTTAGCTTGGTGTCCAAAATTAGGCCTAAGAATTTGTGTTCGGTATTAACAGAAGGACGTTGCCCATGCAGTTGAATATCGGGTTCGGACTGAATGCCTCTCTTCCTGGAGAAGAAGACACACGTGCTTTTCTGTGCATTCAGTCGGAACCCGTTTTCTTCAGCCCAATTGAAGACTGTTCAAACCAAGCTGAACCTGGCGCTCACACATGGCCAGATTGCAAGATCTAAAGCCAAGCTGGACGTCGTCTACATATGTACAATAAGACATATTGCGAGAGATGAACAAGTGCAAAGAATTAATTTTGATAATAAAAAGTGTGCAACTAAGTACACCACTTCGCAACCCGCCTGTTTCTTGGACAAATGTTTGGGAAAGAACGCTGCCTACTCGAACTCGAGAATGTCCGGTTTGACAGGTAACTTTCGATTATAGTAAGCATTCTTCCACGCACGCTAAGCTGGGACAGGTCTCTTATATTCCAAAGCACTATGCTGTATCATATGCCTTTTCGATATCGAGGAACAGAGAGAGAAAGTATTGCTTATGAACGAAAGCGTTTCTGATCTGTGCCTCGATACGAACAAGGTGGTCGGTGGTGGATCTACCCTCTCGAAACCCGCACTGAAATGGGTCGAGTAAACTGTTTGTTTCAAAGAAATGTGCAAGTCGGCAGTTTATCATTTTTTCGAGAAGTTTGCATAGGCAGCTTGTAAGTGCAATAGGCCTATAGCTCGAAACTGAAGAAGGGTCCTTGCCCTCTTTCAAAATGGGAATCATAATAGCCTCTTTCCAGGAAGTAGGAATAGCGCCAGAAAACCAGACAGCATTGTACAAACAAAGCAAGGTATTTTGTGTTTCGATTGGTAGGTTTTTTAACATTTCATACACCACACGGTCAGAACCCGGGGCAGAAGTACTGCAGGAGTTTAGAGATGTTTGGAGCTCAGCTAAGCTGAAAGCTTGATTGTACGCCTCGTATCTTGTACATTTGTGTTCGAGTTTTCGCTTTTCTATTTTTGTTCTGTATTTTTGGAAAGCATCAGTATAGAGCGACGAGCTGGACACTCGCTCAAAGTGTGCACCGAGGAAGTTTGCCTGATCTTCCAAGGTGTCACCCTGTGTGTTTAAAAGTGGGAGTGTGTGTACTTGTCTTCCTGCTACCCTACCAACCATGTTCCAGACTTTTGCCTGCTGTGTATACGAATTGATCCCTGATAAAAACTTCTGCCAACTTTCTCTTCTGGCCTGCTAACGCGTTCTCCTGGCCTGAGACTTCATTTTTTTAAAGATGTCCAGATTTTCGGCTGTCGGCGAGTTCCAAAGCAGCCTCCATGCTCTGTTTTGCTGCTTGTGTGCATTTCGGCACTCAGAGTTCCACCACGGCCCACGCTGTTTTCCAGGGTATCCATTTGTTTGTGGGATGCACTTTGTTGAAGCATCAATCAAAAACGCTGTGAAGTAGTTGACAGCAGCATCAATGCTCAAAGTACATATGCCATTCCAGCCTAAACAAGCAATGGTATAAAACGGTTCCCTGTTGGCTCTGTTTATGAACCATGTGGGAACCTGTGGTGGACACTCAGTTGCTGTAGTTGTGCTCAAAACTACGGTGGTCACTTCAATACTGAATACTGATGACTTTCCACTAGAGTAGAGGCAAAAGAGATGGAGATACCATGCTTGGGTCTATGGAGGAGTAGGTATTATTAGCGAGATTATAATAGTTTGGTTCTTTTCGATTCAGAAAAAACGCGCTCGACCAGAGAAGGAACTGTTCAATCAGTCCACCTCACGCGTCGCAACGAGAGTTGCCCCATAGCCTGCTATGCCCATTCAAGTCTCCGAGGAGAACATAAGGGTCTGAAAGTTCATCAATTAAAGATTGTAAATCATGTTTTTGCAGCTGATAGCTTGGAGGAATGTAAATAGTGCACATTGTGATCAGTTTATCAAAAAAAACAGCTCGAACAGCCACTGCCTCAAGGGATGTTTGGAGTTGTAAATGTGTGCATGCAATTCCTTGATTCACTATGATGGCAACACCTCCGGATGATGCCATGGCATCATCCCAGTCCTTTCGAAAAATAACGTATTTACGAAGAAAATTTGTGTGTTTTGAATTTAGGTGTGTTTCTTGTACACACAGCACTTTTGGTGAGTGTTCGTGTTTCTGTAAATGTTCTTGGACGTCGTAAAGGTTTCTGAGAAGGCCCCTGACGTCCCAATGTATAATATGAGTGTTCATGATGAAAGTAAAGTAGCGCTGTGTATACAAAAAGCGAGTGGCTGTTTAGGTGGGGAGTTTAAATTCACATAATAGGGCTGTTACCAGGCCCTGTTATCTGCTTTTTTTGTTTTATTGGCGTGCTCCAAGGAGCTACGCCGCTCTTTCGGCACCAAGGGTACAGACGTATCCATTGCCTCCTCGAAGGCACTGGATGCCTGGACATGTGAGCTGGTAGTTCAAATTTTGGGCCTTGCCTGGTGAGGTGAGGCCTAGAGACCTGGGGACCCTGGAGTCTCCGGTCTATGTTCGGGAGTAGGCGGTGCAGTCTGGACTACAGCCTTGGGGGCCGGTGCCACAGCCGCCGGCTCGGTATGCGCGGGCCGAAGGAGTGGCGAGGGCTGATGCGGTGGTGCCCCCTGACACGCCGCATCAGCATATGTAGGTTCATAGGATGGTAAGACTCTTCGCCGTGCTTCCTTAATTGAAATGTTCTGCTTCACCTTCAACGTAATTATCTCTTTTTCTTTCTTCCAGTATGCGCAAGAGCGTGAATATGCGGCATGGTTTCCTTCACAGTTTACACAGTGTGGCGGTTGTTTGCAGATTTCAGACACGTGGCCTAGGACTCCACATTGTGCACAAGTCTGGCGACCACGACACCTTTTAGAGCCATGGCCATACCTCGAGCATTGGATGCAACGACGAGGGTTAGGTATGTACAGCCTGAGAGAGGTCTTCGTGTACCGTGTTGGAATAGTTTCTGGCAGATTACTGGAAGCGAACGTGAGTATTAGGTGTTTTGTTGGTGTTACCTTGTTGTCTCTTCTGATGATGATCCTTTGTACATTGGTCACATTCTGGCTCTTCCACCCCTCCAGAAGTTCCTCTTCGGTCAGGCCAAGCAAATCAGCGTCAGATACCACTCCACGAGATGTGTTCATTGATCTGTGTGGTGTTACAGTAATCGGAGTGTCACCAAAAGTTGAAAGATTGTGTAGCTTCTCAAACTGTTCTTTTTCTCAAACTTTGAGGAGGAGATCTCCGCTGGCCATTTTGGTAACTTTGTATCCGGCCCCACGAGTTTCTGTAAGACACCTGGCTACTACAAAGGGGGATACAGTTCTGGCTTGCAATCCACTTTTTTCACTATGTATGACATGAAAATGGTGAATGTTTTCATTTAAACGGTTGAAAAAAACCAGTCTTTGGTGCGTACGCGCTTTAAGGCGGTACGATCATTTAACAGAGGAAAAGCTCTATGCATGCCTGTTTCATTTTCTTAGGAGCATTGGCGACCAGCCACCATGGATACCAACGAGGAGACGCTATAAGTTTGCGGATGCTAAAACCTGCAGACGCCAGCCGTACAACGCAACTATAACCCAATGCACCTAGACCAAGGTAGGCTATATGCACAGGGTTAACCCTAGTCGTCAGGAAGTTTGGAAGTAAACGAAAGAAAGTAGAAGACAGGACAGATGAAAAGTGAGAGATAAAGATGAAGATGTAGAGAGAGAGATAGGAAAAGGCGACTGCCGATTTCCCCAGGGTGAATAATTCATCACCTTTAGGCAGGAAGAACATACAAGTATTGAAATCATGAATGTGATATGAAATGTGTGTAGTGAGAATAAATGGCGATAGGTCGTGATAATAAAATTATGGTGGAAATATATGGCATTAGTACAAGAGCCTCATAATCAACTTTGGGTCCAAGGGCGGTGAGGCAGGTGCTTTGTTTAATGTAGCCATCACAGCAGCGACCTCACTTCAGAAGTCGTGCTACGAAGTGCCTGGATAAATCGCACGAAATGTGCATACTTCCCTTAAATATGTTGTTAACAATGTTTCATGACTAGAAAGTGGTTCCCTACTTGTGAACACTACAGGGTGAAGTAGTATCTATTGTCGGTAGGGTAATGAAAAGTGTTGTCTTCTTAGCAGGTCTAATTCTTTTCAATAGATTAAAATTTGAAGCACTGTTAGTGCTTCACCACATCTGTCACACAATGGTGGATCGCCACCAGAGAAAAGGTATGAATGTGCAGTGTGTTTATGTTCTGTTCTTAGCCTTGCAAGTACTACTTCTGTGTGGCGCGATTTTGATACTGGTGGCCGATGACCAAGTTGTGGCTTGATAACGTGCAGTTTATTTTGTGTGAGCATATACCATGTTCTCTGCGAATAAGCCCTTAGTTTTCATATCAGGAAAGGTTTCAGGTTAAGTGCAGAAGTGTAGGGATGGCTACTGATGCATTGGCAGCAATTCCATTGATGAATGCAGCCAGATGGTCCCCCAACACATTTCTGTGGATCTCGTGGTGCCCTGGAACCCAGCACACTACGATAAGCTGTTTTTTTTTTTTTTTTTCAGAGTTATGAGGGTTTTTTACCATGCTCAAGAAGTCTGTGTATATTACTGAACTTTGTAGTTTTAACTGTTTAATGTGTTTGATGATCGCAAATATCGCGTAGGCCTCTGCTGTGAAAATGCTCGTATTAGGATGCAGAGTGCGAGCATCTGAAAAGGATGGGCCGAGCACAGCAAAGGAGACAGAAGTGTTAGACTTCGAAGCATCAGTATAGAATTTTGGCCAGCTATATTCGTGCTGGAGTTTGAGGAAGTATGAACGGATGTGTACAGTAGGCACGTGCTTTGTGACTTTCACAAAAGATACATCACAGTCGATAAGCTGCCACTGCCGAGGCGGCAGAAATGCTGCGGGCGCCATCAGACCGTGTTCAAAAAATGGCACACCCAGTAGGGCTGTCTCAAAGAAGGATGGTTGTTGAACAAGACAGAACTAGACAAATCACTGAATCTGCAGTGGGAGTTGTGTTCCTTGTCTGCATTAATCTTGATATACTTTATGAAAGAGAAGTAACGTCTCTGCAGGTGGAGTGATCACTCATACGATTCTACGTACAAGCTTTTTACGGGGGTAGTGCGAAAAGCCTCCGTAGAGAGGCGCACAGAATTCAGCATCTGCAGAATCCAGACTGTGACGAGCTTATTCATAAAAATCACTCGAACAGCCACTGACTCAAAGGACAATTGGAGTGGTAAGTGTGTATATGCTATTGCTTGGTCAACTAGAACAGCCACACCGCCAGATCCAGGTCCTTTCGGAAAATAACACAACTGCGCAGAAAGTTCGTGTTTTCGGATTTTAAGTGCGTTTCTTGTACACACAGCACCTTTTGTGAATGTTTGTGTAAAAGTTCCTGGACATCAATGAGGATTTAAGGAGTCTTCTGATATTCCATTGTGCAATTTGTGTATCCAAAATGGTTCTGTGAGTACAAAATATATTCGCTTAGGTTACAGAGCCTTTTTTGGGCCCTGTAATCTACGATTTTTCTTTTTTGGCACGCTCCAAGGAGCTGATCAATTCCTTAGACATCTGAGATGCTGGAGTTGTTTCCATTGCTTCATGGGAGGCACAAGACAGCCGCTTACGCACGTTCATGAGTATGAACTCGTCTGGTGGAGCATGGTCATGATACCCGACGTCCCTGCGGTCATCGAGACTAGTTGCTTGGTGGGTGGAGCAAGCTTAAGTGCTGCCACCATGGAGGCAGCCACCACAGCGGATGCCTCCCGTTGCATAGGCTGGCTGATTGGCGAGGGACGGTGCGACACTGCTCCCTGACACATCGCATCAGCATATTGTAACGATGTCGAAGGACTCGAGGTGTAATAAAACGTATTTATTAAAGGGCGAACCTGTGCCCACAACTCAAAGGGACTATGGTCGTAGCACGTTACAGCAGAACACCAAAGATGTCTCCTTCTTCTACTTCTTCAAGAAGAGTCCCAAGTGCGTGGCGCACATCAGCAGGGGCCAGCTGGGTTCTCGTGCTATCATCATCGTCTCTGCGCAACACTAGATGGCGCGCATGTATGTCCCTGTGCGCGTGGTGATGGGCGCGTTGTTTGAATGCAGGCACTATGTCGCGGCATAATCCCCCTCCTCATACGCATCGTCCCGATGCATCAGGCAATGAATAGATTCGTGGTAGGCGTCACTGGTCTTCCGGTGATCTCATAATAAGGCTTCATCCGGACTACATGTACAACCTCTGTAGGGTTGCGGCGTTTTGAGCTCCCGTGTATAGCGGATCTGACTTGGTAAGTTACATCGCTTACACAATGGAGTACCTCGTAAGGCCCGAAGTAGCGGCTAAAAAGTTTTTCAGAAAGTCCACGGCGACGCGCTGGGGTCCATATCCATACTTTGTCACCTGGTTGAAAATGCGCTTCGGTACGACGCTGACTGTACCGATAGGAGTCGATACGCTGTTGGCGCGTATTCTGCATCTCGCCATCTTTCGTGCTTCCTCGGCTCTTTGCAGGAAGTCGTCTAGGCCAGGTGGATTGCTCCTTTCATCATTCAGTGGTAACATGGCATCCAGTGGAGTGGTGACTCTTAGGCCGAATACAAGTTCAAATGGTGTCACTTGCGTTGTTTCTTGAACGGCTGTATTATATGCGAACGTGATGTAGGGCAATATTTCATCCCACAGTTTACGTTCGACATCGACATACACTGAAAGCATATCAGTCAGAGTTCTGTTCAAGCGCTCCGTTAGGCCATTTGTTTGAGGATGGTAAGCTGTAGTTCTTCTCTGGTCTGTATGGGTCATTCACATCAGACATATCATTAGGTCTGCAGTAAAGGCTGGGCCACGATCTGTAATTATGACGCTGGGTGCACCATGTCTGAGGACTATGTTGTTGATGAAGAACTTGGCAACTTCAAGAGCTGTTGCAGTGTACAGCGAGTCAGTCTTAGCGTAGCGAGTGAGATAGTCCATGGCTACGACTATCCACTTCTTATGTGCAGTCGATGTCGGAAACGGGCCTAGGAGATCCATACCGACTTGTTGGAATGGGGCATGCGGTGGTTCTATTGGCTGGAGGAGGCCTGCAGGTTTCACGGATGGACTTTTGCGTCTTTGACACTCACGGCAAGTTTTCACATAGCGCTGAACTGATGATAACAGTTTTGGCCAGTAGTATTTTAGGTGAATTCTGGCGAATGTACGGCTGACACCAATGTGTCCAGATGTTGGCTCATCATGACATGCGTGCAGAATCTCGTTTCGTAAAGGTGCAGGTACAACGAGTAAAAACTTGTCACCATGAGGCTTGAAGTTCCTCTTGTAAAGGACCCCTTCTCGAAGACAGAACGAAGGGAGCCCTCTGGATAGAGTGCACGGGACTTTAACGTTGAGTCCTTGGAGACGCTGTATAAGCGGCAGCAAATCGGGGTCATTTTGTTGTTGTTGAGCGATTTCTGATGCCTGGACGACGCCTAGAAACAAGAAGTCTTCTTCCTCCGGCTCACTCGTCTCTACTGGTGCGCGTGACAGGCAGTCGGCATCGCTGTGCTTTTTCCCAGATTTGTATACCACAGTAATATCGTACTCTTGTAGTCTAAGGCTCCATCTTGCTAGTCGGCCAGAGGGATCCTTAAGATTCGCCAGCCAACACAGGCAATGGTGGTCACTGACTGCTCGGAATGGTCTACCGTAGAGGTACGGCCGAAATTTACTTATGGCCCAGATGACCGCGAGACACTCTTTTTCGGTTGCAGAGTAATTTGTCTCAGCTTTCGAAAGCTTGCGGCTGGCATACGCTAGCACTTTTTCTTGGCCGTTTTGCCGCTGGACTAGAATGGCTCCGAGGCCGACGTTACTCACATCAATGTGAACTTCAGTTTCGGCAGTCTCATCGAGGTGAGCGAGTATTGGAGAGGCTTGCAGGCGTGTTCTTAACTCATCAAATGCTTCCTGTTGTTCACTTTCCCACATAAAGGGCACCTCGTCTTTTGTCAGATTAGTAAGTGGTTCAGCAATGTTCGAAAAGTTTTCCACAAATCGCCGATAGTACGCGCATAAACCCAGGAAGCGACGTACTGACTTCTTGTCTTTGGGTGTCGGGAACTTCGCGATGGCAGCTGTCTTTTCGGGATCTGGCCGAACGCCGTCGGAGCTGACGACGTGTCCGAGGAATCGAAGCTCTTCAAAAGTGAAGTGGCATTTTTCTGGCTTGATGATCAAGTCTGCTGAACTGCTGAACGAATGGCTTCTAATACTGTGTGGAGTCGCTCTAGATGTTGGTCGAATGTAGCGGAAAATACGACATCATCTAAGTACACCAAGCAGGACTGCCATTTCAGTCCCGCGAGGACAGCGTCCATCATTCTCTGAAACGTAGCTGGCGCTGTGCACAGGCCAAATGGAAGCGCTTTAAATTCATAGAGGCCGTCTGGGGTTATGAATGCCGTCTTTTCACGGTCGCGCTCATCCACCTCAATTTGCCAATATCCGCTCTTGAGATCAAGAGAGGAGAAGTATTTCGCACTCTGTAGTCGATCGAGCGTATCATCGATACGCGGCAGAGGGTATACATCCCGTTTCGTTACGCTGTTCAGTTTCCGATAGTCGACGCAGAATCGAAGGCTGTTATCTTTCTTTTTAACAAGCACTATGGGAGACGCCCATGGACTGCTGGAAGGCTGGATCACGTCATCTGAGAGCATCTCCTCCACTTGTTTTTTGATGACGTCTCTTTCCTTTTGGATACTCGATATGGGTGTTGGTAAATTGGTCTAGTGGCTTCTTCTATAATAATCCTGTGTTTTGAAATAGCCGTGCGTCGCACCTTAGAGGACGTTGAAAAGCAGTCCGAAAACTCTTTTATAAGGACGAACAATCGTTTCTTTTGATATTCTGGGAGCCTATGATTGACGTTCACTGATGCGTCGACGTTGCAGGTCTCTTGTGGAGTGGTTGGCGTTGTCGCTAAACTGCACAGTTCAGTCGCCATGCAGAACTCGTGTAAATAGGCGATAGCCATACCTTGCGCGATGTGCTGACATTCATTCCCAAAATTCGTAAGGAGGACAACTGAGCGGCCATTCCTTAAGTGAACAACACCCCTCGCTACGCAAATTCCTTTGTTTAAAAAGAGCTCTACGTTTCCATCTGCTATTCCTTCGTGGTCACAAAATGCCTTATTTTCAACAAGCACCATTACACTACAGCGTGGTGGCACTGTGACGTCATCATCAACAACGCGCAGAGCAGTAAGACGTCGCTTTTCCGATTCTTCCACCGACATAGCTTGTTCGGTCGAAAACGTTACACTGGATCTGCGCAGATTAATTATGGCTCCATTGACTTGCAGAAAATCCATTCCTAGTATAAGCTCCCTTGAACAGTCTGGCAGCACGATGAAGTCAGCAACGTAAGTAAAGCCTCTTATTTCGAGCTTTGAGGTGCATCTGCCGAGCGGTGTAATAGTGTGGCCACATGCCGTGCGCATCTGTGCCCCACTCCATTTTGTCACAACCTTTTTCAGCTTCTTTGCCAATTTGTGAATCATTACCGAATAATCAGCGCCGGTGTCAACTAAAGCATTTAGCTCGTATCCGTCTATTTTCAACCGCAAATCTGAAGTAATCTTCACACTGCTGCGCTTATCCTCTGTAAACATAGCATCGTCACCTTGAAACCGTAATGGAGGATCTTTGCAACTGTAGTTATCAGCGGCCTCACCTCCACAGGTCGCTTGCTTCAGTTTTCCGGGTGTGGGCGTGTAGAAGGGTACCCAGACCGTGCGGAAGAAGCACGTGGGCTGGGTGATCGGTAACGCCTGGGCGACGGCGATCTTGGCTGATGTTGGCGTGGAGTGAGTGGGCTCTGGCGCGCGGACAAGTACTCTTCGATCTCCGTTGGCCATTCACCGTTTCGAGGGCATGGTGCGTACAACGGAAAGCCCCTTAATCCTGCCTGTTGGTAAGGGCAGAACCTATACAGGTGACCTGCTTCCCCACAATCGAAACACAAAGGCCTGCGCTCATGGTCACGCCAGATGTCACTTTTCCGGGGCCTTTGATCCACGTAGCGAGCTACACCACGGGCTCGTGGCAGGTAGGTAGCCGTCGGTTCCAGTGGATGAGGTGCGCTGCGTACCGTCTGTGGGCAAGGAGAGGCCATCGCAACTGCTGCATTGGTGTGCGCCGCGGGTTGTCCGAGTAATTCAGAGTACGTTGGGATGCGTTGGATCGGCTGTGGCGCACGCTCCGGCTCACGTATCATCTGCCTCAGTTCATCTCGTACTACGTCGACGACAGACAGTGTTGCTGTAGTGTGAGGTGCTTGCAACTTGCTGAGCTCTTCCCTGATTACCGACCTGATGAGTTCTCGCAGGGCGTCCATGTCACTTCGCTGGCGTCCAGAGAAGACATTGGCAGGTGCATAGTTTATGTCTCGATTGTACTGTCGAGCCCACTGTTCTAGCGTTTTCTCGATGGCTGTCGCTTCCATATGAAACTCCGCAACTGTTCGTGGTGGGTTGCGGACGAGAACAGCGAATAGCTCTTGCTTCACCCCAAGCATGAGGTGGCGTAGCTTCTTGTCTTCAGTCATATGGGAATCTGCGCGCTTGAACAGGCGGATCATGTCCTCGATATACATTGCGACACTTTCGTCGGTGAGTTGGTTCCTGGATTCGAGCGCAGCCTGCGCCTTTTCTTTGCGATCCGCGCTGGCATAAGTCGCCAGAGCTTGTCGCCGAAATTCATCCCAGGTCGTAAAGGAGATTTCATGGTTCTCATACCACGTCTTTGCGAAGTCCTCCAAAGCAAAGTATACGCGGCGGAGCTTCTCTCTCTCGTCCCAACCGTTCAAATGTGCCACTCTCTCAAAGAGGTTCAGCCAATCTTCTACATCTTCATACGAGTCGGAATGAAATACTGGTGGCTGGTGAGGCTGATTTATCACCACTTGGGCTGGTGTTACATGACTTGTCATGGTGGCGGCGCCCATTGACTGAGTTCCCCTTGGCGTGAAGTGGAGTGGACTGAATTCTGGTGAATCACCTCGAAGACGGCGACTGGTCCTGTGATGCACAGGTGTCAGCTCCCCAGGATCAACTCGCTGGTGGTCGGGGCTATGCTGTCTTGCGTTCGTAGGGCTTGGGTTCATTACCCAGCACCTCCACCAGAAATGTAACGATGTTGAAGGACTCGAGGTGTAATAAAACGTATTAATTAAAGGGCGAACCTGTGCCCACAACTCAAAGGGACTATGGTCGTAGCACGTTACAGCAGAACACCAAAGATGTCTCCTTCTTCTACTTCTTCAAGAAGAGTCCCAAGCACGTAGCGCACATCAGCAGGGGCCAGCTGGGTTCTCGTGCTATCATCATCGTCTCTGCGCAACACTAGATGGCGCGCATGTATGTCCCTGTGCGCGTGGTGATGGGCGCGTTGTTTGAATGCAGACACTATGTCGCGGCAATATAATTGGCTCTGGAAAATTGAGCACTTCTTTCTTCCTTCTAGGTAGGAAATGTTCTCTTTCACTTTCAATGTCATGATTTCTTTTTCTTTTTTCCACGTGTTGCACAATAGTGAATATGCAGGATGGTCTCCATCACAGTTTATGCAATGAAGTTTTGCAGAGCAGTTTTCAGATGAGTGGACCTTTTTTTCGCATTTATCGCAATTGAGCTGGCCTCGACAGGTCTGTAAGCCATGGCAGGTGTTTCGGGGGTCTCTAGTCATGCAAATGGCTATAGGGATATCGAACATCGCGTGTGTTCGATATCCGTACAGTGATTCGTACACCTCCAAAATGGCCACCCCGCGGCTAATGCTCATTACGGATGGATGATGTTAAGGCTTATTTGGTATAACAATACAATTGCTTGGTATCGAATTCATTGCTAAGAGCTTATGCGATACTAACGAATCCTATCTTTTGGCACCGATATCCTGTAAGTCAAAAGAATGCTGGCTAAAGGGACAATGATTCCTCCAGTTTCCAAAGCAGTTTGTGTGGTGTCAGTTATCCAAAACGCGAAGCAGCGTTTAGTAGCACAGAAGTTCTACGAGCAGTCTCATTAAGCCTCGAGATATAGTGCGCATCAGCAACTGCGCCTTTCGAGCGACGCAGCCTCCCTTACCCTTTGCCTAAAAAATCGAAGCAATGAATGCGACGCAGTGATGTTCATTTTTTTTTAACCGTACGCTACTGACCCTGAAATGCGAGAGGCGTATGTGTGTAACATGGCTTAGCTGCTTCACAGTGGGCCTTCCAACACGAGAGCCGCCAGCGATGGCCTCCGCACTACTGAAAACTGCGCGTATTAAAACCGAATTGCAGCTGCTCTGACCAAGAGGTATGCTTTCATTAATGAAATAACATTTAAAAAAAGCAAGTGAAAATTTTGTATTAGGACCCTAGAAATATTGAAATCAAAAGAGCAGAGTCTTCTGGGGGGGGGGGGGGGGGGCGTTTACAGCAACAGAGATTGCAAATGCGGGTGTGCTAGTGTGCAAATGCGGGTGTGCTAGAACAAAGAAGCTGTTCTGAATGTATATCCAGGAATAAATTATATTAGACGAAAAGCGTCAATGGGTTTTCACCATTCATGTGTTCTTCTGTGAACGTGAAGCACAAAAAATTAGATCGTGATGTACAGAAGTAGACGTGACAGACATTCTGGCGGCACGCGTGAAGTTATTAGTGAAAATCACGTCAATTACATGCTGTGCAACTCTTCAAACGAGCTATCAGCAGCGTTCCCACAACAGACGACGTCTGCCAATGAATCACCGCCACAGTTTCACGCTAACAATTGAACTAAACGTCCCAAGCCCCTGCGGAGAGCCCGTTTAGCCATTAAACGGACTTGATCAACAAAAGTTGCGTCGGCACCAAACATAGCATTGTGGATTATTTAGGATGCACACACAACCGCTGTTTATTCAGTGGAATAACTCTAGCTACGTGATTGTTACTTTGGTGACCCTGTGAAAAAGGTGCACATGCTTTGATGCGCCGGCGTGAATATTGCAGATGATAGACGCTTCCAAATCCGACTTTCACGCAGTTCGCCACAATTTCCATCGATAATAAGTATCAGGATGGCCCACTAAATTTGATCTGGTGTATTTTGGCACAGTTGACACAGGATTGGGATCACTGACTATTTTATGGGGATGTTTGGCATGCAGAACTCTATTAGCAGTGGCAAAAAATAATGTTCCTCTTTTTTAATGCCTGCAACTAATCAGGAATTTCTATTTTCATCTGGCAATTTGCTTTTACGAGACGAGTGACTGTTCACTAGATATTCAGGTCTCTCCTCACAAACTGTCCAAGCTGGCTGTGTGCCAGTATCCAGTTATTACTTTTCTTTTTATTAAATATGTAATTAGTCTGAAACAAAGTGCTTCCTCGAAATTTCTCTGAAAACGAGGGCACTGCAAGTTTGTCCGTTTGGCGACACGCTGTGTTGGAGAAAAAAAAATTTTCCCTAAAAATTAAACTGTCTTTTCCACTGTTGCATTGTTTGCACTATTCTGTGGGCAAAGTTCTATTACAAAAATTAATTCAGAACACCATTTTATTTTTTTTGTGGGTGATTTACTGCTAAAAGCTACAAAAATAGGGAATTTTTCGTGCATCATCCACAAAAAGAAAAGTTATTATATGACATATAAATAAAGGTGTGCAAATCCTGGCAACTTCTATCATCAGTCAAAAGTTTATTTGTTTAGGTTCTTATGCTTAAGCCAGGAATCATGCCATAATCGTACAATGTAGCACTGTGGCCTTCGTTGTGTGCTGTAGCAGTTATTTACTAAAAAAATTGGAGCATAAGCCATTATAGAGAATGACAAAAAATATATGATAAATTTAGAGAGCGTATACAGATGTCACAGTGTTCTCCAGTGGTTATGGTGCTCGGCTGTTGACCCGAAGGTCACGGTATCGAAACCTATCCATGGTGGCCACATTTCAGAGCAGGTTGAATGCTAGGGTTTATTGGATTTACCTAAGCACATTAAAAAACAGGTTGAAATTTCCAAGAACCTGCACAATGGCATCCCTAAATCATTTGGTAGTTTTGGGACATAAAACCCAAACCAAATTTGGACCCAACATTCACAAAAAATTCTATTTGGTCAGGCTGCATCGCACAATTTTATAGAATAAACTTGATTGATGCACAGTGAACTGAATTATGGAAAGCTATATTCACTGTGCCCAAAATAAGCATCAAAAGACGTGGTTGCAAATCAAGTTTTTTAGTTCTTGAAAGCTTCTAGATGATTGTTTATGTAACCTAGTCTTTGCATGACTGTGAAGGGTAATTATATGAATACACAATCACAGTAGAAAAACGAATAGCATAACTGGCTTGTGAAGAGTGCCAAAATAGCAGCACAACACTGTTCTTGAGTGCACTGACAATGATAGAAACGAGCACATTCGGTTTTCTCTAGCAGAGATGGCTGGTAGCAACCAACCCATTATTAAAGTCCACATTTCAAAAGCTTGGCCAACAATGCAGGTTGAAACGGAATCGCAAAAAATTGCTGCAGAGAATACGAGCTTTAAAAAAGAAAGAGAGAGAGAGAGAGAGAGATAGACAGACAGGTCCACGTGTGCAGCCACAGTACTGCACATTTCTGTTATAAAGTAGGATAGTGTTGAGATGTCATCTACTAGATGGACTTTTAGAAATGCTGCTTTCTGTGAGCAATCACTGTTTGTGCTTTTCGGTAACGGTCACGAGCGATCATATTGCAGTTTTGTGTACAATCAGTGCAACTCTTGTTGGTGGTTCTACTTGAAGAAACAGGGGCTTGGTTGTTCCTTCTAACACTTGAATGGTGATTAACGATTAGATTGCAATGTCTCGGATATAGAGTGCGAGCTCGCGAAATCGAACAATCGCGCACAAATAATCTATGTGTTCAGCACACAAATAATCTGTGTGGCCTGAAACATTATCAGTAAATTTATGTTATGGTGCTTTCTTTTAGTAGCATTTTTTTTCTCGTTTATTTCATTGGCAATGTGAGTCTTCTGATGTTAATTTTTCAAAATTTGAATGAACGCCTGCCTCGATTACCGGACACGTGAAACTGCATGCTCAACACAATTTACGCCAGTGTAGCCTATGAAGAAGGCTGTTTTGGCTGTAGCACAAGTATTAGTGACTTCGGCGATGTTTTTGTTATCAGCGGTCTATGCTGTAGTTGGAAATAAAATTGTCAGAAACTTTACTCCGTATATTAGGCGCACCCCGAACTTGGAGCCGAATTTTCTGAAAAAAAAAAAAGTGAACCTATTATGCGAGTAAATACAGTATTTTTGGGATATCCGTCTTAGGATGTGCTGGCCTGCTTAGAAATGCACCAGATAGTGGTGCTACCTCTTCAGAATGTTGCTGCTATGAGTCTCGGCAACATAAAATTGAGGTTGCTGCAGAGATGAGTATACGACCACTGTAACTCACGTTTTTTGATCCACTTTGTGGGGTTACCCACGTAATTCAAGGTCTTCACCCAAGCATTAGGGGTTGCGGTAGAGAGGGCACTGCACTGCTCCCATAGCCCTTTGCGCCCTGCTCCTTGGCTGATGCCTATATTGCCAGTTTACCTCCTTGCCCTTTTCTCGGGAGACTCCTCTCCAGACCCGATGTGGGATTTCAGGTGCCTGCACCATTCCCCATTTGCAATCCCCATTTGCTCGACGCCATTTTCCCTTGGAGAGTTCACGTGTCTCTCTCCTCCTGACCGGACTGGTGCTAGTCATAAATCCCCGTCTCTTTGCTGCCACCCCACCCCTCATTTGTTTAACACTGTGTCCCACTGGCCTAATTTTAGCGGAACTCGGGCTTGCTCGCACTAGCCCGACAAGCAGGGGCGCAAGACAGGGTTTCGGAAGACCACTTCGGGATCTTCGAGGATGTGTATGCGTTTTGGCATCTGCGGCCGATGGCGATTCTTTTTTCCTTTGTTCTTTGTCGCGGGCTGGTGATTAGGTTGTCTCGGCGAGCGCACACTCCTTTCCGCAGTCTCCCCAAGTACTGAGGCATCGTCTCGCGATCATGCACTGTAGGTTTCTCCCAACTGTTCCCATGTCTGTTCTGCTTATTCTTCTTTATATATAAATGTGCAATTGTGACAGTGCTGGCCGAAGGGTAGGTCGGCACTTCAAACTTAGTTCTTTGTTTGTTTGACTGTCTTATAAGTGCGCCATTCGCGGCCACTAATCAATATATTGTGTAACTTGTAATAGCTAATTGGTGTCCTGTATAATTATGTTACTTATGATTGGTTATAATCAATGAGTAATGTCTATGTACTAAATTCCCAGTAATAAACCAGTAATTGGGAGAGCGTCGCCTGAGGTCTCCCTCGGTGCAGGCGCGGGCTCAGCGTCCCTTTGCGGTGATGATCTGAGCTTGTGTGCACAGCGGTGCAAACTGTATACACTGTGTGAGAAGACAAATGAATGAGGACGTGGCGCCCCTTCATGGAGCTCGCAGTGCTCGGACCTGTGGTGGTGTACTACTGAGAACACAAACACCACAGGTGGTGTACAATAGCATGACAGAGTAGAGATACCACAACTTGTCAACCCCTAGTTTCAGAGAACTTATCAGTGCTTGGACTGTAGTTTTTGCTTGTCCATCGTAGTTTTTTGCCTGTTGTTTTTTGGCTGCAGAAGCCTGTTCCTTGACCTCCACATGACTTCCCAAAAAAGCCAACAGAAAGTCAACAATAGTCACAATGAATTCTCGGAAGCTGAGTTTGCAGTTTTCATGCAATACTTTAAGGGCAGGAGAGATACCAAAAATTTCAGGTTTATCTAGGTAAGCAAAAATGACTACGCATAGATCGAGGCTTTTCTCAGGCAGATTCATAATGTTTTGCAGCGTGCTCTCCCTCACTATGACTATGAGGGTATCAAGGGTCACATGTATCACGGGACAATCTTAAAAACCAACCATACTCGGTGAAATCTTTGGATAAAAGCTGGGGTCTATTGTCTGTCTAGACAGCACCTGTAATCCCAAAGTGAGCAACATAACTTTTCACAGTGGCAAGAACCACTGGTGCTGATCAGTGTTCATTGCTGTTCCAATGTGACTACTTCAGAAAATCTGAGGTAGTATTAGCTGATCAAGACATTATTGCACCCTTTAAACAGGTTCATTCCAAGATGTTGCTATGGCCTCTCTGGTGTGGAAGCTGGTATCAGTGGGTAGCAACAGAATTTGAATCTGAATCTCAGTGCACTTGACACATAGAGAGTGCAACTACAGTCTCTACTACATGCCTTTTCAGTCAATAAGCCGTCTATATGCATAATGCAACTTGACCATCAAATGCACCCTCGGGTGTATTCTTGACACCAGCATACCCCTTGATGCCTTTCATTGCGCAGTGTGAGGATGTCCTGGTGTTGAACAGATAGAACGACTATACAGTGATTTAATAAAGAAAGCCATCCTACACACTCAGTCTATTTCTCTCTCTCCACTACTACACTATGCGCATTCGTACTCCGCTCTTCGATGGCCAGCCTCTCCTACACTATGTCACAACCGAGTAACACTCTTCATTCTGAGCTTGAAGATGATAGACATCATCTAATTGTAGCTAATGAAAGCAGATCTTCGAAGACTTCAATTAAGCAGATTTCCCGGCCCTTAATGGCTTGTGAGGGTGGCTCACAACAATGTGCTCGTGATAGAGCATCAGACATAGCTAAGAGTTTCCCTTGGTAAACATTTGACAATGCATTGATAGTACATCAGATTTATCTACAATAGCTATAAATGTGACAGCGCTTCAAGATCTTTGCTCAAAAGGCGGGCTACAAGTGGAAGAACTTATTTTTCTTCAACGTTTCAAACACGAAGGTACCGGTTGAACGTGGACACAGTACACGTGACAGCCAGAGATTCCCTGTATATTTTGCAATAGTGCCCCTCAGTGGAAGTGAGGGATCTAAAAGCAAGGGCCAAAGCACATCAAATTCCTAAAGGTGGCTGCTGAAGCAAGACAGCCCCAAGTTCATGAGAGCTTGTACCAACAGAATATAATGAAGCAATGTGGGTAGTACTTCGCCACATATGTATAAAAGCTGAGCAATAACAACAGGCAGGTGAAAGCTTGTTTCTAACTGACCGTAATTCCTGGTTGGCATTGTTCCAATTTCAGAGTGAATAAATGAGTAGGTTAGTTTGGAACAATACGGGTCACATCGTTGACTATTTCAGGCAATTGGCAAACCCTACTGGCATCAACTGAAAGTGGGAGATCCATGATAGCCTTGACTTCCTCAGGATTCAGTGAAATTCAACCCCATTCACATCATCTCCAAAGTACACTTAAAGGGCCCGTAAACCACCTCCAATATTTTTTAAAGCATTTCAAGTAAACGCGCGTATCCGTGTGCAGAATGTCGTCGCTGCACGTGGCAGTGCTACGAGCTACCGGCGCGCCACAAATTCTAAGAAACAACCCCTCTTTCTTTCCGGGCCTTTCGGGACTTGACGCACCGTGCCACATTTATGATGCTTCGAGCCACCAAATATTCCAAATATGCTGGTCGAGCAAGAGCCTACAACTTCCGATTAGTCTGCAAACAGCTGCCCACAGTGTCTGTTGTTGTTCGTCGTGTTGCCCGCGTGCAAGTAACACGTGCGGGGCACGGCGTGTCCCTGTATGGGTCCATCGCATTGGAAATCCTTTGAAGGCGTGCGCGCAACGCAGGTTCCCTACCAGCATGATTACGGCAGTCGCAGTTCGCCAACAAGCACGCAACTGACGGAGTCGGCGGCCGGAATTGCGGCAACTCGAAGTAGACGGTGTTTCAAGCAGCATATCAGCGATGACGTATGCCACGAGAGATTGGGAGGGGCATAGAAGGGGCGCTTGGTGTCAGGGCAAAGCGGCGTGAGAGAGGATAGCAGCAAAGGAAAGCGCAGGGGAGAACAAAAGGTGTGGTCATCACGGTTTTGATAATCATATGCGTCTAACTCCCCTATTACTGAACCGTTTCGGAAAATTCTTACGGCTCTGTGTTCGTCATACACTCGTGCACAATTTCCCCACCACAACTGAATTGTGACCTCTGGTTGGTTTACAGGCACTTTAAGACACTTGGTACCAAAAATTCTTTTAGTTGAGAGTGACCTCTGCTTCATTTAGCTAAGCCAGAATGTCAATTAGTTGTAGTCTTCCATTTTGTGGTCCCCCCCAAGAACATCGTCTATCATATTGATCGCTCTGTTAGTAGCCTTGTAGAAGTGTTGACATTAAGCAATGAAAAATTTGGGGGCTCTGCATAAGTTGTACAGAGTGCAAATGATGCATGAAACAATTTTGTAAGCAGAACTGCAGGAAGGCATCACAAATATGATGCCTTGTTTCCTACATAGCTGGAACACTACACAGGCCAGAGAGATTTCTCTCAATGCCTGCACATTTGTGACTAAAATATAGTGTAGTCCATATGAAATAAAGATATTATATGAGCATGTAGCTATGTAATTTAATGCGATTTGATGACATATGAGGCACTGTAAATCTAACCATATTTATCTCTGAACAAGCAGAGTGACAGGTTTCACAACTTGTGGCTGTAGTGCATCTCTTACATTCAGACATAGCATACTGCAAACCAAAAGCCCAAATGTGTAAAAATAACACACGATCCAATGCAGCCTTACGTTCATCCATTGTAAGTAGCAGTAGCATGTGAAGTAGTCATTCCACATAAACAAATTTGATATTATTGAACTGCAAAATTTACAACATAAGACTTCTATGACAGCAATATATACGTAGCTTTAACAGCTCTGCCTCCTAAGAATTGAATTTAATTGGAATGAATTCTAACAATTAATTAAAATCAACACTACATATTTGCCGATAAGTGCAGAGCAAATTCACTAAAAATCAACTAGTGAGACAGCAGTTCATTCCAGAGAAAGCTTTTGTCACATAAAATAGATAACTAAAGCCTAAATTAGCATGTGTTTCAAGTGGCAGTAGAGAGTTTTCTAGAGAACACAAGGAACTACACTGGGACAGTCAAATGAGCATAAAGACAAATGCATAAACAATGCATAGTCACTAAAGGATACAGGTGCAAGACAATGCACTGTAGGCTTCAAGAAGCAGCTCCATAATTCTCACCCTTGATGAGTCGTCTGTATTTTGATTGTTTCTCATTGCCAAGATTGCAAGGTGAGGCAAGATAACTGAAATTTATAACAGATGAAGTGAATGTTTAATATTAACAGGGAAAAAGCTTCATTCTTTAGCTGCGTTATACTACTATAAGGAAAAAACAGAGACATGACATACATGTGTGCAAATGACCGTAGAAAAATTACCAGACACAGATAACCTGGCAGAACACAACTCTTCTTCTGTTGTGCTGGGAAGTCTGGCTTTTATTTCATAGATAAGCATTACATCAACCCACATGTGTCACTCTGCATAGTTTGGTTTCAATTCCTCTCATCATTTTTCATCTGCCATTTACCTGTTAATTTGTGTATGTATCTGATGTGCATTCCCAACAATGACAATTGCAAACTACCCACGTATCTGTCTGGTTTTTCCCTTTTTTGTCCATGTAATGGTACCGTGCAGTTAAAGGACGATGCCATATCAACTAGCACTCGTTGAAGCCTTATTGGACAAAAGACCCCACAAGGTAAATCAGTCAGACACTGCAAAAATAAACTATAGAGCAATCATACTAGTTGTTAATTATTTTGTTGTATGAAAAAAGCTCTTTCTTTATACAACATTCGAGCCTTCATTCAAGCCTACATTCATGCTGGTGCACAAATAAATACTATGGTGCTAAGTAAGTTCCATGTGGTGCCAACCATCACACCATAAGTAACACATAGGAAAGTGTGCTAAGCAAGTTTATAGATTGTTGTTTTATGCTTGATCAATAGCCAACCGTTTTAGTACTAGCCTCTCATGGACGTGCAAAACCACTTCAAGTCATCTAACATCCAAATCAATTGTAAAAATTAAAATTTGCTGTAAAACTAACCTTCATTTATAAGACATACTATGTGATAGTTGTCAGAAGTTGGCAATTACAGAATCAATCAATGCATGATATGAAGCTCAGATGACAATGTGCATGTACATTAAGTAACTATTCTTGCAGCCTGTATGACAAACTTTCAATTTACAGTTGTCCCTCTACAGTCTGCCAGTATAATGCAGAAGCTACTCACTGTTTGGAAAGGCGTGCCGCCAATTATACCCTTAATGACGAGCCCCTAAAACAGCAGTAGTGCACAATTTAATGAAACCAACAAAGAAATATGAAGCAAAGAAAAGTATAAGTTCCACACTTGCTGTTATGGCTACGGGCGGCGCTGGCTAACAATACCAAGTTACCTTCAGATAAATACCCCAAAGTAAAATGATGCACATTGCTTTGCCGCAGTAGTCTAATGACTAAGGTACTCTGCTGCTGACCAGCAGGTCGCTGGATCAAATCCCGGCTACGATGGCTGCATTTTTGATGGAGGTGAAAATGCTGTAGGCCCCTGTGCTCAGATTTGGGTGCACGTTAAAGAACCCCAAGTGGTCAAAATTTCCGGAGCCCTCCACTACGGCATCTCTGATAATCATATTGTCACGGGGGCGAGAGAATGAATGAAATAAATATATTTACAAAATATACAGAGAGAGTCACAGGCAGCTGCAGCCAAGATGGAAGAACAGCAGCAACAACAACACGAGCACGGTCGCTTTCATCGTCTTGGTCGACTATGATGCTCTTTCGTTGCCGATGTCATGTAACATATAACCCCCCCTGCTGCTGGCAGCACCGTCTCGGCGCCTAAAGGAGAGTAGGGTCATATGCGGATATGTACGGTTTGAGGCGGGTCACGTGGACGACGTCAGTAGCGGGTGCAGACGACGTTGACTGACTGTCCAACAAAGCAATCTCGTATGTGACATCGGTAAGCGGGCGTAAAACCTTGTAAAGCCCCGAGTAGCGAGACAGGAGCTTCGCAGAGAGGCCAACGTGGCGGCATGGAGTCCAGAGGAGGACCAATGAACCTGGAGAGTAGGAAACTACTCTGTGATGGCTATCGTAGCGGGCCTTCTGAGAGAGATGCGAGCCAAGAAGACGTTCCCGTGCGATTTGGCGGGCCACTTGAGCCCGAGCAGTGGCATCCCGGGCATACTCTGTAACCGTTTGCGTAGTTGATGGGAGAAGAGTCTCGAAGAATAACACTGGATGGTGGCCAAACAATAAATGGAAGGGGGAGAAGTCAGCGGTGTCGTGGCGTGACGAATTGTGTGCGAATCTCACATAAGGTAAAGTACTATCCCAATCAAGGTGATCTTTGGAAACGTACATGGAGAGCATTGTTGTCAATGTTCGATTTAGGCGCTCGGTAAGACCATTCGTTTGTGGGTGATAGGCCGTAGTAACTTGTGACACTTCGAACACGAGCGAAGGATGTCACTTACTACTTTTGAAAGAAATGAGCGACCACGATCAGTCAGCAGCTGTCGAGGAGCGCAATGGTGAAGAATTACGTCATGAAGCAAGAAGTCCGCGACGTCAGTGGCACAGCTTGTTGGTAGCGCTCGTGTGATAGCGTACCTTGTGGAGTAATCAGTGGCTACGGCTATCCACTTGTTTCCAGTGAGAGAAGTAGGAAATGGTCCAACGAGATCAAGACCGACGCGGTAAAAGGGAACGGTGGGTATGTCTATTGGTTGGAGCGGACCAGCTGGTGGCAAGGTGGAATGTTTGGAGCGCTGGCAGGACTCACATGCAGCAACGTATCGGCACACAGAACGGTAAAGGCCTGGCCAGAAGAATCTACGCCGCACGCAATCGTACGTGCGCTTGACTCCGAGATGTCCCGCGGTTGGGGCGTCGTGAAGCTGTTCAAGTACAGCGGTACGGAGTGTCGCAGGAACTACGAGTAGTAGCTCTGGCCCTTCGGCGCTGGTGTTGCGTCGGTAAAGAATGCCATCGCGTAGAACGAACAAGTGTAGCGACGGGTCTATGTGGGGCAAGCGTAGACTCTGCATGATAGACCGCAAGTGGACATCGCTGAGCTGTTCCTTGCGTATGTTGGTGAAAGCCGACATGGCGAAGACACAAGGGTCAGAATCATGTGCTGAAAGGTCAGGTGGGTCCACGGGGTGACAGGATAGACCGTCGGCATCCTGGTGCATTAGGCCAGATTTGTATGCCAAGTTGAAGCTGTATTCTTGTAGTTTCAAGGCCCAACGGCCAAGTCGTCCTGTTCGATCTTTAAGGGATGACAGCCAGCACAAGGCATGGTGATCTGTAATTACCGAAAAGGTGCGGCTAAACAAGTATTGTCGAAATTTTCCGACTGCCCAGACTAGTGCGAGGCACTCACGCTCTGTAATGTAAAACTTGCTCTCCGAAGGAGAAAGGAGGCGACTGGAATAAGCAATGACGCGATCCTGTCCTCGTTGCCGCTGGGCGAGAACAGCACCAATTTCATATCCGCTGGCATCGGTACAAACTTCAGTATGGGCTGACGGGTCAAAATGGGCCAAGATGGGTGGGGAAGTAAGTAATGTTGTAAGGGTGCTGAAGGCAGTTGCTTGGTCAGTACCCCAATAAAAAGGCATGTCCTTCTTCAGTAGCTCCGTAAGTGGTCAGGAAATGTCAGCAAAATTCTTCACGTAACGTCGAAAGTAAGAACAAAGGCCGATAAAACTCCGTACATCTTTTGGGGAACGTGGTATGGGAAAATTTTTGACAACTCGAATTTTGTCAGGATCAGGTTGCACGCCTCGAGCACTGACAAGGTGGCCCAGCACAGTGATTTCCCGACGGCCAAAGCGACATTTGGAAGAGTTGAGCTGAAGTCCTGCTTTCCGGAAAACCTCAAGAACAGCCGTTAGGTGGCTAAGGTGGCTTTCGAATGTAGGTGAAAATACGATAACGTCATCGAGATAGCACAGGCACGTGGTCCATTTGTATCCACGCAGGAGAGAGTCCATCATCCTTTCAAATGTAGCTGGCGCATTACACAATCCGAATGGCATAACCTTGAACTGGAAAAGTCCATCCGGTGTTATGAATGCGGTTTTCTCACGGTCTCGATGATCGACAGAAATCTGCCAGTATCCTGATCGCAAGTCGATAGATGAAAAGTAGGCAGACCCATGTAGGCAGTCGAGAGCATTGTCAATCCGCGGCAGTGGATACACGTCCTTACGTGTTACTTTGTTTAAGTGACGGTAGTCTACGCAGAAGCGCCAGCTGCCATCCTTCTTCTTGACTAGCACGACCGGCAATGCCCATGGACTGCAGGAAGGTTCGATGACGTCTTTTGTGAGCATTTCTTCAACTTCGTGCTGGATAACTTGTCGCTCAGCATTAGACACACGATAAGGACGTCGTCAGATGGGGCTGGCGTCTCCAGTGTTAATCCTATGAGTTACAAAAGATGTCTGACCCAAAGGGCCGTCATCAAAATCAAAGATGTCGCAGTAGGATTTCAGCAGGTGCCGGATGTCAGCTGTCTGAGCTGGAAGAAGGTCCGGAGCGATCATCTTGTCGATGGTGGCATCCGCTGCGCTCTTCGAGGATGAAAACGGAGCAGACGACGAAGAAGATTCGGCAACGAACGCCGAAATGGCAGCATCTATAGAAAAAAATTTTGCCAAAGTCATACCATCTGGGATAACTTGAGCACATCAGCTGAAGTTTAGGATCGGAAGAGATGCTGTATTTCCCGTGACTGTCAAAAGTGTGTGAGGCACGGCAACATTTTTGGCCAGCAGAACATCAGCAATAGGTGTCAACATGTAGTCACCATCGAGAACAGGAGGGACAGATCTGAGGTTCACGTAAGTAACGGCTTGAGGTGCTAGGCGAACGTGATCTGCAGAACACAGACTGGGTTGAGCTGGTGTTGCGTCGTCATGGTAACACGGTAAATCAAGTTGAAGCATGCCGGTTCCACAATCAATAAGGGCAGAGTGGGCGGATAAAAAGTCCATGCTGAGGATAAGTTCACGGGAACATTTCTCGAGCACAGCAAATAGCACTGTCGTGGAGCGGTCAGCCACACTTATACGCGCGGAGCACATTCCAAGCACGGGAAACGTGCCGCCGTCGGTGACCTGGATGAGTGGCACTGTGGGTGGCGTTAAAACTTTCCTAAGGCGGCAACGAAGTTCTGAATTCATCACTGTTATGTGAGCCTCTGTGTCCACAAGTGCAACAACGGGTGTGTCATCTACTTCAACGTTGCGTCGAGTCGGCAGCATGGTCAGAGGATTTGGCGGGCAAGTGGTCGATGCACCATCACCTCCGGGAGCTGCAGCATCTAGTTTTCCCGCGGCAGGTGGTCAGTCGGCGACGTTGGTCGGCGAAATTGGGGCGAGCAAGACGATGGGTGGCGGCCCCGCCGCGGTGGTCTAGTGGCTAAGGTACTCGGCTGCTGACCCGCAGGGCGCGGGTTCGAATCCCGGCTGCGGCGGCTGCATTTCCGATGGAGGCGGAAATGTTGTAGGCCCGTGTGCTCAGATTTGGGTGCACGTTAAAGAACCCCAGGTGGTCTAAATTTCCGGAGCCCTCCACTACGGCGTCTCTCATAATCATATAGTGGTTTTGGGACGTTAAACCCCACATATCAATCAATCAACGATGGGCGGCGGGAGAGCGGTGAACGGGACTGGTGAGCATGCGGAAATGGAGAGCGACGACGATATGGCGACATAGAAGGAACATCTTCACTGGTGGCCTGAGGTGACTCCCGGTAAGTTTGAAAGCATCCATGATCCATCTCTGGCCGATGGGGGTACCCATAGGATGCCTGATGCCAATACCACCGAGTGTTACAATGGCGGGCCACGTGTCCGATGCGGTGGCAGCTGAAACAAATCGGGCGATCGCCAGCAGTCCTCCACTCAGCTGGATTGCGAGGGCGCGACGGAAGGTTTTGGCTTTGGGCATACGAAACGGGGGGTCGACGACGGTTGACCAGCTGAGAGGGAGCTGTAGTGCACTCGGAGGCCAGTCCAGCATTGGAAAACTTGTCGCACAATGGCATGTACCAGTGGCACCATCTGAGGGCTAGAGTCACAAACACGGGAGCACGTGGACGCAGAAGATAGAGCTTCAAGTTCACATCCGATGATCTTGGTCACGTGCTCTGCAGTTAACGGCGTCCGTAGCGCAGGCCTGTTTTCGCACGACCAGGTTGCTGCTGTGTTTGGTAGTCGAGTGAAATTATGGGCGATATGTCGACTTTTTGCGGCCTCAAAACGCTGGCACTCCTTGATGATGGCATCGACCGTGTTGCAGTCCTTGCATATGAGAAGGTTGAATGCATCATCTGCAATGCCTTTCAATATGTGAGCTACTTTTTCGGTTTCTTCCATACCGTTGTCCCCTTTTCGGCAAAGGGCAAGCATCTCTTGTATGTAAGTCACGTAGGACTCTGATGACGTTTGCGCACGAGATGCCAACTCCTTCTTGGCCGCTGCCTTTCTATCCACAGACTTGCCGAAAAGGGCGCGCATTTTTTCTTTGCACGCATCCCAGCTTCCAATTTCATCTTCGTGGTTCTCGAACCACACTTTTGCTGTTTCTTTCAAGTAGAACAGGATATTTGCTAACATAAGAGTTTCATCCCAGCGGTAATTCTTACTTGTACGTTCGTACAACGGCAACCATTCTTCGATGTCGACATCATCCGTGCCACAGAACGTGCCAGGATCTTTTAGCTTCAAAAGGACAACAGTTGTTGTTGTAGTCGCCTCGGCGGGAGCTGGTCCCTGGTTTGCCATGGTGGAAAAATCCAAGCGTCGGCCACTGCGGAGCTCCGTTATATCGTGTTGTACCCAGCACCTCCACCAAATGTTATGGGGGTGAGAGAATGAATGAAATAAATATATTTACAAAAGATACAGGGAGAGTCAGAGGCAGCTGCAGCCAAGATGAAAGAACAGCAGCAACAACAACAACACGAGCACGGTCGCTTTCATCGTCTTCGTCGTCTATGATGCTCTTTCGTTGCCGATGTCGTGTAACAATATAGTGGCCTTGGGACGTTAAACCCCAAATATCTATCTATTCCACACTAAGAAAGCCCTCTGTGGGACAAACTATAGTTTAACACAATTTGGGCTTTTTTGTGGTAACTGCACTTATGCATCCTGACAAGTGTAAAGTTACAATCACAGAAGTAAGAGACATGCAAGCATTAGGGTGATATTTCAGTAACATTGAAAGTTGGTCGAGTTGGTGATGGTTCATGTTTACTTATGAAGCACCGCACTTATGTTGTTTTCTCATGAAGCATTAGGGTGATAGTTGTTTGTCCATTTTACATGTACTTTCCTTTTGTGATGGTTGCTTTGTGTAGGTCCAGGTCTGCTTTAGCACTACATACGTACATGAAAGAATAGATTTCCCAGAAAATTTCACCTGTAAAGCATAACTATCACTTTAATGCTGAAATCCTTGCTTATACTAGCCCAGACGATATACATAAGGGACTACCTAAATCCTGTAGTTGACTCAAACCCTGTCTACCTTGCTGCTGAGTTAGACAACCTGCCGCAGCACCTCATATGTATTTATTACAGAGTAAAAAAAAAAGCTTGTATGTCGTTTTGACGCATCTCACTTTTTTGTATGACTTTGGGTTTTTGTATGAAATCCCTTTTAACTGCAAAGTGCCTGATTTATGTTGGCTCTCTTCACAACAAAAGCTTTACAGTTGTGGGTACTAATGAAGTGAAAGCTCTTCGCTCACAGGACATGCAGATTATGGTGGCTGACTGGTGTAGTTCTTGTCCCAACGTGCACGATTTCAGGGACTAATGGGGCATCTACGGACAACCAGTATCAAACATACAGACATGAACATTTGAAAGCTATTGAATAATGTGAATATTTCATAGTTTACACACATGTAGCTGTCTAACAATATTGTCTGCCCTTGAGTTTCCTTGTCACTAAAATATATCTTACGATATGTTCAAGTTATTATTTGAAGCTGCTACTAGGGGTGTGCGAATATTAGAATTTTCGAATATTTTTTTAGTAGTGCTATTCAATTCGATCCAGACTATAATTATACTATTCAAACTTCCGGAAGGTAAAGCAGTCAACATCCTTATTTTTCAGACTACCTAGGTACTATAAATTCATCTTATAAATCGCGTAGTCAGAAAAGAGAAAAGAGGATTCATGCATGTCTATTCCATTCAAGCACATAAATCACCACAGCTACGTCCAAAATAGCTTTAATGCCTCTCGGTAAACTGATAAGTCATTTTGGATGAATTTGACATACTTAGGACGTCAGAAAATTTAGGCAGTCTAAAATAAAATTTAAAAATGAATCCATGCATTTTTATCCCACTCAAATGCACAAATCACCACAGCTATGTCCGAAATAGCTTTCATGCCTCTCAGTAGACTTATCATTTTGGTGTGTGCCCAAGGTCTCACGAGAACATTCGATATCTGCTACAAACCCCCCCTAGCTATGTAAATCTGTGTCTAATGATTAGTGCCGCTGATATTAGCTAAGTTCAGAATAGATTATGGATATCTTGCATGGAGATTTTAAAAACAATGACATGAAACACAAAGACTGTGGTGGAAGAGTGGCCAACTCGTCCACCTTTAGCTGATGCATGTGAACACGTAAACGACTGCCGAATCTTCGCCAATAATTTGCTGCCTTGTGAAGTCGACTGTTCCTAGTTGTGTGCAGCAACCCGTTACTGGGCCGTTCGTTGTTGGGCCATTTTCTGTACATGACACAGTAGCAAACAGCTCAAAACATCAATCATTCTCTCGGAACGCTTCCCACGGTGTTTGCACACAGACTACACTCCGCGACAAAATGGGAGGGGGGTTGTGGGTCATTAACTGCCCCACGAGTGCCTTGAAGATGCCGCTGCAAAGCAGCCATAGTTCCCCCTAAGGAAGGAACCAAGTTTGTTCCGAAACATTGGGTTTACGCATGTTCACATGCTTTTTGGTTGGAGTTAAAATCATTTCCCAGTTTACCAACTCAACCAGACAGACATCAGTCGAATGTTTACATTCAATGTTAATACATGAATGCACCAAAAGTGAGCACATTTTCGGCGGCAAGAAAAATCTTACATGCTCACAAGATACAAGGCTAGCGGCCCTAAAAGTTGCTTTAACAAAAAAACTGCGATTACCGTCTGACTTGGCAAAGGTGATGAGCCAGGTGATAAATGCTATCACAGAAACAGGGATGACTTACATTCATCTCTAAAGCGTGGTTCTGTATTTGGGCCTAATGAAGCAAACATATGGATAAACTCGGCCTGCATCGAGTGGTCATGGCTGTGCTGAGGATCTTCAAGAAAAGTCTGCAGCTGCATGAATGCTTTGTCAAGCAACTATAAGAAGCAAAAAAAAGCAGGTTGGGGTGGAGGGGGGAACAAGAATGAGTGAAAAGATAATAATTGTGAACTCTGAACAGGTATCTACAAAATCAGCACACCAATATTTTACAACATTCATTAAAGATAATAAAATACACGTATATAAAAAACCAGCACATAATTCTCAATTTCTTCATTACCAAAAAGATAGGTTCTGCTGTGTATTTTCAAACAGTATTACAAATTTTTAATATACTACATATCTACGAATGATACAAAGACAATTCACAGGGGCCCTGTATCAATTTTGCAAATAATCTTCAAATCATTTCAATACTGGAGTTCACAGCCTTATGAATCGATCGCCGCAAAAATGTTTAGAGCCCGCCGATAATAAAAAAAGCGAAAGTGCTTTAAGAAAGCGTTTTAACTGTTTTCTCTCTTCTATATTCTAAAAAATTATTGCGATGTCCGCCAGTGAAAGATCAACGGGATTCCACTGTGTAATTTTGGTTGTTCTAAGAACTGAAAAAAAAAAAAAACTGCCATATGAATAAGTATGCAGCATGCATCACCAAACGCACAGCATTTGCGGTTGCTTTATGGTACACCGTTTGTGTTACGTGACAAGTTCTATATCGGCAAGCGCCGCAATATACATGGAATACCCAATATTCCTCTCGGACAAACGCCAATCAGATATGGTTAGATTGAGGACCAAACATAAGCAGTATAAAGTACGGCCCTGACCGTTAAAATGCAAAAAATCTAAGAACCACGTGAGGGGCCACCTGTGTTGTTTTCACTTCGTTTTATTCTTATATTTTAGTATGATGGGTTTGGTCAAAACAATTAGCCTCATATTTCCGCTCAACATGGTGATTGATGTAGTTGATGTGGCTGTATTAACATGGACGAAAAGACCTTCATTTCGCAGTGGGGTAACCGGCATGGCACATTTAATTTGTGCTGCGCACCGGCCTTGTGCAACTCAAACATTCACTGAATTCTACATGAAAATTACGTGGCAAAATACTTGTAATGAATGTACAACTTCCGCAACATGGTGGGATGGACCGTGCACACTATACAATATGAAAGCCAAATAGTGAAAAAAAAAAGGGAGTTCTATCACTTCTTGTTTAGATTAATTACCTGAAGTAGATAATTTTTTGCATGGTCAAGAACCATGTCTGACAAGTCGCGCAATGATATACAACATAGTTAATTTTCTTCTAAGAGCAAAACAAAATTAAACCATACTGTTGTTCTAGTTGTCTACAGTTTCTGTAACTGTCGAATTCACCGCTTAGCTTTGTGAACGACAGCCAAGATTTAGCAAATGCCATACAGCTGGTAGACAAAACTATTTAAAAAAAATAAACCCACAAATGACTCTTATGCCGATAATAGGCTCGAACCCAGGCGTGCTTGGTGCCTCATCGGCAGAAGAAACTAACTGTCTTCACTATACTGGCGCTGCAATATAATCAAATGCCACGACTTTAAAAAGAAAAATGAAAAAGAAGCGAGCTGGCATGAAAATATCAGCATCACTTCTTTGTGCCAGCACCTCCCTGTAACAGTTCTAGCTTTGTCCGCACCCAGGGGACAATAAATGACCAAGTAATAAGGAGTAATTAAAAGTCGAGCAAAAGATAGACAACAGTTTGTGAGCAACAAATAAATGCCGTCATCACCAAGAAATCGCAACTGCGCACTCACGCATGATAGCTTGTATGGGTGACAGTAGCTGCAACAGCATATACAAACCACGAGTGCAAAAGCAAACTTAAATACTACAGTCCAAGAAAAAAATTCATTGTATCCTGAAAGAATGCCACCACTTGCTTGCCCTACTGAAATGGGTCGAAATATTGGTACATTTTTCGAACAGAAAGAGTGCCGAAAACATACGACACCGACCACATGCGACACGTTCATGCCGTCCCATAGTAGTATTATCATATTTGACCCCGAATGGATCAAAACCTTTCAGTACTTTTCACAAACTAATTTCCTACTTATACTGCATCATTCAAGAAAAAAACTCAGTATGCCAGAATGAAGAAAAAAAGCCAGCTGCAAATGCAGCCGTACGAATACCTTCCATAAAAACGCAGAGCTTTACATGCTCCAGTGGGCTGCCAGACTAGAGACGGCGCCGTTCGCTAGGCACTATGGTGGCGCCCACCTTAGAAAGGTCTCTAGAGAACAGTGGCAGCATGCGGCATCACCCAACGGCAAGAAGCACATATGATCCTAGCACTCTTCTTGGTCTATGTCAATTGGCGGCTATTGGCCAACAGCCACAACCTGCTGTATGATGCCATATAGCAGCTGCCGGCAGCTCCAAAGAGAATGAGGATGGGCCTCTGTATGAAGGGAGGGCCACTTGAGAAAGTAGCGACTTCGTGCTCTGCTCGTAAGCTCTATTGCCATGCAAAACTGCAAGATTTGCTGCAGGTGTTCCCAGCAGTGTCTGCATTCTGTTGTATGTGTTTTTCCACTACTGCAGAAAAAGTGGCTCAGGAACCCCTTAATTGTAAGCTTGCTTCTTGCCTCCAGGGGTAATAGAGTTCTTAAGTAGCCACAAATATATGTTAAAGCTGAACAAATAACTGTAAGAGATCAGAATTACAACATACGTCTTTTTGAGTGCTCGTTGCCAAAATCGTACCGAATGGCCTCACTGTTCCTATGCGCACAGAGCTGCAATGTAAGAAACAATAAATGAGTACACATTTCATCAACATAATGAGCTAGCTGGTGAACTTACATTTCAGGGTCACTTGCAAGAGTCACAAGCGCTGGTGTCACACGACTTTTCAGCAATGGATCAGCCACAGTTCCAACTAGAAGCTCGAAGAGACGGCCTGCATTGCTTCGGACAAGTGCAGTGTTATGGACCACTCCTTCCCAGAGCACCGACAACAGAACTTCATGAAAATCTTTGTTCATGCTATCAAAGAAAAAGGTGTATCATTTTCTCAGTAAATATGCCAGCTTATACAATTGCAAGTTTACATCCAAAATCCTTTTAAAAAAGGATCTGGCACATCAACACAAAATTTTGAACTTTCAAGGCTGTAATGTTATTGCATTATGTCTTTTTTAAACTGGAATTTTAGCCATAGATATCAAACCACAATATTACACTCACTAGTGCTACAGAAGGTAAGTTTTTTTGTCTTAGGTCCTTCAGTGGTTTGCATACTATCACACAACCTACAAGCATTGCTTTGTTACTGAAAATTCCCTGCTAGTGACACTCTGTTCTAAATCAGTTGCTCTTCAAATGTGGATGAAAACAATCAGCAAAAGTGCTCATCGTTCCACGTGAGCATCACATCTAAAAATTACAGACGTGCTTCTTGCAGTTTTTATGCCCGTGTTAAGATGGAATCGTCACCATACGATTCCACACATTCAAAAATTGTTATAAGGGTTTTAGCCTCTCTCTGCTTGGAGTCTGCGATGAGGAGGTTGTACCCACACAGCATGCAACTTAGTTTTAAGAGTCAGGTGAGCTGATTTGGCACAGCTCGCTTCCCTCGATTGCTCGATTGCTCATCACAGCTATTGCCAAAAGACTCCAGTAGAAGTTTAAAACTGGAACACGGGAAGCAACGAATGCTACCAAGCCCTTATGGATTAGGCCACAAGTTGTACCATATATCCATAAGCTCTTGCATAATCTCAGACATATATTCATAAGCTCTTGCATCGTAATGTCAGGAAAGTCACGGGCAGACGGAATACTGCTGGTGGTTTCGCTGCTCAAGAAAATCGGGAAGGTGTGCGAACGCATTTGCAATAGCCAAAAATGCAGCTGCGAGAAAAAGAATGAGAGGCCATTCGTGAAATGCTCTACAAGGGTCATATATTCAATACCCCTTTTCTGGAGCAGGTGTACATTGGCCCAACCAAGAAATGTGTTAGTGATTGGTTCGAGGAGTGTCACAAAAAATTAAGTAAAAGAGACTAATGTGCCCCTGATTGTGCATGGTATATTCTGTGAATGAGAGGCACTTTTTTTTCAGATGAAAATTCTTGGCAGAAGCACAAGATAGACAGCATGTGAGGTGATAGAGGCTTTTTTTTTTTGCTGTTCAAAAGAATGAGAATCACTATAGCACTGTTAATGTCTTTGTTTCCCAGTGAAATTCAATTTATCTCAACTCTAGGCAGTGAGGGAAAAAAAATGCCAGGTCTGCGCAGAACATGCAGTAAAGTCACAACAAAAGCTGGAATAACATCCTTTGCAGAGCTCGTTCGTTGCAGACTATTTTGGGGCCATTATTACAAGTACACATGCAAGGTATGCACTAAAGCACCCAAAAGGCCACTGTTTATTATTCTGTGTATAAGCGAGGTACGTCATACCCATATGTAAGGCATTAGGCCCACTTTGTGCTGTGGCTGATGACGGTGAAGAACTATGAGCGAGTCTTTTATAATGGGTTGAAAGCATTTAATTACCTACTTACTGGAAATTGACAATGTGTGACACCTGATAGTTATTTTACTCTTCTACAATGCAATATCAGTGATGGAAGCGAAATTTTGATTTTTGGAGTATTTCTGGAGCAAGAAAAATGGTGCTTTGTAGCAGCCTTGATTGTTTTTGGTGCAGAAAAAATGCTATCTTGGAGCAGTTATTGGGTTTTTTGGAGTCGAGAGCAAAATATTTAAAATGATGCCTAGAGTTTATTGCATCATTTAAGCCTCTTAATATTTATTATTAAACACGTTGCACATACAATAACCACTGTAAATTACAAGAATTATAATCAGGCGAATGGATGGTCTTTAACTCTTTCGTTACCACGCCTATTCAAATCGATCACGAATGATCGACGCTTTTGGATAGTCTATTTTGGCATGTTAAATTTGTTTCTCGTGCACCCAGCCCTTTTTAGTAGTTAGTCGAGCCACCAAATTTTCAGAATCGATTTGAATTAGCCTGTTTTGGCAACATTGTGAATTTTGACAGACCTTTGCGCGGACCAATGTGCCTGTACTGTTGGGAAAAGTGCACTAAGCTGGAACTTGACAGAAGTGCGTGCCCCTCATGATGATGCTACAGTAACATCGAAGTTATGTAGTGAAAAGAACCTTTACAAGCCAAATATAAAATTAATGTGTCAGCTTCAGAATTTGACTATCTTGAGCAGTAATAATTACCAGAAATTTATGCCAGCTATTCAATAGACAGCTCTTCCAAGGAGTCAGGAAAAATTTTGTCCACGAAAATATTTACAAAGGTCCGCCACGTGTTTAAAGTTCTGAGGTGGCCTTCTCTGACACTTTCAAGCAGCTTCGGTTTTGCTTGCATCGTTATATGAGACACAGGGTCCACCTCGTGTCACTAGTCGCTCCTATGACGTCGTCGACACGCGGGCATGGGTGCGCACCAGCGTTCCAAAACAGATGCGCTGCTCGAAACTGTCTTGCAGCCCCATCAGAATTGAGTGAGGACGAGCTTACAGTTCGAGGATGAGGACGAGTTACAGTACACAGCTTGTTTTTCTTTTCATTTAGGCTCGATGAATGGCCACATGGTTTAACTTCATTGTTTTTAGTTTCCCAAACGCCACTTCGAGCAGGTTCGGAGCAGTTACTAACCTATACAGTAAATTCCCATTAAGACGAACTTTATTAGGACAAATTCTTGCTGAAAACGAACAAAATGGGAATGTTTGTTTGGTTTCCGATGGACTGAATGCAAAAAAAAAATTTTGCTTCAGATAAACCGCTTAACAACGACGAGGATTCTGCGCAACAAACATTATAGTCCTGGTGGGGGCATTAGGGCAAACAAGATTATGCCAAATGAGGAAAAAAAAAACTTCTTGGCGCAAAAACTCAAAGCAAATTAAAAGCGAATTGCGACATGGAGGGAGGAAGCGAGATAAGCGGAAGAAAGGCCAGTGCATAAAGATTTTATCTCCCTCACCCATAGCCTGTAGGTGGAGAAAGGACTGGCTTTATAAGCAAAAAAAGCAACAAAAAGCAGTCATCCATTTGTATTCTCTTCGCATTCTTCAGTTCCCCAATAGAAGTACAATGAACAGAAGAACACAAAAGCTTGGCTAGAGGAGAAAATGCAAGGGAAGGGGAGCGAAGAAAAAGCCAAATGAAAGTGAAAACGAGAAGAAAGATTGTGCATTATAATCACATGAAACTGAAACCCCATATGCGGCACTAGCACTCCCATCAGAGGAGTCAGATGCACTGTCCTCACCGTCACACAATGGAACCTGAGCACATGGGGTCAGTTTGCATCTTTTTGCATAGGGACCTGTGCACATCTTATCTGTTCTCAGTGAAATGCAGCAAATTTTGATGCACCATTTTCATTATGATAGTGCATGACAAAGGAATCTTTCATACTAAATATAGCTGCGTCACGTCTTTTTCCGTGCTCGAGGCTGGTGATTGTGAGTAGTGTAAACGGAGATCTTCAGATGCACGTCCTTCAGGGAAAGTTACTGTGGGCTGAAAATAAGAAAATATCCGAACCTCAAAGAAAAGCTTGACGACTTTCCTAAGCAACTTGGCATATATTGGCTTTGTCAAGGTAACAGCATGCAATAGGAGCATATCCAAAAGTGATAGCAAAGCCAGTAAAGCAAGCCTCTCTGAAGGTAAACAGCCAGAAAAATAAATTTTCCATTCTTTGAAAGAAAATTGTGCCTGTTTCTCACTTTTATACATATTCTCACCTTTTTCTAATGGTGAGAATATGGCCGTGCTACAGTTTTATTGTTAAAATGTGGTAGCAATTTATTCATGAGAATGTTTATTGTGAGCTCACAAAACTGAGTACGTGTTAAGTTAGTGTAGATACTCTACTTTAAAGCATAGTTTTTAATCAAGCTGAGCCAAATTAATGCTTTTCTTGTTTCTTTCCTCCCCATTGTAAGTATACTCAATTCAGTGTTTTCAAGGAACATAGTAGCACACATTTGGCATGTTAGTATTAGGGTTTTGGTGGCTCTTCTGATAAGCTGAACTCCGGATAAGATGAACAAACCATTGTGGTCCCTTTGAGTTCGTCTTAAAGGAAGTCTACTGTATTGCACAATGGAGCAGCATGGAGCAGAATTTCTCTTTAGGAGCAATTTGGAACAATCGGAGTTGCACCTCTACCACTGCTATAATATATTATTACAACAATCTCCCCCAACCAGTCCACCAACCCCCGACGACTCTGTTTCTCCGGCATCTCCCACTGATGACAAACGTGTTTTTGCCGACATTTATATTCATATCGACAATCATCAGTTCATCTATTATCAGCACTGAACTCATCACTGAACCGATTGACTGATTGATATGTGGGGTTTAACGTCCCAAAACCACCATATCATCACTGAACCGAGGAAGGTTATTACTCCCTAGGAGCATGGATTGAACCTGCCGTCAGCAGAAGGTCACCTCTTGAGACCGATCAGGAGATGCACTGCCAGAATACAAATCCAAGAGTCAACATTCATTGCGTCATTCATCGTGTTGCACGAATGTTCCTAGAAAGTCATCCTCAGCATGGTGCCATTAGTAACCTTCGAGAATCGCTCCTAACGTTTTCCGATGACCATGTCCAAACACCGAGAGATACCACTACGCAAGGAGCAGTACTTCGTATTGTGGATGAAGCCATCACACTTCTGCCGCAAACCAGTACGTTCGTAACTGTAAAGAGCAACATAGACAACAGTAGTAGCAGTATTGCCAAAGCAAACTTGTCAGAGCTCTTGGCTCTGCAAATCTGCATCACCCGTGGCATAGTCCAGTTGAAACACAGGAAGACTGAGCTCATGGTTACGAACTTCAGTGGCGAATACCACCATTTGACAAAGTGAGCTCATCGCCCCCTTTTGCGTGCTAATCTTCATCATCTTTTTTTCATTGCAGCACATACAAATCTGGCCGCAGCGATATCGCACAATAAAAGGTATTATGCTTGTGACAATATGTTAACAAAGTTCCTTGCCCAGCATAAAACTGGCATAGTGTGTTTTAGCAAAGGGGTTTCAAGAACCGGCGTAGCTCTTTTAATACTCGATGACCATGCAATGATGCTGGGTTCAAATGGCATACATTCCTAGAAATTTAGTGTTGAGCCATGTCTGCTGTCTGTTGTGACACACCATGACGACGATGACGCTGGTGACGATAAAGAACTAGTAGATTTCAGACCACACATTCTCTTTCTGCCATTATGGCACAGCACATTTAAGGTATACACTAAATGTCGTGATGATGATGCTGATGACGATGAAGAACTAGCCCGTTCCAGAACACACATTCTCTTTCTGCCATCATGGCACAGCTCATTCAAGATACACACTATATGTCATGATGATGACGACGAAGAACTAACGCGTTCCAGACCAGACGTTCTCTTTCTGCAATCACGGCACAGCACATTCAAGGTACCCCTATACGCCATGACGATGACGACACTTATGACGAACTAGCGAGTTCCAGACCACACATTCTCTCTCTGCCATCACGGCACAGCACATTCAAGGTACCCCTATATGCCATGACGATGACGCTGATAGAACTAGTGTGTTCCAGACCACATATTCTCTTTCTGCCATCACGGCACAGCACATTCAAGGTACACACTATAAGTCATGACAATGACGCCGATGACGATGAAGAAGTAGTGCGCTCTAGACTACACATTCTCTTTCTACCCTCATGGCACAGCACTTCTCAAAGTACCCCTATATGCCATGATGATGACGATGACACAGATGGCAATGAAGAACAAACACGTTCCAAACCAGACATTCTTTTTCTGCCATCAAAAAAAATGACCGTGAAAGCACTCACACCCACGAAAGGCCCTCACAGTGTTGACTCTTATGACGACCCACCAAACCACATTGTATATACTGTTGTCACTCATTGGCATGTTCGAGTGGGAAATGACCAGGTGATTAACAATTTCCCTAATGATCCCCTAGAGCTATGCCTATTCATCATCATTCACTTCGTAAATATGTTGTGCTTTTTTCGAATTATTTTTTTTATTTCTCACTATGCGTAGCAGTTACAGATACCAGCGTTAGAGGGCCATATAACTACATATGGCACTGAAATCAGCTCATGTTGTGATCTCAATACAGCTTTCACTATAATATAAAAAGGGCATGAGCCACGTTTACTGTCACCAGAGTCATGGCAGAGAGCGTGGAGTGGTTGCTCACCAATCACCACGTAGCTGTAGGTGGTGGGTGGAAGCAAAGAATAACAGCCACCATTAGTGATATGTGTTGCCCAGGTTGGTTCCATTTTTTCCCAATTACGACAGCAGCAAACAACTATCCCAGTGGCAGTGGGATAGTTGTTAGCTGCTAACAGCTTTCACCTGATCTGAGCTCCAGCATGCTCAGATCAGGCACAGGTCAGAAGATCAGGCTCATGAAGCACTTTTATGTGCACTGGGGTACGGATGATTTTTTCATAATTATTGTATTGATCAAATATACAGTGACTGAATGAACAATATGCCCACCAGGGCTGGGTAATATTGCGATAAAAGAGTTTTATTGCAATAGTATTTCAGAGATACTTTTCGATCTGTATTCTTCTTCGATTCACATGTGAAAAATATATTTGTATCTCAGCAGTGAAATACTTTCACAATGTATCGGTAGTATCGTGATACTTGTGGGACACACTCAATGATCTACTATTGGCGAAAAAGGGCAATAAACTGCAAAAAAAGTTAGAGGGCATGCATGTCGTCAAAGTATTCAGATACGAGGATGATTTCTTGGTTCTTTTAAATTGTAACCCTTCTATGTTCCACTTGATTTCCGCTCGAATGATAGGTGTGTTTGAAGATTGTTCAAAGCCTCTTGTGTTGACACATATAATGCCCGAGAATGACAAGTTACACTTTTTGGATTTAAAACTGTTTTTTAGCACACAGCATATTTGTTGGTGTTACGAACCATGTGTGCAGAAAATTTTACTTCCTTTTTCTTCTGCTCACAGCAAGTTAGTAAAGCAAAGCATAGCACGAGCCTGCCTTGAGAATGCTTTGAACAGGTCGTGCGTTCACAACATCTCTGCGAGCTTCAAAGCTCAAGTGTCTTGGTTTATGGCTTCGGGTTGTCTTGAGGTGTTTATCGCTTCTGTTGCTGAGACTATCTTGCGGACCAATAGGGCAGAGTAGAGGCAGGGACAGGATCCAAGCAACATGGATACTGAGCATGAAAGAATAGACATTGTTCCATACAAACACCAGATATCACACAGGCTCAAGAAAATCGGAAAACGAGTTGGAGTTCGTGTCCTGTTCTCTGCACCGTTTAAATTGATCAGCCTCACCAAATCTACAAACCCCCTGAAAACGCAGTCATCAACTGAATTTAGAGTTAAGCATAGAAACAGGCATTGGCATGCACCCGGGAAGTTCTCTATAGGACCCCCCCCCTTTCCTGTGGTGCTTGTTATGTCGGAACGACCGGAAGGTGTCTGAACTATCAACTGAGAGAACACGCTAACAATGCTAGAAACGGGAAAGATAGTTTTTTTGCTCAGCACTGCACTGAGTGCAATTGTGTGCCCCTTTTCAAGGACACAGTGACGCTGTATAAGCACAGGGATGAGCGCACCCGAGTTATCGTCAAGGCTGGGCAGATGGAACGCGAACAAGTGTCATGCATTAGCAAGCCCTCTGTGTCTTTGTCCGAGAAGGAACTAAGGTTCCTCAAAGGTTTCGGTGAGCACAAGTAGGTATATTACTTTTACTTTTCTGTTTTGTTTCCTTATAGACTTTTGACTGCCTTTTTCTGTGCTTTTGTTTTTTCCCTTACTTATGTATTGCTCTTTGTGCCACATGGTTTTTGTCACATGGTTTACTGTCTCCTCTATATATGTTTTCACGCTCTGCGCAATAAACTCAGTTGGAAGTTAGCGCTGGTGTCCTTCTTGTCTTTTTGTCGTCGTTCTGTTTTCGTGCTATAATTATCGACAGGTATCCTGTTACTTTGTTTCTTCTTTTAGAAATGAGCTTAGGCGTGTTTCCATAGGGGACAGAAAAACTTTTCCTTCCTGTATGTGTTGAGGAAGCAAAGGCTCGCGTCCGTGGTTAACACAAGGAGGGCAGCGAAGGTTTCCCACAGGCACAGAATAGCCCACAAGGCAAAGTGCCCGATGCAACAGACAGCAGAACTGCAGAGGCCGATCGGCCTCTGCCAAAGAATGTCACTGTCTCGGCTATCCCTCGAGAGCAGTACAGTGCAAATTTTATTTTTCGGGCGGCTAGTCAACTCTTCATAACCTCTGAGTGGATAAGCTCTTCAAACAGAGGCTTCGTGTGAGTTACATTCTCACAGCTCGGCACTACCAAAAGTATTTCCCATGGTTGCAGTGAAGGTGGCTCGACAATAGCTGTTTTTGTCACACTTTCAGTCGCGCCTCCAGCATGTCAAGGTGCATTCTTAGTTGATTAACAAGCATGGAATAGTCTTTTGTGGTACCAGGCTTCTGCACCACCGGAGCCGACTTGACCCGTTGATTGATTGATTGATTGATTTGTGGGGTTTAACGTCCCAAAACCACTATTTGATTATAAGAGACGCCGTAGTGGAAGGCTCCGGAAATTTTGACCAATTGAGGTTCTTTAACATGCACGCAAATCTCCGACTTAACCCGTTGAAGTTTGCTGAAGTGGAAGCTGGTAGCATAGGTGGTGTGAAAACTTCATTGAATTTTCATCGAGCATTTAGATGGACCTCACAAGGAGTGGCCTTTTTGTCTAGGCGTCGAGTGCTTGCTGTAGTATCCTATACACCTTTTAATATAAAAGAAAAAAAAAGGGCCCCATGCTGGGCAGCACCTGCGAGTACCAAGGCTGACACAACAACTTCGACAGGGCATTTTCAGATAGCCGAGCCTGTTAAGCACAGCCCAGAAAGGATTATGGCAGCACCCAGTGAGCCCTCTATGAAATGAGATACTGTTCCTGTTCCCACTTTCTGTTCTGAGAAAGCTGGCAGGAATGACCAAGGAGGGCTTGAACCATATAACTCTCCAAGAACTTAATTTTAAGAAAACCAGTGTCCGAACAGTGTAGTTTTGAGATAGTGGATTCCACTACAAATAGATAAAAAAAAGCAGAATCTACAGCCACCTGGTGGTGTTTTCGAATAGATCAAAGCGATTAGCGATTTGTTCTACTATGGAATGCCGAAGCTCCCATGTTGTCCCTGCCTAGTCACTTTTCAGGGAACTATTCCTTCTCATGTCAGTACGCGTTGCCACTAGGTGAGGTGCCCTTTAACGTGATGACTGTTCGATGACCAGTTATCCCTGCACCGGCCACAATGAAATGTTCGCGCTCTTTGCAGGCATGACAGTTCTCGTCTGACAACACTGTATTTAAGTGGCATCTCGTTGTACAGTAGGACAATATAGCCCTCAACTCGACTCGACTTGTCTTGCAGTCTTAGGAATGGCGACAAGCATTGCACCGAAGCCCACATCATAAGATCGAGCAATGGGGAACAGTGATGGCTGTGCAGCATAGTCTAAACGGGATGGCACATTTTTGAACTCATAGAAGACAGTTTCAATGTTTGGGTGCTCAAATCAGAATGAAAATTTTGTGGAAAAGTAATTACTGCTTCACATCAACGTCAAACTTCAAAGTACATCTCAGGAAAAGAAACATGTTATTTTTATTCCCGTTGGTATAGCTGTGTCTCTGTAAGATGTCATAACTTCCATTGAGCTCGGATACATTTCACTTATTCCCAGAGGGTACATCCAAATGGTGCATCAGAATATGAGCAATACCTTACGGAAGGCAGTATGTCATAAAAAAATAAATTGAAAGTTTTATGTGTTGCAACATTTAAAATATTATGCTGTATTTATTAAATGTTTTTGCAGAGTATGACCACCACTGAAATTTTTAAAAAAGTATGTCAGTATCTGTAGTGCTGTGTCTGTATTGCAAGATACTTTTTTCGTCTTTTTGCAAAATCATCTCGGAAATATCCCGCTACATCAAAGACAAGTGTATCTCAGTACTATCTGTATTCTAGGCTTACAACATATGTATTTTGATATCTGCATTCCGGAATACTTTTTCAAGTATCTTTGCCCAGGCCTGATGCTCACCTTCAACTTGCATTCATTATTAATTCAGTGATTTTACAAACACAAAAAAAGCGAACTAAAAGGTATCCAATGTATAGTCCTTATATATTTTTAAAACCACTGAAACGGTCACTTAAGCGGCTTTGCGAAAATTGCAATCCTTTTCTGCACGAGATGTTGTAGTGCTGATGAACTCCAAATCGGCGCTACAAAGACTGCATCGTGGCCTACCTCAAGAAAAGTTCACCAGGAAATCTCTGGCACTAATTAAACACCTAATTAGCAAGAGTTTTAATATAAAGTTTCAGTGGATCCCATCCCACGTTGGCATTGAAGGCAATGAAAAGGCTGATGCCCTTGCATGCGAAGCACGAACATCTGTTCCAAAAGTAAGAAATCCCAAGACTTACCAGAACAACAAAGATGTGATTCGCAATCATTTCAAGGCGATCTACAAGTTTCCACACCAAGCATAAGTAATTCTTGGACTTCCTTGTGAACAAGCGACGCTGTGGTACCACATAGGAACCGCCTCCGCATACACCCCGGTCTGGTCATTCAAGACCGGGAGATACACTTCCCCATTCTGTGCCTTCTGCGGTTACATCGGGGATATTGAACATTTCATTTGGCTTTGCCCACAGTTTGATGAGCAAAGAGCAGTGATGATCCGCACCTTACAAAAAGGCTGTCATAGGCACCGGAGAGTTGATGACGTTATTTTTCCTGAAGGACCCGCGGCAACTAGGAGGAACGTGCAACGAATTTCGTTGGTCTTCCTGAGAGACACTGGGCTGTCTGACTCGTGGTGACAATTTTCAAATTCAGGAGATGCTCAGGCGGAACAATTGCCAGCCATGCAGGCCAGGCTAACTCCACCTGCTGCAACAACACCACCACCACCACCACCACCGGTCACTTAGGCTACTAATTAGTATCCATGCATTGCTAACATACACACTATCACACACCCTGTTGCTCCAACTTGAATTGGGTAAAGATAGCCTTCGAAAATTTTTGTATGTTTCACCCTTCCATTACACACTGATCCTAAAAAGAATTTTCTGAAGCAACAAACTGCTAAGGCACATTGCCAGGCTAATTGGTTGGGGTTCATTATTCATATGGCTATAGCGCACCACAGCAAGAACACAGAAGAGAAAGACACACACACACAGTGCTACAAAAAACTGCAACACATACCTAAGCTCAATGAAGATGCTCTCCACACTTGACAAAGGAAGTTCACAAAGCGACACTACAAAGAGAAGGTTCCTCAAAAAGGCCATCAACTCCTTGCAATCAGATTCCTGCAGAAAAAGTCAAGGTTGCGTTGCAATGAATTGATAGCAACTAGATGCTCTTCCTAACCTGTCCCTATGTATTTCAAAAGAAGACAGTGGTTTAACATAAGCTTCTTGCAAAATCATACTATTCCTACCTATATTTAATAAACTAACTTAGAAGGAAGATTGCTTTGAAAAAAAAACAGAAAATATTTAGGGGGGTATGGTAGGGTAAAAGTGTCACTTTTGTTTTAGCTTTATATCTCAAAAGCTGTTTCATGTTTTGCTGTTAAATCTTGTGTACCGATTATAAATGCTTTTGGCCCCCAAAAGGTATAACTTTTTGTACAGTCAACTTTGAGGCTGGGATGTAAAATTGAAAGCATATTTTTTTTTTTCGAAAAAAAAAAAAAACAGCATGAGTGTGAAATTCTGCACACTACTGCGACATGATACTGGCTTTCAGCCCAATCAAAATGAATGGTCAGCACTGTCCTCATGTTTCTTTTCTTCGTGCATACGTTTAAATTTAGCTGCAACCATTCGTTACCCCATACTGCAGAATAAATTTTCCAACTGCCTTTTTTTTCTTTCAGAATTCAAAGTTTTATGTTGAGACTATTTGGTGGGAAATTCAGCATAATATAAGACAGTTTCAGCTAGGTTTGGACAGTATCAAAAAGGTACATCTAGGTTCAAAATTAAAAAATTAGTGATGTTGAGAAAATGTCATTTTATGTTGAAAAACATGGGGGGACAGTCCTCGCAACAAAAACCAATGATTATACCACAGAAGCATCCTTGGTGGGAAATTTGCCACCACAACTTATGAAAGTGGCAGAATAATAATACTTAGACATACTTATCATAAAAAATACATAACAGCCAAAGTAATGATGGAAAACCACCCGTAAACAGGCTCCTTCTACGTCAGAGGATGCAGTATTCTGTACTATCTTTAAATGGCTTCAACCGCTCCTATGTGTTTGGCCCTACATGATTTCACTTCTCACACTGTGCATTATCTTCTAGCAAAGAAACTAAAAAGAAAGGTGTTTTCACTTGCTTTATTATGCTATACCCTCTTAAAGGATCCCTGCAGAAAACTACCACCATGTAACGGCTACACTATTATAAATGCAATAGACTTGCTTAATCTCATTGATATAAAAAATATTCTTGGGTGAAAGTATAATTATAAATTACTTCGATATGCATATAGGTGCAAAAAAAACTAAACATACAGAAGAAAATGCTGCCAGGATGCCAGATGCATATACAGGTCCCACAGCACTTGACAACATATTCTTTGCTTCCTCAGTGAAGGCCTCTAAAGAATAAACAATAGTAGAACCAACAGCTCCATAAACAAACAAACAATACAAATGATTAAAAACAGTCAAATGACATATAGAAACAACAGATGAATTTCCGAATATCTCAAAGTGTAGTTGAAAGGGGCCCTACAGCACCTTTTTAACATAGCCAAAAAATACTGCCGATCAGTAGCCAAGGCTCCGGTAAAATTTGAACCGCCTATTAAAGCACTGTATGCAGCAGGAAACTCACCAATTTGATTTCAAAGGCTGCTAGAAATTGCTTGCTGTCCTCTCGGTAAACTTTGCAGGGGAAGGGAAGGACACGGTCATAGATGATGTCATGACCGAGAAAATATATTGTTTGTTTCGAGTTGAAAAAAGTATACAATTTCTCCTTTTAAAAGTAACGCAAAAGTTACTATCTTATACACTAAAAGCTCATTAATTCGACCCTTGTTACTTCGAAAAATTGGATAACTTAAATGTCGTGTTCTTTGGTCACAGCCAGCATATGTATTGCTTAATAGAATTAAAATCTCATTAATTTGGTGATATTTGACTGAAACCTAGTTAACTTTGAGAATCCTCGAAACACGCCAAGCATGAAGCAACGAAAATGTACGACACAAAAGAGCAAAAATGGCATTTGCGAACAACTGAAACTTCGCGGACGCTATGAATGCGTATTCAGCAACCACGGTTTTATCCACAGTGAATGTAGAATTCAGTAGCTTCGTTGCAACTTCGGACTATGTGTGAGCACTGTCATGAAACTCAAATATAATGGGAGCTGTTGAACATGAAGACTTTAGCTGCAGTTCGCGTGCTATCATAAAGCTCATTTACTACATTGTGATCGAGAAAAGATCAATTGCTCGTCATTCTTCTGGTGACAAAAACTATTGCCACAGAAAGGTATTGGTCTTGTTGATACATAATAAGGAATGGGTCCAAAGCACATTCTGGCTTGAGACACGTAGGTCTTGAGTCATGGTGAGATCGCCAATGAAGTCATGAATGATGAAAATCATGGCACTTATACAACATAAGTACTAGATATACGTATTTATCAAGAAAACAAGAAAGCATTGAAATAAACACTTCTTTATTGTTTTTCTTGATCCTTTCGATAATTTGGCATTGTGTTCTCTTTGTGCGACAGCAAGACACACATACGTCTCACTTTTTCGTCTAGAGAAGACATTTTCACCCACATTACCGGTTACAATTCGCACAATGTTAAGTCGCTCAAATCTTACCTGTCTTGACAATCTAGAGGAAAATTGTTTTACCACTCTTTCGAAGGGTGGATGTAGTGCTAAAATGGCATGAAATTTTGGTCAATTTTTAATAATAGCTTCTAAATTTTCCTATTCTTAAGATAGAACCTACCAACTAAAATGCCAGGTAATTTCCTCTTATTCTGTTTTTTCCAGAGAGGTGGTTTTGGCTTCCGGTCATCATGTATCTTCTTTTAAATTTGCATAATAACTTGCCCAATAAATACATCGAAACAATCCTCTGCGAAATTGTCCTGCTCATCCTTCAGTGCAATTGCAAAAATTGATGTGTGGAAACATTTTTCTTGATATCATCCACCCCTTTAAATGTAGGGGGATGTTCAGAGACATCTGTACTCAAAAATTTCGACAGCAAAAGCAAGGACAGCCAAATGGCCATAAAAAAAGTGGTTTATGCATGTGGTGAAGTAAGCTTTACAGGAACAGACCACAGTACTATGAAGGCTTATAAAAGGCGCAATTTGAGGTGGTGTTCTCCTGCTGAAAGGAGGCACTCAGAACTGTCCTCTTTACAATTTGAGAAGTGATACACAGTGCCACTTGCTTTGGCTGTTTCATCTCAAATACTTGTTGATGCAATTGGGAGATGGGGTCTTCATGAGACAGTGGGACAATGTATTCCCACTTTTTGGAAAACTCTCTCGTAAGTCAGTGGGACATATATGGCCCACTTTTTTAAAGTAAACTACTCGCCCTATTTTGATAAAATTTGTTCAAGGCTATTTCTTTATAATTTATATCAATGTACCACAATCAATTTTTATATCCCCATGTCAAAAATATAAGCAGACATAAAAGGTTTAATTTGGACATTTTTTTGTGGTCCGAAAAATTGGAATTAACAAGCTTTTGCTGTAATTGCAATATAAATCAAAAGGCACGCTTTATTGTTTTGTGTTTTCTTTCATTCATGTGAAGAGGCATTGGGTGGCACATGCCACACTACATTTCTGCTGTTTTAAACACTCTATGCCTGAGTCAGTACTCACTGACAACTAATACTGTAACAAAAAAAAAAAGAAAGAGAATTAGGAAAGTACTTGTTCCTCTAGACTATAACCATCATCTACTTTAAATGCTTTTCTTGCAAAACCAACAGTCCCAGCACTTCCAGGTGATAAACGTCATGTGCGCTATCAGCGTGACATGAAGGAAGGAAGTGTAAATTTAAGGGCTCATATTGCCACAGAGACTGTTTACAATATCCGACATTATGAGGAATCAGCGTCCACAGTCTTGTGCGCACTCTTGCTTGGGGCCGCACGACTCATGCCTCTTGTTCACAGGCACGAGCCAGTGTGGGTTGGAGCTGCGAAGAAGAAGAAGGTGCGTGGGCAGATGAACAGTGTTTGTTTTGGAACGCTCTAGCGGACTCTTCCATCTTTTCGCACATAATTTTCAGGGCACAAGTTCGCCCATAATAAACTAGTTTTTGACTTTTTCTCTCTTGCACCCGTTACATTCTGGTGGAGGCGCTGGGTATGATAGGAAGCCCCCTTGGCGCAAGAGAGTGAAGCCCCGATCCTCAACGATTGGAACCTGGCGAACTGACTCTGGTACACCAGCGTTCAAGCCGCCGCCTCCGAGGAGAGCCGCCTGAATTCGCACCCCTCCCCTGTGCTCCAGCAACACAAGCAGCGTCCACAGACAACAAAACGATGGCTTACCAGGTGACATCATCGGAACTTATTCTGTCCCCACCGTGCTTGCCTGAGCCGTTCCACGACGACACGTTCGAGGATGTGGAGGATTGGTTAGAACACTTCGAGCGGGTTGCGAAAACCAACGGCTGGGATGAAGCAAGGAAACTGCGTCACGTGTACTTCGCATTGGAGGATGCAACGAGGACGTGGTATGAAAACCACGAAGCGTTCATACCGACATGAGAAAAATTCCAACGACAAATAGTAGCTACATATGCCAGCACTGATCGTCGGGAGAAGGCGGAGAACGCTCTACAGTCCAGAAACCAGCACACGAACGAAAGCGTTGGCATGTATATTGAGGACATGTCCCGCCTTTTCAAGCGCGCTGACCCGAACATGAACGAAGAGAAAAAGCTGCGTCACTTGATGCGAGGTGTTAAACAGGAGTTATTTGCCGGTTTGGTACGCAACCCACCTCGTACAGTTGCTGAATTCCGCAACGAAGCCACCTCCATAGAGCGGGCATTGCAGCAGCGCTCCTGTCACTACAATCATGACACTAGTAGTGTTCCTGCGGATGTCCTCTCAGCAAACTTGGGAAGCAGTAGCGAAGCATTGAGGGAAATGGTGCAATCCATTGTGAAGGAAGAGCTCCAGAAGCTGCTGCCCCGACAAATCGCAACACCAGTTTCGTCTCTGACTACCATGATCAGAGATAAAGTTCGCCACGCCATTATTCAAGCCGAACCCGAGGCGCAAGCTGTTCGACTTGAACAGCAATTTCAGGAACCCCCCGTAGCGACTTACGCCAATGCCGTACGCCAGCCCGCCGTGCATACTGCTTCGTTTGCAGCTCCCAGTGGCTACCGACAGGCTTCGCATGGCTCAAACTATCCAGATAACTTGAGGCCACGAAAAAGCGACGTGTGGCGCACACCCAACAGGACGCCTCTCTGTTTTCACTGCGGCGAAGCTGGACACCTGTACAGAATGTGCCCATATCGACGAGTTGGTCTCCGTGGGTTTTCTCCAAATGCGCCATGCCCACGAAATGGCGAAAGACCCATTGAAATTGAAGATTACTTGTCCGGCCATCTGTTTCCAACTGCCGGTTTCCAGCATCAGCCTAGATCACCAGCGCCTAATCGCTATCGATCGCCAAGCCCTCGACGATTTAGTTCACCTTCTCCACCTTCAACCTCAACACACCGTCGTTCAAGCAGTCCCCATCAGGAAAACTGAAGCCAGCGACCTATGGAGGCAAGGCCGCTGATGTTCGACCAACTGAAGATGTTCCGTCAAGGTCCCAGTGCAGCAACGACGAGCGGAACACTACAACTAGGTTAGGTAAAGACAAAATTTCTTCAGACTTACGCGTTACCGTAGACGGGTGTGAATTTACCGTTTTAGTTGACACAGGTGCTGATTATTCGGTTGTCAGTTACGCTGCAGCAAAGGATTTAAAGAAAGTCCTGACGCCTTGGAGTGGACCCCAGATACGCACCGCTGCGGGTCATCTCATCACACCTGTGGGAAGATGTACCACACGAATCGGAATTCAAGGCGCTACTTACGCTGCTGACTTTGTCGTACTTCCCCAATGCTCTAGAGATTTAATACTCTGAATAGATTTTCTGCTAGCAAACGGAGCTATAATCGACCTGCAGAATTCTAGTGTCTCTTTTTCGACCAAACTGGCCATAGACACAAATGAGCCAGAATACACTGCATTACGTGTTATAGATTGTGATGTTACCGTGCCGCCACGATGCAGCGTAATAGTCGGTGTAAGAAATGAAGCATTCGTTGATTCTGAAGGTATAGCGGATGCAAACATCAAACTACTGCTCAAGAAAGGCATTTGTGTAGCTCGAGGCATTATTCAATTACGTGGTGGATGTGCCGATGTATTGCTCACGAATTTCGGAAACGAAATTCAGCACGTTGCAAAGGACACTGCTATCACCTTCCTGCACGGTTTTCAAACAGTGACGGACTTATGTGGTCTGATGTCAGGGCCACCTACTTCGGAACCTGCGCCCGATGTCGTGGCAAGAGTTGCAATCAGCCAAAATCTATCCCCAGCCGAGAAGAAAATCATTCAAGACCTCCTAAGATACTTCACCGGATGTTTCTCTACCTCGTCAAAAGTACGGCGGACCCAGGTTGTTAAACACCGAATAATAACAGATGAAGCTACAAGGCTGGTACACCAAAATCCGTACAGAGTATCACCGAAGGAACGTGAGATCATAAAGAGCCAAGTGAAAGAGATGCTGGAGCATGATGTCATACAGCCATCCAATAGTCCGTGGGCGTCGCCTGTAGTCCTTGTGAGGAAAAAGGACAACACGCTGAGATTCTGCGTTGATTACAGAAAGCTGAACAGCGTGACCAAGCGGGATGTCTACCCTTTGCCGCGTATTGACGATACGTTGGATCGGCTACGGCACGCAAGGTACTTCTCTTCATTGGATTTAAAAAGCGGTTATTGGCAAATTGAAGTGGACGAAAGGGACCGTGAAAAGACTGCTTTCGTAACCCCGGATGGTCTATATGAGTTTAAAGCACTCCCATTCGGCCTGTGTTGTGCGCCTGCAACATTTCAGCGCATGATGAACAGCGTCCTTTCAGGCCTCAAATGGCAGTCGTGCTTAGTCTACCTGGACAACGTTGTGGTGTTTTCAGCAACGTTTGAACAGCATGTAGAGCGACTACGTTTGGTACTTCAGGCTATCCAGTCAGCCGGCTTGACGATTAAACCGGAAAAAATGCCAGTTTGGATTCGAGAAGCTTCGTTTTCTCGGTCATGTAATCAGCGCTCAAGGTGTTGGCCCGGACCCGGAGAAGACTGTGGCCGTGGGGCTGTTTCCCGAGCCAAAAGACAAGAAGGAGGTACGCCGATTTTTGGGTTTATGTGCTTATTATAGGCGGTTTGTGAAAAATTTCGCGAAAATTGCTGAACCTCTAACAAGACTCACAAAAGAGGACGTGCCATTTATTTGGTGCACCGAACAAGACAGTGCATTCAACGAACTAAAGAAACGTTTGCAAGCTCCACCTATCCTGGCCCACTTTGACGAAACCGCAGTTCATACAGATGCCAGCAATCTTGGCCTAGGTGCGGTCCTAGTGCAATGGCAAAATAGAGAAGAGAAAGTGATAGCATATGCTAGCCGCACCCTCTCAAAAGCGGAAAGAAACTACTCGGCAACCGAAAAAGAGTGCTTGGCAGTCATATGGGCGATCAGCAAGTTCAGGCCATACCTCTACGGCAGGCCGTTCCGTGCCGTCAGCGACCACCACTCACTTTGTTGGCTGGCGACCTGAGACTCCATCTCGCTAGCCGACCCATCGGGTCGGCTAGCGAGATGGAGTTTCAGGTCGCCAAGAGTATGACATTACGGTCAGTATAGGTCTGGCAGAAAGCATGATGATGCTGACTGCTTATGACGTTCACCAGTCCACTCGACTCTTTCAGAAGAAGAGGACTTCCCACTCCTTTGTGTGATAAAAACCTCAGAAATCGCCGAACATCAACGGGCTGACATGGAACTGCTCTCATTAATAAAGTATCTCGAAGGGCACGACGAACAAGTTCCTCACGTATTTAAGAGAGGGTTATCCTCATTCTGCCTGCGAGATAATGCACTTTACAAGAGGAATTTTGAATACAACAAGGAAAAGTTCTTACTCGTTGTACCATCAGCCATGAGGCATGAAGTCTTAGAAGCCTGCCATGATGAACCGTCTGCGGGTCACTTGGGCGTAAGTCGAACTTTCACCAAAATTCATCAGAAATACTACTGGCCTAAGTTGCTAGCATCCGTGAAGCATTACGTCAAGACATGTCGCGAGTGTCAAAGGCGAAAAACACCACCCCTCAAGACGGCGCCTTCTCAAGCCTATAGAGCCACCTGCGACTCCATTTCAACAGGTTGGAATGAACCTCTTCGAACCGTTTCCAATGTCGGCATCAGGAAAAAGGTGGATAATAGTTGCGACTGACTATTTGACACGATACGCTGAAACCGGCTGCCTTGAGCGAGGAACGGCAACGGAAGTCGCGAAGTTTTTCGTTCAGAATATTGTTCTTCGTCATGGAGCCACACTCGTCGTGATTACCGATCGAGGAGCAGCGTTCACGGCTGATTTGATGCAGTCCTTATAGACAATGACTAACACCAGCCATAGGAAGACCACTGCATACCATCCCCAAACCAACGGGTTGACAGAACGCCTGAACCGCACCATCGCTGACATGCTGTCGATGTACGTTGACATTGAGCATAAATTGTGGGACGAAATCTTGCCATACGCAACTTTCGCCTACAATACGGCAGTGCAGGAGACGGTCGCACTGTCACTACGACACTCGATGCCATGTTGCCAGTAGACAACGACAATTACGAGCCATCTGAACTTGACGACTTTCTGCAAAGGGCTGAAGAAGCACGCCAGTTGGCACGACATCGAATACATCAACAGCAAAACAAGGACGCAAGCCACTACAACCTGCGCCGCAGAAAAGTTCAGTACAACCCAGGCGAGCGAGTGTGGATATGGACACCACTTCGACGCCGCGGCCTATCAGAAAAGCTTCTTTGTCGATACTTTGGCCCCTATAAGGTTCTCTGATGAATTAGTGACCTAAACTACGAAGTCATCGCCGATGGACACATCTGTTCAAAGCGGCAAAACAATGCAGAAGTCATACACGTCGTTCGTATGAAGCCCTATTATGAGAGGGAATGAAAGCGCTCCCTTTTTCTGTTTGCCTCCCTCCATCGCACATCGGGACGATGCGTATTCCGAAGGAGGATTAATGCCACAGAGACTGTTTACAATATCCGACATTATGAGGAATCAGCGTCCACAGTCTTGTGCGCACTCTTGCTTGGGGCCGCACGACTCATGCCTCTTGTTCACAGGCACGAGCCAGTGTAGATTGGAGCTGCGAAGAAGAAGAAGGTGCGTGGGCAGATGAACAGTGTTTGTTTTGGAACGCTCTAGCGGACTCTTCCATCTTTTCGCACATAATTTTCAGGGCACAAGTTCGCCCATGATAAACTAGTTTTTGACTTTTCCTCTCTTGCACCCGTTACAATATTTCTTTGTTAGACAAAGTATTAATGAGACCTAACAATGTTAGTTCTAATAAGTAGCAGCATGACAGCATTCTTGATAAGAAAGTGGCAAGGGCTGAGTTTTCAAAAAAGAAAACGCAAGCAAAATAGATGATGAAGATTGTTTTGTGACAAAAACACCCCTAAATACTCTGTCTTTTAGAGTGTACCAGTGTACATCATTGTTTCCTAAACCACCAGTACATTTGTCAGCGCACACTTGCTCTCTCCAACAGGCCTTGTGAGTTAGACACTCTGGCAGATATCGCTAGTTTAGCCAACTAGAACTGCTTAAAAATGCCTTATCAGTATCTAGCTACTATCCATTGGTCACACTCAGGACAAAGCTGGTGTGCCATTCGTCTTTAAAGAGCTCAGCCATACTTCCGCCCAGAAATCGTGCTTCTTGTGCTGCAAAGTTACAATGGCAGCCTCCCAAAATAAGTCCAATATTTAGTGCTTTACTATGCCCACAGCTTTGATCAATAAGCTTGGAAACACAAGTAAACACCATGAATAATAAAACAAAAGCAATGACTTTCTTAGAACCACATTAACTCCTTTCAGCATGATACATATAAACAAACTAGCTAAAGTGTGAAAAGCAGCTTACCATTGAGAGGAATCAATGCAGAAAAAGCAGGTTTTACTTTGCACTGAGTAAAGGTGTGGCCGAAAAGTTGGCAGACATTGAGAAGGAGTTCAGACAGTGCATGCACAGTAGCACGACTCGATGGTTCTGTGTAAGCAGCTATGCCTGTGAGAAAAGGAATGCTGAAAGCAAGCATTGAATGATAGTTTGGATTTATCATGGTGCTTAAACACATTCCATTTGATTGATGAGAGCCATTTATGGAAATTTATAATACACTTGTCACGCATATTACCAATGTGTCAAACCATAACAAAAAGCGAACTATTCAATGCTATCAAATGAGAACAGAACAACCAACTACAGCTGAATCTGAACCTCAACAAAGTTATGCAACTGTTCTGAAGCAGCCTGGCCAGCTGTTCATATGCATTTGGAACAAAGAGAATTAACACTTTCATTTCATGGGAATAGCTGATTTACTGACATAATTGTGATGGCATAAATTTTTTTGTGCTGATTAGCTGTGTCACTCAGTGGCAGTGGACTACCAAATAAAGGCTTTCTCCCTCCTCACCATCTGACAAAAAAAAGGCCATATTCTTCTGAGCATTCTTGCACAAACTACATTTGTCAGATTCCTCCCAATCATTATGTTGCCCATATTAGTGAAGACAGCTGGTCAATAGCAAAGAGCACTTACAAATGAAAAGCTTTCTCAAATCTGTTTTTTTCATTAATATACAAAAAACTAAACAGCTACACAAATAGACATAAAAATAAGAGATACGTGTTTTATAGATAAAAACATAGATGCCCTTTTTACAATTCCCATTTTCAAATTTCAAATTGTTTAGAAACCATTATGAACCACGTATAATTCACTCAAACTGAACCATAATTTGAACAGAATGAATAAAAATGAAATTAAGTTTGCTTCAACGAGTTTGTGATTGTGCGTTGAATTAATATTCAACACACTGTCACAACCAGGCCAGTATTAGTTGAATAGAATATCTCCCGATTCTACTTGGGATATTTAACATAAGCCATAAACGAGTCAGTGCTACCGAGTTGTACAATCTCGTTCACTTATTCATTTATTCATTTTTTTTTAGTTTTGATTTGGATGGTCAGTTTGGTGTTCCGAAGCAACACACAGGCTATGAAAGTTACATTAACAGAGCATGTATTTATGAAAACTTAACTACATTAAGGTCATGAATTTTAAACATCTAGACAAAGTCAAGTTATATACGAGCATTCTAGAATTCTGCCCCCTCAAAAATTTGTGCAATTTGACATATAGAGTGGTAAATCAGCAGCAATCGCTAGTAGTTCCTCTTCAACTGTAGCGTATAAAAGGCTGCAAAAACAATATTCTAAGGAGCAAAGCTTGCTAGATGGTCATATTTGAAGAATGAAATGTATTATTTACCACTATTATTCGGATTCTAAGTATTAGCATTAAATTCTGAGCAAGTGCCCCTACACAAGCAAGTGCCCCCTTGCAATAATATTGAAAGTTGGGCTTGTTGGTAAGGCAGCATTTTTGGGTACACTGCGAGGACGACGAAGACGGAAGAGTAAAGAGGGGACACAGACGAGCGCTCGTCCTGTCTCTCTTCTGTATTCTTTCGTCTGTCTTCGTCGTCCTCACATTGTACCCAAAAGTGCCCCTTTTCCTTTTTTTTTTTTTGAGAGATTTGAAATATGCTCCAATGACCGAGCAAGCCTCCCTCCCTCTCCCCTCTCCCTGCCATCATCATTATTTTTTTCAGGCTGTTCCCTGGTACAGAATCTTACAGCAGTGTTTCCAAGAAACCAAAGTTTTGAGTCTTCAGATACATGCACGGTTTCTTAGTATTTTTACAGTGAGGTGCCTCGGGGCTGCATTCTGAGTTGTCACAAATTGTTGAAACATTTAAACATCTTTTTCCTCTTGCGGTAACACATGAATGTTCACACAAGGATTCAGTCCGGTTCAGTAAAAATGGCAAGTGCACGCATATTTAATAAAGCATTTAATTAAAAGCACAAATGTGCATTCTTCATAAAAGTACTTCTGCCGCCACCTTGAATTTTGGTGAGCAACTGAGCAAGAGCCCCCTGATTGATTGATATGTGGGGTTTAACGTCCCAAATCCACCATTTGATTATGAGAGACGCCGTAGTGAAGGGCTCCGGAAATTAACGTCCCAAAACCACCATTTGATTATGAGAGACGCCGTAGTGGAGGGCTCCGGAAATTTCGACCACCTGAGGTTCTTATAACGTGCACCCAAATCTGAGCACACGGGCCTGATTGATTTGTGGGGTTTAACTTCCCAAAACCACCATTTGATTATGAGAGAGGCCGTAGTGGAGGGCTCCGGAAATTTTGACCACCTGGGGTTCTTTAACGTGCACCCAAATCCGAGTACACGGGCCTACAACATTTCCGCCTCCATCGGAAATGCAGCCGCCGCAGCCGGGAATCGAACCCGCGACCTACGGGTCAGCAGCCGAGTACCTTAGCCACTAGACCACCGCGGCGGGGCTGAGCACACGGGCCTACAATATTTCCGCCTCCATCGGAAATGCAGCCGCCGCAGCCGGGATGAGCAAGAGCCCCCTCCCTCTAAGTCTTGTGTGATTATCTTTCACAATAGAAGAAGCGCTTGCTCAAGATTTCACATTATATTGAGGCAACACTGAATGACTGTCGTACAAAATAAAGTGAAAGAGATGTCAACGGTGAAGAGTTTTTAATTAATATGCTTTAAGAATGCCTTAATATGCCTTAAGTGAAGAAGAACTTCACTGCACATATGGCTATGATCTTTGCCGCACATGTTGACTCTGATCTACACGTACGGGTCAAAATTACACCAAAATGACCCAAACTGAAGACAGTGAAAACAAAAGTATCTCTTTACTTAGCCCTCAATTCCCCGCCGCGGTGGTCTAGTGGCTAAGGCACTCGGCTGCTGACCCGCAAGTCGCAGGTTCAAATCCCGGCTGCGGCGGCTGCATTTCCGATGGAGGCGGAAATGTTGTAGGCCCGTGTACTCAGATTTGGGTGCACGTTAAAGAACCCCAGGTGGTCGAAATTTCCGGAGCCCTCCACTACGGCGTCTCTCAAAATCATATAGTGGTTTTGGGACGTTAAACCCCACATATCAATCAATTACTTAGCCCTCAATTGTCCCATTTCAATCCATGAGTACTGTACAGGTCAGGGCTAAGCAGTATCGTGATACAAGAGTACTGCGATAGTATTTCAGATACTTTTGAGTATCTATCGATGCTGTTCGCCGTCCACCACCCGTCCTGCCTATTACATCATACTACCAGCACCTACAGCTGCACCTTCGTTGCAACCATTGCAGGAGGCTTTCAGACGTCGGCCCATGTCTCCGATGTCTTCATGCCACCAGCCACCACTTGCCGCCCCTTACTCACCACCATGAGAGGACATGGGACGCCCACAATTTCGCAGAACGAACGCTTGGCGCACTGTTGATCGGCGCCCTCTCTGCTTCAACTATGGTGGTGCCAGCCATATAGCTCGCTATTGTTGGTACCGCGACACATCGCTTCGCTCGTCTCGGCCAGGGTACGAGGATCGCCGTGCCAACGTCGACTACATTGTTCGCCATGACGACCCTGGTTTTCGAGGACCTTATAACGTGGTCTCCTGTCACGAGTCGCTTCCTAATCACCAGCCCAATTCCACCCACAGGTCACGCTCTCCATACCCTGCTCAGACATCGTCACCGAATCGACGTACTTTTGCTGACCTTCGGGGAACAAGGTCGCCCAGCCTTTACCGGGGAAACTAAAGGCGGCGACCTCTCGGGGCAAGGTCCCAGCCCGACCACAAGACGATAAAAAGTCCCCAGTACTGCCGCTACAGAACGACTCGACACTGACGAATATTAACAACGACGAAATAGTGAGCGCCTACCTCAATGTAATTATTGATGGAGAGCAAGTGACGGCCTTAGTCGATACGGGTGCTAATTTTTCCATAATAAGTCACAAGCTGGCCGATCATCTTAGAAAAGTAAAAACGCCATGGACAGGACCACATATAAGAACAGCGGGTGGTCAATTGCTGCTTCCTACTGAAAGATGCACAGCAAGAATCAGCATAGGACATTCTTCTTTCATGGCGACTTTCATCGTTTTCCCAGAGTGCTGCAAAGATTTAATTATAGAAATGGACTTTCTCAGAGAGCATGGCGCAATAATCAACATCCCGGACCACGTGGTTTCGTTTTACAAGAGTGCTCGTCTGACTGATCCTACATCACCAAAGCACAAATCCTTTCGTCTCAAAGACCACAATATAGTCGTGCCGCCTCGATCATGTATCCTCGTTTCAGTAGCATGTGACGTACCGTTCGACGGTGAAGGAGTCACCAATGAACTAACCTCGCTGCTTTTCACTCACGGGATTTCTGTAGCACGAAGAATAGTCAATGTCACCAATGGCCGAACGAACTTGCTATAGACCAATTTCACCTCCGAGCGATGGCACTTTCCAAAAGGCACAACTTTGGCACCTTTGAACGAGATCGCAGATGTTTGTGACTGCTTTTCAGCACTCGAAGCAACACCTACACAAACCCACATGACCTAGCACCTAATCTTGACGTCAGCCCTACTTTAACTCAGCAACAGCAGGAACGCCTGCTTGTGCTGCTAGCCGAGTACCACGACTGTTTTGCGTCGACCTCGAAAGTTGGCCGGACGTCCTTGACCAAGCACCGTATCATCACAGAGGACACGGCTAGACCAATCCATCAAAATCCGTACCGTGTGGCTTCAAAAGAACAAGAAGCGATAGAACAGCAGGTAACAAAAATGCTTGAAGACGACGTCATTCGACCGTCGAAAAGCCCTTGGGCATCAGCTGTTATTCTAGTCAAGAAGGACGGCAGCCTGCGTTTCTGTGAGGACTATCGAAAGCTAAATCAGGTTACAAAAAAAAGACGTGTACCCGCTTCCCCGCATAGATGATTCGATCGACAGGCTTCGAAATGCACATTACTTCTCTTCCATGGACTTAAAGAGCGAATATTGGCAAATTGAAGTAGACCCCAGGGATCGTGAAAAAAACGCTTTTGTGACGTCAGCCGGACTGTAAAAATTTAAGGTTTTACCATTTGGCTTGTGCTCCACGCCTGCTACTTTCCAGCATCTCATGGATACCTTTCTCTCTGGGCTTGAATGGAGAACCTGCCTAGTATACTTTGACAACATCATTGTGTTTTCTACAATGTTTGGCGAACACCTTGAATGATTGCAAATGGTCTTGCAGGCCATACGGGCCACAGGCCTGACGCTCAAGCCGGAGAAATATCACTTCTGCTTTGTGGAAGTGCAGTTTCTTGGCCATGTCGTCAGTTACGCAGGAGTTTGTCCAGATCCCGAGAAAGTTGCTGCCGTCGCACAGTTTCCAACACCATCAGATAAAAAAGCAATGAGGCGTTTTCTGGGTCTCTATGCATATTATCAGTGTTTATTCCAGATTTTGCGCGCATTGCTTTGCCTTTAACTCGTATCACGATTGATGATGTTGCATTTGCTTGGGGCGACGAACAGGAAGCTGCTTTCAATGACTTGCAGCAACGTCTACACACAGCCCCCGTGCTTGCCCATTTTGATGAGACAGCCTTTACAGTGCTCCATACTGACGCCAGCAATGTTGGCCTCAGAGCTGTGCTTGTGCAGCGCCAGGACGACGAGAAAAGAGTGATCGCTTACGCAAGCAGAACTCTGTCATGCACAGAGGCAAATTACTTGACCATTGAAAAGGAATGCCTCGCCGTGGTGTGGGCAGTTATGAAATTTCGCCCATACTTGTACAGCTGCCCATTCAAGGTTATCAGTGACCACCATTCGTTATGTTGGTTAACAAGCCTGAAAGATCCTTCCGGGCGATTGGCACGCTGGAGCCTTACACTACAAGAGTTTGATATAACGATGGTGTATAAGTCGGGAAAATGACACACGGACGCCGACTGCCTATCTTGATCACCAATAGAGTGGGCTGCTTCTTTTGATGGAAAGACAGGGTTCCTCAGAATACTCGACACGTCAACCATCGCAGATCACCATCGCAGATCACCAGCATGGCATTCCTGAGCTACTTGGCTTGATTATTTGTTTAAAAGGATGAAGCCAGAATGCGCCCAAAGCCTTTGCAAGAGGACTATCGTCGTTCTGTCTGCGAAACAATGTCCTTTACAAAATGAACTTCTCGTCAGACGGGTCCACCTACCTGCTTGTCGTCCCTACGACTCTTCGTTCTGAGGTATTGCAAGTGTGCCACAACGAGGTCACATCTGGATATTTAGGCTACACGCGCACACTGGGCAGAGTTCGAGGGAAGTATTACTGGCCTAGACTCACTGCTGCCATGAAGCATCATGTTCGGACCTGCCTCAATTGCCAGCGGCGCAAGTCAACTCCAACGAAACCAGCCGGTTTGCTACACCCTGTCCAGATCCTGACAACGCCATTTGACCAGATTGAAATGGACTTTTTGGGACCACTTCCCACCTCTAGTGTTGGTAACCGCTGAATTATAGCGGCGACCGCCTACCTTACTCGCTACGCCGAGACAAATGCCATCCAGAGAGGCACTGCAAAGGAGGTGGCCCAGTTCTTCATAGAGAACATAGTGCTACGACACGGTGCGCCATCGATCGTTATAACAGATCGCGGAACCGCATTCATGGCCGCGCTTTTAGATCATGTGTTGGTGCTCAGCGGTACTATTCATCGCAAGCCACAAACCAACGGGTTGACCGAGCGACTCAACAAAACTCTAGAAGACGTTTCAAGGTATGTGGACATTGAACACAAAAACTGGGAGGAGATTCTCCCTTACATAGCGTTTGCATACAATACTGCGAAACAAGAAACCACGCGGATGACCCCATTCAGCCTTGTTCACGGACGAGAAGTAAGAACGATGTTGGACGCGATGCTGCCACAGGAATACGGTGACAACGAAACGAGTGCTGACACGTTTACTCAATGCGCAGAGAAAGCCAGGCAGCTCGCACGTATGCGAATATACCAACAGCAAGAGTACGACGCAGGCCGCTATAACCAACGTCATACACCTGTAACGTACAAAACCGGGGACAGGATATGGGTGTGGATGCCTGTACGAAGACTATCCGAAAAGTTGCTCAGAAGGTACTTCGGACCTTATCGAGTGCTGCGACGACTAAGTGACGTTACCTACGAAGTTGTCCCGGATAGCCCAAACTGTACAAGGCGTCGCCAGCACCGACCTGAACTTGTGCACGTAGTGCGCATTAAGCCATACGTCAGCGAGTGACTCTGCGAGGCGCCGTCGCTTCTACAAAGTGACTTTATGCGCGAATCATTGGCTCAGCTATAGCATTGGGGCGATGCTCTTTTAAGGGGAGGCAAATGCCACGCCCGAAACAGAGAACGAAGACAATGTGCGCGCCAACAGCCTCGGGAAAAGGGACACTGAAGAAGACGACGTGCTTTTGTTAAGCTCTCTTGCTCTTGGCTCCTGCATAAAACCACACGCCGTCGGTTCTCGGACTCGACGTCTCGGTGAACTGCATATGTTGAACCGGGACACTATACTGCTGTATCGAGACACTTTTCAGAAATGTATTTGTATCTCAGTAGTGAGATACTTTTATGATGTGCTAGGCCACTTTAGCGCTAGGCCACTTTTGCAAAACTGGAAACCAACTAGCTTGAATCGCGTCTACTAGGTAGAAGGTCGTTGAATTAAGCACCGCCATTACAGCAGCAGCAAGGAATTCAGGAGCCTTACTCTCATCCTTTTAGTTAGAGACACATGCTGATGGCTGCATTCATGGAGTGTTGGCTATAATGCGTTACAAGTAATAGAGTTAGCGGTAGTACATTGCTTTTCTAGGTAACTCAGTAACATACTCGTTACAATTTCGAAACTGTAACGGGTAATGTACTTAGGTTAACTGTAAGTGAGTTGCAACATTACCCATTACTTTTTCGTCCTGTAGGTGCCACTTTACCAGAGCTCAACCCGAAGAATTTTTTTTTTTTTGCATCGTTAGACTGCTGTTGGCCTGCCAGGTATTGACGAAGAAAGCCTGGGTGGAACTGCTTTTTCTTGAGGATTTTGGGGGGGGGGATTTCTTACAACACACCAACTCCTCTTGTGGAGGGTTGGGCCATCGCTACACAAAATTTGAAGAATGCTGGAATCCACTATGAAAAACTCTACGGACATGCTTTTCGTAGAAGTGAAGTGTAGCAGGTGCATCACTGGCATCTGTGCCTTTACATGCCTTAAAATAGAAAGATTAAAGCTCAAGGGTTGGTTTATTCAATACCAAGTGCCCATTGTGTATATTTGTACATGGGGGAACAGAACAACTTCCCCGATAGGCTGCGACAACATAAAGAGGACATTCACAGTTTCGAGTGACAGAGGAGTGCACTAGCTGAGCTCAGTGCGGTGATCGACCACCGAATCGAATTTGACAAATTTCGTGAACCCTGACACATGCAGGTGACAGCCAGCAATGCCAGCTGGTCTGCAGGTGTGCTTCCGACCAAATGTTTGCCCCTATGGAATTCAGCACATCATGAAAAATAGCCGTGACCCCACGGCAGGAGAAAAGATTGCGCTTTATCAATACTTCAAAACAGCGCGAGTGGTACGCAAAACGTTAAATTGTTTCTTTTTATGTAAAAAAATTTTTTTTATACTCACTAGTTCGGTTGGCATTCCTCTGTTTTAACCAAAGCCCATTAACACAGCTGTCACACAAACCGTCTCAACAGTGGTTAGGCTAACTACAGGTACGGCTAACCACAGCTACAGGACAGACATAACCGTGGTTAGTCTCCTAACCATCATTATCGTAAAGGGCTTATTTTAATAGAGATCGACACATATGCAAATATGATATTTTAGACTTAATTAAGTGTTTTATATTTTTTTTGCACATGCCACCCAGCACCCTGAAAAAGAGCTTCATTTCTTTTATTAACTGCATGACGGAAAAAACATCAAACATGTTTAATATGGAGAGACCTATTTCCTCACCTTTCGTTCTCCAAAGTTAACGACGATATAAAACACAAATATCACTGCTAAAAAAGACATTTTGCATATAAAATATACGAGAATAAAAAGTAAACCAACACTTTTTAAAACTTGTAGAGATGTCAAAACCAAGCTGCTGAGATTTTTTCAGCTTGCGGACAAGAAGAATCGGTAGTGGCTGTTCGATGTCATCACCCACCAATGAAGTCAAAAGAACTGCCTTAGTACCTTTTGGAGGCTAGGTGTTGGAGGCTAGCTGCTGACATTCTGGTTTGGTCATGTATGCAGCAAGCTCCCGAGACTTAGGCCTATGAAAACTTTGGAAGTCAGTGTTACTTATGAAAGTTTAGTCACGCTGCATTCTGCCGTGCCACTTGTTCAGAAACTCGAATTATTCTGCAATTATAGAGTCGTTGAGCCCTTGTTATTTTGTTTGTTTATTTTTTGGCATGCAGAATAGCACTCTCGTACAGTGCTTTGAAAAATGCAAAAAGCCATTTAGGCCTGGAACACTAATGGCAGCACTCAGGCACAATAGTAGCGCATGGTCGAGCTAATTAGAGAAGCTCTTCTCTAAACAACTGTTGCCCCCGAGAGAGCCCTCGCCGTTGTTTCACTACGTTTGGGGCTGGCTTGCATGTTTATGCATGCCGCACACAATGTGAATGCAGCTTGCAGTGGCAAAGCTTCCAAGCACAGCTATTGGCAACCGGCAGCGGTAATTATCCTTTCAGTAACACTGCATCCAGGAACTGGCTACAATGGTGTCCTGTTGTGATGATACATTTCAAGTGCTTTGTCCTTAAAGGTGCCGTGCAACACTTTTTGAGCATGGTCAGGAAACACTGCCAATCAGTAGTAGAGGCTGTTGACAACAGGCGAGCCAAATAATATAGCGCAGCATGCGGCCTGCAATTCCCGATAAATTATCAAAGTCAGGTAAAAATTGCTATCTCTTCTCTTGACAAATCATGGAATAAGCCCAAAAATCACTCGTAGTAAGCCCATCTATTAGCCATTGGCTGATTTGAACATGGCACGCTCGGTCGTTACAGAGATCGCCACGGGAGGCCACTACTTGTCCACGCATGCAGCGGGATCACACTTAAAACTCTCGCATTCGAAAAAAAGGAAAAAGTGCTCAAGATCAGGAGGTGTGTGTGACGTTTTTTGTTTGCCCCTCCCATTCCTCCCTGCTTAGCTTCCAGCGCTTTCGTCGGGACGAGAGAAGAGAGAATGCGTATGCAGCGTGTGACAAATCTTTGTAAGTCCGCTCGTACTGGACAGATTCTTAAAATTTTTGTGGAATTGATCTTCTGAGGCAATACGTTTCTCCAGTGAATTATTTTAATGCTTACTCAAGAAATTGCCCTTTTAAGGTTCCCAAGAAGTAGTCGCTGTCCTCATTATCCTGTGGTGGTGGGTCAACGGGCACACGAGACAGGCAGTCAGCGTCAGAGTGCTTTCGTCCAAAATTGTAGTAAACAAACGGTAACATCGAATTCTTGAAGTCTTAGGCTCCATTGTGTGAGACAACCTGAAGGGTCCTTCGAGTTAGCTAGCCAGCACAAGGGGTGGTGGTTGCTCACAACTTTGAAGGGTCTTCCATAGAGGTAGGGGCAAAACTTTGACGTAGCCCAGATAATAGCAAGGCACTCTTTTTCTGTTGTGCAATAGTTGCCTTCTGCCTTCAATAGTGACCGGCTAGTATGACTGATAACCATTTCTTCTCTGTTAGTCTTCTGCACAAGAACGACACCGAGACCTACACTGCTTGCGTTGTTGTGGATTTCAGTATCGGCGTATTCGTCAAAATGTGCAAGTATTGGATGGGTCTACAGGCGTCGTTTCACTTTCTAAAATGCGTCAACTTGCACCGTTTGCCACTTCAATTCAACGTCGGTCTTCGTGAGTAGCATCAGTGGCTCGGCGATCCGTGAGCAATCCTAGACGAAGCATCTGTAATAGATGCATAAGCCGAGAAATCGGCATACAGCTTTCTTGTCAGTTGGTGGCGGGAACGTGGTGATGGCACCTGTTTTCTGCGGGTCTGGGCGCACTCCAGGCTTGCTGATCACGTAACCCAAAAACAGGAGCTCCTAGAGCGTGAAGAGGCATTTCTCTGGCTTCAGGGTGAGTCTGAAGCTCCTGATTGCTTGAAGTACGGATTCAAGCCGCTGGAGGTGTTATTTTAAGCTTGAGAAAAACATGAATTCATCATCCAAGTAAACGAGGCAAGTCCGCTACTTCAAGCAAGCCAGGACTGTATCCATGACTCGTGAAAGATCGCAGGTGCTGAGAAAAGACCAAAGGGCATGACCTGGAATTCGAACAGGCCGTCCCATGTTATAAAGGCAGTTTTTCTCTGGCTCTCTTGTCCACTTCTATTTCCCAATAGCTGTTTTTGAGGTCCATCAAAAAAAAGTACCACGCATTGTGGAGTCGATCTAGGCTATCGTCTATCTGTGGGAGCAGGTACACGTCTTTCCTCGTGATTTTGTTCAGGCGGCAATAGTTAATGCAGAAGCATAGAGTTCCGTCCTTCTTCTTCACTAACACTACCGATGATGCCCATGGACTCTCTGAAGGCTGGATGATGTTGTGGCGTAGCATTTAATCAACTTGTTCCTTTATTGCCTAGCGTTCCCGCATCAAAACCCTGTACTGGCTCTGATGGTGTGGCCTGGCACTTTCTTTGGTTACGATTTGATGTTTCGCAACAGGGATCTGTCGAATTCTCGCCAATGACGAAAAGCAGTTCTCATATTTCAGGAGCAGGTTTCTGAGCTGTTCTTGTTTATGCATCGAAAGACTCAGCACGTTGAAAGCTAGTTGAAGGGCTTGAGTCGTCGGAGTAGATTCGACAGAATCGGTGATGGCGAAAGTGTTGCTGGCTTCAAGTATCTCTTGGATGTAGGCAACCGTCGTGCCTTTGCTCACGTGATTGTACTTGTTGCTGAAGTTCATGAGCATCACTTTTGTGTGCTCTCCTTGCAGCTCAGCTATTCCTCTGCTGACGCTGATTTTGCGGTTGATCAACAGGTGCTGGTCGCCTTCAACGACGCCTTGCATGTCTGTTGATTCTTGAGTGCCGATCAAAATGCTGACGCTGGAGCGAGGAGGGATGGTGATGTGGTCTTCCAGGACATTCAAAGCATGCCTTTCTGACAACATGTGTGGCGACAGTGTTTTTTCTCTAGATAGTGTTATGAACTTTGTTCTCAGGTCAATGACGGCACCATGAAGGCTTAAGAAGTCCATGCCAACGATGACATCTCTCGAGCAATGCTCTAGTACGACGAAGCTTGCAGGAATAATCTGACAGTTAATGGTGACTCTGGCTGTGCATACCCCTGCCGGCTCAACTAGATGACCTCCAGCTGTAAGAATTTCGGGGCCTTCCCAAGCAGTCCTAACATTGTTCAACTTCATGGCAAATGTCCCACTGATGACGGAATAGTTGGTTTCTGTGGTGTCGACGAGAGCTGTGACACTGTGGTCGTTGAGGTTGCTAATTCGTTGCCTCGCGTTGCAGTTAAGTTGTGCCATCGGATCTCGGCTACGACGGTTTCTACCTCTGCTTCGACATTGTGTCATCACTCAGGTCTTCTTCCGACTGCGAAGTTTCAACATCGGGACTATGGTGACGTTGCGACGGGTTCTTGAGGTTTCGTCGCGGCAGCATCATTGGCGACGAAGTATCTTTGGCAGTGCATCGTACAGCAACCCAACCTCCATCGGCTGCTGCTCTTAGTTTTCCAAGTACAGGCTAGGCGAGCAGCCCGAGGTTGGGCAAGTGTACGTCCAGTAGTAAGGCAACATGTAGCGGCCAGGCGACGGCGAATGAGTAGATCCTCGGGGCGTCCACTGCGCTGCTGCGAGGTAGTCGGCGATGTCGCGGGGTCTTTCCTCCCGATGTGGATGCGAAGCATCTACGGCAAAATCACACAGTTCCATATGGCGGTACTGGCAACGGCAGTAAGTGAGGCCAGCTCCTCCGCAGTAGTAGCAGAGAGGTCGATGACAACCCTTTCCTTTTGAGCGATGTTCCTGAATGTGTCCATGAATATGCCGCAGAATAAGTGCCAGGTTTGAAGTGCAGACTCCCGATTCTCAAACCAGGTCCTTGTCACATCTTACAGGTAGAAGTAGATGCGACGCAGCTTCTCTTCGATGTCCCAGTGATTGAAGGTGGCCACTCGGTCCTAGGTTTCCAACCAGGTCTCCGCATCTTCAATTGACGATCCGCGGAAGGTCGATGGCTCTTTTAGCTGCTGCATCACTACCGCTGCAAAAAACACTGCAGCTGTCATTGTGCCTATTGTCGTCGTCGCTGTGACTTTTGTCTAGTCCAGTAGCGGTCCGTATTGGGGGGCTAGTCTTTTCAGTCAGCGGCTGGCTCGGCTGTCACTGGTGGTGTCTTCTTCGCGACATGGGCTAAATTCAGGGCTTCATGGGGGCATCCCGCACATGACAGAAGGAGCACTTCCACCAGATGTCAAGGGGTTGTGACGTAAACTAAGGGAGCAGACTGTAGTTCGAAGATCAAACTGTTTATTCAGCCGAACTTGTGGCTGGTGAACAAAAAGTCAGATTGCAGCAATACACACTAGCACTGAGAGCGGCGAACCGAGCATCATCCATAAACTGACAAGCGGCGAAGCGTGTTGGCATTTATACATGTGCCATCGAATATTCCAGCGTTACGGCTGGTGGCACCGTAAATTCCAGAATGATCTGTAATGTTCACGTTGCGCGTGCAACATTAACAAAATTATCTACTACACTCCCAAAGCTTCTCGAACACTGCTAACACAGTTTGCGCTAAACATTACTTAGAGTGTAACAGGGCGATTACAAAATTTGAGAAAGGAATGTGGCAACATGGAGTGCTAACATATTCACGCTCACATTCTGAGAAAATGTGAGATAATGAGTGACTTAAACACTTGTTGCAACGCCAGTTTTATTGGGCAAACATCTTCTCTGCCAGGTCTTTTTTTTTTTTTCAAGTTTCACTAATATAACAGTGATACTATCTACAAGCAAATTACGTGATGCCAAAGCTACAACAATGAGCCAAAGGATACCTAGCAAGCTTGAGCTTTAACAAGCATTTGATTATCGCAAATAGTACTTTCATTTTTCATTCTTACCTCTATGACAGTAACAACCTTCAATCAGCAACTGTCATAATGGCACCATGTAGTGTGACATGCCATTTTTGTGTACTACACTAAATATAAGTAAGAGGGAATACAAAAAGCACGGAGCCCTTTCAAAATGAAAACTAAAGAGGCTTTTCTTTGTCTCTGATAAAGACAGGTCCCCCTGCCAAAACACCGACTCGAAACTGAGACTACTCTTTATTACCCACTGCTAATCAATTTTCTATGTTTCTATAACCCCTTCAACTCAAATTTAAAGGACTCCATGGGAGGCCCTGCTTCAAATTTTCATCACACACAAGAAGTTGCAAGGTGTCATCTAGGAAGTGTTCCATCGAAATTCAGATTACAGGTACATTTCATACAAGCAGACAGATTATCCACTGCCTGATTTATGCATTACATTTCTTACCTTGCAGTGCTCAAACCTAACGAATGGCCCTTAAATATAAAAATGTGTATTAAATATATGTTCACCACCTAACATGCACTCATTCTACATTAGGTAAAAACTGTAGGTCAACCACCTTTTTAACTTATTTACTAAAACATAACATTTATTGCATGATACATACACATATAAAACAAAATATATACTCACAATTTGCTGACAAGCCAGTCAAAAGCTGGCCATGTCTTATACCATTCTTGTCCAATGTGATCATCAAATGCAGCTACCACAGCTGGCATTTTTGAAGTATACTTTGAGATATTCAGTGTGTCATACAGTGGGTTTCGTGGGTGTGGTAGCCTATCATCTGCATGAAAAACAACGTTAATCACAAGTATTCAGCCATACAATATGAAAGGCTGAACAGTTTTTCAGCCCATAGTTCAGCTTATCAGAATTGCAGCAATATTTATTCATCTGCAGAAGCCCATATTGATTTCATGGAAGGTAATAGATGCCATATTTTGTATACTGGCCATATTAAAATTTTTCTCCCCAAATAAAGTTTTTACTACAGTGAAACTTAAACCTAATAAACTTAAATTCAATGAAATTCTTTATTTATTTTGCTATAACTTCATGTCCATAGAACACTATGTACAGCAGTTTCAGACTGAAATACAACCTAGCAACTGCTATGAGCAAGTGCTCATGATAACTATATCCTGTCACTGTAAACTTGGATTCTAAAGGTAATGTTAACTCTGATGTAAGTGTGTAAATCAAAATTACCCCGATATGACATGAACTGAAACGAAAGTATATATGATACAAAGCCCTAAATTTGTGCTTCAATCTGTTTGTACTGTACACCTCAATGGACCACCCAATATAACAATGCATTTTTATCCAGTTTCAATAAAATGAAGTTTCATTGTGAAGTTTCAAAAATTGAGGCATTATATTGAATCTGCTCTCGGTGGCAGTGGTCAAATGGTTGAGTTACACGCAGTTTTCACAGACAAATTTTTCAAATTATGTGCAATGTGACAGAGCAGTCTCCAAAATGGAGCAGTCTTTCCAATAACAGTTCAGAGCTGAGGGGAGACTTCAATGGTCATCTCTTCATAACTTAAGCAGGGGAGATCAAAAGCATGCATGTGAGTACCCACTGCACTAGAGTACTTCATGCCACCCATATTGTGTGTCAGTGCCAAATAAAGTGGTTTTGATAACCCCAAGTGTCAAGCAATAGATAATGGCAGGAGTACTACACGCAACAAGCTCCCACTTATCATGCAAGTAATCACAATGGTTCAGAAAATTAATGATGCTGGCAAGGCTAGTATATTGGAAGCGACCTCAACCACTGAGAAAAAAAAATGATGCTGCCGCTTGTTTCAATTTATCATAGAATTTATTTTTTGATAATCTTTATCTTGAAAGAAACTACTTTAGAGTCTTTAAAGAATAGAATGAATCCCCAGCAAAAGAAATTCAAAGAAACAGGTATATTTACTGCAAATAAAAAGTTTCTTGAGATATATAGTGCTAGAACAAGTTTTAGTAAGTAGCCAAATGATTTTTTGTAGGTGATTGCAGTAGGGGCATTTCACACCAAACACCCCAAACACTGCGCTCGACCCTCTCCAATTGTATAGTGAAGAATTGTGGGCATTAATATCAGTGCACGATTTGTCCTTGAAAAGTACTTTTTGAAAAAAAAAACAATTTTTTTTCGTCCATTACACTGATTTGAGTTTTACTATAGTGGGTGAAACCTAGGTTGCGAAAAATATTCTAAAAATACAATACTTCATGGAACGCCTTAAATATGTGCTATTTGCATGAAAAGAAATGGCATTATATTATTATCCCCCATTGACGACTACTACTATGTCTTATGATGTGCTTTGTGACGAAGCAATGCAGGAATACTACACCCATTTTGATTATTTTTAGGAATTCTACAAATTTTACAGGCACAATTGGACTATATCACATGTCTGTATTGTTGGCAGTAAGCATGTAAAAAAAGTATTGAAGTCGATGATCGAGTAGTCTCGAAGCGGAACGGGTGAAAACAATGAAAAATGTGTTAAATGTCCCATGTCTATACACATGTAGAGTAGTGATACCGTTCAAGTAAAAATGCACGCTTGGTCTTATTTAGAAGAGTAAATAAAGGAGGTTTATTTTTGAAAGTTTTAATCAGAGTGATTTTTGTCTCAGGCAAGAAACAAAAATTCATGTTGAGCGTTTGCGACGTCCCTGGGCGCGGGCCCATAAACCCGTTTAACTGCCCCGCCCCACTTCCTTGTGGCAACGAAAGTGTGCGGCGCCCACTTGGGTGGCGAAATTATGTGCCGCTGTGAGTTTTTAGATTGCTGAGAACTTGCAGTGTATGTAGCTGGCAGATGGTTTCGGAAGGGCACTAAGGCTGGCGGTTAGTAGTCAGAGCTGAGCACTATTTCACTGCCATGTCACTACATGCGCACGTATGACAGATGCTGAGAACTTTTGTGTGCCCAGTTTTCGATCTCTTTGGAGGTTGCATATCTTACTTCCGTTGTCAACGTATGGTCTTCGCCACTGGAAATGCCTGTGCTGCTGAGTAGGAGGTGAGCTTGGCATTGACAGTGGCCAACGATAATGGCATGAAATGGTGAAATGTGCGCGCACCTTTGAGAGAGATTGTAGACTCAAACCTTGCTGAGAGCTCAACTTTCTTCTTTTCAACCCTTTACTCTGGCACTAAGAGCCCAGGTATACCTTTGATATGGCTTTTCTGTCCAGGTAAAAAGCTCACTAAATGTAAGGATATGTCCCTTGTATCGTCTCTGAAGACTTGCCCTGGCTGCCAGACGCTTCACAGTGTCGCCAACCCCATCACAAGCGCTGTTACCATGAGAGGTTGTGAAAATGTTTCACTCTGCAGCTAAACTAAAAAGATGCGGCCTAAAGATGAACTGCAAGTGCCATGTGCTCATTCAGCAACACGATCATCCGGGCAAAGTTTACCTCTGCCGAAGTTCTTAGTGTAAGAATACGAAGAACCAGTCGGCTCCGAGGAACGAATGGCGTTAGTGATGTTCAAGCAAGCCGCCCATAAAAAAGAACTATAAGTGTATTCCTGGAGTCTACTAGGCACTTTTATTATATAATAATATATTTTAAACGTACCACCTTTCGTTTTCTCTGGAACTTCGTCAGTGGTTTCGCGGAAAGCCAAAGAATGCGTGTGGAAACAAGAAAACTTACAGCCGCCCATGACCTTGGCACCCACGTGGGTGCCACACACTGCCGTTGTACCAAGGAAGTGCGGCGGGGCAGTGAAGCAAATTTATGGGATCAAGCCAAGGCACACCGCAAATGCTCAGCATAGAGTTTTGTTTCTCGCCTAAAATAAAAATGCCTCTCATTAAACTTTTACAAATAAATTTCCTCTGTTTACTCACCCAAATGAGAACAAATAAATGTGCGACGACTGAAAATTGGTCGGCGAGGCGCTGAAATCTTGAAGGCAGAATGGTATAGACAAGCACGTCTACATAAACAATACTTGTCTGCCCTTCTTTTTGATCGTCTCGAAGATACTGTGGCCATGCAGCAGCTTCGACAATTTCAGCGCCTCGCCGACCAAAGCACGGAATTCCTCTGGGCTCGACAATTGCCGGTGCTATGCACAGGCGTCGCCAAAAAAGTAACCGATCAAAAGCCGACAGTTCACGTGCCTGAACAGATCACCGTGCCTCCCGACATCCTCCGGACTTTAAGCCTCGGGCCCAAGTTTGCGGTGGAACCTAAGACGTCTCCACCGGAACTTCTAGCCATGGAGCGACAAGTTTCGCGCCATGTGGCCGAACAAGAGCAACCACACTCCGTCTCAGAACGCGTTGACACCGTTTCGCGCTACAGACCAGCTGGATCCAAAATTCCTCTCAGGAGAGTTGAGGCTTTTCTCAAGGAGCACTCTCTTACCGTCCTTCCCGCTGATAAGGAAGGAGGCTTCGCCATCCTGACTCTGGGACTGTTTGTTTCTAAGGCTCACACTGCCGTAAGCTCTGTTTTCTCCTATCGCGAGGACGTCCGCATTGAAAAAGTTAAATCGGAAGCAAAAAAGCTATGCAATGACCTTAACCTCTCTCGAGTTGTCGGTGGCATCACAAATAGTAAGCATGACTTTTTAAAAGTGTTTTTTAATGCAAAGACTCACAAGAGCAATATGCCTTTTAGAGTAATTGGTTCAGAATGTGATACATGGCAAAAATCGATTGCTACTTTTTTGCAAGAACAGTTGAACCGGCTTGACGTTGATGATCCTTTCATAATAAAAAGTTCTGATCAAGTCATAGATTATGTGAAAACTTGTGTCGATGAGCATGTTTATGGTTTTTCAGTCGATGTGACTGATTTGTATTATTCTATTCCCCTTGATCAGTTGCTTCCTGCGGTTGAAGAGTGCATAGATTTGTTTGGCTCTGTTAGATTTCAAACCAAGTGTGGTGTTCCTGTCAGTCGGTTTTTAGAACTTTTATCATTTTACCTCAAGACGACCTACATTTCATGGGAGGACAAGCCTTTTATTCAAAAGGACGGAATCTGTATCGGGTCTTGCATTGCGCCCATTTTAAGCGACATATTTTTAAGTAGAATTGACAGATCGATTTACCTACATCTTGATAATTTGAAGATAAAAAAAGTGTTCCGGTATGTCGATGACTTTCTTGTTTTATTAACTAACAACACGGTAGCGGACGAGGCAGGTTTGGCAAAAATAATTTCACATTTTTCTGAGTGTTTTAAACCCTTGACTCTCACACACGAACTGCCTGAGAGCAATGCCATAAAATTCCTCGATGTCCTCTTCACCTTTCATCCTAACCGCATATGTTGGGCATACCAACCACGTATAAACACGTATGAACGGTCCTTCCTTACCAATCAGCTCACTCCAAACTAGTGAAAAGAGGCATCATCAGTCATTGTTTCGTCATGCTTTAAGCAAATCTTGTGAGCACGAAATCGCCAATAGTTTTCATAATCAGTCAGACCATTTGTTGAAAGCAGGTTATCCTATGCACGTCCAAACTTCAGTTGCAGAAGGCTTGCTTCGTACGCTTCGCAACCCAGGATGTACAGCGAGTCGTGATGCCGAGAAACCGAAGCACCTAGTCGTCATACCATACTATCACAAGATATCGCACAACCTAAAGAAATTAGCTAAGCGCTCTGAAGTTAGGGTTGTCTTTTCGGCTCCCAAAAAGTTGGTCAGCCTTTGTGGCCTTCATGACCGTGACGGAAAACCCAAAGGTTGTAGTAAGAAGCATCGAACTGTTTATGTTCCCTGCATCATATGCGTTGTTTATCGTATCCCGCTTTCTTGTGGTAAAGAGTATATTGGACAAACGGGCCATTGCCTTAATGATCGATTAAGAGAACATTGTAATAATGTGAAAAACGGCCAGGGGAATTGGTTGGCCATTCATTGTAAATCCTACGGCTGCGCGCCGATATTCAATGCATGCACAGTTATCAAGAGAATGTTTGACAAGCTTACTAGAGAGATTATTGAGGCTGAGGCTATCGCTTCACTGGGGTCTAAGTGCGTCAGCACTCCCTCTCTTACGCTCAGTGATAAAGAATTGTATTTTCTAAGAAATTAATTTTTTGTGCGCATCATTCATGTCATGTGATGTTATTTTTCTTGGTGATATAGGCGAGAGTGCGGTGGTAATAAACATTATGTTGGAAGTTAGCGCCTGTGCCGTGTGTCCTCTTCTTGTGTCCCCGTTTCTTAGCGCTATTTTCAGTCGTCACAATGCACCAACAAGCCCAAATTTTGACAGTGTTGAAATAAATGTGCATTTTTACTTCAACTGCATCACCACTCTACATGTGCCTCAACATGGGGCATTTTACACATCTTTCAATGTTTTTGCCCCTTCCACTTCGAAACTACTCAATCATCGACTTAAACACTTGTTTGACACATTACTGCCGACTATCTAGCGATGTGATCTAGTCCTATTGCGTCTGTAAAATTCGTAGAATTTCTAAAAGTAATCAAAATGGGTGCAGAATTGTTTTTCCACAAAGCACATCATGAGACATAGTAGTGGTCATCAATGGGAAATAATAATATAGTGCCATTCCTTTTAAAGCAAATAGCAGATATTTAAGGCGTTCCTTGAAGTATTGTATACTTTAGAATAATATTTCGCAACCTAGGTTTCAGCCACTATGGCAAAATTCAGATCACTGTACAGAATAGACCACTTACGTAAGTCATGAACATCTGCACTATGAGCTGTACCGCACTATAACCAAAACTACCTTATTCAAAGACCGAATTGCACAAAACGTGTTTAGCATGTGGCCTCGCATGTCCGAGAATAGAAGCATTCAACGCGTGGTGCTTACAAGCATATAAATTTACAAATGTTAAAAAGAAATTAACATCTAAAGATACGCACTGCCAACGAAATGGATGCAAAGGGAAAGGGTCTAACAAAAGAAGGCACCATTGCAGAAATTCGCCAACTGCTTCTTCTCAGACCGCCTCTATTATGCACATCACACAGAAACTATGTTGAATCCCGTCCAAAATTTCATGCACTAAAAGACGGCACTTGTCTGATTTCACGGGTGCGCACCTGATGTCAAGACATCGCAATCGAATTGCGAACCATCATTCGAGTGCTCCATGTGCCACCTTTGTTTTCATTAACGATATGTATCCCTTTTATCTAGTGCAACCACCGCAGAGTTTCAATGATTCCATACAAAACCGCAACTTATATATAGCACATGACCGCTACTGAAACGCATTCAACATCAATTAGGCCTAGCTTTCCGTTCGGTAAGCTTGTCCAGGACATGAAGGTCCGGCATCAACAAAATTGCAGTCAAGCACAGAACCAAGAACAGCGTGCATGATACGAAATTCACGTTCGCGGCTGGGAGATCGACGATGAAAACCCACCAAGCTTATGTAAGACTGCTCAAGCTCGCATCATAAAACGATTAAAAAGTTTAAATTCATGGACAAGGTAGCAGACGAGATATCTGTAGCAAGTTCTATAACGACGACGCTTTTTCAGACAAGAAACTTAAGCACAGTTGATAAAAACGGGATCGCATGTGCCTGTTGAGGCATGTGCGGCCAGAGCCATGCTAGCAATGCGTCCACTATAGCCCCATCAGCGCCAGTGCAAAAGCGGTGAGCCCGCGCAACGTGGCGGGGTCTTCCCTCCACCCTTTGCTCATTCACTCCGCGTCCCCTTCATTACGACCTCGTCGCTCGCTCCCCAGCGGTGCACCCACCACGCCTCCTTTCAAACACGCATTCTCCACCGCGTCTGTCACTAAGATTTTTTCAGCCAACCGCATTGTAACCAGTCTCCTATCTAAGGGAACTGTACAATGAGCAGTAAGCATATACATGGGGTTTTATGAGAGGGTAAACGGGAGTCTAAAAAGACCACATTGTAACCAATTCTGCACTACCCTGACCTCGTATCAGTTCCCAACTGCCTTTCAGAGAGTGCAGAACGTATGCATGCAATAACTGCAGTATTGCTAGTTTCTTTGTGGGCGAAGGTCGTGCGAATTAATCTTTGTTTACGGTGCGAATGAGCTGTTCACCGACCAATGCAATATGATATAGGTAAGACAGTGCACCTTCTTGCATCTAGAAATTATTACTCATGTAATGTGCACAAGTTTTTTAGTTAGTTTGTTTTTCTTCTTTTCTTCGCCAAGTGTAAGTACAACATCATTATTTATTTCTCATTGAACAATATTTTAATGCGCCAACACGAAATTCAATAGTGGTCTCACTCAATTCAGAATACGGGTACACTGTCCCAAAACATGTTCCGGAGAGACACTTAAGCATCTTATAAGAAACCACAAACTATCAGAGCAAGGTATCTCGCACGTGAATTTCATTTCCATCCCTTTGTATTTAAACACGTTTAGAATGTGTTTACTTTCCTTTTTTTTGCAGTGCCCAACTTGTGCATAAATATTTTAAAATATTCAATACCTGTAACACTTCTCTTCAGTCTCTGCAGTGTGCCGACTACCGATCCCGACAACGCCGCAAAAACGTGAGAATGACAGCCCTTAAGAGCCACTAAGCAATGTACTGTAGCGATACTAAGTGGCAGCTGAAGCCCGCCAACCTCCAGCTCGAACAATAAAATTGTAAAAAAAAAAAGGGTTGTGTGATCAACTGAAATGTGTGCCTGCGGAAAACAAAACATGCTTCACTGCAACACAGCAGTCACACGTGAGCAGCATGTTGCATGCTTCTCGAAACATCAGCGTGTCATGACTTACCCATTCTTTCTGGGAATATAAATAAAGAAATAAAGGCCAGTCAGGCAGAATTCGTGAAGTATGCAAATTTCGGAGGGCTGGTTGCTCCAGCAATTTTCGCACTTGCGCTGTTGGCGGAGTCTTGCCTGCAAAGCCTACTTCAAAAACCCGGTTCGAAAGCTCCAATGATTATGTTTTCCTGCCAAAACACATTGAGAATTTCGTCACACTGTCCATTATTAAATTATTTATTTTACTAGAAAGAATGGGCGAACAGTCGCTTCATGACGTGCTGACGCAACGAGGAGCAGGCAACATGCTGCCTGCGTGCCACTATTGTATTGCAGTGAAGATGGCTTGTTTTTTTGCATGCGCACATTTCAATTGAGCACGACAATTTTTTATTATTTTTTTTACCCCGCTGGTATTGCTGGACAACATAATCGTTGAAGCCGCAAACTAGCTGGCACACCAAACAACCAGCCATGATTACTTTGAATAATTTCAAGTTTCTTATGTATGTTCCGTTAATTCGAAAACCCGCTTAATTTGAAGATTTCTTGCGGTCCCAGTGACTTCAAATTAACGAAGTTTTACTGTTTAGTAAAGCTTCGTTTATAGCAATCTGTGTAGACCGATTGCTATACAAGAAGAATGCAGCAAAATCAAATCTGAAGATTTTGCTGGACACCTACTACAGATTCATTGTCTAATACACATAATTTTAAGAATTTCCAGGATGTTCTGACAAGAGTTTAAAGTTGTAGTCTCGTTTTCTTGAAAAATCTTACCCTTGTTAAGTTTGGCCTGGAAATTCGTCTGGGCAGTCGCCGTTGTGCGTAAGCCGGTTGTGCGTAGGCTAATCTCGCAAAAAGCCAGTGAGGAGGAAATTAAAAACGCAGTAGAGATTTTTGAAAAACCGGAAATGGAGGAACGGGAGCGGGAGGAACGTGAAAGAGAGGCACGGGAAAGGAATACAAAAGAGCGTGATCGAGCACGCGCCTTGGTGCTCAAACAATTGGAACAGAAAATTGAAGCAATGCGGCAGAAGTTTCAGCCATCCGCAACTGTAGCGCACGAGAAGTGCAATAATCAAATGTGTGAGGTGCAGCCCAGAGCTTTAGAGAAGGCTGGCACGTTTAGGGACAGCAGCAGGTTCAATGAAGAACAAAATTTCAGTGCTGCTAAAGATGCTGCGCTGCGTAGAGAGGCCGACGAAGGCCAGAGCGAATGCGACGAGGTGCTGTGCCAGTTTAATACTAGCGAGACAGTTAGAATAGCTGTAGACAATCTGACACAGACCTCAACTGTGTTTGTCGCGACGGTGGATCTTGCAAATGAGGTCGAAGTAGGCAAGAACACCGGAGAAAGCTCAGAAGCAGCGAGCGTAGAGAATGGTATTAGTGCAGTTGCAGACAGCTCACAGGAATGCGAGCAAGATTTTTCGAAGGGAAACAGCTGCATTGTTCCTAGGTGTGTTAACCAGTTCGCCAGTCTTGAAGGTGAGAATAAAGATAATTTGGTCGAAAATCATTTAGACTGCGCGACTGAGACAGCTGACGAAAGCTTCGAGAGGGTTCACGAGCGTGAGATGCAATCGGGAGGCTCGGAAACGAGACGCAGGAAGCGGCGCAGACGCAAGAGACGTCGAAGAGCGCCGAGCGAGACAAAAGGCACTACGCGTGTTGAAGAAAGCTCACAAAATTTGAGCATAGCAGGCAAAATTAGGCGTTTCGCATCGGCGTCAAAGTTGCCCTGCATGAGTCCGAGCCACCGGACAAGAAAAAGAAAAGCGGGTTCTTCGCGAATACATTCCCGTGTAAGTCGTCGGTACTTCAGTTCTATCGGCTGCACGTTTCAGAGCGCGCACGAATGCAGGTTCAGTACAGGTGAACCGGCCCGACAAGGCAACACAGCCAAGAAATCAAAGTGCCGAATTAGTAGGGCAGGTGGTGCAGAATCACCCTTGAGCTGTAAAACCGCCGATGACTCAACCCGCGACCGATTTCAAAACGATGAAGGAAAGGTTGGTCGCAAACGTCGCCGAAAAAAATTGAAGCGTACGCGCGCGACTAAGCGAAAGCAAGAAAAGGGTAACAATCAGCTGGGCGGACGACGGAAGAGTACATCATCGGCCAGTTCAACGAACAGGCCTTTGTGGCGTACAGTAAGGCACAGGCGGCAAAGCGGTAGGCCGTGGCGCAAGTCCTCGCGACGGAATGCGCGGTAGAGATCAAGGGCTTTGCACAATAGTTAAGCACCCAGCGGGAGCCAGCCCAAAGAGGGCATGGCCACTCTTTCCCACGCATTGCTCGGGCCCACTCCGCGAACCTGACAGAGGCAGGCTGAAATCGCGAATGATGCGTGACTGTGCCGTTCAGCTTCTAGCCCAGACGCAACGTTGCCTCGGGAGTTCCCGAAATCCGGCAAGACCGCGACCGCCACGTGTGCGATTGAAGTGAGGGCCGACTGTCAGCTGGAGAGTCGTACAAAGGAATTTTTTTTAGAAGCATGTTTGTTTGCTTATTTTTGGTTTCAATGTAGTCTTCCTGTGCCGTCTCCACAGCTTGTTTGTTTAGTTGGTTTTTCACTCCAATATTTTTATTGTAAGCTTTGTGAGGGCTTCGAGTTAAATTGTTAAGCGCTATGCGGAAGCAGTGACCTGCGTCGGTCAACCGACTACTTCTAATCAGTTTTTCTTTGAGAAAAAAATCGCAAATGAAGATTTGGTACGCCCGCTAAATTTGAATGAGTGGTGGCTATAGGTTATCACGATATGACTTATGATTAGGGGCGTGTTAGTATGCTAGCGTTCTTTGAATGAGAGTATGATGTCGTGCTAGGGCGCACAGCGAAGTCCTGTGCGTTCTTTAAAGACAGGGGCTGACATGAGGCTACATTCAGTTAACGAGCGTGCTAGTATGTGAGGGTAATTTGCTTTTGTTGTTTTAGTGAGTGCTCATAGTTCAAGTGATCTCTTGAGCTGAAGAGTGTAGCGTTTACCGAACATTGATGCTAGAAATACATTTCACGGATGTATAAAAACGCAGTTCGATTTGATGTGAGAGAGATTTGTTGGCGTCAGAGTGACCTAAAAGTAGGTACTCTCGACTACGCCTTGTAAGTGTGTAAATTAGAGAATGAAGAATGTGCACAGTTACCTTGTGTTGAGTTATCAGATTAGTTACAACATAGTAGGGCAGATGGCAGGAGAAAGTGAGTTTTGAAAGAGTGTAATTATGGTTATTTGGGGCCAAATTGTATTTGCCTTTGTGCGCTTTTCTCACATGGCAATCTGTTACATCTTTCGTAAGCATCTCCACGTTCATGATTGTTGTAACTTTGGCGGAACCAAATTGCCTCAAAATTTTAGCGTACAGGTTTTCCTTTCTGTGTTGAGAAGCCTGGAGGGTTTTAAGCGGGTCCAATGTGCTTGACTTCAGCATGGTATTGTGTTGTGTGGTTAGCCTTGCTGATGTCGATCATTGTGAGCTGGTTTGGGAGTTGGTTACGAGTTCGCAGCTGGAGGGTCAAAGCCAGTCCTTCTTCCTTGTCACCAGCCATTCTCTTCGTGCCCAGCGGTTGGGAGCACTGGCCAGCCGAGATTTTCCGGGCGGCGGAGGAGCTGTTAAGTTTGGCCTGGAAATTCGTCTGGGCAGTCGCCGTTGTGCGTAAGCCGGTCCACGGGGCAGGCTCCCAATCCCTTCGGCACCCAGTCTGCCAGACGCTGTCGAAGATTTTAGTAATTACCCAGACCATGTGACAAGCGAAGGCGAGTTCCTGACTTTCAACTATGGACCCTTTTGTCGTCCCTTCAAGCAGCAGCGTGCCTGATGACCTCGGTGATTCATCTGGCGACGGGGAAGCTGTTGTGATCGGAGCCAGAGCTGACAGGAGAGCGGCGCTCCTTTTGATCCCCAATCAAGTAGACGACCGGCCGGCTGCCTATGCTCGTCAGGCATTGTCCGTGATGGCCGGAGGATGAGACGTCGTGTCGCCAATACGCCGTTAACCGTTTGAGAGAGGCCAACAAAGACAGCATCTTCCTGGAAGAGACCGCGGCGGCCACCGCAAATCACCTCGCTAATTAAGCGAACAAAATCGGCGGACGCTTTGATGTATGCTGTCCGGATCGTGGGACCTCTCGACTAGCAGCACACACACGACGAGGAAGAGCCCTGCTGGCGCCACCTTGCAGTGCAGTGTTCACGACAGAATATTGGACGTTCACGTGGACCGTGCATGCTTGTCCTCACCTGTTGTGCGTGTGTGATTGGTGCTCCACTCAGAGAAGAGGAGCCCGACAGGGCTTAAAACAATGCCGCAGCGTGCTGGACGTCGCTCTGAACTATGTAACGTTCAACCACCACGCTCGTGGTTTGTGAAACCACTAACTTTTCCTTTGTGTAAATATGTGTAAATAGTGCCATAAACCTGTTTTGTTTTCGTATCCTCCAGCGACCTTCCTTCCCATCTCTAGCAACTGGTGGCAGCAGTGGGATGCCATCAGCAACTTCCTACCTTCCGACCTCTAACACCCTGCAGAAGATCACCCACGAAAAATATATTTTAACTGATAGTATGCTTTAAGTGGGCGTGCATGAGCAGTGTTTTACTATAATCACTTGTGTCCCATTTTCATGTTGTTGTGCGTTTTTTCAATGCTGTAAGTTTTAATGTATAGCTCACCCAGAACACTCAGAAAGAGTGAATAACAAAGGTGTGTCAATAGGAAAACTTCACGTGCAAAGCAAATTCGAATATTGAAGTTTCAGTGTGAATTGAATATTTTTTTATTAGTTTAAAGTGAAATTGCAGGAAAAAAAGTTGGAGAGGATTCCTAGGCACATTCTTATGAGATAGCAACATGAAAGTGTTTCTTTTCACTAGGTTGATAAAGCACTGGCAAGGTGGAATTTTATAGCTGCCTTAGCAAAGATGAGGAAAAGCAGAAGCCTAGCTGTATTAGTACTTAATTTGGGCAGCCAAAGTATTCCCCAAAACACTCCACATGTGAAAGGCAAAGATGCTCAGTCTCTCCTTCTCTTTTAACTTTTGTGGAAGCCACACTGATGTGGCAGACAAGGTTGCACTCCCTTCGAGTTAGGAGTTCCAAATCTGCTTTGTAGACATCAACATACAGGAACATTTCCAATTTTGGATGCCAAAATTTCTGGCGTCCAATTTTTCGGAGTTCCTGACCAAATTTGAGGTCCAAAACAGCATTAATTGAGCCCCCACCTCTGTCACATATATCATCTCCATGTTGGAATCCGCGTTTTTTTTTTTTTTAGTCAATACATTTGCGCTTGTAGCGGAGCCTGAAAGACAGCTTTGCCGCAGTACAGACGTGTAAAGAGGTGAAGCATTTGCAAATTTGAAGGGGCAACATTTAATTAGACGTGTTTGAAAACGTCTACCGTAATGAAACTTGAATGTCAGCTTTGCCGCAATACCAAAATGTAATTAGGTAAAGCATAATAAAACTCTGAAGGGGTCATTTTTAATAGGACGATGACTGCATTTGTCTTTGGGAAGTTAAAACAGTTCGAATAATAAAAATTCCAGTGCAAATCAAATGAAATAGCAAACACTAGAAATATATGAAATTTTGAATATTCCCATACCCCTATGAAATAATAATTATAAAGCTTTCAATCTTCAACATAATATTATTCTGCAACCACAGGCATTAAAGTTCGAATGAAAAATGACCAAATAGGCTGTTATCAAACTTTGCTCAAACCAAGTTCTGGTTTTTTACTGTAGTATACACACACAGCCGTTATTAAACCACCTGAAACCAGTTGTGCCATTACAATATGATGCATGCTTATAGCAGGGGGCCCAAAATATTAAAATTAAGTACTCATAATTATTATCAGTTCTTTTGACAGGAAAATTTCCTTATTCACAAAAACTTCACAACCCACCTCGTAACACAGTCTTCCAAGAGCTGTCTGTGAGATTCAAGCGGCTGGTATAGGGGCCAGTTTCAACAACATGAACAAAAAGGAATGGTAACAATGCGCCAAGTGCCTTAATGAGATGCACTGAGTGTTGTTCTTCAGCTTGTGTAAGTGCAGTTGGGCCATCAGCTGATCGCAATGCCAAGGCCTGCAATAAAGAAATGTGACGATACCAAATAAGAAAACGAGTAGTACAAAAAATACCGAGCAACTACAGAACCAAAGACCAAAATAAAATCCTCCCACAAAACAGCAGGTCCAGGGACAAGACAAAAGCGCAAAGATTACATATGCATTAACTACGTAGTACTTCCTTTTAATGGCTCAAAAACAGGCTATCTCAGCCAACCGAGCGGCTTAAGCGCCATATGTTCCTGAGGCTCAGAGACCCCATTAAAGGGCTCTAGATTAAGGCACAGGGTCCCATGTATTTTTGGCCCCTTTGAGGTACCCTATATGTCTCATGTATTTTTGGTCATTTTGAGGTACCGTTTTCCCAGCTACTAAAAAAGGCATCCACATGAAACATAGACCATTTGATCCTAAATTATCTGCTCTTTCAACTAAACCAGATTTTTAACTGAAGCCCACTTTCTTTGCAGATGCACCCCCCTGCAATAAGTCTTGCGGATGTCCTTGAGGTACAATGAACACCCTTTTGCTGGTTGCACCATTGTGCACAGTGTCCTTCATTTCTCAAATGCAAGAGACTCCACAACTGCAAGATGTGTAGCACCAAGTGAGAAGACAGCAATATGCTATTTTTCCCATTCTTTCCCCCTAAATGCAGCTTCGTTTGGGAGACTTCAACTGCAACAGGGGTGTGGTTTTCAGGCAATCAGGCAATGGGTGTGTTTCTGGCATGGTTAGTGAAAATTCTATTCCATAGCATGTTACATCATCATGTTGTATTGATTGCTCAGTTCAAATAGTGAGCTTATTGTATAGAAGGTTCAATAAAGGACCCCTTGTTGGCTGCACCATTTTGCACAGTCTATTTTTTAAGTGCACAAGACCCCGAATTTGCAAGATGTATAATACCAAGCGAGAAGACAGTAAAAATCCAGAAATATAACACTGAAATTACTTATTTGCTATAACTAAAAAAAACGTGGCTGATACTTCTTCTTAGGATTAGGTATAACATGAGAGTTAAAAGTGTCCTCGCAGAGGTAGCTGACTGTTCACAGTGCATTATTTCTCCCCAAGGGTGAAGGAATGAATGCTACAGCAACAAATTGCAGTGTCACGCCAAGAACGGCAAGCAGCTCGAAACTTGCAACGCACACCTCAAGCAGACAGCACGCACGAAATGAGCATACACAGAACGAGCGTGTACAAACCACTGCCAAAGCCCGACACTTAAACATGCTGCTCAAACAGAAAAAAATAAGCACGAAATGAACGCACTGGTATACACAGCGTAAGTGCAAACAACTGTCACAATTCTCACTAGTACTTCGTGTTTGAACAGCGCGCTCATTTTGTAAACGTGGCTGTGGCAGCGATAGAAGTGACGTTCGTGTTCTCTTTAACTACTACTGTAACTTCAAAGCAAACTTGCGGTGGAAGCACAAGAGATACAAAGCACCAAAATCCCTGGATAAGAGCGCGCGCGAGTGAGCCACGCTAGAGAATGTCTATACACACTTTGACCGTGCCATGCAGAGGCACGCAGGCATAGCAACGTGTGGGGTGGCGCAGCACGACGACCTTTAAAATGCCTGCCCAATGCGTGTCGGTCGTGCACCTCGCTACTGATGACGGTAACATGTTAATGTTACTCATCTCTGAGGACCACCAGAGGCACGTGGTGTATATAAACGGCTCGCTGTTAACAAGTCAGAGAAGGTTCAGTGTGTGGCTTAATGGTTAGCGTCAAGTGCTGAGGAGTGCGAAGTCGCTGATTTGACGCCCCAATGCAGCACTCGTCCTTCTCAATTTTTTTGCTTTGCAATTTTCTTTTCGTGGTATAGTGTGTAAAAATTATTTTGAAACTGTAGGTAGCATAAATCAGTGAACACATTCACAAAAAGCAGTACGTCATATATTTCGAAACCAAAGCAATCTGCAAGAAAACTGTATAATAATGGTTAAGCAACCAAGAAACGCACTAACACATGTCCTGCTTGTACAGGATTATTCATTTACTGATTTATTATTTATTTATTTATCATGCCTGTAAAACGTGAACAAGCTCCGTGACCCAAAAATATAATAAAAATTTCGAAAATAAGGACATGCCCTTCCTTTTGAGATAGCTGTGCTTCAAGACATACCACGTGCAATGCTACCGATGGAGTGTGCAATGTTACCGATGATGACGAACTGCTGGTGATGATCACAGAACATGATGCACTCACTATCTTGGCTTTGCCACATGGGAGATACAAGGAAAGCTGTGCTACTTGCAGATGATAGCCAAGACGAAAGGGAAGAGAGAGGCACAGATTCGGAGAACTTTTCTAGTAATGTATTTGCTAAAGAGTGCCTTCTCAATTGACACAATCAACATTTTTAATTGAGCTTTGTAAGCATGGGGCATTTAAAACAAGTATAAGGTCAATAATATTCTTCACCATAGAACAACAAGTAATTGCTTGAGCACATTTTGAACTAGAAGATATTCCCTGGAGATTTACCTTTATATGATCGTCAAGAAGCTTAATCAGGGTCAAAACCAGTTTGTCCTCCAGGTGGCCTATTTCCAGTGCCCATGCAGCAACGGAAGGCAGCAAGACAGCCTGTGCCACCTCAGCCATGTTTCCACGTGCATCAGCTACAACAAGCAATGCCAGGTCAACCGCCTGCAACATCACCACCACAAATAAGGGTGAACATGTTAAAAGCAACAGAAATGTGGCTGATGTAGAAAGCTTCATTTTTCAAGGTATGGATGCAGGCAGAGATCAATATGAAGTTACATTTAAACTGTAGTGAACAGAGTAGGCAAAATAAACAATTTACCTAATTAGTAGTACTGAAATTTTGTTAAATTAGTTGTAACTTTAAAGCAGTGTGTAGTCACCAAAGACTACTTCTTCGCATGGAAAACGCTGGAGAAATGTTTTGATTAGTATGGCAGTACAAAAAAATTTAGAAGACATGAAAAAAAAATCTTTTTTCGAGCCGAGATCTGGTGACGGTGACTTGATGCTGTGATAGCCAACAATATTATTTGCAAGAGTTCTACATCCCAAAACTAGGATATGATTTTGACAGATGCTGCAACAGCAAAGTTCCCCTCATAGTGGCTGAGCTTCATGCCTGAACGCGATAGAAATACACACCTGGTGTACTGCGGTAATATAAAATAGGCGAAGCTATTGTGCCTGTTCTGCCCATGTGGCTTCTCATGAAAGACTCAGATGATGCCCAGGGCGGCACATCGCCAATACTATCTTGTTCATGGAACCGAACAATTTCCATTTTATTTGCTCAGATTAATACGCAACACTAAAACCATTACATGCCCCAAAACCAAAAACTGCAGTGGTACAGTGATTACGCTGCCCAGCTGCTGACCTGTAAGTCGCAGGTTTAATACCAGCCGCAGAAGTTGTATTTTGATGGAGGCGAAATATATAGGTACATGTATTTAGATTTAGGTGTCCAGATGTTGAAAAACCTGAGGTGGTTGAAATTTCTCGAGCAAGTGCTTCCGTGCATACCGCAAGCTGCTAGCGCTGCCTTTGTGCTTGTTTGTGAGCCATCGTGCAGGTATGCCATGTGTATTTAGTTACTGAATGCCTCCAACTGTTGGTGACAACTGTACCGCATACAATGATTATGGTTCTATAAAAGATGCTGCTGTAACCTTGGCAGTTTTATTCATCAAGAAAAAAAAATCTTGCTTATTAAATTGGGTCAGCGTGTGCAGCTATGGTGGTCGAGTATGAACTGTGTGCAACATTTGCAGTGATTTTCGATCCTTTTTATTATGGTTGCTAATGCTATTATTCGTTCTCATTTTTGTGCTCGTGTCAAGTAACTACAAATATAGATATGTAATATAACAGCATAGCTGGCGCTGCTTGAAGAACAGCAAGTGCGATAGTGCAACTCTAACTTCTTTACCTATGTTGTTCTTAAAAACTTTTAGTGCAAATATACATTGACAGCTTATTATGCCACTCTCTAGCATGTGTGGTGTGATTTAAATTAGTTCACAAAAGTCATGTTCAAATCAGCCATGTTTTCAGAGGTACTAAGAGAAGTTTCACTTTATTGCCTCAGCCTTCCTCTGTGACAGCAGTGTCTGCCTCGGTGACACTGTGCTTATGACGATCAGCTGCTGACCCGAAAATCATGGGTTCAAACCTGACTGTTGCATTTTGATAGAGGCGAAATGATAGAGGCCCGCGTAAAGTGCGTTGTCAGAGCACATTAAAGAACGCCAGATAGTGGAAATTTTTAGAGCACACTACTAAGGCATATCTCATAATCATATTGTGATTTTGGGACCTAAAACCCAAGATATTATTATTATTATTAACTGCGACAGCAATCAAGCTTCTTTATACTGTACCGGTGCAGATCGGCGTTAGCTCTGTGCCAGGGAGAGAAAAGACCACGAAGTTCGTCTGTCGCGCTCTCAGCCTCCTGTTTTCTGTGCTGCAGCTGTCTTGCTCGCCCTGGCGAGTTTCTTGCTGAAACTCCTCCGAAAAACACGCTTGTTACATTTGGTGGAGCGCTGCTGGGTCGTTCCCCTTTTCGTCCTGGAGCTCCGCAATCGTACTTTACCATCTGCCCCCGGAATGGCCGAGGACGCCGCTCCTTCTTAAGCACCATCTACGGTCATATGTGCTGGGACGCTTCATCAACATGACCCTCCAATGTTCAGAGGCACAGACGAACTTGACGTCGAAGACTGGTTGGTAGAGTTTGAGCGTGTTAGCGGTCCCAACAAATGGGATGACCCTGCTAAGTTTACGCGCGTCAGCTTCTATCTGGCCGATGTGGCGAAGCTATGGTGCTACAACCATGAAGCCGAGTTCACCACCTGGTCAGCATTCAAGCAAATCATCGCTTCGTTCTTCGGTCAGCCTGGATTGCACAAGCTTCGCCCGAACATCGCCTCCGTGTCAGAGCCCAAAGGAACGGTGAGAGGTTTACGAGTTATATTAAGGACGTCATTGATCTGTGTAAGCGCGTGAATGCATCTATGGTGGAGTCTGACAAAATAAGGCACATACTAGAAGGCATAGATGACGCATTTTATATGCTGGTAGCCAAGTGCCCTCAGACAGTAGCGCAAGTCATTGAACTGTGCCAAAGTTTGACGAGCTGCGCAAAGAGCGCCTTTCTACCCATCGCGCTGGAATTGCTACAGTGGAACTCTCATCTTTGAAAGCTAAGAGCACTGGCGCTGAATATTTCACCTTACTGCCGCAAATTAAAACAATACATCCATGAGGAAGTGGCTCGTCAACTCTATATTGTCATGTCTGTCACCGAGAGTCCCACGGCACTGGATCACTCGCTCTGTCGTATCATTCAAGCTTAAGTTGCTGAGGCGGTTCCACCTCCTGTACCACCAACGCAGCCTGCAGTGCCTCTCACCTATGCTGAGGCCGTTACCCGTTCCTATGCTCGACCGTTGCCAACACTATCTGCCCCAGTCACTAACTTCTACTCACCACCACGCCCTGTTCATCCAAAACGCACGGTTCTCGCCTCCCGGACCACCTCACAACCCTTGGCGCAGACAACAGGTCAATCTGCTACGCCTGCGGCATTCCTGGCCATGTTGCGTGTCACTGTCGTCGTCAGCGCAGTGTTTATGCCAATTATTACATCTCCAACCTCAACTACATGCCACAGCAGCCAGCATACCCTGTTTCTGCCGACTCATCGGGCGCTTATTCGCGCCATGCCAGTTCCCCCTCACGTCGATCTCCTCCTCCACGGTGCCGCTCCATTTCTCCTCTGCTTCGCCGTACCAACCTCACGCATGAGGAAAACTAAGAGCCGCAGTTCCTGAGGCACGAACTGCGCCCTCATCGAAAATTTCAAAGCCTCATCTTTCGCCTCCGAACGAGATCGCGGTTATTAATGATGGTGTCGCGATGAACGCTCTTGTCGACACAGGAGCTGCCGTTTCTGTTTTAAGTGAACTTTTGTGCCGCAAACTGCAGAAAGTGACGACACCCGTTTCTTATCTTTTATTACGGCCGGCGAGCTCGCAGCACGTTAAGCCTGTGGTGACGTGCAGGACACGTCTTTTTATCAACTATGCATTCTACATTGTGGAATTCGTTGTCCTACCAGATGCGTCCCATGACATGATCCTCGGTTGGGACTTCCTTTCTACACTTGATGCGCTCGTTGACTGCGCTGGAGCTCGACTCGCTTTGTCCACTTTCAGTACCACAGTCATCGACGTCCCGAGCCCGGTGCCTAAATTGGTTGTCGCTGCTGACGCCATCATTTCTCCGTTCTCTGCCACCCTGGTGTCCGTTTCCTCTGACATAGTTTGTGATTTGTCCACCCTGTTTAGACCATCTGAAGACTCTGCACACCGAGAGAACCTCATACTCCCATTTGCCATCGTTTCCCTTGTGCATGGTGCCGGTGTGGTCTACGCGTGCAGTCCCTTTCCTTGCTCGGCAACTCTGTTACGCGGTGAAGGTGTTGGACATTTAGACAGGTTTGAGGCCATCTTCCCTTTGGATGCAACGTGCGAAAAGACACCGTTGACGATAAATGCCGTCACCTCCGCCGCGGCTACAACCTCCCCTGTCCAAGACATCCACCTGCGTAGCACCGATAACGCACTTACACCAGTCCAGCGCACAAAGGTTGTTCAACTGCTTGAACGCTTTTGTGTCTCTTTCGACGTTGGCCAGCCATTATTGGGGCGCATGTCTGCAGTGGCTCATCGTATTGACACCGTTCATCATGTTCCCCTGTGACAGCGTCCCTTCCAGGTATCGCAGGCCGAATGCCGCGTTATTAGTGACAACGTCGATGACATGCTGAAACGTGGCGGGATTCAGGAATCAAACAGTCCCTGGGCCTCTCCTGTCATGCTGGTGCGAAAAAAAGATGGTTTAATAAGATTTTGCGTTGATTACCGCCGCCTAAACAAGATTACGCGAAGGATGTTTATCCCCTACCCCGCATCGACGACGCCCTGGACTGCCTTCACGGAGCCGAATATTTCTCATCACTGGATTTGCGCTCAGGCTACTGGCAAGTGCCCATGGCTGAAGTTGATCGTCCGAATACAGCGTTCATCACCCCTGACGGTTTATATGAATTTAACGTAATGCCTTTCAGCCTTTGCAACGCGCCTGCTACCTTCGAAAGGATGATGGACACCATTCTCAGTAGCCTCAAATGGCAGACCTTTCTATGCTACTTAGATGACATAGTGGAATTTTCTGCAGACTTCCCATCTCATATCGCTCGCCTTGAACAAGTTCTCGAGTGCCTCACGAACGCCAACTTGCAGTTAAACCTTAAGAAATGTCACTTTGGCACCCGTCAGCTTACCATCCTAGGCCACGTCACCTCCAAAGAAGGAATTTCGCCAGATCCTGCCAAACTTAGAGCGGTTGCCGAATATCCCAAGCCCAGCATTCTAAAGGAACTCCGAAGCTTTATTGCGCTGTGTTCATATTTTCGACGCTTCATCCGCAATTTCGCCTCCATTATATCCCCCTTGACACAGCTTCTCGCCAGAGCAACAACCTCTCAGTTTGGAGTGCGGACTGCGATAAGTCATTAACGAAGCTTCGCCTACTCCTCACGTCTGCACCACTATGACCACTAGGACCCCAATTCTGCACCACTATGACCCCAACGCGCCTACAGAAATACACACGGACGCTAGCGGTGTCGGCCTTGGCGCCGTACTCGCCCAGCAAAAACCACTTTGGCGTGTACGTTGTAGCATATGCCAGTCGTACCCTCACAAAGGCGGAGTCAAATTACTCCGTCACAGAAAAGGAGTGTTTGGCAATTGTTTGGGCAATCGGTAAATTTCGCACCTACCTCCATGGGCGTCAGTTTGATATTGTTGTTGACCACCACGTGCTATGCTGGCTGTCGTCCTTGAAAGACCCGACTGGACGCCTGGCTTGCTGGGCTTTACGATTACAGGAGTACGATATACGTGTGATTCATCGCTCTGGACGAAAACACTCGGATGCTGACGCCCTATCTTGATCGCCACTGTCTTCCGACACTGCCGGCTCACCAGCTTCCACTTGTTATTCATCATCGCTGACCATCACCGACATTCCGGAAGAACAGCGCGAAGATCCCTAGATTGCTTCCCTGCTTGAAACTTTGTATCAACAGGCCCCAAACTCTACCTCACGCACCCTATGTTGTCAAGTCCAACACTTCGCACTTCGTGAAGGCTTGCTGTATCGTCGCAATTACCTGACCGAAGGCCGCAGGTGGCTCCTCGTGATCCCCCGTCATTTGCGCGCGGACATTTGCAGTGCCTTCCACAACGACCCTCAGTGCGGTCACGCTGGCTCGTTCAAGACAAACTTGCGTCTTCGCCTGAGGCACTACTGGCGAGGCACGCTGGCTCGTTCAAGACAAACTCGCGTCTTCGCCTGAGGCACTACTGGCGAGGCATGTATCGATACTTTCGCCAGTACGTTCAGTTGCGCCCTGCGTGCCAGCGTCGCAAGGTTCCTACTCACAGCACCGCTGGTCCTCTACAGCCATTGCCTTGCCCTGCCCGAGTACTCGACCGCATCAGAGTCGATCTCTTCGGTCCACTCTTGACCACTATTGACGGCAACTGCTAGATAATAGTCGCCATCGACCACCTCACGCGGTACGCAGAAACATGTGCGCTATCAGCCGCCACTGCGAAAAACGTCGCGTGGTTCCTTCTTCGTCATCTCATTCTGCGCCATGGGGCCCCACGTGAATTACTTAGTGACCGTGGCCGCGTCTTCCTCTCAAATGCCATCGAGGCTCTGCTCAAAGAATGCCGCATTGTACACCGCACCGCTTCCACATACCATCCTCAGACTAACGGCATAACGGAACGCTTCAATCGTACCCTTGCCGACATGCTGGCGATGTACATGTCGGAAGACCACACAAACTGGGACCGCGTACTTCCTTTCCTCACCTACGCTTACAACTCTGCGCCTCAAACTACCACTGGCTTATCTCGCTTCTTTCTCCTGTATCGATGTGAACCTTCATGTTCTATGGACACCATTCTGCCGTACCAGCCGGACGTTTCCGAGGGCAAAGCCATCTCTCAAGCTGCTGATAATGCTGAAGAATGCCGTAAACTGGCTCACTCGTACACCACGCATGATCAGTTGCGCCAAAAATTACGTCATGACCCAGCTGTGTTTGATGCCCATTACAACCAGAAAAGCTGGTTTGGCTTTGGGTCCCGTCCACAACTCCCGGACTTTATACTAAGCTTTTGTCACGGTACCACAGTCCTTACCGCATACTAGAGCAGACATCTCCCTTAAACTACGTCGTCGAGCCAGTCAACTTATCGCCCGATCATCGCTGCCGAGGCCGCGAAACAGTTCACGTCACGCGACTTAAACCCTGCTACGACCCACCTATAGCGTCTTTTCCTTAAGTCGCCGTCGCCAGGATGGCTTCTCTTTGTGCGGGGAGGAAATTGTATTGGTGCACATCGGCGCAAGCTCTGTGCCAGGGAGAGAAAAGACGTCGTAGTACGTGTGTCGCGCTCTCGGCCTCCCGTTTTCTGTGCTGCAGCTGTCTTGCTTGCCCTGGCGAGTTTCTTGCTGAAATTCTTCCGAAAAACACGCTTCTTACAATACTTAAATGATGAATTAACATGTTTCTATGTACTGAGGTTCAAAATACATTTTTTATAAATATAAGTTGCAAAAAGTGAAGTAACTCATTAATTGATTCTATAACTTCATTATTCTGATATCCTTATTTTGAGGTCTAACTGTATTTGCATTCAGTATCTTATCCATAGTCATAATTCAAAACAAAACAAAAAATGCAAAGGTCAATGTTTCTGCTTTTAAGCTGTCACCAGAATTTAATTTCATAATGTAGTGCTCAGCAAAAAAAACAGCGTCAAACTTCTGGGACTTTTTGAGTAAGTCCGATTGCAATGTAGGACATTTAAAAGCAAATAAAAATATCGGAAAAACACACAACACATTTTACATGGTTTTCGCAAAACGTAAAAATCGTCTAATACAGAATGTCTACCACAGCTCATTTTACAATCATCGCACAATGCCTGACCTCATTAGTTGCAAGAAGATATAGGATTTTCTTTTTAGTATAAACTTAAAAAGTCATAAAAAGAGAATTGAAAACCATAAACATTTCTTCATCGATAGGCCAAATTGACGTCTTCTTATCATTTTTCTTTGCTCACTGTCTTTTTTAATGAACGACTTCAAGTATTCGTTAATACCAATGGTCACTACCAAAACTGACAATATATGCTGGAAATTACAGACGTGTCTTTCATAAATATACATGCTGTAAGGCATTTGAGCGCATTACAGAAGTGTCTTTTATAAATATACATGCTGTTAGACATTTCAGCACATAAAAGCCAGTCTAATATGTAATTTCCTAGTGGTCAGAGGTCGACAAACTCACTTATGAGTTCTACATCACTCTCCCAAACTTGCTCCGATCGTGCGCAAGTTCGAGTGACTCTGGTAGGAAAAAAATTTGGGGACCCTTAAGCTTCCCCTTTAAAAATTGAAGGCTATAGCAAGATCCTGTCCCTAGTGCGCACTTAGAGTACTTAGTGCACAAAACCTTTTCGAACTGGCTATGCACCCACTACGTGGCCTTAAAAGGGCCCTCCATACCTTTTGAAGCACCTATCTTTTATTTGCAATTTGTGAAGACTGATAGCTGGGGATAATTTTAGCATACGTCTAAGCGCTGATATCAAATGATTTAGTATTTTAATCATGCAATAAAGTCACTATATCACAGCTGACCGCATCAGCATGTAGTGGCACGGCCACTCAATCTTCCCTTTCATGCGGTTTGCCGAGTTATTTCGCGAACAAAAGAGCATTTGTGAAAAAGCTGACTGACTGGCCACGACAGGGGGTGAGGGCGCAGCCCATCGGCGAAGTAATCGCACTTGCACCAGTTTGCACCTTGTCCCCCGAAGGGGCAATCTCACTCATCCTCCCTATTTTGTGACAGTCGTATCCTGCCGACGTTTGGCCAGCATGCAATGCCATTTCGTTCTTCTATACTGCTGTTGTGAAGAAGCTACCGAGTCTATTCCTGGCTAACTGGGTGTAGTTCTTAGAGTCTGGGTAGAAATTATACTCAGACATTTTTGGAAACCACTTTTCCACTAAGTCCTCAGTTTGTCACATCTAGCAACATTTGAGTCATAAATTACCTATATCTGACTATTTACAAAGAATGTTTACTTATAATTGTCTGATTCACATAATACCTACATATAGGTAGTGGGAATAAAAATGTATGTCACTACACGCAAATAAAGACGCTCACTATACCTTTATAAAGATAATCATTACTGATCATTGTCAGATTCACATGATATCCAGATATATGTCACGAAAATAAATGCGTCCCAATGTGCTAGTAAATACGCACAATATATCTTTATAAATAAAATACAGATCAACCTCGGCTATTTAGTTGAGACTAAATTTAGAGCCACTATGTTTTAATTATTTCCAATAATATTATTAATGCAATGTTGAGTTGTCGTATGAGCGAAATCAAGATGAGGATATTGTGCTTCTTTAATGGCTTCAATTGAACAGCCAAACTCGCCGCATGCATCTAATAGAGCGCATATATGGAGAACCATCTACCTCTAAATAAACAATTGTCAGGTTAAATAGATGCACATGATCGGCTTTGACATACTACCGCAAGCCAGGGGGTGGTATACCGGGCCTGTACACCCCCCCCCCATTTTTCTCCATCATGGCATAGAGAGTGAAAAATGACCATTGCAAGGGAACGCCCTCCATACCTGCCATGTTCAAGGATTCTGAATCCGGGAGAATTCCACAACAGGGGGGACGTTGGGGGCATTAAAAAAAAACAAGGACAAACAAAGAAAAATAAACATAGCAAAAAACAAAAGGGAATAGGATGGTGGGGGGGGGTCCTCAATCTTAAGCGCCAACATTGCAGTCTTATAGTGGCTAGGAGTAGTCGAACACATGAGGGTCGAGTTTTTTCACTAAGATGAGAGTCTCGAAGGATCAACACAACCAGCAGAACCTATTTCGGTCAAAACAACCCACGTCTGTCTTCCTGGGACCCACGTGAATGAACGGGATGGCGCAGCTGGCAGCCGCAGAAGCACGGGTCAAAGCTTTGCTCACTACTAGATTCTTTTGACAGGAACGCCAAACGCGTCTGGCCCCTTTTTATTGCGATAGCACTTATATGGAGAGTCCAGGCTGTTTTTCTGCCGTCGCCACCGCTTCCATTCTTCACCTAAATATATGAACACTCAAAGAAAGAAAAGCCGCCCATGCTCGGGGCCGAGCTCGTGGCGCCGAGCTAGTCGCGATGCCCCGACGCCTGCTTATCTCTCACGTGTACTTTGCCCCATGTATGAAGAGGGGGGGGGGGGTAGATGCCTGTGCGCGCGCCCTCATCCTTTGGTGGGGGAATCGTGTGCCTTCGACTTTCACTGAAACGAGAGCGTTAGTTGCCAGGCCCACAAAGGTCACTTTGGTCTATGCACATGCCCCTTTTGCGAAAACAGCATGCTTTTTATGCACAGCGAGGTGTAACAACTGGGACACTTGTTAATTTGTACTCATCGGTACCTGCGATTACGTTTCGTGCATTGTTATTGTTTAAAGAACACATTACATGTCGAGCGGTAAACGTTTTTAGTTTGCTCTCGTCCTGTGAGTATCATTTTCATGCGTCATTTGTGTGTGAGCAGCGCGCTGCACGTTTCGATCTGCTTGCCGTTCTCAGCGTTACATTCCAAGTTGTTGCTGTCGCATTTATTGCGTCGCCCTTGCGACGAAATTGAAACTTTTTAAAAATTTTTATGTATTTACTGCTTTTAACCTACCCCTGCATGCCCTCGGAGCTCGTAGATTGCTTTCGCGTCACCGCGACCACGGTTTTGTGCGCGGCGGTTGCGGCAAACGGTAGTTCATTTTACAATACCCATGCGCTTGGCTGCGCACGTGCGTTCAAAACTAAGTCGTTTTATGCAATCTTTGATACCATCTGCCACAGTTTTGTCCGCAGAGTTTGCGGAAAGCAGCATTGCTTTGACTGGTTGAGCGCACACTTTCAGGGTTCTGTCATGTCGTCGCCATACATGATCGTGTCAAGAGCAACCGCAGTTTCGTCCACAGCGGTTGTGGCAACAACGATCACTCGCACTGTAGAAGACAGTGCGTGCAGCGGTCACATGCGTACTTCTGAAGCTTCGAGTACGCTGCTCTCGGCCTTCGTTCGACAGTTTCCGTACTAAAGTTCAATCACCCACCGCGGTTAGAAAATGTTTTCGGAATATTCGAATTGAGGCTCAATGAACATAGCGAAATTTGGCTGAGGGATTTCAAGAATTCGTATCTGCCGCAATTTCGCGTCACTGAGATTATACAGTACGTTTAGAAGAACGCCTTTTAATCTCATTCATAATAAAATGGAGTAGGTTCGAAAAGCCTGGAGCGGATTGAGCTGCTTTTTTGTCAGTGTGGCCAGATCAGCACAGAATTTTCGATTTCCGGGAGATTTTCATAACAACCATACAACCGGAAAAAGCGGTCAAAATCCGGGAGTCTCCCGGCAGACTTGGCAGGTATGGGAACGTCCTCGCTAAAATCAAGCCCCCCCCCCCCCCCTAAAAAAAAAAATTCTGGCTACACGCCTGCCGCAAGCATATTAGACATTTCTTCACTTCAGGCAGAGCACCGGTCTGACGGCGTACATATACACATGTGAAGGTTTCCGGTTTTTTTTTTTTTTAGAGAAAAACAAAAAAATGTAGCTTTTTACTACTGACAGTATCATTAGGATTGCTCCAATAATTTTTTCGCCAGCATGCCAATGTCTCCAAAATACCTCAGAATCTACATATATAGCCCCCTATCGTCTGTATTCAGGGGTAAATTTGGATTTCATGGGGCTTGAATCAGCCTGCAAGAAAGTTATTTGGAGCAAGTGAACGATATACTAGACACAATATAAATAACTCTTTGTTCTTGATCATTTGTGTGGTTTTACATCCCAAAACCACAAAACGATTATGAGGGACACCCTAGTGAAGGGCTCCGGAAATTTACACCATCTGGTGTCCTTTAATGAGCACCGCCATCGCACAGCACACGAGCCTCAAGCGTTTTTGCCTCCATCGAAATGCTGCGGCCGGGATCGAACCCGCGACCTTGAGGTCAGCAGCCAAGCACCCCACTCACTGTTTCACCGAGGTGGACTGTTTTTAATAATAATAATATTATCTGGGATTTTATGTGCCGAAACCACTACATGATTATTAGCCACGCTGAAGTTGCTGCATGGCTAGGATATTTTCAACCATCTGGAGTTCTTTAATGTGCAGTGACATCGCATAGTACACAGGCTTTGGCCGCGCAGCCAGAATAGTCTTGTTCCCTGCGTTCGTCGCATTTCTTGCACTAATATGTGTCACTCAGTCATCGGTCATTAATCCAGCTAAAATGATGCAGCCTATTTATGAGGGCAGGACAAGGCAGGACAAAGCACTGATCAGAAACACGCAAAACAACCAGCGCAGATAGTTAACTGAAGGGAGCATTGGGAAAAACACCTGTGTTGCCAATGGCTAGCGCCACAGCCAATGCGGCAGGTGGAAAGGGAACTAGCACTCTCACAGGCGAAGACGAGCATTCGGCGGGCTGCACCAAACGGAGAGATTGAGCGGCCATGGTAATGGCGCTTGTCAAAACTTTGCGGGATGGTTGCCGCCGTATGGTTACCGGATGGTTGCCGCCATATGATTGGATAAATGTAACGTTAAAAGTGATCGTGGCATAGAATCAAAACTGAAGTTACTAATATGTTTCATTTTTCTTCTCTGTGCTTTTTCATCGAACCAGAACAGATGTGGCCACAAGAAAAAAAAGATCACTATGACTACAAAGCACTACAGAGACGCTGGCTACCATTTTGGCACTAGATTTTTGGCTTGCACGAGTCGGATGTACATATTGCTACCTGTAGGCTGCCACAAACCATAGTGCGAATGCGCGTGTGCGCCCGACGAAGAAGAGGAGGGTCGCTGGCTGCTCGAGCTCGGAGCCAGACTGGCCAGTGCTGCAACCGCTCTTGCAAATATATTTTTCGAATATATTCGCAATACTTTGTCTCGTTACTCACGTAACATATTTGGTGGAGGTGGAACGATCCCCGTCCTCACCACGCAGCTCCGCAGTGGCCGCATCCTCCAGCCTCCCGCCATGGCTTTCAGTGACAACGCGTCCGCGTCACCATCTGCGGCTTCTCCGACAACCTTTGTCGCCGTCCAAACACCCCGTGATCCCGGGACATTTTCTGCGCAACCTGGCCTCGACGTCGACAAATGGCTTCGCCTTTATGAACGGGTCAGTCAAACTCACCGCTGGGACCCTACCATGATGCTCGCTAATGTTCTCTTCTACTTGGACGGAACCCCGCGTGTCTGGTACGAGACAAATGAGTCCGAACTCACCAGCTGGGACACGTTCAAGGAGAAGCTACGTGACATCTTTGGGGACCCGACCGGTCGCCACGCAGCTGCACGACAGGAGCTGGCTACCCGTGTCCAGTCACCAACTGAATCGTATGTGTCATACATCCAAGAAGTTCTCGCTCTTTGCCGAAAAGTAGACGAGGCGATGTCTGAGGCTGAAAAGGTTGGACACGTTTTGAAGGGGATCGCGGACGACGCCTTCAATTTGCTGGTGTACACTAACGTCTCGACCATCGACCGTGTAATTCAAGAATGCCGCCGTTTCGAAACAGCAAAAAGCCGTCGGGTGCGCCCTCCTTTTTCTCGGTTGCCAAACACGGCGGCTACGTCCACCTGCTCCGATTCTACCGTCACACCGCCCTTTGAGCAGAGTGTAACGCGTATCGTTCGACGGGAACTTGAAGCAGCAAGTCCAGCGCCGCTTCAGCCCACTTCTTTCGAACATACGATGCCGACAACCCCCGCGATCTCCGTTATTCAGGCGGTCGTACGACAAGAATTCGCCAACCGCGGGTTCCCTGATGCTTGCCCCATCTCTTGCCCCTCCTCCAGACCAATTCCCATTAATCCACCTCGACGTGACCCATTTGTTGCTCCACGATCTCGCAACCCGGCGGAATGGCGAACTCCTGACGACAAACCGATCTGCTTCCGGTGCCACCGCGTTGGACATGTCTCCCGCTACTGCCGTGCCTCCTGGACGCCGCCACATAGGAGCCAGTTTTTCGCACCTTATAGCCCATATGAAGATCTTCGCCGGTATTCGTCCAGCCGTACCGCCCCTGCTTTCGACACGTCTAACAGCCGCCTTCCTGCTCGTTCTCCGTCCCCTCAACGCCGTCGTTCCCCGTCGCCCCAGCCACGCCGCCATCACTCGCCGCCTAACTTTTCATCGTACCCGACGGAAAACTAGACAGTGCAGCCCCTGGAGGTAGTGCTGCATCATCCCTGTCTGAACCAAACCCTCCATTGACGCTTCATACGAACAAAAATCTTGTCGATGTACACGTGGACGGTATTTCTCTGTCGGCACTAGTCGATACTGGCGCTCATGTGTCCATAATCAGCGTTCATCTTTGTCGCCGCTTAAGAAAAGTACTCACGCCTCCTGCTACCGAAGCTGTACGTGTGGCCGATGGCGGCACTGTTCCTGTCATTGGCATGTGTACGGCTCGCATAAGCATCGCCGACCGTTACATTCCTGTTCTATTCACGGTGCTCCAGAACTGTCCTCATGACCTCATCTTAGGGATGGACTTCCTGTCGACCCATTCTGCTCTGATCGACTGTTCCGCTGGTACTCTTTGCTTAGACCTTCCTCTTCAGCCGGATATTCACCCTGAACCTCAACACGGCCTTTCCGCCACAGACTTCCTCCGCTTACCGCCTAAAGCCCTCACATTCACCGAATTCGCCACGACCTCACCCGTATTGGATGGGAATTACATCGTCACACCGATTCCTGATGTCCTACTGGCACGTGACGTCACCGTCCCTCACTGCATCGTAACTGTAGCCTCCAACCGGACCCGTCTACCCGTCATAAATTTCGGCTTCACAAAGCAAGTCCTCCCTGAAGGCATCCTAATCGCCACGTTGCGGTCCTTAGCCGATGATCACGTCACCACTTTCGCAGCCGACGCATGCACCAATTTTTCTTGTCGCCCACTCGATGCCACATGCCTCGACATGTCAATACGTCCCATGATCGACCCTGACCTTCCCCCAGAGCAAACAGCCGCTCTCGCACGCCTTCTAGCTTCCTACCGTGACATCTTCGACCTTGACGACCGACCACTCGGCCAAACTTCTCTTGTAAAGCACCGCATCAACACCGGTGATGCTGCTCCCATTCACCGTCGACCGTATCGCGTGTCCGCGTCGGAGCGCCAGATTATTCAAGCTGAAGTGAATAAGATGTTAACTAAAGGGATTATTGAGCCCTCATCAAGCCCATGGGCGTCACCCGTCGTCCTGGTTAAAAAGAAGGACAACACATGGCGCTTTTGCATCGATTACCGGCATCTAAATCGAATCACCAAAAAGGACGTGTATCCTTTACCACGTATTGATGACGCCCTCGATTGTCTCCACGGCGCACGCTACTTTTCATCCATCGACCTTCGTTCTGGTTATTGGCAGATTGCCGTAGACGAGAAAGACCAAGAAAAGACCGCCTTCATCACTCCAGATGGCCTATACCAATTCAAGGTTATGCCCTTCGGTCTATGCAATGCCCCCGCCACGTTCGAACGTATGATGGACTCTCTGCTACACGGATTCAAATGGTCAACATGCCTGTGTTACCTAGACGACGTCCTCGTATTTGCACCTACATTTGAGACCCACCTTGAGCGTCTGTCGGCCATTCTCGACGTCTTCCGCAAAGCTGGCCTCCAGTTGAACTCCTCGAAGTGTCACTTCGGCCGCCGACAGATTACCGTGCTGGGCCACCTTGTCGATGCTTCTGGTGTGAGACCGGACCCTGAGAAAATTCGTGCCGTCACGAGTTCCCAATACCCCAATCCGCCAAAGATGTCCGGAGCTTTGTGGGACTTTGCTCCTACTTTAGGCGGTTCGTGAAAGATTTTGCGGCAATCGCCCAACCACTTACCGATCTTTTGAAGAAAGGCGTTCCATTTTCGTGGGGGTCCACTCAAGCTGCCGCCTTCTCTCACCTCATAACACTTTTGACGACGCCCCCTATCCTGGCCCACTTTGACCCATCTGCCCCAACTGAGGTCCGAACTGATGCCAGTGGTCACGGTATCGGAGCCGTTCTCGCCCAATGCCAACAGGGACACGACCGCGTTATCGCGTATGCTAGCCGCCTCCTTACACCTGCAGAGCGTAACTATTCGATCACGGAGCGAGAATGCCTTGCTCTTGTCTGGGCGGTCTCAAAATTCCGCCCATATTTATATGGCACTCACTTTTCCGTCGTCACCGACCACCACGCGCTCTGCTGGCTTTCATCCTTAAGAGATCCTACAGGTCGACTTGGTCGCTGGGCTCTGCGACTGCAAGAATACACCTTTGCTGTGATATACAAGTCTGGACGCCTGCACCAGGACGCCGATTGCCTTTCTCGCTATCCAGTTGGCCCATCGGCCACCATACCTGACAACGACGCCTGCGTGTGCTCCGTTTCTCAACTGAACCACATAGCCGACGAGCAACGCCGTGATGCAGCCCTACGAGCTATCATTGAGCGCCTCGACTCCTCCCCATCGAACCGATCCTATCGCTCGTTCGTACTCCAGAATGGCACATTATACCGGCATAACTTCCATCCAGACGGCCCATCTCTGCTGCTTGCCATACCCAAACACCTCCGCTTGGCTATACTCCACGAACTCCATGACGTTCCTACTGCCGGTCACCTGGGTGTGTCCCGCACATACGCCCGGATTCGCCGTCGCTTCTATTGGCCAGGTCTGGCACGGTCCGTCAGAAGATACGTCGCGGCGTGTGAGAAATGTCAGCGCCGCAAAACACCATCGACGCTTCCGGCTGGGCGCCTTCAACCACTCGATATTTCTACTGAACCTTTCTTTCTCTCTCTCTTTATTTCTTCTTCTTGCTTTTGGGAGTTTGTGCGCTGTATCTTTCCGCATGTGCACTGTTGGAGGGGTGCAGTGCACCACTGTTGTTCGTTGGGCGCCTCACCGAACAACTCGCGAAAGGTCAACAGTACTTCACCAACCTGGTCGTTTCACAAGTTCCTTTTTCACAATGAGAGGAGGGAGTGACTCAGAATATTGTGAAGATCAGCAGAATATACCTTGCTTCGAAACAGTAGCACCCGCTCCCGTTCTGGCAAGGCAAGTCAAGCATCAGGCACCAGTACGTTTGTTACTGTGGCAAAGCTGTAAATGTTACGTTGGAAAGAACAAGCAACAATCGTGTGTGAGCTGCTACTATGTGGGCTCTCCCAGCTCCTTTCATTGGGGAAGCCATCCAGCAACATCAGGTGAGTGAAATGTGGTCAAGTGACCCCGCCAAAATCAAGTTGAGGGTAGGCATTTTTTTCTTGCATTTTGAATTTTCTGAATCAAATAACTTAGGACTGTGTGCCATTATCACTGCCGTTCTTGCTGCATTAGTGTGCATTTACACCAGTCTACACAACCCACAAATAAAAAATGGCGTGTTAAATAGTGATGGAGCGCCCCTTTAAGGAAATAGGCGCAGTTGCGAGTGTGCCTTTTATAGTGGGTGACCGGCTTTAGACTACGAAGTCATTATGATAATCACATGTTCTGACACCCAACGGCAACGGATGCTTGTACCACGTATTATCATTGCAATATTTCATGTTGTACTGTGAAGCATGTATACAGAACGAGTGTGTTTCTGAAGCATGAAAGTTATTTTCTCTGCATTTTTAAGCAGAGGAAGTTATTTTTACTGTATTCACAAGCAGACACATGGCTGTGTGGTAGAACATTCGCTTACCATGCAAACAACCTGGGTGCCATCCACACTCGCACCCGGAATATTTTTATTTTTTTATTTTGTTTTTGTTTGCACATTTCTTGATTTTTTGGTCCCGCACAAGAGGACGATTTTTCACTCACAACCAACGACACCAACGCTGTAATTTCTACGGAACAAGCTCTTTAACACTGTCGTGTTAATGAGCAAATGAGTATATTTCTATTGCCTAGACTCATCAAAAATAAACTTTATAATTTTATGTCTCACAGTAAACACAATATTGCTTTTCATCTGTAGTCAGATAAGCAGGTTGAATGCGTCAGGCATATCGCGCGATGATGTTTCGCAACTCGTGTAGCACAAAGGGAACAAACATCATGCGAGGTATTGTGAACAATTCTGAATTTGATGTTGTAAAATATGTTTTTTGATACAATAAGTTATCCTTTAATATTTGAGACACACATCATTTTGTTTGGCCTAATTTTGTTTCACACACAAGAACCACAATGTAGGCAGCATGTCAGGAAGGTAACACTAATAAAATGACATAAACTAGGCCATGCGTCTACAGAGAAAAGTGAGCTCATCAAGAAGTCTTTTCACTTGTTAAAAGACAGCATACGTAAAAGAGTTCTCGTGTGCCAGTAAGACAGGGACATCAAAATACCTGGTTGCATCTTAATACCAGAGTTAAAAAGCATCCTGTATATTAATTTTAAAAATAGTGAGTGAGTTCATGTTCAATTTTTACCTTTCAGGAGCTCTATCATCTCTATGTTGGTTTTCTACATTTAAGCCATAGAAACTTACATGGAATGCATAAGGTTCACGAACGTATTAGACATAGGTAAAAACTGTTGAGTAACCGCGTGGTGCCTTTTGACATTTCTCCCTGCTTTGTTAATTCGAACTGCTTGATGATTCAATTATTTCGTTGGTACTGTGAGGGCCAAAAGGACAGAAGTTGATTTTACTTAGCTTTTAAAAGTCAATTTAAATAAACATACAATAGCTCCACAGGTCCTATATACTCGTAGGCAATGGCTATGTAGCATGTGATGCATGTCTACAAGGTGGCTCAACTAACTCTAGCCAGAGTTTAAAAATATACCAACAAACTTTGTGACACTAGAACCAAATGCATATTGCTGACTAGTGCATGGAGTAAGTCACTTCATTTTTTGTGTCTTCTGGGTAACTCCTTCATTAGCCAAGATTAATTTTAAAGCCACAAAGCTGGGCAAAAAATTACCAACTTTAAGTTGTAGATCGGTTTGTAAAACATCTCATTTGAGAGTTTCTAACTCTCTAAGTATTAGGAATTATTAGTTTTTTCAGCTTCCTGCAGATGCTTGTGAAATGCAAAAAATATCCTGAGGCATGCTTGCTTGTACCATACTTGCATTGCTCCCTAACATTTTACAAACAAACAACCATAGCATATGGCCACATGTGCTGCAGTTAAAAGGCAATGATGATTGTGGCTGTGTGATGACAAACCTGTTCAGCGATAACTACTGCACCTGCATCAGCATCATAAACTGCCACAAGGGAAGTGTGCCATTTGTACATGGCACCTGCGGGAGCACTGCAATTACAGTGCGTAAGCAGGCATGTCAGGTGGTATTTTTTTGTGTCATAAGGGCACTAGCAGTAAGTAGAAACTCAATAAATAGAAAGTTAGAAATTGCCGAGTTGAAAAAATTGTAAGGCGATCTACAAGTTTTTCATTTGAATTTTCTGGCCAGCTTTGTTGCTTAAAAAGTTAATTAATATTATCTAATTAATCAATTAACCAGAAAAAAAATGATGTGGCTTCCTCCATACAATAGTCTACCCCATGCGTTTGGTCGCGTGATCATAACGTGCGTCAGAATATTCTTGAACTTTGGCCAGAGCTAGCTGAGGCACCCAGTATAGTGTGCTGTGTTCTCAGATTTTATAGCATGCTTTATTCAGAAATGCACTGTTGATTAGTGTGTAAGCCCATGTAACAGCCTCACAAACAATAAGACCACATAAAAATCAGCAAGATTTCACTGTATTTGATGGCAGCTTTTTATAAAAGGAGTTCAGCTGGTGAATGGGGATGACAAAAAGAAAAAGCACTAAAACGGATCATTGTATTACCTGAGAAAACTTATCTTGATCAACCACAAAGGCAAGCAGCATAGCTAAACTATGTGCAGCCCTTTCCCGAACCACGTCATCTTTTTCTTCCCTGAGCATCTGTTGTAGCATGGACAGCAGCAAGGAGCTACGAATTTCAGGCTGTAACAAAAAAAAATTGTTTTTTTTTTTTCATACAATCTTACTTTGCCACAACCTGCAGTACAGTCAAATACCCAGCGTTTCCAATGGGATGTTTTTCAGGCATGTCTGATCACTTGAACTTACCTTTCGCACCACCATAACCTACACACACAACCAAGAAACATAGTGACAGCAGAAATTTCTCATGTGCACCATCTAGTCACATTTTTTTTACATGCAAGGAATAACTTAAATATGACTGCTATGAACACAGGTATCACCATTCGAGTCTCTGTTGTACCCTAGCTTTCATTTGACAGGCAATTTCTTGGGTTTCCAAGCACCTTTATTCAAAAGAAATTAAACATTTCTTGTGAACCAGAGGTGAGGTCCTCCGGAATCAATGTTTCCAGGTGGTGTTAACACCTTAACAATGCACACCACCACTCTCAGGATGTGCCATCTGAAGGGGCTATTCAGCAGCAAGTAATCTTTAATTATTTTTTTTCCTTCGTTTCTCTCTATACGCAGTTATTGTTAATCATCTGAGACAGGTACAACTCTGGGTAACCTGGTGTGCACAAATGCAGACGAACGACAACAGAAAAGAATAGACAGGGACAAGCGCAATAGGTAGAACTCAAGTACGTGTTTCAAAGAGCTGTCAAGCCGCAGCAGACAGCACCTTTTAGCCCTGAAAACCACTCCAAATATATTTGGGAAAATAAAGAAACAAAAAGTACCTAGCAAAGGGAAGGTGCACTAGTCATTTCTGTAAGTGATCTCTGTTAATTGCTGCCTCGTTGTCCAACGATACCAAGGGCCAAAGGTATTCGTTGCTATATGCTTGCAGAACAGGTGCAGCATTGTTATTTCTCTATGTGATTATTGCATGTGCTTTAAGCCTCCTACATTATGCCTGGTTAGCCCATTCTTCCGCGATTTTACTGAATTTCAGCTTGTATTATCCACGAGCAAAGGCCGTCTGATAATGTTAAGTTTTTTTTTAAGGAGACGATGTTCCCTCAACCCCCGACTTCTTGAATAATCTCCTCCCCTTGTTTGTCAAGAACCCCCATTCTGCGGTTTCACATCGAGCAACACTCTTGTACCATGTGCGCGGCATAAGAGATGCAAGGTCAGGGTTGCAGCACGCCTACCACCGATGGGTGGCGAAACATACTCAGAAACTCACCCATTGCTTGTGCTACGGGTGAAAAGACCGTAAGGAAAGAAGCGCGCGCAGGTGCAGTCTAGCCCGGCCGTAGTTAGATGTTAGGATGGGGAGTGGTTGCATAGGCGACAGGGAAGCCTTTGCCCCCTTTGCCACTTTTGCTTTGGCCATCTGTCATGCCCGCCCCGCCACGAACACGTGCCTGTGTTCATCGCTGTTTTGTCTCTTTGGTTTTTTTATTAGGTAATTAGTTGCCTCTTTGCAGAGCATAGGTATCACACATGCAAATTCGGTTCTCATCCTGGTGGCAACACGTAGAGACACAATCGACCTTTCGCCTTTGACCGCCAGTAGGCAGACTTACATGCTTGGAAGACTTTCTTTAGGATAGTTGGGGGGGGGGGGGGGGCTGTATTTCCGACTGCATGCTGCCTTTTGTTTATTTTCCGAGTGCGATCTCTTTGACGCCCGATCTCCATGTTTATTGGGAAAGCACCACATGACGAAATGCCATATTGCAAACCAAACACTAAACCTAACGAACACTAGCAGCCTCATAGTTTGTGGCTGCAGACTATCAAAGCTGTAGTTTGGTGCTGAGTCAATAAAACATTTCGCACATGTTGCATTTAGAAGAGGTGACTTACATCCCCAACAAAAATGGAGCCTGTGCGTGTGACAGTCACGTGCCGGTTCCTGGTTGCCACTGTTTTCAACATCGAGCACAAGCCCGGAAAATTAGAAGCGTGTGGAAATTTCAATTGCTATTTGATATATAGTTTCTGTGTATTGTGGCACCGTGATGAAGTCCACATACACGAGAAGGCCTGAAAAGTTAGCAAAAGTCCTTCCCTTATAGCGCTTTCTTTTTGTCCAGTCTTTGTCATGTCAACACCTACGAACGCTAACCATTCAACATTCTCAAATTTAAGCGGATGTAAACTTACTCCTCAGTTGCGCGTTCCAACAGTTCAAGTGGTACGGCTGTCTTTTGTTCATGTTTTTCACACGTGCAGCCTTCCAAATATATTGTTTTGGTTATAGTGCAGTACCTCTTACGGTGCGGATATTCGCAGGTCTGGTGACTTACATTATAAGCAGTCTATGCTCATTTTTCATTTTGAAATACTTTCGTTACTACCCCATTTGAGGGACTGACAACTGGTCAAAATGTGGATTAGATCCTAGTAGATATGAAAAGACCATGAATGTCGCGAAGAATTGCGGCATTCTTTTTACGTTGTGCCTAATATTTATAGTTTTAAATGGTGCTTAAAAGTATAATAGCATAATAATTGTTGAGGTTTGACGTCCCACAATTATGATTTGATTATAAGAGATGCCGTAGTGGAGGGCTCCGGAAATTTCGATTAGCTGGGGTTTTTTAACGTGCACCTAAATCTAAGCACACAGGCCTCAAGCATTTTCACCTCCACATACCTGCAACGTTCTAGAATTCTGAATCTGGGAGATTGTCACAACTGGTGTTTGGGAATCGTGTCTCACTCTTCTTTCACCTTTTCTTTTTCACACAAAAAAAATGTTACGATAAGAGCGGGGGTCTCGAACAGCCCGGTAAGCGTAGACATTGGTGTTGCAGTCTTATCCTGGCTTATACACAACGTCTAAACAACAGTAGGATCTTGGTGACATCTACGAATCTCAAGTGGGATTGAAAATATTATGACCCTGAGCTTGGTATAATAAAATAAAACTGGCAACAGTGGTTTCCAAACCATAGTATATGCACAAAACATTTCTTTCCATCAAAAGAACTTTCATACATATTTGTGGGACACAAATAAACAGACTAATAAAACCTATGATTGTTTCTTTTGTTCTTTTGTCTGTAGCATTTGAAGAAATGTGTTGCTTTTACTGTGTGAGCGTTCAATGTGCATGCACTTTCTGAGTTCTGTCAGTGTCATCGCCAAACATGATCGTGTGAAGAGTGACCACGATTTTGTTGGCCGTTCGCATCCTTTTAAAGTTTCCAGCACATTGCTCTCGGCCATTGCTCGATGGTTTGGTACCAAACATTCGAATTTCAGCCCATTGGACATGGTAGAATTTGGCTGCAAAATTTCGCGAATTCAAATTATTGAGATTCTCGTGTACATTTACCTAACTACATCCTAATGCGACAGTGCCGATAATTTTGCAAAAAGCCTGAATCAGATTGGGCTTAATTTTAGTCAATGTGGCCAGATCCAGCACAAAAAGTTCACTTTACAGGAGATTTCCCAGTGAATAGTACAAACCTAAGAAGTGGTCTAAATCCGGGAAATGCTGTTTCCTGGAAAAACTGAGAGACTTGGCAAATATGTGGCTTAGCATCCCTCCACTGCAGTGAAACCATCTTTACAAGAGGTTAAATGTGGATTACTACACTTATTCGCTCATTTCGAATACTTAGAAATATTAAAATAATTTAAATTCAAATCAAAGCAAATTCAAATACTGCAATATTGATTTGAATAATTGAGGCATTTGAAAATTCATACACGCCTAATTATTATTCAGACCCGCTCAATTCTATTCTGCTTACAACGTAAAGGGAGTTGCACAGTGAGAGGCGGCGCTGCCTTTGCGGCCCCCCATGGACCAATTGGAACCATGGCACATGTGCACGGAGCGTACGCATGCGCAGTAATCCACCACGCTCAAATGCAAACCGCTCTTGTGGTCACTGTTTGCAGCATGTGAGTATAATACTTCATATTCGCTGCAGATCAAAAGATTACAATTGCAATGTTCTGCGGCGTTTTCCACTTTACCATTCTGTGAACAAATTCACTGACTGGTAAGCTTTTCGTAGTGCTAAAAAAAAAATAGGCACTATAAAAATTGGTTCTTGGTTCCTTTAATCATTTAAATGACTTCCTTTTATGAAATATTTCCAGGAAATTGTAATCAATGAGTTACAAGGCAAGTTTACCTTTTAAATTCCAACTGAAAATTCAGCTAAACTAGATTTGGTTTCCTTGTTTATATTCAGAACTAATAAAAACAGCATAAACATTACACTAATGCTCTAATATAAAAGCTTCCGATGAACCCGATTTTCTGCCATCTTCAAATGTATACATTTTCATATCTACCTTTTATATATAATCATCATACAACACCAAAGTATAGTCAACATGACCTTAAAACCATATAACTACAATAATACAAACATTATTCATAGATATAAACCATATTGTACAATAACTGTGGCTACAAGCAAACGTACGACAAGATAATCAAATACAAGAGCAATATCTGGAATATGTGCAGTGAAAGAGAACAGCCTTCAGTGTGGCACAGTAACAATTACAAAATTTTAATTGAAATTCTGTTTAGAGAGAACAATAAACTGGTCTATATCAGCAGAAGGTCACAATGAAAGAGATGGAGATGTACTTCAATTGGTTGTATACATTGCGTAAACACCACGAAATATACTTCTCGCTACATGTTGTCCACTTACATTCCATTGTGATATGTGATCATATGAGAAAAATTAATGTTGATTTTGAGGGTTCACAAAATTTCTTTTAAGTTCCACCTATGCAGATAATTAAACACAGCAACTCAACTACAATGAAGCTATAAGGAAATATTGAGATACAGCAGTTATACTCACAGCTACTTGTGGTGCCAAACAGCCACAAGACTCCGCCACTAAAAGTCTTCTTTCCAAGTACTTGTGGTTGATCTGCCAACAATTTCACAATTTGATTACTTTTAGAGAACAACGAAAATGACTGCATGGTCTTTACCATAAAATTCTGAGCAAGACCCCCCCTTTCTCTTAGCAAGTTGAAAGTACTGGCTAAGTAAAAGACAAGGGGGGTACTTTTTTTTTTTTTTGAACAGCTTAAAAATCTGAGTTGGCTGCATCAGTCCTCCAGTCAGAAAAATAAATGGAATCCACATGGACTAAGAAGTCTTCTGGCCCTTGTTCATGACACGGTGAATTACCAGAATGACTCACAAACACAAGTAATTAAGACAATTGATCAGACTATGGGCAGCATAGCATACAAGCAACTCCGGTGACGAGGCCACCGTGCCATCACAACAGCTCTGGGCACCAAACACAAATGCCAGACGCCTTACTTTTTGCAAACTACATTAGTCATAGGTGCCATTTTGAATAGCAAATATAATACAGATCTCAAAGATCGTGCTTTTGGCCGTGATTTTATTTTCACGAACTTGAAAATAATCAGGAGTATTGTGCACCAAGTTTGGGGTGCAATCATGACAGAAATTAAAGAAAATAAACTTGTGACAAATTTTAGGAGCAGCAAATTAAGATAGCACCACTAAGAAGGATCATATTGGATTCTGTGTTGCCTGGACACTGTGCGTGATTTGGATGTGGAGTGGTGCGAAAGGGGAAAGAGCGGTTGCTTTGCTAGAATGGTGCAGATATTCAAAAGTAAAGTAAAATTCAGGGGACCAGCCTATGGTGGGGGCACTTGCTTGAAATTTTGGGGTACTGTGCTGCAACTATTGCATACAACCACTTAGAAAAAAGCTGAAGACAACAAATGTGGTTTTTGTGAAAAACAATCCAGACCTGTCGAAGTTAACAAAATTATAATGGCAGATACAAGTTAAAACACTGGTATTACAGGTGTCAAGCTCACTGGATAAGTACATCAAAAGCTCATGAAGGATTACATGCAGGCAATGTATAGTAAGTGACAAATAAACAATATTGAGGAAATGGCATGGTAGGAGGCCAAAGAAGTTCAGCAAGCATGACTGAAAAGAAATTTGAAGATAGTCAAATTTAAAATGCCATAGATGGGACATAAGATAGACTCTCATGGTCCAACAGTGATAAAGAGCTGTCTAACAGTCAAAGTGAATGAATAATTTCTCTTTTCCATGTTCAAAATATTTCATTTTTCTTTTTTTCTTCCCTATAAATCCATTCACATTAAAATTTAGGCTTTCAATTATTATCTTTTTTTCTCTTAAGAAAACTGGATGCAAATTGATATAAGGAGAATGTTAGACATGGGCAAATGTGGTATTTAGAAAGCGAGTTTCCTGTACAAAAACAAAAAACAGCCAACAGGGGAGTATGTAAACCATCTTCTAGACATGGACTAGAGTGAATACGTATGTGTATTTTGCTTCAAAACACGCATATATGAGTAGCAAATAAGAAAACAATAAAAAAGAGAACCTTATGATAAATCAGCAGTCTAGGAAACCAAGGCATTAACTGTTATTTACCCATGCTCTGATAGTCCAACTCTTTCTTGGTGAGCGCTATTGATGCCATGCATAAGCGTTGCATACCGCAATTATCAATCGCTGAGGTGTGATATTAATTATTGCTGAAACACCCAAGCATCCACTTTAGATGCATAAACCTGAGGCACTTCTTTACTCGAATAAATTCTCAGCAGTGACTTAATTCCCAATGAGTAGGTTTTTTAAGTTGAACATTTTTGCCACAAAGGCACTAGGCAAAACAAACAAATGAGTCGGTTGTTCCAGTAGCCTGAAGAGTCACAAGAGGTCGATAACATCATTGTGTAATCTAGTATTCTTTAAAGCACTTGGCGTATACCGGAATACCAATCAAGCTAAAGACATCCATCTATTGACAAGGTAAACAAGCCAACCCGCTTGACAACTTTATGGCCAAAACTCCATCACTGCAGGCTCATGGCACAGTTTCAGATTGGACAGAATAAATCGACGAGCTAATGCCATGTAATTAGGCTTGTGCGAATATTCACATGCTTTGAATATTCAAACGAATAGCTGAATATTCTAATTCGCTCCAATTCGAATTTAAACTATTGAATATTTTTGAAGTATTCGCAATGCACGCATAGATGTATACAAGTCTGCATGTCACCGCCTGTAAAGATGGTTCCACTGCAATGTAGAAGCGCTGAGCTGTGAAAACACCTATTAAAAAAAATCGCTTTGTCGCAAAGCCCCCCTTTTAAAGGGGCCCTGCAACACTTGCTGAACATGATCAGAAAAGGCCACCATGATGTTTCTGCTGCTTTTTTAGCTCATGACCCACCTCACGGCTAGCCCTACCACAGATAGAGTGTAGGAAGGAAAACTCACACCATTTGACGCGCTCACCCCGCCTCATTCCTTCTATCCCACCACTCGGCCGTCAACCCCGTCCGTCAGGCAGCCTCGTGCGCAGCAGCGAGGTGGCCTTCCTTGCGATTTTAGGATGAAACTCGACACAACACTTGTGGAACGAAGAAACAAATATTTACATTCTCACGTGTTCAGAAACCAGGTGAAATGAGAAAAGTGAAAGGGAGTGGCTCAATAACTTCCTTTTGAAAGCTCCAGAACCGAAAGTAAGTGGTTGTGGTGGAACAATGGTTGTCACTGCTTAAAAAAGTGGCAGTAGACACTATAGAAGGGCTTTAGTTGACACTTACTTGCTCCCAACACTGTGGCAGCAGCTCAGCTTCAACTCGTTCAGGGCCTAAGCACTGAGCCACAGACAGTAGCCCAGCCAATATGACTCTGCGTTGTGCATCATCTGGGCGCTTTGTTAGGTTAAATAACAAATTCAGAAGGACATCACGTTGAGCAGCATCAGGATGCAAATTTATGGCTGCCAAGAGCAGGGGAACCAGCTCCTGAAAAATGTCCACAAAGGATCGAAGGTTATTGAAGAAAAAAAAAACACTACAGTTAAACTTTCAGGCATGATGATGCTTAAAAAATTGTTTTCAGCAAAAAGTTATAGCCACATCAAATAGATAAAATAAAGTGTATTCCATGTAAAAACTTTTATTAGGCCAACATTTATATTTAAAGGTAAATTGTAGTAAAATGTTCAGTTATACAAAAAATATAGTATTAGTAGCTAACGTGGTTGCTTGGGCGAGTTGGTACGACATAATTCACATAAAAAACAGTGCCAATAACGAGGGACAAGAGAAAGAAGGAGACAGACAGCGGCACTGACTTACAACTAGATTTATTTGCCAGAACCGCACAATATATACTTGGGCGTTGTGGCGATGATTACGTGGTTGTTAGGTGGATTCTATTTTCTTTGTTTTGTTTTTTTTTTCTCTTTTTTTTTCCTCTCTTTTTCTCTTTTTTGTCAGATACTTCCCAAGTATATATTGTGCGGTTCTGGCAAATAAATATTGTTGTAAGTCAGTGCCGCTGTCTGTCTCCTTCTTTCTCTTGTCCCTCGTTATTGGCGCTGTTTTTTATGCGAAATAGTATTAGTAGCAATACTACAGCTACAAAAAACACCCCGTAAAATTCTGTACATCAATTTATACAAAGGCATCAGGAATGAAAGGCTGAACAGTTTCCCCTAAAAATTAGCCCTAGAAAATATCATGCAAACATTGCCCACTGTATTTTTACAGAAATCATGCAGCGTAGTCTTCCAACCAACAGCAGCTTCCATGAGCCTACAAGCATTGCATTTACCACTGTCTGTATGAGGCCCTCTTGAGGATGAGCTGTGGTGACGAGAATGCAAGACCATCATCAAAAGAGAATGACCACACAAAGAGGGTGAGCCCCTTGGTTAAAGTCAAAAAAAAAAAAACTGCAGAATTATAATTTGCATGCACCCTAGCAAAATTGATGAGCATACAAAGACAGAGCACTTCCAGATCCTGAGGCATGATGACATGGAAAGGAAATTGGCTGGTTCCACCGTATTTTGTTGCTTGGACGTAAATTCTCCCATTCACCAGATTGCACTTGATGGACAGATGTCCAAAATATGCACTTTTTCTACTCCTTTTGGAGGTGCCATTGCCTCAATATAACGCATGCTTCAATGTGCATTCTTAGTTGCCTTCGCTCGTATGGTGCAGCGTTCTTGCTTTGCTAACTTGTTGCATTAGGCTGTGTTTCACAGTGTTTCGGTAGGGGTGCTACCAGGTTTTCTTTACTGGGGTGGCACCCACGGCAAGAAAGTTCTTTCAGTGGGGCAGGTAGGCTGGGTACATACATGTAGCGTATTGACTATGCTTGCTCTTAGCAGCATGAGAAGGGAAGCCAAAAATGGGGGGGGGGGCTCCAGCCCCCTTCCCCTGTCTCTATATCCGCAGAAGGCTCCACTCATGTCTTTTGGGCGGCTTATTCCTGGCTATGCCTTTCGTGTACGCCGTCAAGCAGCACTGCACAACTTATCAAAGTGAAAACGTTTTTACGGTGCTGCAATCGAGACGGTATGATGCGATACTGTCTCGATGCTGTACCATATGATGCTATACCGTCTCGATACCGTCTCCAAAAAAGTGACTCAGCCAACATTGCTGCGTCCAAATGTTTTGTCTACAACAGACTCTTGATAGGCCGACTTAAAAGTGATGTTACTGTACAGTTGAGGTAAACGTGAGCTGTAGGATTGAAATTATGATTATATAGCTATTAAGTGAGCACAGTTGATGAAACGATTCAAGGTGCAGCATTAAGGCAGACCCATTTTAGAAACTTTTTTTTTATTTCTTCAGTGATCTTGATGAAACTGCACAGGCTTGTGCAGTTTTTTATACTGATTTCAAATATGCAATTACTTTTCCTGTCACTCATTTCCAAGATAATGCAAGTTCAACTCCCCATTGTTTAAGGCCTCATTAAAAAAGTGCCTAATTAAAAGTAACATTTAAGATATGGTAACATAGAATAATGATTGAAGATTGAAATAATGGAAGTAGTTTACTTTATTTGGCTTTTTAGTCATTTTATAGCAGATTTAATTTTACACTCTGAAAAAGCAGTTGGCATGCTTTTACAAATTTGATAAATAATTATTTGAAAAGGCTTGTCTTCTAAATTCCATTTCCATACTTGCATTCTACACACATACAGGTTTATATTACAAACAGAATTATTGCTCTAGCTGCCATAGCTGTCGAGATATTGAGGCCTCAAGATTGAACAGAGTCATAAATTCACATTTTAAGAAAAATGGCAAAAACAGATAACACACACTTTATTCAAAAACGACTATAAGAAGATGCATATTTCACAAAGTAGATACTAGTATCAACAAGTAAAATAGTCTGACTGGTGCTTATCACTGTGCTGGCACTTCTTTAGTGCTTGCTGAAGCTTTTCACTCGAGGAACGCTTGCGGTTTGAGTCAGCCACTCGCCACCTGTCCTTCTTGGACATTCGTCTGACGCTTGGGAGGCTGAGCTTGAGATTGAGTTCATCGAGGATGTCTGTTGACATTCTCAAGTTGCCGCCGCTGAATTTCATTACTGCCTCCGCAACTGCAGCTTCAACCGCAAACAGTGAAGTATGGGGCTGCTTAGGTACCAAAGCCCAGATCATAGAATTAAGGCTTTTATTGCTTGATTGATTGATTTGTGGGGTTTAACGTCCCAAAACCACCATATGATTATGAGAGACGCCGTAGTGGAGGGCTCCGGAAATTTCGACCACCTGGGGTTCTTCAACGTGCGCCCAAATCTGAGCACACGGGCCTACAACATTTCCGCCTCCATCGGAAATGCAGCCGCCGCAGCCGGGAATCGAACCCGCGACCTGCGGGTCAGCAGCCGAGTACCTTAGCCACTATACCACCGCGGTGGGGCAGGCTTTTATTGCTATTCTGGGTTTTACCTCTTTGGCACTTTCCCACAAGCCTTTTATCAGACACGCGCTCACATACTGGCAGAAAAGTTTTGCACACATGTTGAGGCAAATTGTAATGGTGCTTCGGAGTTGGCTCCAATTTGGCAGCAGCTGCATTTTGCCAGCACCATGAGTCTGGGCCTGTGGGACACAGGCTATGATTCGACTCACTATCATAAGGAGTGATGTGATAGTGAGTCGACATCACAGCTCTGTGCATGCAGTGAACATCTCCTTTGTGAGATTTAAGCTCCCAGCCGTAATAAGAACTCAACTTTGTAATGATGCCCCCGTGAGCTTTCCCCTTCCTACAAGGGTTTCACAGGCACCTCCTTTTTTGTCTTGCTACTAAATTGCATAGGGCAGTGCCCTTACGCTTTTGGACATGATTGACACAGTCCTCTTTTTGTACTTTTATGAAGCTGTAGACATCTGCTTCTTGCAAAGCTAGAAAGGTGCGGCAGTCACCATATAACAAGAGTGTTGTGTACTTCAGGCCATTTTTTTAGGAACATCTCAAAGAGGAGCACAGCTGCCTGAACTTCCATTTTCCCAGCTTTTTATGTACTATTTTTTTGGCACACGTGGCTGTCCTGCCAAGCCTGATATGCCGGGTCGTCTTCCTTCGGTCCACGCTCACACCCGGCACAGTAGTTACTCAAAACCACATAGTCCAGCACTAGGCCAGCGAAGAGCTCGATCACTGCCCCCACGCATATGTGGGACGAGTGCCCGCGCATCATTCACGAGCCGTAGTACGAGACTGCAATACTGTTGGCATAGTTAATATGCAGCTCCTTGTACAGCTCGCGAACTGCACTCGCGCACTCGCCCATCGCTTTTTCGGCTGCGCGATTACCTGCAGGTGTCAATTTCTGCTTCACACATCCCTGCCTCATTTTCTTGTGAAGTCCGTGATGAGATATATTCATGGTCGAAAATATATTGTTCATAGCCGCTTGATGGCTCCCAGTAGCCTGCATGGCTCGAGCGGCGAGAATATTGACGGTGAACAGTTTCACTTTCTGTGCGCCATCCAATCGCAGAGAGCTCCACGCTTGCGCGATGTCCCCACAGTTCACGCAACGCACATACATTTTCACGGTAAGGCCGTATTGCCTGTCCTGTCTGTCAATACTGACGCTTCCGCAGTAAATTTTACAATTCATAGCATCGAGCAGTTCACTAATGCAGCCAATATCGGCAATCAAAAAAATGCCAACGCACACACATTTTCACGGCAAGGCCGTATTGCCTGTCCTGTCTGTCAATACTGACGCTTCCGCAGTAAATTTTACAATTCATAGCATCGAGCAGTTCACTAATGCAGCCAATATCGGCAATAAAAAAAATGCCTCCTCTTGCTTGGCTCTGGGGGGACGGCGCCGGCTGGTGCATCGTTCTTCAAAAACTCATATTTTCTCTTAGAAGCGGCAATCGATGCCAGTTCCTGCAGCCTTGAATCGGCCTTTGTGCGCCTTACCTGCAGCTCCGATTCCGTTAGCAAGGTTGTCATGGCAGACGCGGTCACTGCTTTGCAAAGCGTCGATGGCCGGCGGAAACACTAGGCCTAACTCCCCCTCGACTGTCTCGGGCGCCTCGACGATTCCTTCGCTGTCGGCAGATGAGATGGGGGTTGTGGAGTCTGTAGAGTCTCGATGTGCGCAATGTTTATCTGCATGTTCTGGTGATAGATGTGCTGGCGAGGCCGTCAGGCTTGGGTCAGCGGCATCGGCAGGCGACCCATCCCGTTTTTCGTTGACGCTACTCGCCAAGAGACACGCCTTGACATCGTTCGCCTGAGCCTTTTTTTTTTTTATCGAACTTATGCGATGATCTTTTGAGATGATCCAGGCATTGCAACAACTTTGATCGCGAGCACGCTAGTCAAAGCACAGGCGGTACGGCGGCACGACACGTTGTTTGTGCATTGTTGACATGCCGAGCAGACGATGCGAGCCCAACCAGCCAATGAAGTGTCCCCCTCATGGTCACGTGCGCTCAACTACCAATAGCGTCACGTACTTTGCTTTTTTTCGATTGCTTTTTTTTTGGCAACCAATGAGCGGAGCGAGGCTGTTTGAGCAGGAATCAGAAGATGAAAAAACGTGCTTTCAAACGAGATCAAGATTGTGGCTATGGCTTTCGGCAAACAGTAGCTCTGCGACGCGAAAAAAATGTTTTTGCATCAGATTCTGCGCATATTGATCGCTTTCTGGAGTATGAAAATTGGCAGGCAGGTGTAAAAATGCTTGCAGAATTTTAAAATGCCATTGAAAAAAAAAACTTTTTTTTTCACCATTTTTCAGTCCCAAAGACTTGTCCGCCCCCTTAAACGAATAACCAGGATTTCGAGAACACACGTAGGTAGTTTAAAATTTTGGAAAAATGTTTCACGACCCCTTTAAATAGGCAATAAAAATAATTTACTCACAGGCTTGTATTTGGCAATAAAATTCGACCCAAAGGGTTAAAAAACTGCTGTTGTGAAACTTAGTGGTAAATGACTTAGTGGTGTTTCCCTGTATTGTTGACATTCAATGTGATTACTAAAGAAACACGCAGCGACAACATAGTTTTACTGACAGTTGTCCTTTTGTAACTTGAATAGAACTATGTATGTGACAATAAAGAATAGTATGTGTTGTTTATGCATCCTAACCTGTCATGTGCTTCCTTGAACTTTTTCAAGACCAGCTTTTCAAGACCACAAATAAAATATTTGTGATGAGAGCCAACTCATGAGCATCAATAGAGAGTGGCTCTGAGGGAAGCCAACTATGGTATGGTATGATATGGAGAACTTTATTGAAGTCCTGAGGATCAGTCCAGAACTGATGCTGGCTGCTCCCATGTCGGGACAGAGAGGCCAAGCCCCTCTGCCACCACACGGGTCCTCTGGACAGCCCCGAGTTGGTCCGCCAGCGTGTCACTGTGCAGCATTCGCTGCCGCCACGGTTCACCATGAGAAGCGGCACCGGCCATTGCCGAGCAGCGCCAGAGCATGTGTTCAAAATCGAGCAAGCCCCCACACTTACTACAATAAATGTTCTGGATTATTTTTCAGATATGAAAGCAGACTTGATTCTCGCATTTGTAAGCACAATTCTGCTGGCCTCAAAGCTTCTTTTTCCTCATGTGATTATTGCAAATGGTTTAACAGTTCACATAATTAGTCACTTGTATTTTTTTGTTGTGGGTCCAAGTGCTTCTGGCTGTGCCTAGCCGGGCAGCAATGTATGTCTTCGAAGACTCCAGTGCAGGTTCCAAACGGTGGCAAGAGATGGCTAGTGATACGTGCATCAATGTGCTAGTGCATGCTAAGCAACGCTACGTACAAATTCGAACAAACATGCTTAGCATTTCATTGGGCTATGAGAAGTTTCATAAATTCGTTCACCAGGACAGTTTTATTGATACAGCAACTTAATGGGCACTCCTTTGCTGTCATGACAATAGAGTTTCCTAAATATACACTAGAGGAAACTCTGGCACTAGTGTCTATGGGAGCTGCAACACACGGCGCTTCAGCAAGCATAGGAATGAGGGGTAGTACACGGATTTGCATAATTTCCGTACTTCTGGCTCCGTGTGTGTTCTTGGGGCTTGGAGCTGTTTTCTCATAAAACAAAAATCAGCAAATGTTCAGCGGTTGCTCTTTACCACCTTATTCTGTTAGGTTTACCTTGTCAAATCGGGTCACAAAGTTCAAAAGGGTTTGTTCTTTCCTTCGAAACAAAACCGAAACACAGCAATGAAGCCACAAGTACGATTCGCCGCCCACAAGTACGAAGACTAGGCAAATCCGTGTAATACCCATCATTCCCATGGTCGCTGAACGATCGCAGCACCAGAGTCTCCTCTAGTTAATTTTAGAAAACTCTATGGTCATGAGTATGTGGAATTGTGGGAAAAGAGGGAGATGAGGAGGAAGAAGAAATAAAGTAAAAGCAAGGTAGCAATTCTGATATATGAAATAAAAAAGATCGTACATTGAAGCAGACTTGATAAAACACAAAGAAGAAAAGGTTAAGTGTGCACGAGAGGTGACCGTGACCGGCACAGAGAAAGAGAGAGGGGGAGTGGATTGAATCGGCAAGAGGTGCGGACGTGCGGTAGTCGCAGCAAGGTGTTTCCTCTAAGTCCACCAGCGGAGCTCCTGGTAGAGTGCTCCAGTCTTCGCAGTAACCCACTGTGACCTGCGGGGTGCAACCAATGGGGCGGCCTGCTCAGCCCAGCGCGACCTTGCTCTTGAAGCAGCCCAAATGTTCTGTGGCTATGCTTCGTGGGCCGTGCACCTGAAGTAGAGCGGTGCAGCTGTGATGTGTACCTGATGCAACGGTTACCACACACAACAGGAACCTGACGATGCATCGAACGGTCATGCTACAGTGAAGCATCGTTCTTCATGGACACGTCAAGACTTCAACCCATCACGTGAAGGCCATCAACCAGTGAAGAAACTGTAAATACTTTGTCTTCTAGTTTTGAGGACATAGTGTGTGCCAGGAACCTTGGTCTGAATTGTTAGGTTTTTTCACCACTTATATAGTTTATTTTTTGGCGCATAAGGAATTTTTCGTTATCCAAAGTGTTCCTGTTTTGTTGACCACCTAGAGATCATCGTACCATCATGATCCCCTTAATCAATAACCTCACTCCATGCATAGTATGTTCTATGAGCAAGCAAAAGCTTTAGAAGGCTACAGACATGCGTGGCTCAAGCAAAGATGAAATTCACCAGTTGGCTCCATCAGGCAATTTAGGATGAAGAGGGGGGTCAGGCTGCGTCATTTGAGTAGCTATTGCAAAGTTTCATCAAAAAGGCACAGTTGCATATTCCGGCATCCAGACAACTCGACTGAGATCGGCAAACGACTCATACCCTTGTACGTGCTCTGTTCTCACCACTATCTCCACATTGCAGTTGCAACAACGGACAGTATGAAAACCACTTCTTTCTCTGGAGATGCCTTACTCCCTTATGCCAGAATTTCGTAGTTAAGCCAGATAAGATCCAAAAGGAGTTGGCTGCTAGTCTTACTTTATACATTCCTATTTGTTGCTACTGCATTCAGTGTTCATCCTTGTGGCGAAACTGTGACTTTTTATTGAGAAGGACCACAAAGTACTCTCATCCATTGCTGCAAAAGGAATTTGTGACATGCCTCTTCACCTTCAGAGGCTTTTTTGAAGAGACACTACAGGCAAATGTTAAGTTGACATGGGTAGTTGAAACAGCAGTAGAGAAAGCTTGCAGTGCTGTTTTCGTGCCAAAGAAATGCTTAGTTTCAAAGAAAATCATTACTTGGTAGTTTGGGCATGGTTAGAGCAGTTCAAATCATCCGCCTTGAAAAGACCTTGAGACAGCAATTGCCTTGCTGGCCCTTTACTGCCTGAAATTTTGGCTCTGCGGTTTCTCGCACCACAAAGAAACTGCTATGGAGACTTATCTACACCAGCAAAATAGAGCCAGATGAAAACGAAACTTTTGGGCCAGCTGCATTGTGAGTAACATAAAGATGTTATCTTTTTTTAGGGGCAAAGCTCCTTATAGCGGCACCCGTTCGTCTCTCGTAGCCGTTGTAGTTGTGTGTAACAAGTATAACATTTTGACCTTCAAGGTGGTGCCGGTGAGAGATTTCTTCTGTGCGTTGTTGAACAATAAAAGATAGTGCTCAATGTACATGCCAATGGCTGCTAAGGGGGAATGAGAGACAGGAGAATTCGGCTTTTAGTTAACGCGCACGCTGCGAATTTTTTATTGTTCAACAATACGTTATACTCGCTGGGCGTAACCTTCTAGGTTTTAGAAAGGTTTAGCGAACGTTGGGCCGCAGTGCCATGAATACAGTGAACTAGTATATACCATGAACTCGAGGTGGTTAAAGGTGAGAAGTAGACACGAAGCGCAAGCCGTAAGAAAGTGTGCGTGTGCCTCCTCTCGTTCAGTCCTTGGAATATCCGCTGGATGGCGGTGCTTCTATATGAGGAATATATTGTTACGTGGAAAATAACAGTAGTCGGTCCGCAGCCACAACACAGCTCGCTGACAACGTCCACTTCTTTACTCTCAGTCTGAGGCACCTTACTTGGGTATGCCCCACTATGCCCTCTTTCAGTCAGACGAAATCACGTAACACGACCCCCGGCGGCAAAAGCGCCGACCCGGCGAGTTTACGGGTCCACAGCAGGAGCAGTGTGGTAACGCTTGAGCCTTGATACGTGGACGATGTCCCTTGACAGCAGAGCGGAAGAGGTTGATGGATTATCAGGGACAATTTCATATGTAGTGTCGGTCACTCGTCTAAGCACGCGGTATGGGCCCGTGAAACGAGAGAGAAGTTTTTCTGACAGGCCTGCATGTCGCGTAGGGGACCAAAGAAGAACGAGGGAGCCTGTTGGAAAGTGTTCGTCGCGATGCCGCTCGTCGTAACGATGCTTCTGCGAGTCTTGGGACGCCATTAACCGGCTGCGGGCAAGCTGACGAGCATGGTCAGCTCGGGTAATAGCGTCGCGTGCATATTCAGAAGTAGACTGCGCAGCGGCTGGCAGGAAGGTATCCAACGGCAATGTTGGTTCGCGTCCAAACAGAAGGTAAAATGGCGAGTACCCGGCAGTGTCATGCCGGGAGGAATTGTATGCGAACGTCACGTAGGGTAGTGCAAGGTCCCAATCACGATGATCGGCCGAGACGTATTTTGATAGCATGTCTGTCAAGGTGCGGTTTAAACGTTCTGTAAGCCCATTTGTCTGGGGGTGGTATGATGTCGTGAGCTTATGTTGGGTAGAGCAGGAACGCAGGATATCGTCAACCACTTTCGAAAGGAACGTACGGCCTCGGTCTGTCAGCAGTTGACGAGGGGCTCCATACACTAAAATGAGATCGCGTAGTAGAAAATCAGCGACGTCTGTAGCGCAACTTGTTGGCATGGCTCGCGTAACTGCATAACGGGTCGCGTAATCCGTAGCCACCGCGACCCACTTGTTTCCGGAGGCGGATGTTGGGAAGGGACCGAGAAGGTCCAAACCAACACGGAAGAATGGCTCCGATGGGATGTCGATGGGCTGAAGATATCCGGAAGGTAGTCTCGACGGCTTTTTGCGACGCTGGCAAATTTCACAAGCGTTGACATAGCGACGTACAGAACGTGAAAGGCCAGGCCAGTAGAAGCGGCGGCGCACACGGTCATGTGCGAGAGACACCAAGGTGACCCGCGGTTGGCGCGTCATGGAGCTCGCGTAGGACTGTAGAACGCAGGTGCTTTGGTATGACCAGAAGTAGGTCGTGACCATGGGGCGATAAATTACGCCGATATAAGGTGTGGTCCTTTAAGGTAAACATGCGAACGGAAGCGTCTTGCGGTGAAGATTCGAGCTGTTGTATTAGGCGGCTGATATCCGGATCGCGACGCTGCTCGTCCCCGAGATGAAGCAGCTGGGAGATGGAAAGGACGCAGCCCACAGAATCAGTGGTCGTAGGATCGCAGTCGGCCACAGGGTAGCGTGACAGACAATCCACATCTTTGTGCAGTTTTCCTGATTTGTACACTACGGTGTAAGAATACTCCTGGAGGCGGAGTGCCCAGCGGGCGAGACGACCTGTGGGATCTTTGAGGGAGGCGAGCCAGCAGAGAGCGTGGTGGTCGGTAAGAACTATAAATGGTCGGCCGTATAAGTAAGGGCGAAATTTCGCGACTGCCCACACCAGCGCTAGGCATTCGCGCTCTGTTATGGAATAATTACGCTCCGAGGTGGACAGCAGCCTGCTGGCATAAGCTATCACACGATGCTGCCCACGTTGTCGCTGAGCCAACACAGCGCCTATTCCGTAACCGCTGGCATCGGTGCGCACTTCCGTCGGTGCCGTAGGGTCGAAGTGAGCCAGCACAGGAGAAGAAGTGAGCCAAGTGGTCAGGTCGGAAAATGCTGCTGCTTGCGAGGGACCCCAGGTAAACGTCTCATCCGGTTTGAGTAAATCTGTTAGGGGCCGAGCGATTTCCGCGAAGTTCTTGATGAACCGCCGAAAATAGGAGCAGAGCCCCACAAAGCTGCGGACATCTTTGGCGGTTTTCGGCACAGGAAAGTCCTTCACAGCTCGAACTTTTTCTGGGTCAGGCTGTACACCGTAAGCGTCAACAATATGTCCAAGTATTGTAATGCGACGGCGACCAAACCGGCACTTAGATGAATTCAGCTGAAGGCCGGCGAGACGGAATACATCAAGAATTTTTGACAGTCTTTCAAGGTGCGCTTCAAAAGTGGGAGCAAACACATGGCGAGGGAGAGCGGCGACGCGTGTTTGAACGAGAAGGGCGGCTTTGAGGCGGTGGCGACGACGGGGCAGGGTGGCCGTAGTCCTCAGGGGCAGTAAATGCTGTAGACTGAGTGCGGGTCGGATAACGGTGGTTTGGTGGACGGAATGAGCTACTGTAAGCGGGGTACGAGCCAGAAGACATAGATGGCCATTGACTGCGGCAGTAACGAGCGATGTGTCCTGCGCGACCACAGCGGAAGCAGATTGGCTTATCATCAGCTGTTCGCCGTTCAGACGGGTTCCTTGTTTGAATAGAGTACGGACGGCGACGTCTCATGTCCACAGAAGCTATCGAGGGACCAGTATTATCCAGTGTGGATGCAGTGGACAGGATACCAAGGTTTGCGAATTCCTGGCGGACAACAGCCTGGATCAAGGCGACAGCTGGCGTTGAGGCGTCGGGCAACGTCGGTAGTTTGTTGGCAGCCGGGTAAGCGGCCTCGAGTTCACGTCGGACGATGCGCGTCACGTCTTCGGTTGTAGACGGATGACAAGGAGTGGCTTCGCAAGACGACGTTGCCGCGGTGTTGGGTAGGCGCTGAAACTGCTGCAAAATGCGTCGACTCTTCGCCTGCTCGAGACGGCGGCACTCTTTGATCACGGCGTCCATGGTCGTTACGTTGGTGAATACAAGCAGACTGAACGCATCGTCGGCGATTCCTTTTAACACGTGCGAAATCTTGTCGGCCTCAGTCATGTTGGGATCGGCCCTTTGACACAACGCTAAGATGTCTTGAATATAAGTCAAGTAGGGCTCAGTGGACGTCTGTGTACGGACAGCCAATTGCTTTCGGGCATCAAGTTGTTGACCAAACGGGTTGCCAAAAAGGTCGCGGAGCTGTTGTTTAAACATTTCCCAGCTCGTGATTTCGTGCTCGTGGGTCTCAAACCAGGTGCGAGGGGTCTTGTCAAGATAGAAAATGACATTCGCAAGCATAACGGTTGGGTCCCAGCCATATTGCTTGCTGATGCGCTCGTACATGCTAAGCCACTTGTCCACATTCACGTTGTCCTCTCCAGTAAAGGTACCGGGATCACGGGGTTGCGTTAGAGCGACGTACCGGGTTGCTGTCGTTGCTGAGGTAGGTGGCGAAGCCGTATCTTCACCCGGAGCCATGGTAGCAGACTTAAGGAGGCGTCCACTGCGTAGCTCCGTTGTCAGAAGAGTACCCAGCACCTCCACCAAAATGTTACGTGGAAAATAACAGTAGTCGGTCCGCAGCCACAACACAGCTCGCTGACAACGTCCACTTCTTTACTCTCAGTCTGAGGCACCTTACTTGGGTATGCCCCACTATGCCCTCTTTCAGTCAGACGAAATCACGTAACAATATGATGAAAAGATGCGAGATGGTGGTACTTGGAGTGCTGAATAGGTGGACGAACAGACACAAAAGACAGATGCATGGTCGGACGCACGGATGGCTGCACGAACGGATGGACGCATGGACGGACGCAGGAGCGGATGCATGGACGAAAGCAGGGACGGATGCACAGATGAACGTGCGGATGCACGAACAGACGCACACACAGGACGGGCGGATGGACGCACGGGCGGCCACACAGACGCACGCATGGATGGACGGAAGCAAGAACGAATGGACGGACAGATGCTTCGCCCCACTATCCATCATTCCCTCCGTGAAATTGCTGCCATTTTTTTTTTCCCAAGCAGCATGTGACACCATCTTAGAATGCAATGCAGTAATGTTTTTTTATTTTGGGTGATTAGAGTTTGAGTGATTAATTGCATCGAGAGAGTTCTACAACATCGTGCTCCTGTTGCAAAATGTTCTACCAGTGGTGCAAATAGTGTCCTCCATTTTCTTTGATTTTTCTATGAGTAAAGCAGTACCATGCATAATATTGACATTTTCAAAATTCTCAGCCACTGACTTTTCACCCAAGCACGAACTGTTCATTCTAAAAAGACTGGGCGCATGCAAATACAGACACGAGAAGGAAGTCAGGACACCACAAACACCTATGTGTTTGTGGTGTCCTGACTCCTTCTTGTGTTCGTGTTTGCATGCTCTGTCTTTTTAGAATGAATACGCACCAATTACCTCAGCTCTCTGTTATTCCAAACACAAACTGTTGTTTGCCTCTAATGTTGCTTGAAGACTTCTCTGCACCCTTCTTATTTATGTAAAATGCCTCTGTCATATCAGGCAGCCCTTAAAACTGATGGAGGCATTTTACATAAACAAGATGTCAGTGTCCAGTTATTGAACCTCTATCAAATGAGCAACAGTTTTTAGAAAATTCTTGATAAAAAATAAATGGCTTTGGTCATTTTGCCCCGTATACTAATCACTGTAAACATGCATGCCCCTTAAGTGCACTTTGACATGTTTTTTCTAATAAGTCAGTCGGAAAGGGCACTAGTCCTGTCCTTCATGTTTGTGTTTTTTGTCGAGCTTTCATGTTTAAAGAATTTAGTGAATCCTTTCCATGCCACTTTAATTATAATTGCCATGTGCCCCAGCAACACTAAACTTAGTTACCAATTTATGATTATCTAACACATTGGACACTTCTTCTTAATCATCAGGCTAGCTATACAGCCACACTAATGCCATTTCCCTTTCATTTCTGAAATAAGAAAGTTATTCCTCTTTAGCATTCTATAAAATGCACAGCAAACACCCGCATCCTTATTTATATGCTTGCATTATTGAATTCTCCAACTTTATTATGTGACAAAACCACAAATGATTGCAAAAATTATTGGCTGAGTGTGTTGTCTACAATCAAGGTCATTGTATGTTGTCTACAATCAAGGTCATTCTAAGCAAATGAGGTGACCAATTAAGTAGATGCTATGCCCTCTCCCACCAGAACCATAAATAACAAAACAAGGCTTACCTCTCGTTTTGCCAGGAGAACATTAGGCACAATGTGTGGAAGACATCGGGCAAGCATTAGAATAACCTCCTCGCCTGATGAAGCCACTGAAGTCACATCTTTTGCCAAACGTGAGTCAGAAAGCTCATGATGAGGTCGGCATACATTCATAAGGGCCTCAAGAAAGGCGGGACATGTCTTCCTGTACACCCCAGAAAATATACAGTTAACTATACAGAATCAAGAGTGTTGTAAAAAAACATAGCTATTATATTTATAACACGCTAGTCACACTTAATGCTCAGGGTGATAAATGCATCTTCTCATATTACAGGAGCTTCCACGCATGGTTTACAATACAAGAATGCTTTCATACTGCACAGATTATTAAATGGAGAAAATCCTCCAGTCACCTTTCCTATCTTGCCACGAAACTGCAGTAGATGTCGTTTCCTTTTTTTCACTTGACTACAACAAAATATTCCGTTACAAAGTATGATAAAATCGCCAGAAACAGGCAGCTGATGCATTAAGGCCATAGAAACTGTTGCTGTCATACCAGCACACAGATTCTAACATTATTATAGCAAACTTTTCACTTGTAGGTTTGAACCAAGCATGTTGAACAATTGACTACCAATTGCACATTGATCATTAATCTAAGAACATAGATCTTGTTGCTGTAGTTGATCCTCAAGTGACAAGAACCACTGTGAATTCCAAGGGCTCCTCAGGCCTTGAAAAAGTGCTGCAGCATTTTCAAACAAATTTATAGAATACCCTCTCCAAGTAGTAGCTTGCCATGTAGGAGACACCATGCAGCAACACTTTTTCAAGGTTTTTTGTCAGTTGACATAGCTGCAAAAAGGAAAAAATAAGTCAGGTTTTTCTTCCATTCCCTTTGCCTATCATACATATTCAGAATCGTAGCTTCTCAAGCAAGGACAGTGCCCTGCCAGCAATAATTTCATTCTACAGCATAATCCCTACTGTTTGACTTCTAATAGTCAGCACAACAATAGAATTCTGCTAATGTGGTATCTCCACTTACTTCTGTCCAAACTGTAGCAATACATCAGCAGCAATCTTTAGCAACAACAGAAAAAGCAAAACAGGTTTGCACCAAGAAAAGCATGACATATGTACAAGCCTAAAACCATGTACGGCAGAGAGGTTGACAAAAAGCATGACTTCTGCAATCATGAGGTACAATGCCAAATCTTTTTATTCACATTTCTAGCATATCACACTGTTAAGCAAATAAAAACATACAGCAACATTTTTATCAGAACTATGTTGGTGTTCCTCAAATGTGCCACTCATTTTTTCTAACTCTGCATGGATCTCAGGCAAAGATGCTAGGAGGTGTGCAAATAAAATTTGCAACAGGACTGCTCAAGAACAGAACAGTAATACCAGATCAAGTATGGATGAAGCACTTTTCAGATAACTTCTGAATATTGACCCCTCATCTCAGCACTGTGATACTAGAAACCTTCATAAATATTGAGTAAAACAACTACAGAAAAATGACAGAATTCTTTGCACTTAAATAAGCCTTTATATAGCAATGACTGCAGCATTTACAACAATATTTTAGCATTACCTCTAAAAAAAGTGAGGCATTCAAATCAAAATAATTTTAAACCCAACATGTTCTGGTGTTTGTCTGTCTTGTTTCATTTGCCCTGTGTGTGAAGACTCAGAAGTACAGTGCAAATGAAAAAAAATTGGCACAAGTGATCCATTGCTGGAGCGGCAAGATAATGACGCACAGTGCTGCATTTCTCCTGAGCTTGCAAATATTAACTATGCCAAGCACATTCCATTTTACAAAGCAAGGGTGGCAGGAGAAAGCACTCCAACAAGCAGCTTTTTCTGGGTAACTGCAATAAAGATACGGTTGCTCGCAACTTCAGTGAAACAAAAAGAAAACATGAACAGCAAAAGATATTGTATGCATAGTGACATCTGTTGACCAGCAATGAATAAGCATTTCTTTAAGATGTGGGCTATTGGATGGGCCAACATCAAGATGGGCTGCTTTCCGCAACTACGCCAGCCACCCCTACTTTGAAAAATGAGATGTGCTTGGCAATTTCACTATTGGAGTGCTAGTGAAGAACAGCGCTGTATGTCGCAATTTTACAACTCGCTAAGACAATTAGCTTACCCACACAACTTGCCCAGACACGAGTGTGTGCATTTGTACAGTGATCAACTACTGAGTGACACCAATCATTTTGAATAAATATGTGTGTGCAGTGCATCACTTACTGTGCTCACGCCATGCCACGATAGCTGCTTCACTGTATCTATTAGCACATTTCTTATGGGAGTGCCTAAGCAGCGAGGTTTCCTTGTGCTTGCACAACCCTGACCATGCATGGATATGGCACATAGTGTAGTAGTAGTAGTAGTAGTAGTAGTAGTAGTAGTAGTAGTAGTAGTAGTAGTAGTAGTAGTAGTAGTAGTAGTAGTAGTAATAATAACAATAATAATAATAACCACGATATTGTAACAAATGTAGCAGCCTCACAACAAGGAGGTTATATTTACACGGTTTATTAAGGGCGAACTAGTGCTCAACGTGAACGACACACAGCAATCAAGAAGATTCGAAGATCGGTAGTCCTCGTGAGCCTCTGCCTTGAGCACCCTCGTTCTCTTCTTTTTCATGCGCGTTGGCTGTTCGGTGGAGTACCGTGTGCATGCAGGGCCGGCTCGTGCATTGCGGTTGGCTTCGTCGCTCATAGTTGTGTCCTTAGCGTTTTTCTTCGTTCCCGACGTCCACATTGCGCAGAGCAATCCATGGCGATTTCCTGTGGCATTATCCCCCCTCTCAAGAGGCATCGCCCTGATGCTTTCAATGATAATGTATGCAGCGTTTCCATCCTGGAAGGTTTCAAAGAATGAAATGGTTGTACAGCAAGCGAGTGGGGTGGCTAGTCTTCATATCGGTCGTAGTACGGGTTCATGCGCACAATGTGTACATGCTTGGTGGGGTTGCGTCGTTTGGAATGCCCGTGTCTTGTAGACTTGACTTCATAAACGAGGTCATTGAGTCGCTGTACTACCTCGTAAGGACCAAAATATCGACAAGTCAGTTTTTCAGACAGGCTTCGTCGTCGTACTGGGGTCTATATCCACACTTTGTCACCAACTTCATAACATGTTTCATGTCTTCCTCAGTTGTAGCGGTCGGCATTGATTCGTTGTTAGTGATATATTCGGTACCTTGCTAATTGGCGGGCCTCTTCTGCTCTCTCTATATAGTCATCAAGATTAGAAGGGTTATCATCTTGGTCTATAGGTAACATAGCGTCCAGTACTACACGACCGTAAACTAGTTGAAACGGGGTAATCTTGGTAGTCTGTTGTACGCCAGTGTTATAGGCGAAGGTGACATATGGTAAAATTTCATCCCACTTTTTGTGTTCGCCATCCACATACATAGATATCATGTCAGCTAGAGTTCTGTTAAAGCATCCAGTCATGCCGTTGCTTTGAGGGTGATATGCAGTAGTTTTCCTGTGAACAGTGTGGATCATGTTCAGCAGGCATTCCATGAGTTCTGCCGTGAAAGCCGGTCCGCGATCGGTGATTACAACAGTCGGAGCGCCATGCTCTGCACAAAGAATTTGGCAACCTCAGCTGCCATTCCTCGATGCAAGGAGTCTGTTTCCGCGTATCTCGTTAAATAATCAGTCGCTAGAACGATCCACTTCTTGCCGAGTAAAAATGTCGGGAATGGTCCAGGAGGTCTATTCCAACTTGTTGGGAAGGTTCTTTTGGTAGGTCTATCAGGTGCAGAAGGCCCGCTGGCTTAGCACGAGGCGTTTTCTGTCTTTGGCACTCGCGGCATGTTTTAACATAGCGCTGTACTGAAGACAATAGCTTGGGCCAATAATAATGCAGACTGATTCGTGCAAGCGTTCGAGTGACCCCCAAATGTCCAGACGTAGGCTCATCGTGGCACGCTTGTAATATTTATTGCCGCATAGTTGCAGGAACGACAAGTAGGAACTTCTCATGGTTGGGCTTAAAGTTTCTCTTGTAGAGGACATTTCCTCAGAGGCAGAACGATGCGAGGCTTCGAGAAAATATATGAGGTACTTGTATGTCAGCTCCTTCCAGGTGTTTGATAAGCGGGAGCAATTCTTCGTCTGCGTGTTGAAATTCGGCTATCTGAGAAGTCACGACTACACCTACGAATAAAAAGTCCTCTTCTTCTGATAGTGCTGTGTCTGCAGGTGCCTGTGACAAACAGTCGGCGTCGGTATGCTTCCTGCCAGATCGGTATACAGTAAAAGCTCGTTAGTTCGGATTTCACGGGACCGGAAAAACTGTCCGAATTAACCGAATGCCGAATTAACGAATGAACAGGGAAAACAACATTTAAAATCAAGCTGCAGAAGCATACCTTTATTTGCTGAAGTATGTATTTTGTAATTGTCGTCTGCGTTTTCACGCAGATTCCGGCTGACATCACAATTTTTCTTAACCGTTCCAAATGCCCAACAGCCCGCAAGCTGTCCGGAGTGTTCAGGCAAGTGTCCTCTAATATTAACAGCGCCTCCGAAACTTCCCGTGAGGTGCGATGAGGTCGCGGCTGTATCTCCTTGCATGATTCTTCGTCGGAATCGTGGTCTTCATGGGCGCCGGTGACATCATTAATAATCTCTTGATTGGTCAGCAGACCACTCGTGGCGACACCATGATCAATCGTGATGTAGTCCTGAAAGGTCACATCTGTGGGAAGGACAGCATCGAAAGTCGAGCAGTCATCGTCGGTGGACTCGGCTGACACCTCCTCGATGCCATCGTCAGCTACTGCTGCATGCTCGGGCCTCACAAAACCGCTGTGCCGAAAACAGTTGGCGATGACTTGCGGCGGAGTGTTTTTCCACACGTGGGCGATGATGTGCACTGCGCCGAGTAAGTCCACTTGACACAACTTTCCAGCTTCTGAGCATAGGATCATTCGCTCTAGCAGGTGCTTGCAGTACTTCGACTTCACGTAGTGAATGATACCCTGGTCCATCGGCTGAAGAGCAGACGTAGTGTTGGGCGGCAAAAAAACTACTTTGATGCTCTTCAGTTCGACTGTACAGTTATGGGCACTGCAGTTGTCAACAACCATAATTATCTTGCGGTCCTTCGACGTGAAGTGCCGGTCCAACTGCTGCAGCCAGCCGCGAAAAATGTCCGATGTCATCCATGCCTTCCTGTTTGCTGTGTACTCGACAGGAAGGCTTTTGACGTTCTTAAAACAACGTGGCTTAAGCGCCTTCCCGACGACAAGTAGTGGCAAGCGCTCCGTGCCAGTCATATTGGCGGCAAGAAGCACAGTTATCCTTTGCTTGCACTTCTTGCCACCAATGCACGCGTCCCCTTTGAAAGTCACCGTCTTGTCGGGCAGAGCTCTGAAAAATAGAGCAGTTTCATCTTCATTGAACACGTCACGTGGTTCATATGCGGCGATGTGCTCGAGCAGCTTCACATTTCTCCACTCGGTGGTCCCGCTTTCGTCAACACTGGCCTTTCCGCCGTACACACTCCTGAAGACAAGTTCGTGTCTCTCTCGAAACCTCGCAAACCACCCTTCTGACGCTTTGAACGATTCAATGTTCATCATTTCAGCGTACTTCTCACCTTGCGCCATAATGAGAGGTCCGCTCAAAGGCAGATGCGCGTTGCGACAGTCAGTAATCCCCCGGAGCAAAGCTTCTTCGAGCTGGGGATGAGCTGCGGTTCGCAACCGCTTTCTAGAGGCATGAAACTTCTCGCTTTCGAAGGCTTGTCGAATCTGTTGTTCATTTTTCACAAACGTTCCCAACGTGCTCCGCTTCACGTTGTACTTTGTCATAACCTGCTGTCGCGATTCGCCGTTCTTCAGTGCTTCCGAAATTTCCACTTTAGTCGCCAAGTTTTTCGCGTCGTAGTTCTGCCGCTTTTTCGGCGTTGCCATCACTGTAGCGCACGATGGTGGTGGCATGCAAATACGATCACAATGGAAGAACAAGAGAACTCCGCAAGAAGAGATGGTTCCGACACGACAACAAAAGGGAAAATGGCGACGGAGGCGCTGAGTGGAGAAGAAAGAAGACGCCGACGTTCGGTGACGCTGCGATCACCCCCACTAGTTGATGATGATGGCGATGCCACTCAGGTTTCGGTTTCACTCCAGTGGTGCCAGCGCTGCTTTATCACACTTTTGTGTAGCAGCAGCCGTCAGCATTTGTCGGAATTAAGCGGTGCAAAGCCGAATTCCTACGAAATAACGAAGGTTTGGTCCCATAGATTAACATGCACTTTGGCCGGGACCAATAGAGCCGTCCGAATTACCCGAATTTTCGAATTAACGGGTGTTGAATTAACGAGCTTTTACTGTACCACAGTTATATCAAATTCTTGCAGTCTGAGGCTCCACTTTCCTAGTCGTCCGGATGGGTCCTTGAGGTTGGCGAGCCAGCAGAGGGCATGGTGATCGCTGACTGCCTTGAATGGTCTACCATACAAGTAAGGCCAAAACTTACTGATGGCCCAGACGACAGCAAGGCATTCTTTCTCTGTGACCAAATAATTCGTCTCCGCCTTTGTTAGAGCCCGGCTGGCGTATGCTATCACCTTTTCTTCGCCATTCTGCCAGTGTACTAGGATGCATCCAAGGCCGATGTTACTAGCGTCTGTGTGTATTTCCGTGTCAGCAGTTTCATCAAAATGAGAAAGGATTGGGGGCTCTTGCAACCGTTTTCTTAATTCGTTGAAGACGCTTTGTTGCTCGGTTTCCCACTCGAAAGTACATCTTCTCTCGTAAGTTTTGTCAAGGGTTCTGCGATCTGCTAGAAATTTCTGACAAATCGTTTATAGTAAGCACACAGACCTAGAAATCTCCATACTGACTTTTTGTCTGCTGGCACCGAGAACCTTGCAACGGCGGCTGTCTTTTCGGGATCAGGGCGAACACCGTGGGCGCTGACAACGTGCCCAAGGAATCGAAGCTCTTCGAAACCGAATTGGCACTCTCTGGTTTGATGGTTAAATCTGCCGAACGAATCGCTTCTAACACTGTTCGCAAGCGCTTGATATGCTCCTCGAATGTAGCGGAGAAGATGACCACGTCGTCAAGGTACACTAAGCAACACTGCCACTTCAATCCGGAAAGTACAGTGTTCATCATGCGTTGGAACGTTGCCGGCACACAACAGAGACCAAAAGGGAGAGCCTTGAATTCAAAGAGTCCGTCCAGAGTGACAAATGCAGCCTTCTCGCGATCACGTTCATCAACTTCGATCTGCCAGTATACACTTTTTAGATCTAGTGATGAGAAGAACTTGGCACACCGAAGTCTGTCTAATGTGTCGTCAATACGCGGGAGGGGATATACATCCCGTATAGTCACAGCATTTAATTTCCGGTAGTCGACGCAAAACATTAGCGTGTTATCCTTTTTCTTCACAAGTACTACAGGAGATGCCCACAGACTGCTCAAAGGTTGAATAACATCATCTTCAAGCATCTCCTGTACTTGATTCTTGATAACTTCCCTTTCTTTTGGTGAAACACGGTATCGGTGCTGGCGTACCGGCCTGGTTGTCTCGTCCGTTACAATCCTGTGTTTTGTAATGGTCGTGCGTTGTTCCTTTGAACTATTGGAGAAACAGCTGCCTCATTCCCCTACAAGGTCATATAGCTGTTGACGTCGGATCGCTGAAAGGTTTGGATTTACAGATATTACGTCGCAGACATCAGATGTTGGTTTCATATCCATTGACGTTGTTTCAAGGCTGCATATTTCTGTGGTTTGACAAACCTCATGAAGAAAGGCTATGGCTGTCCCCTTTGTGATGTGCTGGAATTCGTTCCCGAAATTTGTAAGGAGGATGTCTGCGTACCCGTTTCGTAGCTGGATAATCCCTCGTGCCACACAAACACCTCTTTTCAGGAAAACATCCATGTTGCTGTCTACAACAGCTTCGTAGTGACTAAACGTATTATTTCTGACTAGAACCATTACACTGCTCTGCGGTGGTCAAGTCACATCATCATCGACGATGCGCAGGGGAGTGGTGTATCACTCGTCTGCTCGAGCTACCTTTATAGCTTGTTCCGTCGCAAATGAAACGCTGGACCTCTGCAAATTAATAATGGCACCATTTGCTTGCAGAAAATCCATTCCGAGTATAACTTCTCTCAAACATACGGGCAGGACATCAAAGTCACGTACGTAAGTGAAGCCTCATATCTCAACTTTTGCGGCGCATCTGCCGAGAGGCGTAACAAGGTGACCGCCTACCGTACGTACTTGAGGTCCACTCCATTCGGTTAGAACTTTCCTGAGGCACTTCGATAAATCGTAGCTTATCACAGAGTAATCCGCACCAGTATCGATCAAAGCCATGAGCTCTATCTAGCCCGTCAATTACCAATGGCAAGTCTGAAGTTATCTTCTCATTACTACACTCATTTACCTGGAGACAGTCGTCGTCGTCGTCCCGCTGGTGTCACAGTGGAGAATCTTCATATTTCGCATCACCAGCGGCCTCGCCTCCACAGGTCGCCCACTTCAGTTTCCCGGGTTCGGACTAGGCGAACGATGCCTAGGTGCGTTTGGAAAGGAACGTGGGCTTGGCGAGCGCTGATATAGAGGGGATGGTGACCGCGGTTGATGATGACGATGCAGGTCAAAACTCTGACGTGAGCACAGGTATTCCTCAATGTCGGATGGCCTTTCGCAGTTTCCCGGACACAGTGCGTTGATCGCGAATCCCCGAATACCAGCTTGACGGTATTGGCAAAACCGGTACAGATGGCCAGCCTCTCTACAGTAGAAGCACAGGGACCTACTTTTCGCATCTCGCCATACATCGCTCTTCCGAGATCTTGTATCTGTCGAAAGAGGTGCGCTGCGTGTTGCCTCTATGATATCGCGCGGGCTACATGTTGTCGGTGCATAAGTACCTGGTGTTTCGATAGGCGCACAGTGGACAGCAGGCCGCCTGAGCGCCTCAGAATAAGTTACTGCGCGTCGTGTCGGTGGTGCATCACTCTGCGGCTCCCGTATAGCCTGCCAAATTTATTCTTGGACAACATCCGCAAGGCAGTTTCGGTGAAGCGGGCGGCTGCAGCTTGCGTAGTTCCTCCCTGACAACTGACCGGACGAGCTCCCGCAGAGTGTCAAAATTATCGACAACGTTTGCCAAGAAGACTCCTGCTGATGTACAGGCTACGTCACGGTTGTATTGCCGGGATCTCTGCAGCAGCGTCGTTTCTATTGTTTTTGTTTCCAACCGAAACTCAGCAACAGTGCGCGATGGATTGCGAACGAGTCCCACGAACAGCTCTTGTTTTATCCCATGCATGAGATGACGCACCTTCTTGTCTTCAGTCATGTTGGGATCAGCTCGCTTGAACAGGCGGGACATGTCTTCTATGTACATAGCGACAGTCTCGTTTGTGCGTTGATTTCGTGCACGAAGAGCTGCTTCTGCCTTTTCCCGGCGATCATTTTTGCCAAACGTACACAGTAGCTGCCGCCGGAACTCTTCCCAGGACGTCAGAGATGCGTTGTGGTTTTCGTACCACACTCGCGCTGCGTCTTCCAAAGAGACGTATACGTTGCACAACTTGCCTGCTTCGTTCCTTTGGTTTATGTTCGCCACACTCTCCAAATGATCCAGCCAGTCTTCGGCGTCCTCGAACGGGTCACATGGAACACCTTCGGTATGACGGGTTTGCTGACAATGAGCTGTGATGGTGCAACTTGGCTAGTCATGGTGGTGGCATTTCTTGTCTCTGTTGCCGATGCCCTTGGCACAGGGAGAAGTAGTCCGAATTCTGGTGAATCCCCTCGAATATGGCGACTGGTCCGTAGGTGTACCGGCGTAATCTCCACAGCTTGCGGATGGTCAGGGCTTGTACTTCGCTCTCTCGTGGGGTTTGGAATCATCCACACAGCACATCCATCAGAAAATGTAACAAGCGTAGCAGCCTCACAACAAGGAGGTTCTATTTACAAAGTTTATTAAGGGCGAACTTGTGCCCACAGTGAACGACGCACAACAATCAAGAAGACCTGAAGGTCGGTAGTCCTTGTGAGCCTCTGCCTCGAGCACCCTCATTGTCTTCTTCACGCGCGTTGGCTGTTCGGTGGAGTACCGTGCGCATGCAAGGCCGGCTCGTGCTTTGCAGTTTGGTTCGTCGCTCATAGTCGTGCTGTTAGCGTTTCTCTTCGTTCCTGACATCTGCGTTACGCAAAGCAATGGCAATTTCCTGTGGCAATATGATTGAGAGATGCCGTAGTGGAGGGCTCTGAAAATTTCAACTATATGATGTTCTTTAACATGCGCTGACATCGCACAGCCCACGGGACTCTACCGTTTGGCCTCCATTGAAATACGACTGCCACGGCTGCAATCGAACCCGCGACCTTCGAAGCAGCATAGTGTAGGCAATGCAGCTTCATTTCTCGAGATGACATGCACTTGAAGAGTACCTATACAAGGAGGTGGAAGTAAATGAAAGCCCAGAGTTTCCTGCCTATTAAACTCATGCAGTGCACTTTAAAACAGCATGATACAAAGCACTGCCAAAGAAATTGATGAAGATGACTATTGCAATAACATCGTTGGCGATACTTTCTCATTTGATGGTGGCCATATTTATTGCCTTCAATGAATTTTCAATGTGGTGAAGTTAATACTGCATGCATGAAAGATTTCTTACCTTGTATTTTTAAAGGTCTTCAATTCTTTTGACTTGCTGACACTTTCACTTCCATCGTCAGCTGTAACGCATGTTTCTTCCTTATACACCTGATGAGCCCCACATATTGTAAGTCCCCGTGGTATGCATTTTTCAACAGAGTCACCCTTTTCCTCTGGCAGCTGCTTGCATGGCGAGACCGTAGCTACATTTGGACTAGGGGTGCATGGTTCTACAGCATCAGACAGTGTGTCAACTGTCATATCCAAAGGCAAATTGGGTTTGAAGGACAGTTCTGTACGAGAGCTGCGCACAAAAGACATGGCCAGTAGACAACAAATAAATTTTTATCCATATCAAAAAAAAGGAATGAAACATTCATTTAAGTAATATAACAGCTTTAAAGTAATGGGCAATATGGTGTTTTTTTTTTTTTTCAAATTGAAGATATATGGACTATCTCTCGGAGCCACAGGGCATAAACAGACTACAATGATGATTAGCTAGTGGTTAAATGCATATGTGTACTTTTTTATTCAAGCATACAAGTCACCATGCTAATTGAGTTCATGTTAAACATCACCAAAATGTTTTCCACTCTGAAAAAAAACAATTAAAAATTATAGTTGGTATCCTCATATATTTCAGTATCATTAACTAACATACAAGAGTGGAGCATAGATTTTGCAACTGGCAATCAGTGCTTGTAATGTACCAAAGTGCTCCACGGCACAAAAGGAACTAAAGTTATGAGCAATACCTATGCACTATTCATCTCATGTGACCTGCTTTATGCTGAAAAGGAATGATCACATACACATCCTCTCTGGCAGATTAACTACCCATACTAACATAAAATGTGAAATATAATATCAAGATTATTCAATGTAAAACGTGTAAAAATGCAACTAAAATTACACCATGCCGCAAGAAATTAAGAAAAGGGGCAAGGTATAACGTAAGCATTAGGCATCACACCACACCTCATTTCCGGTATAAAAGAAGGCGAGAGATGCCAGTCGCAGACACAGCCCAATTCAGGGAAGAAGAGGGCATATAATTTGTTTCCTGTGACCATTCCAACATTTCCTTTTTTTTTTCTTTTACCTTCTTTAACAATGAGCCAAAAAAATATGCCTTGCAGTAAAGTGCAGCCAAGGCAGTGCATCACAACCTCTAGTGTATAAACAAAAATTTCCAACAGGGCCTGCTGAGAGGTTCCTTAATGCCACAATGTTGCATAGTTAATTAAGAGAAATGCCATGCTGAAGGATTACAGGATAATTTAGATTACTATAAATCTTCAACACACATCTGAGCCTAAGAATACAAGCATTACTTCATTTTATCAACCATTAATTGAAGCCAATAAGCCTGGGAAGTGCACCCATTACGTCCTTCTCAAAGGTGGAAAGTCATAGCAATTGCAGCAGCAGAAAAATCTACCTTTCTATATGGCGTCTTTGTGCCAAGAAAAACAAGCAATACTCAAAACACAATGAGAACACTAACAGTCATCAAATCTTGAACAAAAGATCAAATGGATCAGTTATTTATAAGTGATTTATCGTGCAACACTCGGCTATTCAAATAGAATACAGTTAACCCTTTATGGGGTACAATGCTAGAAACAATGCACGAGAACTAGTGAGGGTGGCATTGTCACTTTTATCAGCTTCTTGTACTATGTACAAAATTTGAGCTCTCTACTGTCAAGGGTTTTCAAGGAAAAAGTGGAACATATGGTTGCACTGCCCAATGCAAGAAAAAGAAAAAAAGCATGTATTTTTTATGTGAACTTTCTGCTGCCTTACAATCAACAAAGGACAGAGCCCACAAACACCAATTCTGTATCACGAAAAAGTTAACCGAATGTCTGGAGTACATCTACTCGCTAACAGCACTTGAACAGATGTGAGTACTGGTCATGCTCTTCAACAGTCAAATTTTTGCGCATGGAAGAAGCTTAACAGTTTTCACCACAAAAAGAGGCTTCCCTGCATTTTGCACTGCCAAAATTTTTTTTAAATAGTATAGATGCAAATGAAGAAAACCACTATAATAGCTCATTTATGAACTCGTGAGTATGAAATAAACTTTTCAAGCTCGCCTCCTGTGCTGAATTGGGTGTAGAACGCACCAAAATCTGATGAATAAAGGATACAGCCCGTACAAGATTCGTTTGGGAGAGAGAGAGAAACGAGAAAAAAGGAAGGCAGGGAGGTTAACCAGATGCTAGTATCCGGTATGCTACCCTACAAGATTCGTTTGGAACATGTGTATGTGCTGCCACCTCGCAAATACTACCTTGAACTACCAAAACCCCTTTCTAAAACATTGCACTGCGGTTGCAATAACCAAAATCCAGAAAGCAATCGCTTCTGAGGTTCTTATCCAAAAAAATAGAACACAGTAAAGAAAAAAGTGAGACATACGAGTCCCACTGCCCCACTATCAGTTAAATCTTGATATAACAAAGTCAGTAAAGTTGGCAATGTGCTTCATTATAACAAACTTTGTTAAATTGTAATCTGAACTTCTAAGCAAATATAGCTTCCAAAAGGTTCACTTTTTAAAATGTCAAGTGCCACAAGAATGTTTGAATAATACGGCAGTACAAAAAAAAACTTAATTGAGATAATATAAGATAGTAAACTAAACTATCTATAACAGATTTGGGCGCACGTTAAAGAACCCCAGGTGGTCGAAATTTCCGGAGCCCTCCACTACGGCGTCTCTCATAATCATATGGTGGTTTTGGGACGTTTAATATTAAGGATTCTGTGATCAAGCAAGTAACCACAAATAAATATCTTGGTGTCACTATAGATAATAACTTACATTGACAGATTCAGATTCAGAATGTGTGCTCCAAATTAGGCTCACAGTGTCATGCACTTACTCAGGCTCGTTAACATTTTAATAGCACTACTCTAAATACTTTATTATGCTTGCATTCATTGTCATATTTCATTTTGCATTGAGTCTTGGGGCGGCACGTATACAACTTACCTGGACCCAATTAGACGGCTTCAAAAACGGGCTGTAAGAATTATTACTCATTCCAAGTTTAATGACCCCAGTAAACCTCTGTTTTCCCGACTACTCATTTTGCCATACGATATGCTATGGAAATTAAAACTAGCCAAATATGTATACACGGTTATTAATTAGAACCACCCTTTCAATGTGTCAATGCTCTCCGCCCCTTCCTGTTCTATTAGAGAACTAACCTTTGGTAAATGGAATATTCCACGAACTAACAATGTATATGGTTCTAACAATGTAAACACTCCGGAAATTTCGACCACCTGGCGTTCTTCAACGTGCACCCAAGTCTAAGCACACAGACCTCCAACATTTCTGCCTTCATTGGAAATGCAGCAGCCGCAGCCGGAATTCAATCTCTTGACTCGTAGGTCACGGGATCGAATACTTTAGCCGGGTACCTTAGCCACTAGACCACTGCGGCGGGGCAATGGCTAAGGGTCAACACAGTGGGTGCAAACTTTATGAAAAAATTTTGAGCAATAAAATTCCCATTCCAATTCTAAAGTGAATAGTGCTGAGCCTCAGATCTGGTGACCCCTACTTAATGCCTCCACAGTGAAGTCTTCTTCACAGTGGTGGTGCATTTGCATACCGCAAAAAAAAAAAAAGCAGGTTCAATAAAAACAATGTAATACGGATTAATCAAAATTATCCAGCTATTCTGTTGCCAAAACTTGCCATGAACACCACAGATGTAGCTCCCAGTGGTGCAGTAATGAAGCTACAAGGTTCACCAAACCATATAATTTGCTTTCCATCGTCGCATGCATCACAAGACCATCACACATCACGGAAGCAAGAGAGGTACGATTTAAGATTGCACAAAAGCAAAGTGAAAACCTGAACGATAAACCTCCATTTATGGTTCCCACATTTTCTGCTTTGCAACATCACCTACGGGTATGTTACAACAGAAGTTTTGTAGGTTGCCTTTATCACAGAACAACCTTTGTACTGTCATAGCTCCAAAGCAAACTTTGCGATGAGAAACCATAAACCATGTTGAGAGCATAACACATACACAGGCATGTATCGTCCCCAGATTCCCTGTAAAGATAAAGCACGCGCGGCAGTGGGCAAACTACACCAACAGTCATCATGGTCACGGCAACAGTAAAGATGTGCCTACGAGGCCTACAGAATTGCTACCACAATAAAATCACCAGTTCGTAGCATGTAGCAATAGTTGAATTGTTTTATAAGAGACACTTATGTCAGAGACAAATGGCTGTAAGAGACACCAGTGTTCTTGCATTAAAATAGGTGTTGATAAGAAAATGCGTACGCAATACCCTGCTTATAGAATAGAATACCCATGGTACCTGTTGTTAATTTATGTTCATTGCTTTAGCACACTTGTTCATACTGTGCGCTAAGAAGTAAACATGTCTAAGGCAGTTTCATATGTAGTATCTTCTAATTTACACAGCTACGAGATCATTATGTGTTATGACTAAAATCAAAGACATGTTTTATCGCAGGTGCCCTAACGTATGCCGGTGTATCAGTCCGTTCTAGCACACAACTTTAAACTACTGTGTTACTCAAGCTGATGTGTATTGTAGCATTTTGCTTTGCCCTACGTAGCGCTCCCAAAGCTTGCATTTAGGCTTAGGTGTTGATGCAGCCTGTAGCGTCAAATTCAAACTGACGTTTTAATTCACCTGCAACGTAAGTTACCTGATGCAGCCCACACTCTTGCATTTCTAGCCGCTCGTTAAACTTGAATTGTATTCGAACAAATCCTTCATGTCTATTCATGGCCCAATCACTATATCTCAACTGGGCACTGTTTAAAAAAAAAAGTTAGTAAGAAGCTTGCAACCACAGCAAAAAGCTAGTAACAGGAGCTGTTAATAACTTTCTTGGGCACTTACTACTTGTGTGACCTTTCTACTATGTGTGTTGGCAGAAAGTTGCAACGGGTACAACCTTTATGTTGATGCGGTATTATGCAATAATAGACATCACATATTGTTAAAAGGAAGAGAGACCCAGCAGGTGCAGACTTGAGGCAATATATGTATTTACAACTGGTTAGTTGAGCTGAGCTGCCAATACGAAGGGCTAACGCCAGTCTATCTGCTGTCGTCCTCTCCTTCGTCATGTTGATCGCTATGGCACTAGAACGTAGCAGGACCCCCGGCGGCGGGGATCATGATATGCACCAGTGCTATATACAGCCGCCTCTTATCCGCGTTCGGGTGGGGGTTAGAGGCGGCTGGCGTATGCGATAACGCAGCATGGCCACATTGTCGTTGGGCTAGCACAGTGCCGATGCCATGGCCACTTGCGTCATTATGAATCTCAGTAGGAGCAGTAGGGTCGAAGTGAGCCAAAATCGGAGGAATAGTAAGGTGCGCGCTTAGACTCGAGAACGCAGATGCCCTTGTGAACCTCATGAAAATGGGACGTCTTGCTTGAGAAGCTGCGCAAGAGGCCTCTCTGTGTCCGCAAAATTCTTGAAGTGACTGAAATAAGAGCACAGTCCGAGGTAGCTCCCTACATCCTTTGAAGATCGTAGTACAGGAAAATGTTTGACGGCGCTGATTTTTGCTGGATTGGTTTGTACATTGTAAGCATCTATTAAATGGCCAAGAACTGTAATTTGGTGGTGCCCAATGTGACACTTGGATGAGTTCAGCTGGAGGCCAGCACAACGAAAGATATCTAAGACGGCTGATAGGCGCTCTATATGAGTTTCAAATGTAGAAGAAAAAATGACATTGTCCAAATAGCACAAAAGGTGGACCAATTAAAGCCTCTAAGCAAAGAGTCCATCATCCATTCAAACGTGGCTGGAGCATTACAGAGGCTGAAAGGCATCAACTTGAATTGATCAGGTGTAATAAATGCTCACGAGTCCGGCCTCCCCGTCCCTACGTGGGAGTGGACCGCGATCCTACCCAATAAAATGGGGGTGGAAGCCTTCAGGACCCCAATAAAGTTTTTCATCTATCCATCCATTCATTTTCTCGATCCATGGCATCCAGCTCAATCTACCAGCATCCGGAACGTAGGTCTATTCAGGAGAAATAGCAGGCACCGTACAGGCAAACAAAAGCATTATCTGTGGCAGAGGGTACACTTTTTTTGTAATTTTGTTTAAATGGTGATAATCGACATGTTGGTTGTCGTCACTGAAGGATCCATCAGGTCGTCTTGCTCGTCGGGCTCTGCGATTTCAAGAGTATGACATCCGCGTCGTGTACCGTTCCGGTCGCCAACATACCGATGCGATGCGCTCTCACGATCACCACTGTCCGCTGAGGTTGCCTCTATATCTTCTATAGAACACGCGCTGTCCGCTCTTGACATCGACACAATGACCTCTGAACAGCGCGACGATCCATGCATAACTTCGCTTCTGGACGTCTTATCTGGGGTACCGACACTTTCCACCACTCGAGCAATGCGACGCCAGGCTTCGCACTTCACCATTCGAGGTGGCCTCTTGTACTGGCGCAATTACTCACCAGACGGCAGGAAGTGGCCGCTCGTTATTTCCCGAAAACTGCGCTCTACAATCTGTGCATCCTTTCACTCCGACCCGCAATGCGCTCACGCCGGTGTCTTCAAGACCTACGAACATTTAAGGAAGTGGTACTACTGGCGTGAGATGTTTACTTTTGTTCGACAGTTTATTCGCGGCTGCCACGAGTGTCAGCGACGAAAACAGCCACCGAATGCAGGAGCAGCTCCACTACAGCCGCTTGCGTGCCCTGACTGCCCATTCGATCGCTTCGGAATCGACCTTTATGGACCCCTGCCATTGACCACAGCAGGGAACCGGTGGGCTATCGTTGCTGCAGATCACCTGACACGGTACGCCGAGACCGCTGCTCTTCCTACGGCAACCGCTCAGGACGTCGCAGCTTTCATCCTCCATCGGTTTGTGTTGCGTCATGGCCCTCCTAGAGAGCTCCTCAGTGACCGAGGCCGTGTATTTCTATCCGACGTAATCCAAGCACTTCTCCGCCAGTGCCATATTGTACACCGAATGAGTACTGCTTACCACCCTCAGATGAATGGCTTGACTGAGCGGTTTAATCGGACCCTGGGTGACATGCTCGCAACGCATGTGGCATCTTACCAAAGGAACTGGGACCTGGTTCTACCGTTTGCGACCTACGCGTACAACACCGCTACCCAAGTCATTACCGGCTTTTCCCCGTTCTTCCTTCTACACGAATGTCAACCATCGCACACAGTTGACACTTTGCTGCCATACGCACCAGATGCATCTGAGTGCACAACCGTGTCCAAAGCCGCCCGTCCCGCCGAAGAATGCCGCCAACTAGCGAAGCAGTTTACTACGGCTGACCAGCAACGCCAGAAAAACGCCCGCGATGACGACCACCCTCCTGCCGCAGAGTTCTCCCCTGGAACCCTTGTATGGCTGTATGTACCACCCTGTGCACCTGGTTTGTCTACCAAGCTACTTTCAAATTACCATGGTTTATACCGCATGGTAGAACGCACATCGCCCGTCAATCATGCCATTGAACCGCTTACGCCGCTCGGTGACCATCGTCGGCGTGGACACGATATTGTTCACGTGGACCGCTTGAAACCGTACTTCAATCCGCTCGTTCCCACCTGTTAGATCGCCAGGATGGCTTCATCTTTCTCAACGGGGGCAATTATAGCGAAGAAATGATGACAACCCCAGGGAACAACAACCATCATCGCAGAGAAAGGCACCACAAGATCAGCGCTCGAGCTCCACCATCTTCCTCGTCCTGTGGCTAGCTCAAATCTTCCACCTGCCCATTAGGTTCGCCCCAATAAACCTCTTTACACAACAATAAAATTTTCGTGGCACTCGAGTACAGACCCTTTCGCTGTTTAGAAACAGAGTTGCTTGACGGCTTCCGGTTTTGTGCACCAGCGTAGCCTAGAAGCATTGGCAGGGAACGAATGCTTTAGTGAGTAGCCCACTCATATTTAATACTTTTCTTGCCTTTGTCTGGCCAAATCATTCAAATACATTTTCTTCTAAGCTACACACAACATAATAAGAGTTAGTCATTAACTTTAAGTCCCTTCATTTTACCAGAAAGCGGAAAAAGAGTTTTTGCTGCCACAACTAAAAGAAACAAGTTTTCTGCTTTAGCATTAAAGAGTAATAATTAAAGTAACCGGAAGCTTCTTGGGAAGCAACAAGTGCTGCTGCTATTGCTATGTTGAAACCGACCGAAAAGGCGTATTGTTATAAGTGGGTACGATCATTGGAATTTTCCATGTTGCCATCTGTTGTTTGTCAGCCCTAAATGTGTGCTGATCATAAAGATGGCATATCACCCATGGCAAGGTTAAACAAGTTTCCTGTAGTAATGACCTTTTTCATAGTACAGGGGTAGAATGATCAGTTTTAAGCTCACTGTGTGTGTGCTTGACAGCAATGAGCAGGTTTGGCACAATAGCTATGCAAAATTATTTGTCATATCATAGCATCCAAGACATACTCTGTATAATGGCGACAAATATGCATAAGAGTTAGCATGAAGAAGCACAGAAGAGGGAAAGAAGGCCATATGGGCATGAAGGAACGCGGAGTGTACCATACTGTCCGAATGGCCAAGACCACCACTAAAAAGCAGGGACTCCTCACCAATGGCTCAGAGAAGAGGGAAGAGACTCCCAACCTTCTATACTACTGACCCTATCCTGGATCAAAGCTATTCTCTTTTTCTCTCTCATATGCATAAGCAAACACCTCTTCCTTTTTAAACTCTTTTACCATATCACACGCACAAAACAGCCACGACAGCAGTGAAAGCAAGGCGAAAAAATATGCTACACACATCTTGGCCCTTTCCCATAATGGCATGTTGCCGAGCACATGCGCTACGCTAGAAAAGACCCAGCAATTCACGCCTAAGAAGCCGAGCACAAGCATCAAGCCAGGCTAGACTCAACAATTCTCAACTAATAAATAAAGTGTAAGCATCAACACCCTCACAATGCTGAAATCAGTTTGCATTACAGTTTGCCATGATGTTGGCCAGCTTTAATGGTTAGTCATATCAGCAAGAATAAGTGATCTATTTTTCATTCGCTGCTTTTGGTCATTAGATGCTGACATGGGTGGCCCATTATCTGTGTCAGCGGCACTCGAGTTCGCACAGCTGAATTCTCCGGCAGCGTCTCCGTGCTTGCACGGGAAACGCTGCACTGCGTTAACATGGACTCCGAGCCCTGAGCGCGTCCACTCAGCACGGTTGCCCATTGGTTCAACGAACATTCAAAAACAAAAGTGAGCCTTCGAGCCGGGACCGCATAGCAACGCATCGCCAGAGAGACGAGAACGAGCTGAGATTCGAGCCGGGATCGCAGAGCAACGCATCGCAGAGCGAGCCGAGACGCGAGTGGCGTCGGACGTAGCCGATCGAGCTCCTGCACCGAGTCCAGTTTCCTTATACATGTAACCACTGCCGATTCACCTGTAACTTAGCAGAACGCAGTTTTTCTTAAAATTTGAACCTTGTCTTGACTACCTTCGTTCGGACATCGCTGACATGGCGCAGCCGACAGGATGTGAATCGACCGAGCTGCATGCGGAGGAGGAAACAACGCCACCAGAAGGAGCGACGCCACGCCGTACATCGTCTCGGGACTCCGAAACGACCATCGTCGAAAGCGTGTTCACGACCCTCGACCACAGCACGATGGCCAATGCAACGAAAAAGCAACTCGTCGAAGAGCTGAGAGCACGAGGTCTACGGTGCTCCGGAGGAAAGCACGAGCTCATCGCAAGAATCATCCGCGACAACATCACTCGCCAAGCCCTAGAGCCGACAGACTCGTCAACAAAGGACCAGGCTGCCTACGACGCACCAGGCATGCGCACCTGGAGACACTGTCCGCTGACAACGCGAGGCTTTGCGCTGAACTGAGCAGCCTGCGAGCCCAGCTTAACCGTGCGACCACGAGTGAACGAGAGACATTGCACGAAGCCTATCAGAACGCTTCACTGCCAACGGAACGGGTGACGACTCCAACCCTCGGGCTGCACCATTCCGTCCCTGCTGACATAACGATGTCCTCGGGTTCGACGCGGCCACCGTCACTGAACGACGGCACCAACCAAGACGCGGCACGCCCCGCCGTGCCGACCGTTTCAACGCACGAGGGAGAACCTTCCATGGCCCAGATCCTCACCGCGCTCGTGAACACACAAGCCCTGCTCGCCAACACGCTGTCGAGAGGTCCACCGACGACGAGCCCGATCCAGATTCATTCCACAAGCGACACGTCATCCTCAATCCCCTTGTTCGATGGGACGCCGCAACAAAGTGCTCACGAATGGATTACGCAAGTGGAGAGAATCGCAGCGCTCGCCCACTGGACGCCATCGCTGACGTTGGTGACAGCAGCAAGCCGCTTGATGGGATCTGCCAAGGATTGGCACAGTGCCTACGGCTCACAGTATGACACCTGGGAGCAATGGAAAGAAGCGCTCATTCTCCGATTCAAATGAAAGCTGACAATGCAGGAGTTCCTCGAACTGCAGACGAAGCGACGCCTTCAGAGCCACGAGACCATCGTCGAGTACATGTACTCGAAGAACGCCATTCTGAACAAGGCGCCGTACCGTTTAGCAGAAGAACGAATTTCCCTCATTCTCAGCGGCATCGAGGACGACACATGGGCCAACCCACTCGCAGCGCAGCTGTGTGGCACAGTAACCGAACTCATTGACAGAGTGGCCTTGCTCGACGCGAGGCGTCGCACGACCGTGTGTGCCGAGAACGACAAGAAACCCTCATCGTCTACAGCGAGCCGTGGTCAGGGTTCGAACCAGCGGGTGCCAGCCAGCAGCTCTGCCAACTTGCCGAAGGCCAACCCGCCCAGCGATTTCTCGGGAGCTCCACATCCGCGGCCCATCTCTGCTCGTTCGTGCTTCAACTGCCGCGACATCGGTCACCTGTCTCGTGATTGTAGAAAGCCGAAAACGCCAGCAACGATCAGAGCGGACGAGAAACGAGCGAAGAGGGATAATAGCAGCCACGAAACAGGGACTACGTCACCTAGGCAAGCGAACTGTTTTTTGCATTCGACGGGCGGCACATTACCAATAGTGTCCGGTACTGCTAACAACCGACCCGTCCGCGTGTGCATTGACAGTGGCGCCAACTTATCCATCATGAGTGCCAATGCCTTGACGGACGACATTCCCACGCACGCATGGGTATCGCGCGAGAACATTAAAGTTCTCAACCGCAGCATATGCCCAACTCTCGCTGCAACGCTTGATGTGACACTGGGCACCATGAGTGTGCGACTCGAAGACGTCGTGGTAACGGAACTGCCCAGCGGCATCGACCTGATTCTGGGATCAGACTGGCGACGAGTCGCAAACGTCAACGTAACGTTTCACACGTAAAACGATGTGAACATCGTTAGTCGAGCCCTCCGGAAAATTTTCATCGTCCGAAGTGCCACCCCCGAAACAAGGCACACCACATCGCATCGGGGAAACGCTTATTGCGACGTTCTGCCGGCAATCGGACGATAGTGTTTCCAAAGACGAAGGGTACGTGCGCCTCAACACGAAATGTCCCGCACCCGACGAAGACTTCACGAGTCTAGTCGAAGACGCCACACGGAAGATAACGAAGGATGCCACCGAGGCAGAGAGGGAACAACTTCACGCAATTCTGTTAAGGCATCACCAAGCGTTCACTTCCAAAGGCGACACTTTGGGCGTGTGTCCTCACACTGAACACAGCATCGAACTCAGAAACAATATACCAGTGTCATCGAGGCCTTACAGGTGCTCACCGGCTGATCGCAAGTTCATACGAGAACAGGTGAATGACTACCTCTCCAAGGGCATCATAAGGTCGAGCGAAAGCGAGTACGGTGCTCCAACGATAGTCGTCGACCAACCGCACCACCCGACGACTCCACGAAGAATGGTACACGACTATCGCAAGCTCAACGAGAAAACCATCAACCCTTCTTATCCAATGCCTGTCATGGAAGACGTTATTGACGATGTCATGCGCGACGGATTGGCTTACTTCACTGTGTTGGACGTGAAGACGGCATTTATGTCTATACGAATGAAGCCGGACGACGTACACAAGACCGCATTCGTCACTCCAGACGGAAAGTACGAATACCTTCGAATGGCCTTTGGGTTTTGCAAGGCCCCTCAGACCATGCAAAGAGTCATGCATTGCACGTTCGATGGCTTACCTAGGACAGCTACGTACATGAACGATGTCGGGCAGGGAGCCACAACAGTGAGGGAGGCTTTGGATTTGCTGAACGAAGCACTCAGGAGAGTCGTGATCAACGGCTTGAAGATGGATCTCCGGAAATGCCAGTTAATTCAAGACAAAGTATCTTTCCTGGGTTACGTGATCGTCGCCGAAGGACGAACACTGGATGAATCCAGAGTTGCCGCTGTCGAGAAGTTCGAGCTGCATCGCAACGCAAAGAAGCTGTACTTCTTCCTGCAGTTCGCTAACCACTACCGAAAGTTCATACCGGAGTTTGCAAAGGTCACGCACAAGCTACGGCACCTTCTGGCGAAGGACGCTCCTTTCGTATGGACTGACACTCATGAAGCAACCGTCAACGCCATAAAACACGCCTTGAAGAACCCACCGATTTTGGCGAGCTTCCGCCCAGACTGCCCGACTAACGTTCACGTCGACGCTTCGCAAACCGGGCTGGGCGCGGTGCTTTCTCAAACTCAAGACGGAAAGGAGCGAATCATACAGTACGCAAGCAGATCACTAAACGAGCACGATCGTGGTCTACACTCTAATATGCTCGAGTGCATGGCGCTCCACTGGGTGATCACTGGGAAGTTTTCGGTCTACCTGAGAGGAGGCCCTCGTTTTACAGTGTTCACGGACAACTTCAGCTTGTCATACCTCGTCCAGAAGGGAGCCAGCAACTGCAGATTTGCGAGGTGGACGCTCGACTTAGCAGAGTACACCTTCGACGTCAAACACAAGCCAGGATGCCAGAACTCCGCTGCTGACGCACTCTCGAGGCAGTCGGAATCTGCAGAGGCTTTCGACCAGGGCGTTTCGACCCGAGACCTCCACTGCTACGCAGTAGTGGTCGGCAAACACCGCCTAAGCGAGTTTCAGGAGAAGGATACTGACTGCAAAAGATTTCGGGAGGAGGCCAAGCACAAATCTTCAGACTACGAGATCGAACACGACATACTGGTGAAGAAATCTCTTGAGGGAGGACGGCTCCGTCGGAGGGTGATCATTCCCGCTGCCCTCTGAAGCAGTGTGATGATCGTTTTCCACGACAACAACGGTCACCTAGGCGTCGAGAAGACAAGAGACCTGATCCAGCGAAAGTACTAATGGCCATCGATGAGAAAAGACATACGCGAGTATGTTGACTCCTGCCACACGTGCCAGACTATCAACGCCCGCACGACACGGAATGAAGGTTGCCTCATTCCACGCGATATTCCTACTGAGCCAAACGCGGTGATATCCCTGGATCACATGGGTCCGCTAAACGAGAAGGGAGACCACATCCTCGTGTGTATCGACCACGCCACGAGATACATGGACGCCGTGACCATGCCGAGCACTTCGTCGGCGCACTACCTTGACTTCATGACAAACCGGTGGATTCCGCGATTTGGAGTTCCCAGCGTCATTATTACGGACCAAGCCAAGGGATTGGTGAACAAGAAAACCAACTAATTCCATCACATACTGGGAATTGCTCATCAGAACTCCCCACCGTACTGGCCACAATCAAACGGACTGATTGAGCGAATGGTAGGAACATTGAAACAGGTGCTACGCAAAATGCTAAACAACAAGGACAAATGGCAGAAGGTACTACCCCGATCAACGCTGGCAATCAATGCCACGAAGCATCGTCACAGTGGCCACAGCCCATTTCGACTCATGCACAACTACGACCCAAAACTGCCAGGAGAGCTCAACCTCGCCTCGGTTGAGGGAGACATCGACGAGTCTCATAGACTGCACAACTTGGCAAGGGGACGTGCAGAGACAAGAGAGAGGCTACTGCAGATTCAGTGCAAAACAACGGTCCGATACGACAAGAAGCGGCGAACTCCGAGCTTCATAACGGGGGACCTCGTCCTGCTTGAGTTGAGCGCTCGAGGCACATTAGATCCTCACTATGAAGGTCCGTTCGAGATAACGGCTCTCGTCGGAGGAAACAGGGCCGAGATCCAAAGAGTACGCCAAACACCGGGCATGATCAACCAAAAAATCGTCAACGTAGAGCAGCTTCGTAGATATAAGGAGCCGCTCCTAGAAGTTACGGAACCATCGCCATCTAATGACAAGCACGTCTGAGGACATGCGCAATTTTCGGGAGGGCCGTGTCAGCAGCACTCGAGTTCGCACAGCTGAATTCTCCGGCAGTGTCTCCGTGCTTGCACGGGAAACGCTGCACTGCGTTAACGTGGACTCCGAGCCCTGAGCGCGTCCACTCGGCGCGGTTGCCCATTGGTTCAACGAACATTCAAAAACAAAAGTGAGCCTTCGAGCCGGGACCGTATAGCAACGCATCGCCAGAGAGACGAGAACGAGCCGAGATTCGAGCCGGGATCGCAGAGCAACGCATCGCAGAGCAAGCCGAGACGCGAGTGGCGTCGGACGTAGCCGATCGAGCTCCTGCACCGAGTCCAGTTTCCTTATACATGTAACCACTGCCGATTCACCTGTAACTTAGCAGAATACAGTTTTTCTTAAAATTTGAACCTTGCCTTGACTACCTTCGTTCGGACATCGCTGACAATCTGTATATAAACATGCCACAAAGAAACATGATGGGGTCTTCAACACCTAATATAAGTCAGTATGGTAAAACACAGAGTAAAACACCCCACAAGCAGATGCTGCAAAAAAAATTATATATATCATTAACAGACAACTTACAATAAAACTTTATCCAGCTCCGCTGTTAGCAAAAGATTTTCTTGGGTGGCCTTCTCCACGTGTCCTTTTAATAGGTCAAGTTCTGCTTCCTGGAACAAGAGAAAAACTTTTAAAATACTTACCAACAATCTTCAGCCTGCAAATGAGCATTGAAATAGGCAGCAGAGCAGTTTATTGCACCTCTCACTAGTCTTACATACTAAAACCAAACAAGCCCAACATTTAAGTTAGACATAGGGCTCGTTCTTTAACAATGCTACTATGTGCATGTCCGCAAAAGCGTCCCATCTATGAAAGCTAAGGAAATGGCTGTAAATTCAAATGATATGCTGTATGTCATTATTCTGAATATGGCAAATCAGTTTTTGTAGATTACCCCGCTCACTCTACCTTGCAGGATTCCACAAAAAATGACTTGCCATGTTTGGTGTCCAGTGTCTATGCACTTCCAACTGTGATTAATCCACCCTCGCACTGCCAATCATTGACCTGGCTAGTTGAAATGGAAGAGCAAAAGCACTGAATAGGCACCGATTCAAGGTTCAACGCCTAGACCAGGATCAATCTTTTGTGAACTAGGAAGCTTCCTTTTCTGATAAATCCACATGGATTACTATAAAACTTTGTGCTACAAATGGGTGAATGCCAATTTTCCCTTCCTAACCCATATTCTAAGAAACACCAGTCTCACCTGCCATTTACCACTTTCTGCTTGCCGGGTCTAGATGGGTAGCAACAATTGCAAAAAAAAAACATTCCCATCAAAAGTCGAGTGCACAAAGCTGCCGCCTGTGTGAAATGAACTTCTAATTCTCCTTGTCACCCCCCTTTTTAATGGCCAGCTTTGCTGAACATAGTCAACCCGTGCTGGCTGCCCACCTGTTCCCTGTTCGTATTCCAGAAGCTATTCCAAAGCTACAACTTGCACTTTGAGAGTACAATCCTACTGTGCACTCACCTCATGAGACTCTCAAGCTAAAGAGATATAGCTCTGATAGTACTGCTGTCAGAAGTAATCCCCTTATAACACTGTATAGTATATCCCAGTTTTCTACTTCTTGTATTGTGAGAGCTTCAACAGATACAAACACCACATGGAAGGTTGTGTAGCAGCTGCTCAGTGCCAAGGTTGTTGTCAATAGACATTTTTCAAGCAGAAGAGCACCACAAAATGGGTGAGCAAAAGTTCATGCAAAAAAATGTGCATGCCGCAGCAGCAACCGCGACAAGCATGTGGGTCTCAAGCATTAGATTTTCATCTGCACTTGTGGGAGAGCACGCACCCATTTTTCTTTTTCCTTATTGGGGGGTGAGCGCAGTCTGGCAACAGAGACGAACTGGACACCAGAGTACCTTTCTGAGAGCCCCTCAACTCCGCATCAAGTGCATGCTGTTCCCCTACTTCCTTTGCTCGCAAGAAAGGGTACTCTAGGGTACTCTTCCTCGGCGAGAGAAGCAGCCCTTGCTGGGGAAAAGGAAACCAGAGGCAAAGAAAACAGATGAGCGGGCAGGGAGACTGTCTCTCTTGTACCAGTGGCCACTGATTGTTGACCTGAAAGACCCCGGGAGCCAGGCATTGTCAAAAGGAGTAAGTAAGCTTTACTCTTTGTTTTCTACATAAAGCAGACCATCTTTCTATGGGACATTTGCGCATTATTGCTAACGCAGCAATAAAGTGTTGTTTGTTTGATTTAGCTCATTGCCTTATTCACTTGAATTCATTGTAGCTACGATGACATGAGCTACAGAAATTGATTGATTGATTTGTGGGGTTTAACGTCCCAAAACCACCATATGATTATGAGAGACGCCGTAGTGGAGGGCTCCGGAAATTTTGACCACCTGGGGTTCTTTAACGTGCACCCAAATCTGAGTACACGGGCTTACAACATTTCCGCCTCCATCGGAAATGCAGCCGCCACAGCCGGGATTTGATCCCGCAACCTGCGGGTGAGCTACAGAAAGGAGACGATATCGTTCACGGTGCGACTAAGTGCGAATGGAACTGAAGCTAGGCTTCTGCACCAGCTCTGCATAAAGTGGACCCCTTTACGCCTTACCAGCGATTCGCAGATTAAATTAAATCAGCAAGATGCGACATATTACTGCATGATTAAGTGATAAATTTACGTGTTTAGTTATGACAGCCTCTCCATTATTTCCATCGGTTTAGCATTTCTGAATACTGCAGTTGCACCTGCTGAATGGCTCCAAAGCATCATTGTTTTTTTTTTTTTTGCTAATATGGCCTACAGCATAATTTAAATGAAAAACAGACCTCAGTATTCTTGATGATGTACAGGAGTGATCGATGCCATCACAGGTCCATTTGAATTTAATGTTCACCAACATTGTCAACAAGCAAAGGTGACATTTTGACATTGAAATAGTACACAACAGAGTACTGTCTGCATTTCGTTAACTTAAACACATTGTTTAGACAATGTGCATGTCACTCACACCCTAGATAACAAATAATAAGCTGCATCACCTAAGATTAACCTTAACTACAAGTCTTTTATTTTACAAACACAAGTTATGTTTTTGTGAGTTGGCTCACAGGCGACTATACTGTAGATATGTATAGTCGTGAGCCACCTATGTGAGATAAAAAACATAAATAACCTTTTAAACCACCACAGCAGCTAAACACCCTTGGAAAGCGCAAAAGAGTTTATGACAAAAAAAAGCTCAAGCGTAAGTGTATCAAAGCGGTGAGTTGGCCGTGCTAAGGTATCTGCAGCAATTTAATTCGCCAACTTAGTATTATCGGGACATTACAAGTGTAAAGAGGTTTATTGGGCGAACCAAACGGGCAGGTGAAAGATTCGAGATAGCGACAGGATGAGGAAGATAGAGGAGCTCGAGCGCCAATCTCGTGGTGCCTTACTTTCCGATGATGCTTGTTGTTCCCTTTTGTTGTCATCATTCCTTCATTATAATTGCCCACGTCGAGAAAGATGAAGCCATCCTGGCGATCTAACAGGTGGGAACGAGCGGGCCGAAGTACGGCTTCAAGCGGTCCACGTGAACAATATCGTGTCCACGCCGACGATGGTCACCGAGCGGCGTAAGCGGTTCAATGGCATGATTGACGGGCGATGTGCGCTCTACCACGCGGTATAAACCATGGTAATTTGAAAGTAGCTAGGTAGACAAACCAGGTGCACAGGGTGGTACATACAGCCATACAAGGGTTCCAGGGGAGAACTCTGCGGCAGGAGGGTGGTCGTCATCGCGGACCTTTTTCTGGCGTTGCTGGTCAGCCGTAGTAAACTGCTTCGCCAGTTGGCGGCATTCTTCGGCGTGACGGGCGGCTTCAGACACGGTCGTGCACTCAGATACATCTGGTGCGTATGGCAGCAAAGTGTCAATTGTGTGCGATGGTTGACGTCCGTATAGAAGGTAGAATGGGGAAAAGCCGGTGGTGACTTGGGTAGCGGTGTTGTACGCGTAAGTCGCAAATGGAAGAACCAGGTCCCAGTTCTTTTGGTCAGATGCCACATGCGTTGCGAGCATGTCACCCAGGGTCCGATTAAACCGCTCAGTCAAGCCATTCATCTGAGGGTGGTAAGCAGTACTCATTCTGTGTACAATATGGCACTGACAGAGAAGTGCTTGGATTACGTCGTATAAAAATACACGGCCCCGGTCACTGAGGAGCTCGCGAGAAGGGCCGTGACGGAACACAAACCGATGGAGGATGAAAGATGCGACGTCCTGAGCGGTCGCTGTAGGAGGAGCAGCGGTTTCGGCGTACCGTGTCAGGTGATCTACAGCAACGATAGCCCACCGGTTACCTGCTGTGGTCAATGGCAGGGGTCCATAAAGGTCGATTCCGACGCGATCGAATGGGCGGTCAGGGCACGCAAGCGGCTGTAGTAAAGCTGCTCCTGCATTCGGTGGCTGTTTTCGTCGCTGACACTCGTGGCAGCCGCGAATATACTGTCGAACAAAAGTAAACATCTCACGCCAGTAGTACCGCTTCCTTAAACGTTCGTAGGTCTTGAAGACACCAGCGTGAGCGCATTGCGGGTCGAAGTGAAATGATGCACAGATTGTAGAGCGCAGTTTTCGGGGAATAACGAGCGGCCACTTCCTGCCGTCTGGTGAGTAATTGCGCCGGTACAAGAGGCTACTTCGAATGGTGAAGTGCGAAGCCTGGCGTCGCATTGCTCGAGTGGTGGAAAGTGTCGGTACCCCAGATAAGACGTCCAGAAGCGAAGTTATGCATGGATCGTCGCGCTGTGCAGAGGTCACTGTGTCGATGTCAAGAGCGGACAGCGCGTGTTCTATAGAAGATATAGAGGCAACCTCAGCGGACAGTGGTGATCGTGAGAGCGCATCAGCATCGGTATGTTGGCGACCGAAACGGTACACGACGCGGATGTCATACTCTTGAAATCGCAGAGCCCAACGAGCAAGACGACCTGACGGATCCTTCAGAGACGACAACCAACATAAGGCATGATGGTCTGTAACTACAGCAAAGGTGCGGCCATATAAGTATGGGCGAAATTTCACAATCACCCAAAGTATGGCTAAGCACTCTTTTTCGGTAACACTGTAGTTTACCTCAGCCTTGTTGAGCGTTCTGCTGGCGTAGGCGACGACATACTCAGGGGATCCAGGCTTGCGTTGAGCAAGAACTGCACCGAGACCGACACCGCTGGCGTCTGTATAGATTTCAGTTACAGCTGTGGGATCATAGTGGCGCAATATAGGCGGTGATGTCAGGAGACGGCGAAGAGTGGTAAATGCGTGATCACATTCGGAAGACCATGATGAGATGTCGTTGGCACTGCTTAAAAGTTTAGTCAAAGGGGCAATTATGGAGGCAAAGTTGCGCACAAACCGACGAAAGTAGGAGCACAATCCTACGAAGCTGCGTAACTGTTTTACAGTCGTCGGTTTGGGGAATTCAGCGACAGCGCGTAGTTTAGCCGGGTCAGAAAGAACGCCATCCTTTGATACGACGTGACCGAGAATGGTAAGCATCCGAGCAGCAACGTGGCATTTCTTGAGATTCAGTTGGAGCTGCGCATTCTTCAGACACGTGAGGACATGTTTCAGGCGTACAAGATGTGTTGCGAAATCGGGTGCAAAGACGACGATATCGCCGAGGTAGCAGAGGCATATGTTCCATTTCAAACCCCGCAGAACCGAGTCCATCATGCGCTCGAATGTGGCCGGCGCATTGCAGAGGCCGAAGGGCATGACATTGAACTCATATAGCCCGTCCGGTGTCACGAGGGCTGTTTTTGGACGATCACCATCTGCTAAGGACACCTGCCAATACTCCGAACGCAAATCTAACGACGAAAAAAACTCGGCCCCTTGTAAGCAATCAAAAACGTCATCAATCCTGGGCAAAGGGTACACGTCTTTGCGAGTGATCTTATTTAAGCGCCTGTAATCAACGCAGAAGCGAATTGTGCCATCCTTCTTCTTAACGAGAATGACAGGCGATGTCCATGGACTTTGGGAAGGTCGGATAATGTCGCGCTTGAGCATATCGTCAACATATCGTCAGCATATCGTTCGGTGATAACCTGACGTTCCGTGGCGGAAACACGGTATGGTCGCTGTCGTACTGGCGTGTTGGAACCTGTGTCGATGCAGTGAAAAAAACTGGGAGTTCGACCAAGGGTAGGTTGAGCAACGTCAAAGGATTCACTAAACTGGTAGAGCAGCTGAAGGAGCTCAGAGCGTTCAGATGGCGATAGTCCGTCGGCAATCGATGAATCGAAAAGCTCGCACGGTGGTATATTGGAAGGGTTGAGGGCACTGATGGCGTCGTAGTCACCGGAACAATCTGGCGGCATGGTAAAAATTTGTTCTTTATCAATGGCATGCACGTGTCCAAGAGATTCACCTTGAAACAGTTCGACGGGATACGGAAGGGGATCGATGAGGCAAAGGGCACTGTTTCCTTCAGAAATAGAGAGGGTTGAATAAGGCAGAAGAAGTGATCTTGGACTAAGGAAGAGGCTTGATGGCTCAAAGAATGCAGCTTCGTTTCTAATGCCGTCACAGAACACGGGGAGCAACACAGCTGCTGTCGGAGGAATTTCAGTGCCTTCTTTGACGACGAGTTTGTGTACGGCGGGCTGAATGCGGCTGGTTGGTTGGTCGTAAAACGGTAAAAGTTCAAGTTCCGATCTTGCACAATCAATAAAGGCATGGTTACGCAACGAAAAATCCCATCCGAGTATGATGTCATGTGAGCATGACGAAAGGACCATAAACTCAACAGTGTTGTGGTCCTTCGCGATCATCAGTCGGACAGTACAGGCGGCTACAGGCTGAACCGGGTCCCCATTCGCTGTTTGCAAGGACATCATATTAAGAGGCGTCGTCACTTTTCGGAGCTTGCGGCAAAGTTTAGCGTCTATCACGGAAACGGCAGCACCGGTATCCACTAGAGCATATGCTCGAGTACCTTCTACAAAAACTTCGACAATATTCGACGGCAATGCGCGAGGACTTGAGCATTTCGACAGCGCAGTTCTTGCCTCCTGAACTGCGGCGGTTAGTTTCCCTCGTGTTCAGGAGCTGGCCGACGACGCATGGGTGACAGGGAGCGACGATGGGGTGAAGGTGAGCGACTAGACATAGTACGCGGACATTCCCGTGAAGACGAGCTTGACTGAGGGCCAGAATTTTCCAGACGAGATGGAGGAAGGTCCATGAAGCTGTTCTGTGTCCGGGCGTCTGTGTATTCCGGCACGCGACAACGGCAGTAACGACATAGGGCCTGGACCGCCGCATGCAAAACAGATGGGCCGTTTATCGCGCGATCTCCAAGTATTGGCGACGAAGGGAGCAGCCCATGCGGCAGACGGGTGAGTTGAGGCTGTGGTGGCAATGGGAGGAACCCAGGCGGTGGACGGCTGAGTTGGGGCTGAGGTATACGGCAGTCCCTGGAACAACGGGGTGTGGTGTGGCTGCCGCCGCTTTAGTGCCTCAGCGTAATTGATGATTGATTTGTGGGGTTTAACGTCCCAAAACCACCATATGATTTTGACCACCTGGGGTTCTTTAACGTGCACCCAAATCTGAGCACATGGGCCTACGACATTTCCGCCTGCATCGGAAATGCAGCCGCCGCAGCCGGGATTTGAACCCGCGACGTGGGGGTCAGCAGCCGAGTACCTTAGCCACTAGACCACTGCGGCGGGGCATGCCTCAGCGTAAGTAAGAGGCGCGGTGACGGGGGGGGCTGCTGCAAGGGCACCGGCATAGCCTCGGAAATCTGCTCCTGGACCACATGTTGGAGCATGGGAGCCAATGGTGGTGGGTGTTGCAGTGGCTGTTGCTGCGAGAGCTCCAGGCGTTGAGCAAAAGGCAGCAGAGAAAGCTGCCGAGCCACTTCCTCTCGCACGAAGTCTTTCATTTGTGCGAGAAGGTTTGTCTGGTCAGTCATAACGTCGAGTGCGGTGACTGGTTGGATTGTCTGGAATGAGCGTCGCGTCTGAGCTCGTTGCCTCCGCAATTCATCATAGCTTTGGCACAAAGTCACTACTTCTGCCACAGTGCTAGGAGACTTCGCGAGAAGCATCTGGAAAACGTCATCGTCAATGCCCTTCATAATGTGCTGTATCTTCGCACTCTCGCTCATGGAAGCATCGACACGCCGGCAGAGATCGATCAAATTTTCTATATATGATGTGAAAGTTTCACCTGGCTCCTGTGCCCGCGTGCGCAGACGTTGTTCGGCGCGTAGCTTCCGTAAGGCAGCACGACCAAAAACGGCACATATCGCCTCCTTGAAGGCGGACAAATTCGCGAACTCGGTTTCGTGGTTCGTATACCACAGCTTGGCCACGTCGGTGAGGTAAAAATTGACAGTGCCCAAGTTAGCAGCGTCATCCCACCTGTTGGGTCCACTGACTTTCTCGTATGACGACAGCCAATCCTCGACGTCCTGGTCTTCGGTGCCCGCAAAGATCGGGGGGTCTCGCTGATGAACCGGGCCGGGGCAACTAGCGGCCACGAGAGGTATTGTTTGTTGGGCAGCGTCAACTTGCATGGTCGACGGCAGGGTGCGGGATCGAAGTTCCAGGTTGTAGGCAATGTGGTTACCCAGCACGATCGACTAAATGTAAAGAGGTTTATTGGGTGAACCAAACGGGCAGGTGGAAGATTCGAGACAGCGACAGGACGAGGAAGATGGAGCAGCTCGAGTGCCGATCTCGTGGTGCCTTACTTTGCGATGATGCTTGTTGTTCCCTTTTGTTGTCATCATTCCTTCATTATACAAGTAATTGTTGAATAAATATGAAGTCGTCAATAAAGCTCATGTTTTCACAATAGAAGGTCCTAACAGTATTAATAACATGCATGTCCTTAGCTTCTACATACCATACTGCATAGAGTTAAACCTGCTCATAACGTACCTCTATATAATAAATTCCTCGATATGTAACAAAGTTTTTCTCTTTCCCGCCATTACTCTCTATAAGCACATGTATTTGTGACATCTATGTAACAAAGTAATAGTGGGAGACATGAGACATCCTTGATGTAATGAATTTTCGCCACGGACTATCAAAGAATTTCACCATGGATTTTGTATTTTGGCATGAGCATGCATCTTTCACGGTTGCCCCACTGCCGACGAAGCGCGAAGGGGCGGTAACGCACACGGTGCGCTTGCCCTAGTACCTAAAAGTAGCATATACAGTAACCCTAGCATGGCCCCGGCAACTCCCAGGCAAGAGCGAGCGCTCGTTAATGCACACCGGGGTGCGCGAGGTGGGCAGGTGGCCCTGTGCCCCACAAGCCGGCGTCGCCGATGCGGCCGAATGTGCGGATGTGCCCTTCCCCCCCTTCCAAATCAAAAAGTTCGCAGTGGCACGCTTTTAGTTAGCGTCAAAAATGTGGGCTCACACTGCATATGGACAACACTTTACCGAATAGTTTTCTGCGGTATCTGTGTCATTTGCGCGTCGTCTTCGACGCCATGCTCGCATGCGTTTCATTGCGTGCACATGGAGTGACCCCCGATGATGTTCAGCATTGCTTTTTTTTTTTTGCGCGAAGCTCCTAAAGCCTTGGGTCTGTCCCTCTTAGCTCGTCGTGGTTCGTGACCGCCTAGTTCAATGACTCACTCAGCAGGTGCAGATATATGGACAGCCATACAGACGGACTAACGGACAGACAGGCGGACGGATGAGCGCTTCGCGCCACTCATCATAATTCACTCCGTGGATATGCTCTGATTTTTTTATAGCGGACAACCATGCTGTTACTACCGAAGGAATGTCAAATTAGGTGCTCGTGAAAACTCAGGTCGTGTCATCATGCACTTAATTTCGTCTTGTGCCATGCCGCGAGTTTGTGGGACCATAGCCATCGCAATTAGCCGATTAGCTCTGGCAACAACACGTCGTCAGTTGAATGCAATGCAATGAATGCAATAACAACAAATAGTAATGTTATACAAAGTAAGGCTGGCAGCCAACTCTTAATTTTGGTTTCGATATCATGGAAGTCCTACATAACGCTGATGTATGCAAATACGGCACCTCAAGGGAGAAGTGCTCGTTTCGCGCAGTCCCTACCCATTAAAAGTGCACTGATGCTTGCCGAGATAGCACGCGTACCAGCAATAACACTTGCTACTCGAGCGACCCCCCCCCCCTGCCCCCTGCATTTTTTCATGCTCATACAAGACTGGTCGTTTCCCTTCTGTTGGAGCATTCCACTGCAGTTCTAACAAGTGGGGGATCTTACCTTGTGCGCTTTCCAGGTGATAGAGATGAGTGGACTTATTTTATCTCTGCTGTCAGCCCATCGCTGCCGACAGATAGCAAGGAAGATTTCCAACACTAATTTCACAACACATCAAAGCAACACAAAGAAATGTAAAGTGAGTGTTCGCACCAGACTCTGCTTATGTTAATGAGCAGTTTGGCATTCATGCTTGATAAAAGATGATTGTGACTAACCAAGGCAGACTTTTCCGCTAAAAGAGCCTCCAAGTTGCTTGTAAGGTCTTTTTGCAAACTTGAATCTTCAAAGTCAGTCTGCACTTGACGCTCTACAACATCACAGCAAAGTCGGGAGTGCTTGTTGTAACTGCGGTACAGCTGCACCAGATCAGGTGGCTTGGGAATATTTAGACCAACATCATCCCAGTCTTCAAAGTCCTGAAAGAAAGGCAAAATATACAGAAACAGGTAAACTTTCCCAATACATACAAACAAACTGCTTCAAGGCAGTAACTTCACAATAATAGTTCTAAGACAAGTCTATGCATCCCATCAGTGCAAAGGGCAGCTAGGGATTACTAGATACCGGATTATAGGCGAATGCCTATTTCATTCCTTGTGTTCCTATCGGGCAATTTTGATATATGAGCATGAATGAGAGGTTAAGAAGAGCTTTTATAGTGTTTTTACAGTACCTAAGATTGCCTAATTATGGCGCTGGTGCCTAAATTTCTTTAAGAGCCTATAAATTCCTATTTTCAAAATCGGTGCCTATATTAACACTATTTAACCTCAAATTTCACTTTTGAGTGCAGTTGGACACTACTACCAATGTTACCAGACAAAACTGAGCTTTCGAAACCCTATGGGGTGCAATCTGTACTCCATCTCCTAAGTTCCTTTTAGCCCTGTCATGGCTATAAGCCTCTTAGACAATAGAAAGGCCGATTAGCCTCTACACATGTATTTATCCGCGTCGCGTCGTGTGCTCCGCATCCCCCCGGCATCTGCTCGCATGCACAGGGAACAGAAAAGAGAGAAACTCTTTATTAAAAAAAAAACAGATCTTCACTTGTGTCTTCATAGCTCTGGCATGCTATTCTGTATAAAGACAAGGAAGGGGACTAAAATATTTCAGAAGAGAGGGAAGAAAAGAATGATAAAAAAATATAGACAAATATGAAGTGTGCAAGTGAACCTGATAAAAGTACTTACAGCTAGCGTGATAGGTAATAAAGATTTTCTGATGTGAATTGTTCTACCATTAGATTCTTTCTACTAGGCTAATTTTGGGCAGGTAATTCACTATTGAATTGCAATAGAATCGAAGGTAATTCACTATTGAATTGCAATAGAATTGAAAGTTAGGCTAGTTAGATATGCCTAGTAGGGTTGTATACGTTCACTAGTAAACGTACAATCTGACACTGTTTTGGCGGTTTGGGCACTAGAACTAATATATTTAGGGAACAAGAGATGCTTCTGTGCAGCCACGGGACGATGAAGAGTGAAAGCAAAACTGTGGAGTGTCATCAGGGGAAAGTGCGGAGTGTTATCAGGGGAAAGAACGGAATATATTTTAAAAAAAGAAGCATGAGCAGAAGCTCCATCGGACATACAAAAAAATGCTTCCTTTTTGAAGTGACAAAAAGGGTGCTAGAGATGACTGTGTTGTTAATCTGCTTCCAATTTATCAGCTCAGAACACTGCTGGCTCTATGAATCGCATATCAATGTCCATCAATTTAAATAAAAGTAAAACATTCTCACTTTCGAATTAAGAAATGTGATTGTAATACACCCTACCACTAAATTATAGAAGTGCATAGCCAAGAGGGAAATATTCTTTTCTTTTATTATCTTTCTCCTCTCCTCTGGAATCCTTTAATCGCATTTCCCCTCCCTACACAAACTGGCCTACCAGTGGTTATATATACATGCCGGCAAAATTATGTTTTTCCAATAAAAAGTCTCTTTCTTGTGCTTCAGTGCTGCTCTGCTAGTTCCCAAAATGGTTTTCATGCTTCACATTAGAGGCAGTATCAAAAGACGTATTCGATCTTTTGTGATATAAATTAAATCTGAAAAAAGTGTTTTTAAATGAAAAAATTCACTAGACTTGTAGCTCAGAAGTACTGTCAAATACAGCATAAAGAAGAGTATTTGTCAGTTTTATCATGTCTGATGATATTTACAAAAATACATTTTATCGTGCCCCACTAGACACATGTTCAACCTATTGCACATATGAAGCCTACGCACGTAGCATGCCCTCATTTAAGCTAGAGCCTCCCAGAGAAGGGTAACGACAATGCAACCCCTGCTGTATATTGATACACAACAGCCGCCACAGCCTTGCTGCATGAAAGAGAAATACGACGTCAGTGGCTGGTTGTTGATGAACTGTCGCCATCTTGTTCGCCGAGCACGGTCCATCATATATAATTTAACAAATAAGTTACTTGTAACATTATTGGTGAAGGTGGACGACTCCCGTACCTCGATGGAGATGCGCAGCGGTCGCAACACCCGGGACTCTTCGGCTACTTCAACTGCCAGTGCCTCATCACCATCGGCCTCTCCAGCCGACTCGACAACCTACGTCACCTTGCCACCCCTGCGGGATCCTGGCACTTTCTCTGCTGATGGTACCATCGACGTTGACTCCTGGCTGCACCGGTACTAGCGTGTCAGGGCTACCCACCGCTGGGATCGCATGCTCATGCTCGCCAATGTTGTGTTCTACCTCAACAGTACGCCGTGGACATGGTTTGAAATCAATCAAGCCGAAATCACAAGCTGGGATCTCTTAATAACGAAGATCCGTGATCTTTTCGGCGATTCATCTGGTCATCAGCTCGCTGCCAAGAAGTCTCTCGCCACTTGCGCCCAGACGTCTACTGAATCGTACGTCTCATACATTCTTGACGTCTTGGAGCTTTGTAGCAAGGACGACCAGCGCATGTCGGAAGACGAAAAAGTTAATCACATCCTCAAAGGGATTGCTGACGATGCCTTCAACCTGTTGGTTTTTAATAGTGTCACGAGCATCGACACGATCCTGACAGAATGCCACCGTCTAGAAGAGGCTAAAGCCCGCCACGTCACCCACGGCATCACGCGCCTGCCGAACACAGCTGCTACTTCCTCTTGCGATGACGCCGTCCGTCAAGTTCCCTTATGTGACAACCTCACCCGCATCATTCGTCGGGAGGTCGAGGCAGCTCAACCAGTAGTCACTCCATTCCCAATGCCTGATCCTTCACTGACCATGATCTCACTGATACAAGCCGTCGTTCGTCAAGAATTATCGAACGTTGGCCTACACCCCGTTCAACCAGTCTACTCTGCCGAGCCTTTTTATCGTAGTCGCTCCGCTCCTCGATTTGGTTCGAACTACTCTTGACAGCGCAATTCATCCGAATGGCGTACACTGGACGACAAGCCTATATGCTTCAACTGCCAACGCGTTGGCCATATTGCTCGCCACTGCCGCAATCACTGGGCTCCCCAGGCACACTATGGGCCTCCTACCCAGGCCACTTCTGTCCACCAGTCGTCCTGAGCATTCGATTTTGATTCCCCTATGCCGACCACATCCTCTGATTCTGCCGCACCTCTGACGAGACCTTGCTACACCCGCTCACCATCCCCTGCTCGCCATCCATCCGGATCGCCCCCACAACCCTCTCCTGCCTCTCCGACCAATTCACAGCGCCCCCGACAGGAAAACTAGGCAGTGCAGCTTCTGGAGGTGGAGCAGCATTGACGACGACCTCTGCAAGAAATCCTCGTGTACCATTACCGAACACCCGGAATCTGTTGAACGTTACTTTAGACACTGTACCTGTGAGCGCGTTGATCGATGCTGGCGCGCATGCAGCCATAATGAGACTGCTCTTCGTCACCGCCTTAAGAAAGTTGTCACATCCGCCTTGAACCGAGCCGTTCGAGTTGCCGACGAGAGAACTGCCGCCATTATTGGCATGTGCTCTGCCCAGGTGACTATTGCCGATAGAAGCACTGCTGTTCTTTTCACCGTTATAGAAAATTGTCCTCATAATCTAATTCAAGGAATGAATTTTCTAACCGCACACTCGGCCTTTATAGACTGTTCAGCCGGCTGTCTTGACCTTGAGATGCCTCTACTTTCCGATTCGACCAACCCACCTCAAAGCAGTCTTTGCTGCATTGATTTCTTATGCCTTTCGCCTAACTGTGTTACATACATCGACCTCTTCTCTACGCCACCTGTACCTGACAGCGATTACATAGTGGTACTGATTCATGCCGTGATGCTTATGCATGGCGTCGCTGTTCCGCACACCATTTTGACAATTGTTGAATACTGCACATGCCTCCTATTGTCATTTCGCCCTCACTGCCCAAATTCTTCCCCAAGGTATCTCCATCGCCGAAATTATTGCCCTACAAGACCATACGGTTCAGCGCTTCAGAGTGGGTGATTGCTGCAGCTCAGATCCCGACCCAACTCTATCATGTTCATCGGGCATCGACGTTGACCGCATGGTACCATCAGACCGCGCTCATTATCAAGCGGAAGTCTTCCATCACGTCCTGGAGTCCTATAGTGACATTTTCGACTTCGCCAGCACGGCCTTAAGCCGAACGCGCATTGTTACTCATCGCATCAATACTGGTGACACGAGTCCCATTCACTGGCGTTCATACCGTGTTTCGGCGTCCGAGCGTACATTCATACAACAGGAAGTCGAAAAGATGCTTGCAAAAGACATAATCGAGCCCTCGTGTAGCCCCTGGGCTTCTCCTGTCGTCCTGATCAGAAAGAAGAATGGAACATGGCACTTTTGTGTAGATTATCGGCATCTCAACAAAATTACGAAGAAATATGTTCACCAGTTGCCTAGAATCGACAATGCCTTAGACTGCCTTTACGGTGCTACGCATTTTTCCACTATCGACCTTCGATCTGGCTATTGGCAGATCACTGTAGACGAGATGGGCCGTGAGAAGACCGCATTCGTCACTCCTGACGGTTTTCATCACTTCAAAGTTATGCCCTTCGGTCTCTGTAATGCGCCGGCCACATTCGAAAGAATGATGGACTCATTGCTCCAAGGGTTTAAATGGTCAACCTGCTTATGTTATTTAGACGACGTTATCGCTTTCTCGCCCACATTCGACTCCCATCTCGATCGTTTATCGGCGATTCTTGAAGTTTTTCGTCGAGCCGGACTTCAATTGAACTCTTATAGTGCATTCAGACGACGGACCGAATCCGGATTTCTCGTGGACGCGGACTGGTAATCCGCGGATGATCCGCCTGCAGGCGCATCCACACGACGGATGGTGTCCTAGGAGAAAACAGCCGGATTACCCTCGACAGCAGGTTCGGCGCTCACCTGCGCGCGCTGAAAGCAAACCGGTTTGAGAGTATTCAACATGGATGCCCGCAAGAAGCGACGCTTTACTGCGATGTCTGTCGTGTTGTGACAAATGAACGAGGAGTGTTATTCTTTCAGGAGAAAAGGGAGTCGCTGGCCGAATGTTCTTTCAATCACATTGTTCCCCTCTTGTAGAACTTCTGAACGCGTCTCCCATCCTTTTTTTAGAAGCAGCACGTCGCCGGTTGCAGAAGTTAGAATATTTCACCATCATGACGGCTAAGAATCTCGCATATCAAACGACGGCGGCGACATTTCCCAAAGCCCCAAAAGTGATTTCTGCGTATTTAATCACCTGAGAACAAAGCTCCCGGAAACTAAGTACACCATGCTCAAGCGTAGATGATGCCGACCAGTCATGCAGCTATTCGCGAGCCATGGAGGACATGCCGCGAGCAGACGAAAAGTGTACTGGTTGCCAGAAACCCCGAGCTAATCCGCTGAAGTATCGGTTTTCCCCTGCCAGAATTCCGATGTGAGAAACAGGTTGCGGTCATCCGTCCGCGAGCCCCGCGGACGAGTCGCGGACGAGGGGAATCGCTGATGTGAGGTCACGTGACGCGCCGTCTGTCCCGCCACATCCGGATTCGGTCCATCGTCTGAATGCACCATTAGAAATGCCACTTCACTCGTCGTCAAATAATCGTACTTGGCCACCTCATCGATGCCACAGGAGTCCGCCCGGATCCCAAGAAAATTCACGCCGCCACGGACTTTCACAGGACGTTGAAAGTTTTGTGGGCTTGTGCTCCTATTTTCAACGCTTTGTTAAGGGTTTCGCGATCATTGCACGCCCACTCACAAAACTCCTGAAGAAGGACGCCCTGTTTTCCTGGGGCGCTGATCATGCCTCATCTTTTTCCCAGCTCACGACCCTCCTTACAACACCGCCAATTTTAGCTCATTTTGATCCATCAGCTTCAACCGAGGTACACATTGACGCCAGTGGGCACGGCATAGGAGCAATGCTATCGCAACACCAACGCGAACATGACCGTGTTATAGCATATGCAAGCCGACTGCTATCTACCGCCGAGCGCAACTATTCAATCACGGAGCATGAGTGTCTCGCTCTTGTGTGGGCAGTCGCCAAGTTTCGCTCATACTTATACGGGCGTCCATTTCGAGCAGTCACAATCACCATGCGCTTTGCTGGCTGGCCTCACTCAAGGATCCCATGGGACGCCTCACTCGTTGGTCCCTACGTTTACAAGAATACACGTTCACCGTAACATACAAAACAGGGCGGTTGCATCAAGATGCGGATTGTTTATCACGCTACCCTGTGGAAGAAGCTGCCCATACTGACACCTTTCCAGACCTTCTGTCTGTGATGCAGCTACTCAAACTTGGCCATGAACAACGCTGGGATACTTTCCCTGCAAACCATCATTGACAATCTTGAGTCAATGTCTCGCGACGCATCTCTACAAATGTTCCTGGTCAAAGACGGGATCCTATATCGCCGTAACCTCGATCCATATAGCCATGGCTTATCGGCTGCTGACCCGCAGGGCGCGGGTTCAAATCCCGGCTGCGGCGGCTGCATTTCTGATGGAGGCGGAAATGTTGTAGGCCCGTGTGTTCAGATTTGGGTGCACGTTAAAGAACCCCAGGTGGTCTAAATTTCCGGAGCCCTCTACTACGGCGTCTCTCATAATCATATGGTGGTTTTGGGACGTTAAACCCCACATATCAATCATATAGCCATGACTTACTCCACGTCACACCAGCACATCTTCGTGTGACTGTCCTCAACCAACTTCATGACGCTCCTTTGGCGGGCCACTTGGGCGTCTCTCGCACATACGACCATGTACAATGTCGTTTCTTTTGACCTGGTCTTGCCCGCTCTGTTCGACGCTACGTCGCCGCTTGTGAGCCCTGCCAGCGCCGCAAAAAGCCATTTTCCCTACCAGCTGGATTCCTTCAGTTGATCGACATTCCCATTGAACCTTTTTTTCGAGTTGGCCTCGACCTGCTTGGCCCATTCTCGACCTCCAGCTCAGGCAACAAATGGATCGCTGTCGCCACTGACTATGCGACACGGTACGCTATCACACGAGCACTTCCGGCGAGTTGCGCAACCGATGTGGCGGACTTTCTGGTATGTGATATTATTTTAGTACACGGAGCTCCACGCCAACTTTTCACTGACCGGGGCCGGACCTTCCTATCAGCTGTCGTTGATGAAATCCTGCGCTCTTGCTCTGCAAAGCACAAGTTTGCCACTTCGTACCATTTGCAAACGAACGGTCTTACGGAGCGCCTCAACTGCACCATAACTGACATGCTTTCTAAATACATAGCGGCTGACCACCAGGACTGGGACGTTCATTTGCCATCTGTGACGTTCGCATATTATTCGTCACGTCACGACACTGCCGGCTACTCACCATTCTATCTTTTATACGGCCGAGAACCCGCCATACCCTTTGACACCTTACTGCCCTCGGTCACTGAGTATGCCGGCGAAGCCATCGCACGAGCCGACCACGCACGCCAAGTCGCCCGCAGCCGTCTGCAGGCCTCACTGGAGCACCAAAGACAGTTCTACGATTCCCATCATTGAAACGTGCACTTTTCACTGGGTTCTCTCGTCCTTCTCTGGTCTCGCACTCGGCGAGTAGGTCTCTCTGAAAAACAGCTGTCACGCTACACTGGACCATATCGCGTCGTTCACCAGGTGACTGATGTTACATACGAGATCGTTCCAGCCGATCCAACGTCATCATCATCAGCTTCGAGGAACATCGTGCACATAGCTCAACTCAAGCCTTATCACCCTCCTTCTACCACATCTGAGTAGCTCAAGCACCGATACAGTGCTTCTACCGCCGGGGGGTTATGATACACAACAGCCGCCATTGCCTTGCTGCATGAAAGAGAAAGACGACGTCGGTGGCTGGTTGTTGATGAACTGTCGCCATCTTGTTCGCCGAGCACGGTCCATCGCATATAATTTAATAAATAAGTTACTCGTAACAATATCACACTGTCATACATCTGATGCACTGGGTACTCCAAGTTTGATCGCGTCATTGATGATTGTGTCCCTGATAATGCGACTCACCCTTTGTTGGATGAATGTGCCAGCTTTCAGAAGCCTAAGCTAAAAAAGTGCATGGCGACATTCATGCAAGTCCTAGTATTAGGCAGTGTTTCAGCAAGCAATTATACAGTTGAAGAACTGCAATTCACAGGCGATGCAAATGGGGGGTGCAGTGAAATCTGTATTTGTGCATTAGCCTAGTCTTATATCGTCTATAGCCTATGGTGCACTTACTCCTTGTGCAAAACAGATCACAATGTGCTAAAATTGTAGTCTAGGCTAACTGATCACAGAAATTTCGTGGTTATGATACAAAACTAGCAGTCACAATATAAGGCACCTCAACAAAGGCATAAAAATAAAACACCTGAGGTGTCAAAAAAGTGAAGTTCTACTAGCTCCCCAGCTACGATATCATACTAACTTCTAATGAAAAATATCATGACAAACACCACAGCCTTGTTTCAGATGGTATTGTTTCTGTTGATAAAAATATTAAAGGGCTACTAAAGAGCAAATGAAGTACTATTTCACAATACCAAAAACAACACTCCTACCGCGTCATGGTCCTTGGCAAGCAAGAACAGGCGCGAAAAGAAAATGCGGGTGGAGACGCCACCTTAAGATTCCCGCACCAAACACCATGACGTCATAAATTTTGAAGGCTTCTACTGGGTTTTACGTAGCTTCTAATCCATAAAAATGAAGTATATTGTCATTTGTCGGTGCCATAGATTTAGCATGCAAGGTTTAAAAAAATTTCATAAAGCCTTTATCCCAAAGATACCAAAATTAGATTTTGAATTTTTCTCACATCACGCAGGGAGATTTCATCGTGATAAAATCAAAAAAAGAAACTTGAACCTTCATTTTTTGTGCTAATAATTAACCTATGATAGTGATACATATGGCATTAGAGTTCTCAAAGAACAATTTGTCAATCTAAACCAAGTCATCCTTTCTCTTTAGTGTCCCTTTAACCATTAAGAATACTTACCCAAACCCATCAAAAAGAACATGAGTGACGAGACACATTACAGTGGCAAAGGCCAAGAATAAAGATACCGTCCATAAGCCCAAATTATCATTGGAGCTTAAATACAATATCTAACAAACATGACCTTTGAAAGCCAGGCTAAATGTAACAAAAACAATTATAAAGTATTTATAGCATTTCAGCACTTAGTGCACTAAACACAGAATACATTTTTAACTCATGCAAGCCAGTTTCTTACCACAGTTCCTTACAGCAATGCTAGTAACCAGAAGGGCACACCACCACGTCAAAATGTTTTATACAATGCACAGAAAAGTATAAAAACTCAATTTTCATCAACGCCAACAAATGAGAATAAAAACACATCGTATGGTTACACTTCATATCCAGTGTTCTTAAACTGGGTTTCTTGGACAGCAAGAGTTCAACCAAGGGCAGTTTAGAGATCCATAAGTGGTCAGAATGAATGTGGCACCATCGTACTTTCCCCCATAATTTTACACAATGTAAAATTTTAAAGAAAAGAGAATTCACAGTGAGTTGTAGATTTAATTAAGCTGTCTCACCCTACATCAGTATTTTCATAATCTGTGAGTAGCAATCCCTACATGGCAGCTGCTCTTGGTCATTGTGCAACTTGCAGACTAACACAGCTCATGCTGAGCATTTTTAATTCATACCGCAGTTTGTAACACATGACCAGGAATCAGTTAAGAAATTCTACAAGCAGAGAGCCACTTGTCAGCATGCTCGATTCTAGTTAGCACAACTTGCCACTCTATCGCAGATCTGGTCACTTCCCTTCAGATGTCCGCACACCTTAAGACCCCTCTGTCCACACGAGAAAACTTGCAATGGAGAGTGCCCCACGTATTGAGACAAACAATCAGCATTGCTTTGACATTTGGGTGAGCTTGTCTTGCCTGTTTAGGATGTGGTCTTGTACTATAAGTGAAATTGCAGTAGACGGCTGCACAATTTTTATTGCTTGAGATTAAGCAATATCTACATATATAGAAAAAAGTTCACCAGCAATTTTCCGACCCATTGCCACCAAATACTGTGCCCAACATTACAGAGAATGAAACTGGTGATCTTGTACTCAAACAGCTTAGCCAACACAGCAGTAAGCCAGGCAGCATACAACATAGACATTCATTTTACAGCATGGGATAAAATATAGTCTTTACAAAATGTAGAGCAAATAAAAAATGGACACAAAGAATACACAACACGCTCTGCGACTTCCTAGTCCTATGTTTTTTCTGTGTCCAGCTTCATTCTCAATACATTTTAATAAGACCTTATAAAAGCTCACTCAGCACAATCCAATAAATTATTGCATTTAACGAGCTGCCCTCTTTCACGCTATATCCTGGAATGCTTGCTAGGCATGCTTGCTAAACAACAAAGCTTCCATGTGTGAGGACAAAAAAGCACTAAATCACTATAAAATGTGCTGCAAAGAACAGTCTCCAGGTATGCAGTCCCCATCAGGCATGTAGCGAGAAATTTTTTCGGGGGTGGGGGAGGGCATCACCTTGATTTCGGGAGGGACATCCCCTTAAAATGGCCATTTTTAGCTCTCTACGCCATGGCGGGAAAAAAAATTTAAGGAGGGGGGGGGGGGTCACGTGCCTAGTGTTCCACCCCCTGGCTACGGCTCTGATTGATTGATTGATACGTGGGCTTTAACGTCCCAAAACAACTATATGATTATGAGAGATGCCATAGTGGAAGACTCCGGAAATTTCGAGCACTTGGGGTTCTTTAACGTGCACCCAAATCTGAGCACACGGGCCTACAACATTTCTGCCTCCATCGGAAATGCAGTCGCTGCAGCCGGAATTCGATCCCGCGATCTGCCGGTCAGCAGCCGAGTACCTTAGCCACTAGAACACCGCGGCAAGGCCACCTCTGATCCCCATAAAGCCACTAGGTGAGAGCACAGTGAAGGGCTCTGATTAATTTGAGCCCACAGTTTCCTTACAGTGCACCTTGACAATGCATGACTATTATTGCATTTTGCCTTCTCAAAATAGGGCCACGGGAGTATAAAATCAAACTTGCGACCTTGTGTTCAGGAGTAGCATGCCATAGGCACTGAGCCACAGCTATGACTGCCATAGCTACAGATCCTATTTTAAGTAGTATCTGTACAGAATATGTTTCATAAGCAATTACAAATTGATGAATGTAAAGCTGGTATAGAAGTCCATACAGATGCACATCAGTTCAGCTACTGCTGCCAGGATCCTAGTGAGCTACTGCTGCCAGGATCCTAGTGAACTACAGTTGAACACAATGTATTCCTGGCCCTCTTCCACCAAGTTTCTGTAATGTGGTGCGATATTTGCAATAATTGTCGATGACATTCAACTTGTCTTGAGTACAGCTATGTGTCATACTTACTCACACATTACTAACACAGATATGTTAGCTAAATGCTGGCTAGTGTTGGCTAGTATTATAAAAATGATATGCTTCATCATGAAACCTAATACAATGATTAAGTTGTTTTTTCACGAGATGCCTTTAAAAGACATTAAAACTCTGCTAAGCAAAGGATCAAATAGGAACTTCCTTATGCAATAAGAAATCACCCCCATATCATAGAAGACATGGCCTGTATATTTTGAAAAAATACACCCCTCTGGCACTGTTCCCCTAAACGAGATTCAATTAATTTCACTTTCATTGACCTTTACCTTTCAAACTAAAATATTCGATGATATGAGATATGACAGGTATATAAATATTTGATAAATAAATACCTGGACTTCGTTCTCATCAGAAAAAGTAATCGATGTCAGCTTGTAATCATGCTTTAGCAAGTACTCGTTGAGGAGAAAGTTGACAGCTCGACGCTCATGTGGGCGCAAAGGCTCTTCCGAAACAGCCATGTGCTCACTGCCATTGTCTGGAGTATTCGGATCAGACTCTGCACAGTATAATGGCAGAAAACAATAAAACAAACTACTTTGTTTTTTTCTTAGTTTTGTAAAGGGGCCCTGTGACGCTTTTTCTTCTGAATTCTGCAGCACTGGAGTTGGTGTAGTGCCAAATACTGAGATGAACCCAGACAGAATGATTGAAACTGGTACACGGAAATGGAAGTTATTAGCCTTCAAACTTTAAAACTCCTGCAGACAACGAGGAGAAACATTCCCTTTCTCATTTCACTTTCCAACTGACGTCAAAGACTGCTTGAAATCGTCGCTCGCCGCATGACTCGCCTCGCAGTGGTCATTGTGCAGCGCTCCCAGCGTAATTTTCCATATGCTTTCACACTTTCATCTTTCAAAACAGAAATCCATTTCTTTCTGAGGAAGTATAAAAAGTGCTTTTATCATTTTAGCACACAATGATATGGCCTATCAGGAACTGTACAAACATTATGCGCGACTTGCCACGTTGAACCTACCAAAATTAACGGCCTATGTTGTCACTCCCACATGAGGAAGCGTCACTTCAAATCATAAAAATAACCACTGTGAGTCGCTCTAGCCCTAAAACACTGTGGTTTCTTTGCAGAAATAAAATTATAACAGCATTGTTTTTGCCATTGCTACTCATGCAATGATATCGGTGCATTCCACAGTTCGTGAGGAAGCGATAAAAACAACACGCTTAATTTGTGTCACAGGGCCCCTTTAAGCATTCATATGGAACATGCCTAGTAAATATATATGGAAACATAATTTACTTTCATAACTGACTGAAAGTTAAAGGGACACTATAGAGAAAAACAATTTTTCTCCTATTAGTAAATTCACCTTTATTAACAATTGTTGGGGTTCAACCACCCAAAATCACCATAACATTATGATAGACGCCATAGTGGAGGGCTGCGGGAATTTTGACCGTCTGGTGTTCTTTAACGTGCACCTAAATCTAAGCTAAACTTGTGCGGGCCTCAAGCATTTTCGCCTCCATCGAAAATGCAGCCACTGCAGCTGGAATTTGATCCTGCGACCTCCGGGTCAGCAGCCGAGTGCCTTAGCCAGTATACCACCGTGGCGGGTTATAGGTTAGATTGACCTTTCACAACATCAGTTCTGCCCCAGGAAGACGCTTGGCAAGCAAGAAAATATGCAAGCGTATGTAGGACTGCCACCTTGATATTTCGACACCAATACACCACACCACAGATATTGACAGCGGCTGCTGAGGCCTACACAGCTGTTCATCAAAAAAATCATTACTTCATATACTATGAGAACCAGAGATTCAACATGGCAAGACTGAGAAAATTTTATTAAACCATTACGAAAAAAACTTTGAAAAAAACGTGACAATGCACTGTTGCTCAGATGCTGAACTTTCAACACATAATTCAAAAATATATCTTGGAGTTTTATTCTTCTTTCTAATGATAAACCTACACGGGTTGTAAGCCACAGTACTGTTCTCTAGATATATTAGTGTAAATTAACGTATTATTTCCCGTAAGCCTGCCTGTAATACTAGTGATTACATGCACAATGTCTATAACTGATAATGTATATAGTCCTAATCTGGCAAATAGCCTTTAGGCAGCAAAGAGAGTGGCTTTGGAGAGACACGTTTGCTCAACAGAAACACCAGAATAACAGAGCTAGCTGAGCAAGTTGGAACGTATTCATTCTATAAAGACAGGGCATGCAAACACAGACACAAGGAGGACGTCAGGACACCACAAACACCTACTGACAACTGAAGGTGCGCATAACGGCAGAAAAGAAGAGAGGCATGAAAACTTATCTGCGCATGCCCATGCAAAATGATTAACTTGCATAAAGATGAAATCGAATGCCTTAACAGTTATTTTTCATGTAGACTCCCATGCATGCCAGGTTGATTGGTCCAAATTTTGAATGGGCATGTGCAGGTAAGTTTTCATGCCTTCTTTCTTTTTTGCCGTAATGCACATATTCAGTTAATAGTAGGCGTTTGACAGGTCACAACTTCCTTCTTGTGTCCGTGTTTACACGCCTTGTCTTTTTAGAGAGAAATGATAGTTTTACACACTTCACAACTTCCGATGTTAACATTATATTAATCACAGAAAATGTGTATACACACCTGTAACAACAGTTAGGTTTGCTCGCAGGTTCTTGATGGTTTCTCGTGCCTTCCTAAGCTCGAATTCTAAAACTGACAAACAAAAGTAGCATTTAAGTAACATTTTTTTGGGATATGACAATGGCATAAAAAAAGAGAAAAATGCTTGAGGAATGGTTTTATATTGACAAATGTTTTCGCACGAAATACATGGCTAAATTTTTCAAAGGCCAAGTCACCTCAAACTGCTGAGAAGGTATTTCACAAGCTATGCCACAAACTTTCTCTTAATAGCACTTGCTACAACTTTTCGAGGTCAATGTATCTCAATGAAATTCACTGGAAGCCTGAAGAGAAGGGCAGGTTCTTTACAAATTATTTTTATTGATTTCCCTGACTCTCCCATCTGGCTTCCCACAATTACTGGCAACATTGTCGCTGTGACGTAATTTAGGGAAAAGTGATTCAAGTGACAGAACCAAGGTGCCACTACAGTGTCTGCTGTATGATTGTGTGTGCTTAGCCACAGTTTTTTTGGTTGGGCATGCGGATTTCAGTTCCTTGTGGGCGTGCGTACAATAGACGGAAAATGATGCTGCATCGTGGGCTGCACATGGTTCCTCATATAATTAATTACCTTTACAGTCCCAAAACACCCGCAGCTAACAATCAGCCTTCTTCTAAATATTAGAGTGCTTTAGGTAGCAGTGCTGGCTTACCGCAAGAAAGATACAGTAGCACTGTACTCGCTGAAGAGTACACATAAGGGAACATTACCTGACGGAAACAATTTCCACAACACAGGCAGGGTCTATCGTGACTGGGCTTGTGTTTCATGTAGCGGTGGCTCATACTCATCTTGTATTAAATTTTATAGACACTACCGACACGATGTTAAGCACGGCTACTCACAAAACTTATGCACGTTTCCCATAGCAATATAAATGGCATCCTTGGCTGGTGACACCGGTGGCGTTTTCTGTGCACTCGTGCGGTGCTGTAGGGTTCATTTGGGTACCACATGTGTGGTGCCGCATGTTCGGCTGGGCCGGCCACGACACGAGTGCGCGCCACCGCAGCACTGCGCAGGTTGACGGTGGAGCGTGGTGCAATACCATCAGCCCGCGCGTGCTGGCAAGCGATGCGATGACATTGCATCATTTCAAGCGTAATTTACAGCTGGCGCTGCCCCAGAACACGGCCGGATAGGACGGAAAAAACATGCGCGAGCTTATATCGTTCGACTGTACTCGCACAAGGCTACTTCTGCTGCGAGGATTTCACTGGACACTGAAGGCAATGCGAAAATTACCGTAAACCTTGTCGAGTTGGTACAGAACTGATACAGCACAACCACCTGCAGAATAGACGCGCACCCACTGGACACATAGCGTTTCGCAAGTCTCTCTCATTCTATGGTTTTCCGTCATTTGCTCTTTTATTCCCAGTACAAACAGGACGCTAGAAATTGTTGTCTGCTGAATGGCGTCTCTTGCAGCCAGCGCTGCTGTCGTGGATTCAAATCTTGTGGTTCACACGTTCGTCTGGCCCGTAGCTAGACGTGAAACTCGGGCAGTGTTTGACGTAACTTTCCTTCCACAGTCACGGTGCCAGTGCACCTAAGCTGAAGATGCCATGTTTTAGTTTGTCTACAAATTTTTTAGCATTAGCATTTAAAGTGGTGGTGCCACAAAATTTCGAGGCTATCCCAAACCTGTTGTGGTTTTCCTCTGTATGCAACGACTTTCCACACAAAGAGTTGGACACAACAAATGCGTAGAATATATTTAAATTCACTGCTAAAAGTGTAGCTGAATGCTCACTCTCACGACCTAGGCCCATCGCTTGCGCAGCAACACTGACGTTTCAGAATAGCAGAAGCAATGGCAGTTATCGTGACGTCACACCATATCTGTAGTGACGTGAGTGACATCCGCGATCTCCGAAACGCATGTTGTAAACAAGGAGAGAACTCGCATATGCCTGTTGTTTCTTTCTAAGTCAGCTAATTTCTTGAGAATGCTACGAGCATTTATATTTAGGCAGAGGATGCTTTTTTTGCAACCCCCACCAACTGAACGATCGCGCCTGAACCTACTCGCACTTTAAACATCAGAAGCTGAGGAAGACTTCTTAGCGGTAACGATAGGAACCCTCTTATTATTGCTACTATCCCATCGAAACAAGGTGCCATCGATGTTTATCTTGTCATATACGAGTGTGCTGGCGTCAATTGCAGAGACACTGTGTACATCCGTCAAGGACACTGGGTGCTTTCGAAGAGACACTCGACACGTCCTTCATAGACAACGGAGGCGTCCGTCAGAAACTCTGCGCACGTTCAACCGCGAGACTGCATGCCCCCTCCTTCTTCAGCGTCTCGGCGCCTATAGAAGGCCAGCGCATCTATCACTGGGCGACTTCCTCGTCCACGTTCTGTACGTACGTTGTAAATATAAATGATTTGTTTCCTTCTGGCTGCCTCGCCACTGCCTGGATACTAATGCAGTTGGCCATGGCGACCGTCAGTGCGTTTGTTTCACTGGCGCTTGTGTAGCTTGTGTGTGGGAGAGCAGACAAAATTCAGCGCAATGTGCGTAACAGCCTTGTGTGTCACGTGACCAAACCACTTTTGCATCGACGTCACTGCTGAACTCGATGCTGCGAAACCGAAAATGGTCCACATATATAGTAGAGCAATATAAATTATTCGGCGAAAATACATGAATCTTGGTGCGTTTATCATGTTTCCTGGAATGGAAGGAAACAATTACAGCAGAGAAAACGCATGCCACAAATTTGGCGGCACCACCCCTTTAACCTGAACACAGCTGTCACACACATGAGCCACCTGAACAGGTGGTGTCATCCAGCAAAGAAATGCACAATCAGGCAAGTTCATAACTAAACATATGTGTTGTGTTTCATCAAACAGAAATGGCAATATTAGTTGGCCTCCAAATGCATCCGATTCGCAGCTTGAGCATGGGGCAAGGTCAGTCACAGACATTGTATGGCTGTTGAAGTGTGGTTACCTTTTACAGAGCATCTACTCTTCGCCGTTTTCGCATCATTCATACTACACACCGGTGAGACCAGCACGCCTTGCATGATTTCCGGTTTTTACCAGCTTTTACGTCATGCAAAAACGATACTGCTCAGGTGCATCCTGGTTTCAGTGCTGGGCTTTTTGCTTATTTAAAATTGTCTAATCTGCTGAGTATTTCTACTATCGGGCCCGTGAAGCATCATTATTATGACATGGTGAAAAAAAAAGGGCTGGAGTTTGCCTTTTAGCATAAAAAGCTGGAATGACAATTATAACTAATACAAGCACTAAAAAATTTTACACATTAACAAAGAAAAAAAGAATTGACTAACTATAACAAAAGCAACTACTTTATGTTTTCTAGTGCTACAGTGACCAAAACTGAAAAATAGCCTACATCATATGACCGAACCTAATGCTTCATGTTTTGCAGAGTGAGTGGACAGTCGAAATTGTCAAGGCAGAGTACATGGCGCAGACAAGTCATGACGCAGGTGGCACTAAAAACTAGCATTTATCAAAATTTGCCATTAAACGTTGATCACGTACAAGCCCTTTTTTAACAGTCTACATGAAATTGAATTGCACACCAGAGAGAGAGATAGGGTCAGCATCGGAAAAAGAGTACATTGACAAGGCTACTTGCCCACTGTCGCGCATTTTTTTCCCCTCTCCATGATGTCAAAGCAAATGAGCAATTGACACTCATAGTATTATGTTACAGTACTGCCGTTTTTATTTATTACTCCTTTCTGTTAGTTAAACATTTTTTTAGCTACACATACCTCTAACTTGCAACAAGGATTGTCCCACAATGAGCATTTGGCTATATACAAGGTGCGTTCTTCAGCCATCTTTAGCCAAAGTTTAAAAATATGCCAATACATGCAATGACACGATCAAATGCATATTGCTGACTGTTGCCTGCAGTGAGCCAAACTATTCTTTGTGTTCTGATTAATTGCCTAATTAGGTCACTTTTATTACTAATTTTTTAAGCAACGAAAATGGGCTGGACATTCCAATCAGAAAGTTGTTCAGCGGTTTGCAAAGCGTCCAATTAGACAGTTTCGTGCTTTATATCAGTTACTTTATAATATTTTCTTACCAACTGTAAATGCCCGCTACTTGCAAAAAAATGCCACGTGACAAGTGTGCTTACGGGCCATTGCCCATGATGATTCTAGTGCTCCCTAACGTTCCATGTATGAACCACCATAGCATTTGCCTGATTGTGCTGTCTCGACAGGGCCGCAATGATGGTGGTGGGTCTGCAATGAACACTTTTCGCTATCGGCTACAAAAGCGGTTGCCGCTGTGACTGCTTACCAATGTCATGAACCGGTGCGAAGAAAGTGTATCGTTTGTATGCGGAATGTTAGAACGCACTAAAATCACAGCACGTGCAGGCATGCCAGTGGGTTTGTCACGTGTTTTTTTTGTGTGTGTGTGTTTTGTGGGCAGGAGATAAACACTATTAACTAACAGATATAAAGTTCGAAACTGTCTAATTGAACGTATCACAAACCGATCTACAACTTTCTCATTGAAATTTTTTACCTATCTTCGTTCCCTCAGAAGTTAGTTGGTTAAAAGGGTCCAATTAAACAATTAATCAGAACACAAAAAATAGTCTGATTCACTCCAGACAATGGTCAGCAACATGCGTTTGGTCGTGTCGTAATTGCGCATCTCAGCGTATTTTTAAACTCTGGCTAAAGATAGCTGAGGCATCTTGTATATCAAATAAACTATTAAAATTACTCAATTCAAAATCAGTTGCAAAAATGACAACAAACAGTTTAAAAAAGCATTCTTGGCACACATGACTGCAAATAGAAATACATCAAAATCAGACGCTGTCTACTCAGTGCATACGCACACAGATGAGAAACACTAATAAAGTAGCCAGAACAATCACTTGCTTTTTGAGGTACCTGTTTAAAAAAAAAAGAAGAAAGATGGTTAGGTATTCTCATAAAACACACAAACTATGTAACAAAGGGGAAACAATTAAGATAAATTTACACAGGTAAAGCTAAATAAAGTTGACAAAAACTGCTGAAAACATAGTGGCGTTGCGAAAATTCATTTGTTCCCTACAGAAGTATTCACATACTTATAATGCATCAGCATGTAATAGACGAGTTGCAAAAACCTTCCAAGGTTGCTGCTTTCCTACATTACAAAAATTCATGCACAATGGTGCTGTGTTTTATCCTTGGCACAATTGTGATGTGCAGTTGAGTGTTTGGCCTAATAATACAGAACTACTGATAGCACCATCAATACTATCAATAACAGAGTCACCATCCAACTATCAATGGTAAGAAAAAACTATAGTTAGCAAATCCAATAGTACTATAGAATGCACAAAATCAACCGCATGAACTCCACACAGCACAAAATTAGCATGTGGTATGTGGTGAAGCCAAAAGAGGAGGCCGAGTGGCAAGAAGGTTGACATGCTTGTGTTTCTTCACCAGAATACTTTCCCAAAGCATAATTAAATTGAACTGTTCAATTGAAGAGGTAGGAAACTGGTATGTGCGGTTGTACTACGTGCCTACAAATGTGTTGTGTTTTGTGATTTCAAGATAAGAATGCACTTCTTGCAATGATATCAAGAACTTAGCTCGTTAACTGCAAGATATAACTTTTTTTTATAATGAATTTATCAATACCCATATTCCGGCATTTTCACTGCATAAATTATTTCATTCACCGAAATCTTGCTCTTAAAATGAACTGAGCATTGCTAATAGTAGCTATCCAAAATGTTTCGGCATTATTATTCTCAGCGGTAGTACTTTCAGTAGTAGTACTGCCGATTTTAGTATCTATTAGAACTATCGATAGTTTCTGTACACTATACATAGTTTTGAATGAATTATCGAAGCTACCGATAGTCAGTCTATCAACAGTTTTGCATCACTAGGCCATGGTCTGACTAGAGGGTAAATGCGAAGGGCATCAATGAGAACACTCATTGCACCTCCCCACTATTTCGGCACACACCAAATGCCACGCTGCCTGTAACACTTTTAGCGAGGATGGAACCCAGCACTATTGTGCATGAATTTTCGTAGGACAGGAAAGCTACATTGTAGGTTTTACAACTTGTTGATTCAAAAATTAAAGCAAGGGCTTGAAAGCGCAACCTAGCTCACATCAAGTAAATCCCAAATGTCTATTTTTCAACATAGCAGCTTTTATAACAAAGGAATAATACTTTCTTTACAACTGTACCAGCATCTGACCTACAATGACAATTATATTGTGGTAAAAATAAAAATCCCAGGAAAAAACAAATTAACTCTTGATATTAAAGGTATGCAGAAGAGGAGCATAAAATCAACGTAAACAGTTGAAATATTTGCTTATATATATATATATATATATATATATATATATATATATATATATATATATATATATATATATATATATATATATATATATATATATATATATATATATATATAGTACAAGTTGAATAGGCCAACTAATTAAAGGTGTTTGATATTACAAAGTGCTTAACACCGTTCTTAAATAACATGCCATGCATACTTTGGTGGTCTTGTTTAAGACATGGAATCATTGAATGTGCAAATTTTCAGGTTTATTTGTCGTTGCTTTGTGCTATTTTTGCCCCCTTGTGTATGAAATAAGGCTACAATTTCTAATGCTATAAGCGACAACTGTCACTGCAGTCTACACGAGACTGATTCAAATGGAGACATTTATAGTCTGGTACAACTTTAGAAGGAAGCAGCACTACCATCTCAAAAGTGGATGGACACTAGCTTCCATCAATGTGCACACTCCACAGATTGATGTCATAAGACAGACAGTCAATTGCTCCACCGTGACAAACCATAGCCAAGTACCTGAGTAATGCTATTTTTCCTAGTCATGGAAGCAATCACCTGCTGCACCTTAGTCACCTGAGAGAGGCGTCTGTTGCCTTCTCAAGTTGTGTCCAACTATAGTAGGCAAGGTTGTATGTTTTCTGTATTTTGTACACAAATATGTGGTTAACACATTCAAGAGAACATTATCCACAGTTTAGAGCAAAAAGTGTAGTGCCTTTTAAAGAGCATAGCTATTTAGCCCACTATTTTCAGATTTACATTAGAGAAAGGCATCGTGTTGAAATCAACTTCAATGAAACGTGGGAAAAGCCAGTTTTTTTTAATTACCTGCCCACATAGCTTGCAACTATATGTGTAATTATTTTTATCATTACAGTACCTCAACTGCTGGTAAAATTTCATCTTTATAGAAGTACGGTCATTGTTATGATGCACAAACACTTTTGTTACACACTTAAGCTTTAAAATGTCCTAAACAGTGTAATAAATATCAACCTACCAGCCACTCTTTCATCTAGTTGTTTCTCTCCATCATCTGAATACCTTGTGAAATCCAATGAATCAAATGTCTGGACACTTGACGTTCTTGCTGTGAAAAAAATTATCGTATTTCGTTACTAACAAAAACCAGCACAAAAGTAATGTCAGCAAACAAAGTGGTATAAAAGGCAGTATAACGTTTTTTTCCAACGAAATCGCATGTTTAAATGCACTGATCACTTTGTGAACTGTTTTCTTCCCTTCTCTTCGCGCTATGGTGGGGGGAGCGAAGAACACACATTGATGTGAGCCTAAAAACTAACCTTAATTTCTCGTACTCACTGCTGTGCTAGCCGGTGCATTTTTCGTGCCAAGAGTGGACAGTGCCGAAAACGTGACCTCACGCGCTGAGCATATGTTCCAGTGTGGTCGTGTTTCACATGTTTCACATATTATGTCTACTACGACAAATGCCGCCCGCGGTTACACCACTATTCTTAATAGTCAGGCACGCAAACGCAGTGTTACGAACATTCGCAGAAACTTGAAAAGCACGCTCAGGGCTCCTGCACATCAACCCTGCGATTTTTTTTTCGTGTGTTCGCATGTGTAGCGCTCCCGTTTGTCACACCAGTATTTGGCGAAATTAAAACAGCTGAACGGTAACATGACACATGCGCATCTGTGTGAACCAGAAGCCAAACAGATGCGCATTTGTTTACATATTCTATCGCCGACAGCTGTTGTGCCAAGCGCCATACTTTAGCCCATCACTCGCCCTCAGGGCAGACAGCGGCCACGAAGCAAAATAAACGGCTTCCAAAATACGCACGCAGAACCGGTGACGCATCAAAAGCATAATGGCTATGCTTTTCGAAGTTGCCTGGGTTGGAAAAATAGTCCCGTAGCCTGGGTAGTTCTCGGCCGCTTTCCAAGAGCTCGGCATGCAATTCCAACGCAGTCAAAATGAAATTATCTTTCAGAAGCTTTGCAGCGATTTTGTCTATTGTCACGTCGTGCACACTTTCTAACTCAGTCGGCAGAGGAAGCACAATCGAAGTCTCCAAGGATGATGTAGTACACTTCGAAATATCATCTTCCATCATTTCGGACGCCAACCCAGCTGCCCTGCCACACCAGTACCACAGAACACCTAAAACGACTTAAGAGTGGACACTCCCATTAGAAATATGCGCCGGGGTGTCCGCGCGCCGCCGCCAACAAATTTTGCTACGTCGCCGCCACCGACGACAACTGATCGGCGCGCCGCCGCCACTGACGTGTTTTTAGCGCGTCATTCAAATAGATTTTTTTTTTTTTCAGCTAACTTATGCTTATTTTGCACCTTCTGCCACCAGTGTGGCCTTTCTTATCTCCACGCACTTCGCAAATGCATCAAAATTGGTTCACCTGCCATTTCGAGTTAAATAACTGGACTATAAAAAAAATCATAGCTTATCCACGGAGTGAATAATGATGAGTGGGGCGACGCGCTGGAGGGTACGAAATATACAAATACTGTATATATTCATACAAGAAATTCTACAATTCGTAAGTGTTTGCTACACGTCGCTTCCGTTCCTCCATAGTTATAACGGCTTTATGGTCGGTGAAGTGGTGGATCGGCGATGGGGCATGTTTGCAAGGTCGAATTCGTAGTGGGCAGTTAGCAAAGGTGGAACTATAGATGGTCACGTACAAACAAAGAATGAACACTGTGCGACAATCTATGGTTCTTTAACACGCACCGAGATGCAAGTACATGACCATGGATCTTGCATTTCATAATGGCTACTTCTCAACAGCATTTACTTCATGGTCGGTGAAATGGTGGATCGGTGAAGGGGCGTAGTGGGATGTTTGCAAGGACGAAGTAGTGGTCAGCTGGCAAAGATGGAACTATAGGCGATCACGTACTTACGTACGAACATACCAACGTTTTTAGCTATCTAAAAACGTTGGTAAATACATACATACACACATACACACACACACACACACACACACACACACACATACATACATACATACATACATACATACATACATACATACATACATACATACATACATACATACATACATACATACATACATACATACATACATACATACATACATACATACATACATACATACATACATACATACATACATACATACATACATACATACATGGGTTGAGAGACCAACGCCTTTTAGGAGCTTCGTCCCTAAAAGAAAACTTGTCGAGTCCTCCTAATAATGGGGAAAGGTTGTGTTGGATTATATTTAAACGTGAATTTCAAGGTACTTTTGAGTTCACTGTATTTAAGCGAAACTCAGGGACAGCGCCAACGGTGGTGTTTGGCGAGGGCTGTCGACATATTCTAGCCTACGAGAATACTTAATGTGTGAGGCGGGCTTTGAACAATGATGAAAGGTGTGGAAAGTCGATACTGGAATATTCCTAATTATTACTGTGAAAGCGAGTCGAAGAATTAAAGGCAGTTCAAATGCGAAGGGTGGGGGCCAGGACTGGGGACAGGCAGGGTAGAAGCACTTGTCTGCGATGTGCATGGAATATATTGTTATAACTGAGGAAGAGCCAGCTGTTTAGGGCATATTTACAAAAAAAAAATCTGTTAAGAAACTTGACCACATGCATGGACCTTAATGAGCAAAGAAAGTAAAAATGACAATTAATAGACGAAATGCCTTATCAAACAGGAACGATCTCCATTGTAGTCGGCAGGTTCAGCAAGAGCAACAATATTGGACGAGATGGTGATCGCTATAAATTCCCAGGCAACACTCGACGACCTGAGGTCGTCCTCAAATGATACGGACGTCCTCCTTCCGTCCTCACACGTTAGGCGACGATGACGATAGTTATAGCGCGAGAACAAAACGACGACACATAGACAAGAAGGACACCTGTGTCGACGTCTTGTTCACGCGCTATAACTATCGTCATGCCATACCACCATTTAGCCCAAGCTGCCACACTTCGAAGTTGGGCGACGATTTCAGTGCGCTCTCAGGAAGGTCTTCGGAGGACGATACAGAAAGCGGACTTTTCAGTATTTTTCGAGGATAACTACATGATCGTCCGAAAAAGTCCACTGTAGGGCGTTTTGAGTCCTATACTGTATAATTCGGAAAAAGGCTGTGCATGAACTTCGTGTGGCACCTCGTCGCGAGCGCGCGAATATTAACTGTATCTGACAAACCCGCTAGCGTAACTCTTAATCGTACGATTGTTTCTTCGTGTTAGTTTATATATATATATATATATATATATATATATATATATATATATAGATATATATATATATATATATATATATATATATATATATATATATATATATATATATATATATTAATGAGATATAACAGACAGTAATGCCAAGGAATGTACAGGGAAGTTGTTAAAACCAATGGAATGTAAATAAGAAGAAAGAGAAAGAAAAGTGGATGAAAAAATTACCAACTGCTCACAGTTGGTAATTTTTTTCATCCACTTTTCTTTCTTCTTATTTACATTCCATTGGTTTTAATAACTTCCCCTGTACATTCCTTGGCATTACTGTCTGTTATATCTCATTAATATTGTGTTAAAACACGGAAAAACGAGCCCTTATGTATACACTTCTTTCCCTTATATATATATATATATATATATATATATATATATATATATATATATATATATATATATATATATATATATATATATATATATATATATATATATATATATATATATATATATATATATATATATATACCTCAGTTATACATGAAAATGCTTTTCGCGGGCGTGTGTGTGATGGTTTCGAAGTTTTGTATTTTGCGCTTACATGAGCACGAACAATTACCCCTGTGGTCGCCAACGAACAGGTAAAGACACAGTCGACATGGTATCTGTCGGCCGAAATCACAAAAAAAGCTCAATGCCAGCGCCATATGCTCTATATGGCCAATGCACACCTTTTTTTTCTGCCTGGCAACATTCACAGTTTAAACTATAGTGTACTAGAATATGGGTTTTAGTACACTATACTCTGCTATAAGTATACTATCTTTGCGCTATAAAACACTACACATAGGCCAGAAACGCTACTCGTTCAATGAAACTTCAAAAACAGTGCAAGAAATTAAATAGCAATGATGTCGAAGTCAAACTAAATCCACTGATTGTCACCCTAAACCAGAAGCTAACCTTTCTTTCTCGGTAATTTTTACGAACGCTCGAAGTTTCATGCCTAAACGCGATCACTTGTCTCATCTTGTCAAGTCATCAGATAGCAGTATTCTCATGCTAACGGAAACGTGATTAACAAATGACGTCACCAACGCGGAAGTGCTCGCCGACCTACCGGATTTCATTGCTTATCGAAAAGACCATAGCGGCTCTCGCGGGGGTGGTGTCCTCATTGCAATCAGTAATCAGTTACCATGTTCCGTTATTAACATCGACTCAGACTTAGAAATTTTGTGGGTGTTGGTTCAGGCACTGCCACAATCTGTATTATTAGGTGTTTGCTATCGGCCTCCACATAACAATCCCAACTTTTCTCGCGCACTTCAAGGCATTTTAAACCAGCTTACATCAAAGTATCCTAAAGCTTAAATTGTTCTTTTCGGTGATTTCCATTTTCCTGGTATCAACTGGGAACATGACACTTCTTCCACTAACTCAGCAGAAACTAGTGATTTTCTTAGTGTTGTTCTTGATTACAACCTAAAACAGTTAATAACGGAACCAACGCGTCTCTCACACGATTCCTCTAATATTTTGGATCTAATACTAACGACTAATCCTGATAGCCTGTTTTCAATTCACTATCTCCGTGAGATCAGTGACCACAAAGTTATACATGCTGACTTTAGTTTCAGCCCTGTTACTCGTCACATACACAAGAAAGTTATAACCTTATACGATAAGGGTAACTACGATGCTATAAATAATGAACTTACAGTATTTCTTCCGACATTTCAGTCTAAAATTGACCATTGCTCTATTGAGGAGAACTGGCTAGTTTTCAAACAAAAGCTGACTGACCTAGCTAATAGCCAACCTCACCCCTAAAACCAATATTCGTGTTAACAGTCATAAGCCATGGTTTAATAAGTGTTTGCACCGACTAGACAACAAGAAAAAGCGTACATTTCGGACTGCCAAGCTAAAAGGAAGCTACCACAACTGGGATAAGTTCTACGAGGCTGAAAAAAACCTATCTGACGGCTATCCGTGACGCTAAGCTCAAATTTTTTAACAAAGATTTGCCCAATATGTTAACTAACGATCCCCAAAAGTTCTGGCAGTTATCGGCTCCACTCTTACTAACGAATCTGGAGAGGTTCTTTCAGATACAGAGTGCGCTGATGCTTTCGATAACGCCTTCTCATCTGTATTTACTAACGAACCAAACGCACTCTTACCTGTATTTTCTTCTCATATCACTCTTGCCATGCTTGAAATCACTTTTACAGCTGACGGTATCTCATCCCTCATTGAAAAGTTGAAGCTATCATCAGCATCTGGACTAGATGGTATTAATGTCAAACTGTTGAAAAATATACGTCACATTGCGTCAGAGTATCTTGTTTTGTTATTTTCGCAATCTCTTTCAACAGGCATCATCCCAGACGATTGGAAAGTGGGAAAGGTCGTTCCTGTCTTCAAATCTGGTAACAGGAACTCTCCACTAAACTACCGACCAATATTTTTGACCAGCGTACCCTGCGAACTCATGGCAGCGTACCCTGCAAACTCTTACGTCATGAACTTTCTCGACTCCAACTTATTTCATCCCTCTCAACATGGGTTTCGTAGGAGTCACTCTTGCGAAACCCAGCTTGCCATCTTTGTTCATGACCTTCATGCCAACATCGACATTAACAAACAAACCGATTCTATATTCGTTGATTTTGCGAAAGCCTTTGATAAAGTACCCCACAAACGCTTAATATTAAAACTGCCTTCGTTAAACTTGCACCCATATGTACTTAACTGGATAAAAGAATTCCTCACTAACCGCATGCAATCAGCGTTTACAAATGATAGTTTGTCTGTCCCTCTTCCGGTAACATCGGGTGTACCACAGGGCTCTGTCCTTGGTCCTCTTTTATTTCTAATTTACATTAATGACCTTCCGATGCACGTATCTTCAAATTGCCGCATGTTTGCTGACGACTGTGTCATTTATCATACTGTCACTGACCCTTCTGACCAAATGTTATTACAAGAAGGCCTCAACCATATCCTACAGTGGTGTGATGACTGGTTAATGACCTTAAACCCTACTACATGCAAACTAATCTCATTCATTCGCCGTCTAAACCCTCTTCGCTTTTCCTATAACATAGCTAACGTCCCTGTCGAATCAGTAACCACTTACAAATACCTTGGAGTCACTCTATCCTACAATTTGTCATGAAACACTCACATTAATAAAATTGTATCAACATCTAATAGAACCCTGGGCTTCTTAAAACTCCACTTGCGCAGCGCGCCATGTCATGTAAAACTACTTGCTTATACATCATTAGTTAGATCTAAGTTAGAATATGCATCTCCCATTTGGAACCCGCCTGAAGTTGGTCTTACAAATTCTGTTGAATCCATTCAAAATCGTGCAGCTAGATTTATTCATGCTTCGTACTCATACGACATCAGTGTTTCATCCCTGAAAGCCGCGTGTAACTTATCCCCTTTATTATGTCACCGACGCATCGCCACCCTCTCATTATTTCACTAGTTTTTTCACTCTCCACTTAACCGCCCTCCTTACATTATTTTTGCAGCTCACATATCTCGTCGCACCGGCCAAGCTGATGCTGATGACCTCTGATGGATGGCGCTTACCCACAAAGGGGGATGGGCCAAGAACCGGGCGGCAGGATACTTAAATGAAACTAAACTGAAAATCAAGCCAATCTGAAAAAGAAGCTTAAAATAATACTACCAAAAAACAAAAATGTGTGCTGAGCAAGCGCTTCAAGTTTTTCGCCCGCGTGCCCATACTAAAACACTTTCTGCTTCTGTTTTTCCCAGAGCGGCAAAAGACTGGAATGGCCTTTCCCACGATATCGCCACAATCACCTCTCTATCAAGCTTCATGCATAATATTTCAAATGTAACTTCACATTTATCATTGTGACAAAAATATCGATTGTATGTTACCCACCCCTTATGTAATACCCTCTCGGGGGTCTTTAAGGAAATAAAAATGAAATGACATGAAATGAAAACAGCTCCAAGTCAAAATAAGCCACTTTTCCTTCCTCTGTGAAATAAGCCATGGAGCACGGAGGAAGAAAAAAGGTTTTCCTTTTTTTCCTTTTTCCTTCCTCCGTGCCATGGAGTAACATAGTATGTTAGAGTAGAGGTGGGCATGTTCTTCCTTCATGGAGGTGTGCGCCGACTGGTCGGCGCGCTGCCGCCGCCCTCAACGTTTTTCTTCGGCGCAATCAGCGCACCATCAGGTTGCCAAGTAATAAATTCCTTGACCAAGATTTATGTGGCGCTGAACGACACATAAAATAATGCAGCCGCAGTTTAATTGGTATTCAATGACGTGACCGCAATCAACGATGTGTCGTTGATATATCTGTTATTGGAAAAACTGGAGTGTTATTTGCGGACACGAGCGGGCGAATGCCGCGGAGAACGAATATGGCATGTAATGAAAGCGATGTGATGTCGCTCATTTTCACCTGTACAACTCCGTGCCCCTTTACTTGCTCGTGATGTATTGGGGTGGTCTGCCAATATTACCGGAGCTAGCCAAGTCTCGGGTAGAAGTTGAGCAGAGTAGCCGCCCGGGCTGATAACAGCAATGTTTCTTTACACTATTTACATACTGAAGGTAGTGTAATACTATATGATGTTGATTGTAGCATCATGGAAGCTTGATGGGAGTTTCTGAGAGCTCGTTCAGAGCGTATCGGTGCTCGTCTTTCTGAAATTCTCTGCAGGAGAAAACAATTCAGTCCAGGGCAATCTGTCTGAAATTTCTTCGTCTCCGTCCACCAAATAGTGGTGGTAGTGTAAAAGAACTTGTTGTTGGGCTAGTTGGTACAATATATATAAGACAATTCAGTCCAGGGCCATCTGTCTTCATGTTCGTCCCCCATACAGTAGTGGTAGTGTAAAATAACTTGTTGTTTGGCTAGTTGGTACAACATTTATAAATATTATTCGAGCGCGAACACACCGCACGCACGCACGCACACACACACACACACACACACACACACACAGCGTGTTTGATGCCTGGATGTGTATGTGTGTGAGTGATTGTGTCGTGTGTTCGCGCTCGAATTAATTTTTAGAAAGTGGTGGTAGTGGTTAAAAGAAGGCGCCTAATTCCTGCAGCCCAGTAGGAAGCACGGCTAAGTGCCTAAGGATCAGAGAGAGAGAGAGAAAGTCAAACACTGCCTCCTTTTCAACACCGGAAAGAAAGAAGAGGCACGTTCAGTTCGTTACACAGCGAGGGAGGAACATAACATAGGACACAATGCGACAATACGCACAACACAGCACAGTGCAATAACGTAGCATCACACGTGCAGCTCACATGTACTCACACGTGCGAACTGCGGCCTCGCAGAATGTGGGAAACGTACCTGACGACGGATCCCAAGCTCTCGGGTAATTGTTCAACGCGCCTCGTAGGACGTCGAACAAATTGAGCAGCCTCGACTGCCAACAGCTCTTCCTAGGCCATCAGTCCGAGGCGTGTCCAAAGAGTTTTTGACGAGGGGAGCCACGAGCCCTGAAGAATTCGAAGCACGATTGTCGTATTGTCGCCGCCTTTGGCGCACTTCGGGAACGTATAGACCCGGAAGAAATCAGGATAGGCTTAGTTGCAATCTACAAGCTGCAGGCTTAGCATATTTTCATTAGCTTAAGTATGAGACGGCTGTTAGTCGCATAAAATCCGTAGCCTATCCTAAAACATATTTGGGTTAAAGTGTACTACAAATATTTATTCGCCACGCATGACTTCTGGAAATGATACCCCTCAATGATGCGCCAAGAACAAGCAAATCACTCCAACATTTTTTAAACTAAGTTCGCACGTCTGAGCACATGCGTTCTGTCCACGCTTTCCCACGGTTCAAGAATGTTAAGCCCCGCTGCCGCTACTATATAATGGTGTACAATAAGCTATATCAACGCAGTGACAGGATTGCCTACAGACTAACAAGCATTCGATCACCAGACATTTTCCCTCCGGCATATTTCGATTTTAAAATGCGGCCTATTTTTGCCTAAAACCCGGTTTATGCGCTAGGGCCCGGTGCACAGATGTTGCATATTATAACTCTTGACCATCGCGAGCGGGAACACGGCAAGCAAAAGCCTCTATGCCATTGTCTGTACGGCCGGATTTGGGTGGCATCGCTTACACTAGTCGCGTGAATGTGAGTCAAACTAAACCCTCTAGTCTTGAGGGTGTTGGGTCAAACCACCTTGCCCATTGCTATTTTTCGTCATGGCGTTTTTCTATTCACCGAGTGGTGCTATGTGGAATACGCGGCAGTAGTGTTGATGTACTATTTGGTGTTGGTACAAATTGATTGATTCATATGTGGGGTTTAACGTCCCAAAACCACCATATGATTATGAGAGACGCCGTAGCGGAGGGCTCCGGAAATTTCGACCACCTGGGGTTCTTTAACGTGCACCCAAATCTGAGCACATGTGCCAACAACATTTCCGCCTCCATCGGAAATGCAGCCACCGCAGCCGGGATTCGATCCCACGACCTGTGGGTCAAAGCCGAGTACCTTAGCCACTAGACCACCGCGGTGGGGCTCGGTGCTGGTACAAAAAGAAAACGTGCTTGTATCTCTTCTTTAATGAGTCTTTCAGTTAAACCTATTCGAGGGGGCTGCATAGAAGACTCTATATACGTCTGACACATTTGAAAAAGTAAAGCACATTGTAAAAAAACACTTTTGATATTTGAAGGACTTGTAGAACATCACCAGCTAGGCTGTGGTGTTCTGCAGAAAAATGTTGAGCCAATGACGCACCACATAGGTTCTAAATTTTATATTGACGGGTCCAGAATAAATATACTAACAGTGAATTTGGTATAACAGCCACTTCCTACCCCGTGGTAGCAGCCTTACCTGTGTACCGACGGTAAGTTTTTCAAAACATTTTTTTGTTTTAGTGAAAAAAATAATTTTGAATTTGCCTTCTACTGATCTCAGTGCTTGCATGTGTTTATATCAAGGTGGTTGGTTTATACCTTGTAGCAATGCATCCTATCATCAAGTGCAAGCTGAGCGGACGCGAGAAACGTCTAGACGGCATATCTAAGTACTTATTGAAATTATTTCCGTGAGATATTAGCTTTAGTCAACGAGGAATGCGAATCCTTCTAGAGTGCACCACGTGGATCTCTCGTGGCACTGTGAAAGGATACCGACGTGTGAAGCACCTAGTTAATTATACCTCAAGATTTATAAATTGATAGAGCACTACGATCAAGCAAGGAATCCGTGAAAATGAAAAAGGGTATGCTTCGCGGCGGATAAGATGCAATTATAACCAAACACATGGTTACTGGTAAAACATGGTCACTCAAATCCTATTGAGTTAGTTCATAACTGTGACTTATCCGCCATGCAACATTTTTTTTTTATTTTTGTGGATTCTTCGCTTTTGTCGCACAGGTTGCTATCTCTTCCCGGTAAGCGGAGAGCTGCACGTGGTTTAAATTCACCTGGGTATTGTTCGCATTTTTTGCTCTCTAAAGCTATAATAATGTGGCATTTGAAACGCCGAAAATCAAAATGACCAACTATTGGAATGCCGGAATTTATAACACTGAAAAATAAAAAAAGCCGATTATACAAGAAACCGAGGGAGTAAAATGTCAAAATATCCAAACAACGAAATATACAAATGCCGAAATATCAAAATGTCTGCGTCATAGCTAGCTATAGCGGAAGATGAAGTATCTAGCTAAATTAAAAGTTTCTGGAGCCCTCCACTACGGCGTCTCTCATAATCGTATGGTGGCTTGGGGACGTTAAACACCACATATCAATCAATATCTAGCTAAATTAGTGGTTACGCCAACGTTGTACGATGTGCGCATTCTTTCACCCTCATTTCCAGTTGTCCCTTGACATATATCTCAAGCCTTCGCACGCACAAATAGGAAAATATATATTTTCTCACATCCAATCGCACAGCAGACTGATTTATTGCTTATCGCATACAGCTTGTGTGAAATTCCTTGTCGGAAACTTGAAACGTTGACATTATCCGGGTTGCCCAAAGCAGCATCAAGCGTTTTTTTTTTTTTGCGTAACCTTTGTTTTTTGCTTTGTAAGTGGCGGGGTTGGTATCTAATCGCTCCCTTGACGATGTCTTCGAGTCTGGCTTGCTTCCTCTTCATGGTAGCAATAAGCCGAAAGTGCATGGCTGTCGTAGATCACTTTCTTCGATATTACCATGCGAGTACCTTCTACAGGAAGGTCGGTATAACCACTCTGGCGTTGCAGTCTCCTCGCTTCTCGCACCTCCAATAGTGTCTAGAATGCCCCTTCTTGTCAAGAACATAAACATAGCCACATTTGCAACAAAGCTTTGCTTTTTTTTTTGGGGGGGGGGGATCGCACCACACTACATCTTCGTCCATTTCTTTTCGAATCAGCGGCTTTCGCGTGCATGGTTCAAGGGATTTTCGGCGATACGTCTTTTCAGCATTCTGATTTTCCGGAATTTGTTGTTTTAGGCGTCTCACTTTTATGGCATTTGAAAATTACCAGCTTTCTAACATTCGAACTTTTCATAATTCAGCCTCTTATTTTCGGCGTATTGATAGGGACCCAAGCTCTCTAGTAAATCATTTTAATTAGCCCAAACAAAGCTGAATATGTTCTCTAAATGCTCCTCGCTTCCACGCAGCTTGTACTTCATGCTAGGACGCCTTGTTACATGGTATGGACATGTGCAAGCACACAGATAACTTGAATAGGCCGAAGAACTACAAAAACTTTTAGTAGTCACTACGCAATTAAAATCACCACTAAATGCACTGTCCAGTATATTTTAGGGGCGAAGCTCCTTAGGGCGTGGGCTGTGCGTCCCCTGTATGTAGCCACCTCTAGTTTAGTTCTTGCAGTGTTCACTAGATGGCGGTACCGTCCCCTGTATGTAGCCACCTCTAGTTTAGTTCTTGCAGTGTTCACTAGATGGCGGTACCGTCTCCTGTATGTAGCCACCTCTCGTTTAGTTCTTGTAGTGTTTACTAGATGGTGGCACTTGTAGCAGATGATGAAAAGATGCAAGATGTTATAAACTAGAAAGCGGTACTTGTAGTTGATGAAAGACGCGAGATCTTATAAAATAGGAATGATGTCACATATGGCGCGTGTCATTCGTTGAAGGCAATCGTTCGATTTAGTGCGGCGACGTACGCTAGGGGGAGCGATGTAATAAAATCGAGTGGGCAAAATGTACAGAGGATTCATGGTTTACCAGGTTTACCTCCGGAGCTTCGCCCACTCATCATCATTCACTTCGTGGATATGGCGGAATTTTTTTGCCTGGACACATCAATGTTAAACTTGCGAGCACTCATGAGCAAAAAAAAGGCTTTTTTAGCAAATTTTGTCGCCAGTTGTCCCCACTGTTCTGCACCACATACGTTTAAAACTATTTTTCGCCCACAGCAAGACTACGTGACAATTAGTTAATACAATCTACCTCATTTCGCTATTATCTGACTATGAAAAAAATCTCCAATATGGGTCTTATTGCTCATCCTTAAGGCAGCATCAAAGATCCATGAAAGGGTTCGTAAAATTATTTCTAGTCAAAATAATACCCCCATTCAATAGGACAAACTTTTCTCTATTCTAATTTAGGAGTGAGTTAGTAAAAAAATTATCGAGAATGCAGATTAAATTTTTCGGCAACTCATTTTATGAGTCGAGCTTGGAGCTTTCCGAAAAAAATTCGCATGCGTCTTACGGTACTAAAAAACTTAAGTTAAGAAATATTTCAAGGGAAAACCTCTTGCTCTATAGATGATCCCCAATTTTTTTAAAGCTAATCTCTCATGGTCGAGCGCCCAGGTTGGGAGGGATGGCGTGGAATAACCCAGTGATAACACTTGCCACATGAAAATTGTTTATTTGCTCTCAATTGAGGAATAAAGCTAATTTTAACTTGGAGCGCCCCATGGTACAAATTTCGCCTCAATGTAGACCCAAATGATGATTTTCTTAAGTCCGTGTTTTTCTCTAGCAAAATTTCAAAAAACTTCAGCTGTCTAAAAATATAGGCATAATATACCCTCCCTAGAGCCAGCATTTTTTTACTCATTTATTCGTTCATAGCGCCATAACACAAAGAAATAAATTAGGGGCAGCGCCAGGATCATTTTACTGGTGGGGCACCCATGATAAGTGAGTTCCTTCAGGGTGGGCAGGGAGGCAGGGAACTTAGCCAATGTGCTGTGACTATGTTCCCTATTGGGAGAGGGGCGACGGGGCGAGCAAAAAGGGGGGGGGGCTCCAGCTATACAAACAGAACATATTGGCAAAATTTCTGGATGCTTGTATGACAGAAAAATAGCAGCAATATTGTTCAGCTTTGAACACCTGGCACAAACGATTTTGCTTAACATGAAAACCAAATTCGCTATTCAAGCGAGCAAGGTTATAGTAAATTTGGCAAACAACACTCAGACTATGATACACTCTGCGAAATACGGAAGGATCCCACGTACGGCATAGGTTGGCGAAATAAATGGAACTCACTATAATGTAAAAGAACTCGCTATGAAGAGATTTGAAGTAGGTAGAAGGAGAATGTTTGGAATAATATGACGGCCATGGCTGGTAGAGAGAAAGTGGATAGCAGCCGATGGCAGGGCAGCCCGAGTCGTAAGACTTGGAAGTGGGGGGCTGCAGGAGACATCAAGTGGTCCTACAGCTTGGATGAAAGCCCTGTGGAATCCAAGTATTCCAGGAGGCTCTTTAAGGTTGGGCCATTGGAAAGTTGTCGGGAAAAGCATGTCGTCCTTGCTGCGTGTCGCAAGGCCAAGGGTGCGGTACGTCAGGAGGAGTGAGCTTCGCTGCTGGGTGTGTGTTGTGCACACAAGCAGCAGGCGTTCCAAGGTACCGACCTCTTCGCAGGTGGAACAGTCCGGCGTAGCTGCTAGCCCGAGTCGGTGCAGGCGAGCTGCTGCCTTTTGACATGCTATGCGCAGTCGCAGGAGGAGGCCACGTTGCTGCCTGGTGAGGCCTCGTTCTGGTAGTTGCAGAATTAGCCATCCCTGGGTCACGCTTGCGTCTGGATGGCAGGCCTGGAGGTGTCGGCGCAGTAGGTGCCTCACCGACAATGACTGCTGTGCTGATGGATAGGTCTGTGTGATGGGTGCCCTTAGCCAAGGTGTCGGCCTCCTCATTCCCAGGAATGCCCACGGATGCCGGTAGCCAGTGCATGGAGACCTGGTGGCCAGCGTCCTGGATAGCTGCCAGCCATGTTGCATGGAGGGCGGTTCCCATGGTGGCCTTTTCCGGGCATTGCGCAGACAGCAGCGCCACCTTGGAGTAGAATATGATCACAGCATTCTTTGGGATGTCCTCCAGTAAAACGTCGAGTGCGAGGTGGAGCCCTGCGATTTCAGCAGTGGTGGAGCTGGCATGCGGTGGCACCCGACAGGTCCAGGTTTTCTGCAGGGCGGGGACGGTACAGGATTACAGGATGCTGTGGAAGAGCCGTTCGTAGGGTTCACGGAGCCATCCAAGTAGACATGTCAGTGATTGGCATGTCGTTCCTCGCCCCGCCGCAGTGGTCTAGTGGCTAAGGTACTCGGCTGCTGACCCGCAGGTCGCGGGATCGAATCCTGGCTGCGGCGGCTGCATTTCTGATGGAGGCGGAAATGCTGTAGGCCCGTGTGCTCAGATTTGGGTGCACGTTAAAGAACCCCAGGTGGTCAAAATTTCCGGAGGCCTCCACTACGGCGTCTCTTAAAATCATATGGTAGTTTTGGGACGTTAAACCCCACATATCAATCAAGCATGTCGTTCCTCCAGCAAGGCGGCCACAGTCTTCCACAGTCCACAGGTGGGAGAGCGGTACTCGGAGACGCCCTGCAGTTCTGTGATGACAGGAACTGGTGTCCTGAGTGGTGATGGAGGCTGGATGGCATTTTAAGGGGGGTTGCCAATCACCTCTCTGTGGAGCAGAGCTTCCCCATTAGGGAAGAAGGTCTGGCTTCCCGGCGTGCCAATAGGTAACGGCCTCAGGAAGCGTGATGGAGGCGGTATATGTGGTTCAGGCCCTGCTGTAGGGTCAGGGGCAGGGGTCAGGAACCGGCCACAGCATGTGTAGCCGGAATCTGGGAGCTCCGCGGGATTCCCAGGAACATCAGGAGAGCTCCGCGGTGCCAAACCTCGAGAAGCTTGAGGCGATTTGGCGACAAGGCTACCAACGGTAGTGCGTACCAAAGGCGGGATACTGCAGCAGCATCGAAGAGTTGGTAGGGCCCACGTGGTTGTGCAGCCATTGCCATTTTCCCGGATGCGAAATACTATACCCTCCTTGCTTGGGTCTTCTTGGCCAGGAGGACCTTGGTCGCTGGCACCAACGTCAGCCAATGGTTAATCCGCGGGCCCAGATGCGTCACTGACGTCCGCGGGGCCAGCAGGAGCCCGTTAAGACGAAGCAGGGCACCAGAACGGCGGGCAGCAGTCTGTGGGCTCACCTGCAAAGCCTTTGTCTTGGGAGATGACACTGCCAGTCCAATGCTGTCCAGGTGCGTATCCGTATGGTTCAGGGCAGACTGAAGGTCTCAAAGTGCTCATCGAAACAAGCTTCGAGTCCACGTAGAGAGAAGTTTCTGCGTGGAACTGTGGGTAGGCAGGTAGTGTTGCAGGCAGCCGGGCTAAGGCCAGGTTGAACAGGAACGGGCTGACAACAGATACCTGGGGTACACCAGCCAGCACTGGACGTGGGGAGCTCTGTGCCCGGCCGACGAACACCCGAAAGGTCCGCCCTCTCAGGAAGGCCAGCAGGAATTGCCACAGCTTTTCGGAGATGCCCAGAAGGTCGAGAGCCTGCTTGATGACAGCATGTGGCAGTCCGTCGAAGGCCCCCTTGATGTCTATCAGGACCAGCAACACCACTTCGCCATTGGCCCTGGTGTCCTCCATCGTTGAGACGACGTCCGTGATGAAATCGGCGGTACACCTGTAGCGCCGGAACCCGGTCTGTTGGTCGGCAAGGAAACCCGTGGCCCTGGCTATTTATTCAAGGCGAACCAGGGCGATGGTTTCCATTGCATTGCAGGCATCAGAGGTGAGGGACACCGGGTGGTACGAAGACAATTTCCGTGCTGGAAGACAATTCCCGTGATGGAGCGCTCCACAGTGGTGGCCCTGGTACAGGCTGCAATAGAGTCGATGAATTCCTTACCGTCGTCCACCTCGCCACAGTTTCCCAAACTTGTCCCAGTCCGTTACCTTGTATAGGTGCGCGTCCTGAGCTGTCTTCCGTATCGTGGGCTCACCACTATCGGGAAGTGGTCGGAGCCCCACGTGTTGGGAAATGTTTTCCAGGAGTAGGTGCTCTCGTACATTGTGAGGGTGAGGTCAATGGCCGTGTTTACACCAGTGCCTCGTCTGATGAAGGTTACTCTCCCCCGTGTTCAGCAGATGAAGGCCCGTGTCAGCGATTATCTCTGACAGCTCCCCGCCACGACGTACGTGTCTCGTAGCGACCACCCCATTCTGAATGATGTGCGTTAAAATCACCGCAGATGATGGCACGCTTACCCGAATGCTGGAAGAGCCGCTTCATGCGTGAGGCATCCCAGGACAGCCGGGGGCGAACGTAGACACTCGCCACGATGGTATCCAGGCTACTTAGCCGGATGGTGACGGCGCAGCACTCCAGTGGGCCAGCGACGATGCCCGAGACTAAAAACACCGCGTACGTCCGACTGCTCCGAACGTAGATGACCGTCCTAGGCTTCTCGATGTGGTTGCTTGGGACCAGGCACGGTGCATCCTTGCATTTCTCCGGCATGCAGGTGGAGGCACCGGAGTAGCCTAGAAAGCCATGGAGCCGGAGATCCTTTGAAACTGTGGACACCTCCTGCAGCGTGAGGAGTCGCCAAGGACATCTAAATCATGCTGCAGGAGACGTTCCTTCAGCTCCACATGACGTGTGCGAAGTGAATTGCAATTCCATTGCAGGATGCGAGGGAGCTGGCAGTGTTGGGTCGTGGGACGTTCAGCCATGATGCGTTGTCATGTGCAGGGAGCCTCCTGCCTGGAGACAGAGGGCTCTGAGGGAGTGATTTAGTGGAAGGATTTCTCCCACGCCTCTCAGTGTGAGGAGCAAACTGGTAATGATCTGCGTGACCTGGTCTACTGCTGGTGAAGCCGCAGGGGCAGGAGACCTGGTCGCAGGCTGTGTCACTGGTGCAGAGGTCACAGCAGGTGGGGCCGTAGGAGCTCTGGTCACAGCCGGCAGGGCAGCAGGCTAGGCCGTGGAAATGGTAGCATCGTCCAAGACCACACGCGCAACAACCAGGACCAGCGGGGCAGCTGAACAAGAGGGCTGTTGCCCCTAGGTTGATAGACACTGTTCCTTTCGCGGTGCCGGGACAGGTCTGGCAAGAGGAATGTGGGGAGTAGAGTGGCCCTTCACTACACTCGCAAACATGCGAGCCTCTTGTGCTTCCTCTCGTACTGCTGCTGTCACGGCCCGTTTTTTGAGAGGATGGTGGTGGGGGAGGCCATGATTGTGGCCACTCTCTGCTGTTCATGCCGTCGCGGGCAGTTAGGGGCATCAGCAGGGTGTTGGCCGCCGCAGTTGACGCATCGCTGTTGGTGTTGACGGCAGTCTTCCTCTCCTGGGTGGGCCCGTCCACATCGCATGCAGCTGTCTGGCCAGCTGCAACTTTCTTTGACATGACCGAACCTGCCGCACTGCTGACACTGCAAAGGGTCCTGGCTGGTCGAACTGAGAACCGCACTAAAAAAAGAGTCACGTGCTCGGGGGGAACAGGTCTGGCGAAGCGAAGCGTCACCCTGCGCCCATCCCTGGTGGCAGCTAGGACTACTACTGCAGACGATGCCGGAAACAGGCTGTCATCTGTAGGCTTGCCATCAACTCCGTGAAGGAACCCGGTGCTCATCTTGTGGTCAGCAGGCTCCCTTGCACTGACTGCTCTACGCCGGAACTCCTTAATGGTGAGGAGTTGCTCAAGGCGTTCTCAGGTGGAGGCGTCAGCTGCCACGACGTTGCGTTTGAGATTAACTAGTATGGCGGCCATCCCGGGCCTCGAGGGGAATGCCTGTGCAATCACAAGGCGTGAGGAGCCACTGAAGGTACCAATGGAAGCCGATGGACGGTAGAGGACCATGCCCTCGATGGTCTGGTCCACGGGAATGGCTGCCTCAGCTGCAATGTCCCTTGCTCAACGGCGACGGGCTCCTCTGCTCAAGACTTGCTGAAATCCCTTCGCGTCTGCCGAATCTCCAGTAGGGCCATGGAGGTTGGCTGAGCCGGTAGCCACACTCTTACCCTCGTCCTCCAGCGGCTGGGAGTTGGAGAACGGTACCTTCCTCTCCTCTCTCGTGGTTGTTGCCGCAGCCGGGGCAGTGCGAGGGGCAGTAGTAGTGCAGGTAGAAGCGACAGCTGTATCTGGGAGTGTGGGCTGTTTGTCTGCATGTTGTCTCCTGCTTTTCTTTTTCTTCTTGAGCTTCTTTCGAGCGACCTACAGGAATGCTGCAGTGTTCGGAGGGATGGATGGCACGTGCTCTTGTGTGGCGCCACGTTCCTCAGCCTCAGCAGGTGCATCCATGTCATCGGCCTCTAGAAGCTGAGAGGCTGTATCTGCACTGCTCTCCAGTTGAGCGGATGTTGGAGGATTCGAGATTTCGGAGCCATCATTGTCATGGTCGTCCGGGATGCGGGCAGGGTAGTAGTCCATAGGAAGCTGCTTCCGTGGGCCTTGCTCGCCCTCGTCGCAGCGGTCTTCATGGGTGCGCTTGCGCATGCCTGACGTGTCCATGTTTTCCTCGTCGTCCGAGGCCGGCAGCGGAACACCGATCCCCTAAACGAGCAAATAATCCCGTAAAACTACGCTGGAGCAGTCCCGCGGGTGACCTGGGCAGCGGCGTTGAAGGCTCGGCAAGCATACATGTGGCGGGTGGATTCGTCGTGGTGTGCCTAGTTCCGCTGGACGGCGCAAGACATGTTAGGTCAAAGGCGTCAAGGTCGCGTGGCCACTCGTCGATAGATTTCTGCTATCTTCACTCGAGTTCTATCCTGGCACCGAGCTCCTCGTCGAACGTCGAACTCTGTGTTGGGTTCAAACTTGGTACATTCGCCGAGTACTTTCATATTGTTACCCGCCCCGCTAACAGTGAGCCCACGCCATGACGGAAGCGGTACAACTGAATCGGCGGAACGACGGCTGTCTGTCGGTCATAAAGAACGCAAAGACTCACGTCTCCCAAGAGGCTTAGGGCCGTTCCATGCGCTAGCCGTACAGCCGCAACGCACGTGCCGGCACACCTGCCGCACCCAAGCGGAGGGTGAAAGAGCGTCGCCAATTGGCTCATTTGTCCCCCGCTTGCGTGCGGCAGGGGCCCCGGTATGTGCGTTGCGGATGTGCGGGTAGCGCGTGGAACGGCCCTTAGGGAGCCTTACCTGCCGCCACGCCTATCACGCTGTTTTCTCTGAAGTAGAGGTGTGCGCTGCCGAGATGATTTTGACCACCGGCAGCATGGGGGTCGTTCCGAGTCGGCGGCGGTGGCGTTGTCGGCGCGCGCCGGCTATCGGCGGCGGTGCCGGCAGCGTGGAAACAAACCAAACATTCAAAAGGCTGTTCTGCCACAGCTTTTTTTTAGTGAATTGGTTTAAATTCAGGGCTTTTCATGCTAATAGCGTAAGTGACACTACACAGAGGTGTCGAAATCATGATGAATGCAAGGTGTTTTGTAAATTATTTTCATTTCATTTTCAAATAAAAAAGAGCGCGTATTTCAAGCTATGTCCATGTTCTTCCACGAATGTGCAACACTCTGCTTGTTTTTTTTTTAATGGAAGATGCAGACGTTTGTTGCTGTTGTTGGCTACGTCTTACTTTAGGAAGCCTTCTTCCATTGAACAATCAGTAAGCACCGACGCACTTCACTCTGTCTCGGTATACGTTCGTTTGTTCTGAATAGGATCTTACTTTTACAATCTATGCTGCACCAAAAAGGAAGCACCTCCCCTAAGACTTTCTTATTGCAATGGCATGAAATCACTTTCTTAATATCTGTCATGCCTTGCATGTAAATTTCCTTGCAACAAATCAAAAATTTTCGCAATGTGAGAATTTTTTATGGAGCGGTATATGATGCGGAAGAAAACAAATCAGCGCATTTAGTCAACTAGTCATCACCATGTTCAATAAATGAAGTGTAGACATGGGCGTGGGCGAGGTTGGTGGTGCAAAAGGGGCACTGGACCCCCTCAAGCCGCACCAGCACTTACTACCCACTCTAGCGACACCAACACGACCCCCCTGCCTCAGCCGCGATGCATTTTGAAAGAAGGGTTTGCATTCCCCCCCCCCCCCTCAAGACAAAAACCTGTCGACGGTCATATTTGTAGATGAAAGCGAATGCGATATTTGCTCAGATGCACAGTTATTTCTCAAAAAATATATTTCATGCTGTGGATAATGTACAATATTTTTTGGAAAGCAAAGAAATTCGGCAAACAGGCATCAAACAAGCAAACAAACCAACTGGGCAGAAAACAATAGTAGTATAAAAATGTCGCTCATAGGCAAGATTTGCAATGACTCTAGTTATGAATAAACAAAAGTTTATCTATAGTTAGTGGGTGCAATTTGGCTCTTCGAGACCGAAGGACAAGACCATCCACAAAAAATACTCTCACTAGGGGTGATCATGGCCCGCTTGCGGCCTGAATGTCCAATGAGACGGAATGTTCAATAGTGGACATTCCGTCGCGACAGACATTCTGTCTCATTGGACATTCCGTCTCTGTTAGACATTTAGGCTCGTTGGACATTCAGTCTCGCCCGTCATGTGGCACATTGGACATTCCGTCTCGTTCGGAAAACGAGACTACCCAGTATCAGGAATTGAAAAGTCATTTGTGTTTCTTTAATTGCGGATTACATCAGGGGGGCCCGGCTGTCATTGTATTGTAGTCCACAACACGTGTCAACGGAAGGTCATTCTCGTAGACAACGTCGGAATTTCGCAAAAGTAAGATTCATGTGAACCATCGTACGTTTCTGCGTTGATTATCGCAAGCTCAATCAGGTTACGAAAAATGACGTTTACCCGCTGCCTCGTGTAGATGATTCTCTGGATCGACTACGCCATGCACGGTATTTATCGTCCATAGATTTACGGAGCGGATATTGGCAAATAGAAGTTGACGAAAGACATCGAGAAAAAACAACATTCGTGACACCCGATTGTCTTTATGAGTTTTAAGTTCTTCCGTTCGGCTTGTGCTCAGCACCGGTAACGTTTCAGCGACTCATGGACACAGTCCTATAAGGCCTGAAGTGACAAACGTGCCTGGTATATTCGGACGATGTGATTGTATTTTCAGCGACATTTGACGAGCACTTGAAGCGACTACGCACGGTATTACAAGCGATACAATCGGCTGGACTAACGCTCAAGCCAGAAAAATGTCACTTTGGCTTCGAAGAGCTGGGACACCTTGTCAGCAGTGAAGGTGTACGGCCTGACCCAGACAAAATAGCCACTGTTGCAAGTTTTCCCACGCCATCAGACAAGAAGGCAGTGAGGCGATTTTTAGGCCTGTGCACCTATTACCGACGCTTCACTGAGAATTTTTAGCGTATTGCATCACCTTTGACACAACTCACCCGAGAAGACGTCACGTTCGTGTCGGGTAAAGAGCAGCAGGCAGCGTTCAACGAGCTGCGACAACGTCTTCGAAACACGCCAGTTCTCGGACACTTTGACGAAGACGTTCCGACAGTGGTTCACACTGATGCCAGCAATGTCGGCATAGGAGCTGTGCTCGTTCAGTGGCAAGGTGGCGCCGAACGAGTAATTGCTTATGCAAGTAGGACTCTCTCCCGTACAGAGGAGAATTACTCCACCACTGAAAAAGAGTGTCTTGCGGTGGTGTGGGCGGTCATGAAGTTTCGTCCATATTTGCACGGTCACCCGTTTAAAGTCATCAGCGATCACCACTCGCTTTGCTGGTTGACGAACATAAAGGAGCCGTCAGGACAATTGGCGCGCTGGAGCATCAAGCTTCAAGAATTCGATATGGCTATAGTTTATAAATCCGGAAAGCGACGTACAGACGCCGATTGCCTTTCTCGCGCCCCATTAGAAGACACAACTGCCGAAGAAGATGACGATGTGGCGTTTGTCGGTGTAGTCAACACGTCTTCAATCGCACAGCAGCAACGCGACGATCCCAAGTCGCAACCCCTTATTGATTTCTTGGAGGGACGCACATCTGCTATGCCGAAGCTCTTCGCAAGAGGGGCAGCATCGTTTTGTTTGCGCAACGAGGTCCTTTATAAGGTAAACTCTTCTCTGAGTGGCAACACTAACTTACTTGTCGTCCCAACAACACGCAGGAAAGAAGTACTAGAGGCGTGCCATGACGAACCGACATCCGGTCATTTAGGCCACACACGAACGCTATGCCGAGTGAGACAGAAGGATTACTGGCCGAGACTGACGGCAACAGCTGAACAGCACGCTTGTCTTGAGTGTCAACGTAGGAAAGTGCCAGCCGTCAAACCAGCAGGGCTCCTTCATCCCATTGATGTACTGGAAACTCCATTCGCTCATGGTATAATGGATCTTCTAGGACCATTTACAACTTCGGCTGCTGTTTGCAAATGGATAATTGTAGCCACAGACTACCTTACTCGCTACGCCAAAACCAAGGCTTTGGAGCGGGGCACAGCAAATAAAGCAGTCCGGTTTTTCATTGAGAATATAGTCCTGGCATGGCGCTCCATCTGTAGTAATAACTGACAGAGGAAAATCATTCACAGCCGAGCTATTACGCACAGTTTTAAGGCTAAGTGGAACATCTCACCGGCGTACAACGGCATACCATCCACAAACAAATGATCTAACGGAACGGCTGAACAAAAATGACACTTGCGGATATGCTTTGCATGTACGTCGATGTGGAACACAAAAACTGGGACGAGGTACTGCCTTATGTCACTTTCGCTTACAATACGGCCCAGCAAGAGACGCATGACGCCATTCCGTCTTCTCTATGACCGCGACGTCACAACCATGTTCGACGCTATGTTGGCGCATGAAAGTGATGGTGTTGAAACAAGTGCATACTACATAACACAGCTTGCTGAAGAAGCCCGCCAACTTGCCCGGGTACGTATTCGTCGCCACCAGGACTATAACACAAGGTGCTATAAACTTCGTCACCGACCAGTCTCCTACGAACCAGAAGAGGAAGTTTGAATCTGGACCCCAGATAGATTTAAAAAATAAAACAGATAGATAAAAAAATTCTGAGTTGGAGTAAGGATCTGACATGGGTTGTTTGAATGGCAAGTGGGTGTTCTACCATAGAGCGACATGTCTGCTGGGACATTCAGTGAAAACAACTTCCTCTGCTTGTAAATGCTGTGAAAGTAACTTTCATACTTTACAACCACACGTGTCCGGTATACATGCTTCACAATACATGTAATATCATGATACATGTAATATGCATGTAGCAACAATGCGTGGTACAAGCGTATACATTGCGATCGGGCGTCAGAAAATGTCATTATGATGACTTCATGGTTTAAAGCGGGCCACCCACTACAAAAGACACACGCGTTACTGCGCCTGAAACGCTTTAAACAGTGGGCAATTGTGTGCGTGAAATGTTTTCGAGCGCTTGCGATAGATAGATAGATAGATAGATAGATAGATAGATAGATAGATAGATAGATAGATAGATAGATAGATAGATAGATAGATAGATAGATAGATAGATAGATAGATAGATAGATAGATAGATAGATAGATAGATAGATAGATAGATAGATAGATAGATAGATAGATAGATAGATAGATAGATAGATAGATAGATAGATAGATAGATAGATAGATAGATAGATAGATAGATAGATAGATAGATAGATAAGTGGGTTTTAACGTCCCAAAACCACCATATATGATTATGAGAGACGCCGTAGTGGAGGGCTCCGGAAATTTTGACCACCTGGGGTTCTTTAACGTGCACCGAAATCTAAGCACACGGGCCTACAACATTTCCGCCTTCATCGGAAATGCAGCCGCCGCAGCCGGGATTCGATCCCGCGACCCGCAGCCGAGTGCCTTAGCCACCAGACCACCGCGGCGGGGCAACATATTAGAACAAAATGGCTGCTATTGCAAGATGTGTGTCCCCCTTCATGATTTTTCTGGACTTACGCCTCTGCAAGGAACATTTGGTGTCACAAACATGCAAATGCCCCCTCCCCCAATAAAAAGGCACCAATGTAGGCCTCCGTGATTGTCCACTAACACGCGGCGGGCCATGACGGTGGCTAGGACCCACCAGTTCCGATTTCGACGTGCTTTATTGAAGATGCTCAAGGATCAGCAAAAGGCCGATTGATGTGTATTTTTTGAGGGTTCAGTGTCAGTTTCTTTGGGAATACCATGGATTATTGAACCTCATTTTGTGTATAATGGTCCATAAAAAAAAGGCTTCACCCTGTGTGACTGTAGAGTCCGAAGCCATCACATGTGCAGGCATCTTTAAGCTTCTATATAACATTGCTAAGGTTTAGTACATTTGTACAAATAATTATCTTTAATTCAACATTTTGAGGCCTGCGTGCTCAGATTTGGGTGCACGCTAAAGTGATCCCAGGTGGGGCAAAATTGCCGGAGCCCTTTTACAACATCTCTCATAATCATATGGTGGTTTTGGGACGTTAAACTCCACATAATTGAACATTTTAAGCATAATCTTTTGAGTAACCTCTGTTACGTTTTTTTTTTTCGGTTACGGTAATGGTACTGCGCAACATTTTTTACGAATATATATAACGCGGAACAGTGAAAGGTTCCTTTTTTTATTAAAGTAACGAATAACACATTTAGTTACTTTTTACTGTAAAACATACAACACTAAATTGGCTTACGGGAATGATGTTGGCCCACCGTCAGTTGTTGTTGTGGCTGTAAACATTACATCATATTCATTTCACTCAGCACGCCATAGTGAAGGGTTGCTCGACCATTGGGGATCTCGACCTTGGAAGAGTACACCAACAGCTGCTTATGATATGCATATCATCCCACCAAAGCGTGCACTTCGTTTCGCTAAAATTGACAGTCAACGTGGGTGCTTCGTCACGCCGTATGATTTAGGTACAAATTCACTCTACTCAAAATACCCAAAGACGTCAATCCACCTCATCACGCGGGGCTACCTGCTGACTGTTCTGTATGAAATCCGCATCCACAGTGGGATGTGTTGCATCTGCTGAAATGTTTTATCAACATCATTTTATACTGTCGCTCTGCTGCATTTTTATGCAACGGGTCCGTTACACGTGCAACCGCTGCCTTGTGCAAAGGCCCCGCCGCGGCGATCTAGTGGCTAAGGGGACTCGGCTGCTGACCAGCAGGTCGCGGGATCGAATCCCGGCTGCAGCGACTGCATTTTCTAAGGCGAAAATGCTGAATGCCCGTGTGCTCAGATTTGGGTGCACGTTAAAAAACCCCAGACGGTCAAAATTTCTGGAGTCCTCCACTACGGCATCTTTCATAATCATATGGTTGTTTTGGGACGTTAAACCCCACGTATTAATCAATTGCCTTGCGCAAAGCATGCCTGGCTCTCTGCGAAAATTCCAGATTATTTTAGAATATTCTCATAAGCTTGAGACACCAACAATATATGGCTGGAATATTTCGACGCCGCGTGCATAAATGGCAACGTGCCTTCACGCAGATCGTATTACCGATTTGCCAATGCTCTGATTACCGTCATCTGCGTAAAGCGTGAATTTCTAGTATTTTGTAGTTTGCTAGGTACACGTTCACTCAATAAAGAATGTTGACTTAAGCAACCAAAGTACCATCTTCTTCGCTGTCGCAACCACGAGACAATACCCTAAGTGCAATGAGAAGCGTGAAAGGATTGATTAAAAAACAGTAAAATGGGGCGTAAGTGCACGGCCAAATTTCATTTAGGATATGTATACCACAAGCTATTTTCTTCTACAGAACCAAAACACCCCACCGCGGTGGTCTAGTGGCTAAGGTGCTCGGCTGCTGACCCGCAGGTCGCTAGATTGAATCCCGGCTGCGGCGGCTGCATTTCTTATGGAGGCGGAAATGCTTTAGGCCCGTGTGCTCAGATTTGGGTGCACGTTAAAGAACCCCGGGCGGTCGAAACTTCCGGAGCCCTCCACTACGGCGTCTCTCATAATCATATGGTGGTTTTGGAACGTTAACCCCCGCATATCTATCTATCTATCTATCTATCTATATATCTATCTATCTATCTATCTATCTACCTATCTATCTACCTATCTATCTATCTATCTATCTATCTATCTGTCTATCTATCTATCTATCTATCTATCTATAGAACCGATATGATGCGTGCGGATTTGTTAAATTACTGTGATTTTTAATGCTAAGAAAAGAAAAGCATGGACACTGAAAGAGACAGTGGAGACCAAAAGTGATAGGTATCGACGTCAAGTTTGATCAGTCATTTCACGTCAAACGTCCAAGGTGATTTGGCGACTATTTCAGGTGTATTCGACAAAAATTCGGGCTTATTTGCTCCATTGAAAGCAGTCTATGGCCAAAATGTTTCGGAGAGGAGAACATGATTCGTCACCAATGCATGGGACTGAAATTTCGGCTAGTCTGGCCCTATAGCGAGTCTTAAGCGAAAAGCATATTTACGGAGCGAGTCTGTGTGGGCTTCATTTATTTTGCCGACCTATTGTTCCGAATATTTGAAACCTCCCACTATGGCTTGCCTTGTTGTATTGACGTTCCGGCTTGTAAAGCCAAATAATTTATTTTTCAAATTATCAAACTGTTCATATCTCCACACCGACGGAACTCGTTCTAGAGTTGGTCCTTTGGTAAACACCAGTCATGATATATATCTTTAAAAAAATGCTTGAATGTCAATTATTCAAGGATGTGGAAATAAAATGGCGTCACTAAATGACCGATGAGATGAAATCTTAACATTAAAAAGCATCTCAATGATGACTAAAAAGCTAATTCTACGCTAGAAGAATGTAATCAGAACTAATGATGCCAACACACCTCTAAAACCTCATGCAATGTATATTGCGTACCTGCAAGGTGCACAGTTATTCGAGCGCTTTTTGCATTGATATTTGGTCACTGAGTTAATCCCGTTCATGGTGGTACTATTTTCAAATTTAACGTTTGAATATCTAATGAAGCATTAGGAGTTTCTTTCCGTGAAACCCGTACTTTTTTGGCGATGTAATAGAAGATTTTATGCATTGCGGTGGCACGAACGTTAATGTACGTGATGTGTTCACACCATTCGCTGACTGTGGTGAAATAGAAACAGCATATTATGTTAGTTAATGCTACGAAACTCACGTGATCTGCTGCCGGAGAACAGAATAACGCATTACGAAGTCCAATGCTAACGAAGAGAAGAACTAAATAATTCTCGTTCTTTTAATATTATTTCTGTAGTCCTACAAACGTTCGTATTAAACGAGCGTGACGGTACGAGGGCATGGAATTGGGTTCTGCAGCATGTTTTGACACACATGCCACTCCAGGCCACCTTTATTTCGTGACATAGGAATTCACACTGAGCTTGATCTATAACTATGTACCTAATCAACGGAGTCGATTCACGAGCATCGAGCGCTCCTTCTCTTTCTCTATTGCGCATTGAACTGCTCATGCCCTCAGATGCCACTTCGGTTTTTTTCATGAATAAAGGTGGCGATAGGGAACGTTGTGAGCGCCAAACAAGACGTTAACAAGAACGAGAGAGACAGGACGGTTGCTTGTGAACGCCGTGTGGAGACATTAGTTTGCGTTCAAAATATCCCGATAGCAATGCGCTACCTTGCTGAATTTCAAATTTTGTTCAAATGTAGCGATGACACAGACCACGCGCTTTTGTCAAGTCATTTGCTACCAATTAAATAGCGGCCGCGTAATGCATGGCACCGGGAAAATTGTTGCGGCCATATTTCAAGAAGGAAGGAGGCAGAAACGCACCGTTCAAGCCGTACGTGATCTTTTATCACTCGCGGAAATAAATTTCTTTAGGCTGTAACGTGGTCAAAGAATTATGTTACCTCTCGGCAATCGAAGAGGCGTTTAAACTTTAATTACCTCTTCGAATTCTTGAGTCTCTTTGTGAGATATTCCTACTAAAATAGAGGTGTTGTACGTCGAGAAAGGTTCAGACGCAGCTTGGCAAAATGTGCTTTATCAGGCAGATCTGGCTGATGGCGAGCGGCGTGCGCGAGCTACTACTACAGTCACCGATCCTCCTCGTCTTCTTCATTACCAGCAGAGCGTCCGTTATTCAGATTCATTACAATTACTCCCCGCGAAATAAGGAGCCATCCTGGCGACCCATGGACAAGTAAACACGGGAGGGTCGTAGCAGGGCTTAAGTCTCGAGACGTGGACAATTTGCTGGCCACGACGACGTTGGTCAGAAGATGGTTCCGGTGGCTCAATGAGGTGATTCACTGGTGACGGTTTTTGTAGCACACCATATGGGCCGTGATACTTGGGGACCAACTTGGTAGAAAGGCCAGGTGTAGCAGAAAGGACATGCAGCCAGACGAGTGAACCTGGATCGTAGGAAGTAGTGTTATTTGATGCGTCATGGTGGTGCTTTTGGCGTCCTTGGTCTTGGGTTGTGAATGATCTTGCCAGTTGGCGGCATTCTTCAGCGTATGTAGCGGCTTGAGACAAAGTCGTGGATTCTGAGGAGTCAGGTTTGTACGAAAGAATGGTGTCCATAGTGCAAGAAGGTTCGCGTCCGTAAAGGAGGAAAAAAGGAGAGAACCCAGTAGTGCTTTGAATGGCGTTATTATAAGCGAACGTGATAAACGGGAGCACTCGGTCCCAATTGGAGTGGTCTGACGAGATATACATAGACAGCATGTCACCAAGGGTGCGGTTGAAGCGCCCTGTCATTCCATTGGTCTTGGGATGATAGGCGCTTGTAGTGCGGTGAACGACGTGGCACTCACGCAGCAATGCTGTGATGACGTCTGACAAGAATACGCGACCACGATCGCTCAGTAACTCCCGAGGTGCTCCATGATGTAATACGATGTTGTGAAGAACGAAAGTCGCAACGTCTTTTGCTGTAGACGAGGGAAAGGATGAAGTTTCGGCATACCGCGTGAGATGGTCGACGGCAACTATGATCCAGCGATTACCGTCTGCAGTGTTGGTAAGGGGACCATAGATATTGATGCCAACACGGTCGAATGGTCGGGATGGGCATAATAGGGGTAATAAGGTACCACTGGCGTGATGAGGGGGAGTCTTTCGTCTCTGGCACGTCAAGCAAACCCGAACGTACTGTCGTATAAAACGGTACATGCCACGCCAGTAATATCGGAGACGTATGCGAGAATAAGTCTTCAGGAAACCTGCGTGGCCACAATGGGGGTCGTTATGAAACATGGAACAAATTTCGGATCGCAGATGACGTGGAATCACGAGTAGCCACTGACGTCCACCGGGTGCGTAGTTGCGTCGGTACAGCACGTCGTCGCGAGTGGCGAAGTGCTCGACTTGCCGACGCAACGTGCGAGAAGGGGGGGAAGCCGTCCGCCCAGCCAGCATGTCTAGAATCGAAGCAACCCAAGGGTCCTTGCGTTGCTCAGATGGCATGTCGGCGATGGTGACGGCAGTGGCATCACAGGTTAGACTTTCGCAGCGGTCCGGGTCAGGGGGTAGAGGCGAACGGGATAGGGCGTCTGCGTCCGAATGTTTCCGGCCGGAGCGATAGACCACGCGAATAATATATTCTTGGAGGCGTGATTCCCATCGGGCGAGGCGACCGCTTGGATCCTTCAGTGACGACAACCAGCAGAGGGCGTGGTGGCCAGTCACAACGTCAAAAGGGCGCCCAAATAATGGCGAGGCATTCCTTTTCAGTGACAGAATAGTTGGTTTCGGCTTTGCTAAGAGTTCGGCTTGCGTAGGCAACCACGTACTCTTGGAAGCCGTTTTTCTTCTGTGAAAGATTAGCGCCTAGCCCGACACCACTAGCGTCGGTGTGGATCTCTGTGGGTGCCGATGGGTCGTAGTGTCGCAGAATAGGCGTCGACGTGAGGAGGTGGCGCAGTTCATTGAAAGAATCGTCACAGGTGGCAGACCAGGCTGAAAGGTCTCTAGAGCCAGCGAGTAGCTTGGTCAAAGGAGCGATGATCGTCGCGAAATCGCGGACGAAGCGCCGGAAGTAAGAGCAAAGGGCTATGAAGCTTCGGAGCTGTTTCATGGTGGTCAGTTTGGGAAACGCTGAAACGGCTGTAAGTTTGGCAGGGTCATGAAGAATGCCATGTTTTGAAACCACGTGGCCAAGTATCGTAAGCTTTCGAGCGGCGAAATGGCACTTCTTCAGATTCAGTTGCAGCCCCGCGGCAGAAATACACGCGAGGACTTTCTCGAGGCGGGTTAAATGGGTTGCGAAATCAGTTGAAAAGACAACAATGTCATCTAAATAACAAAGGCAAACGTTCCGTTTGAGGCCTCGGAGGATAGAGTCCATCATCCGCTCGAAAGTAGCTGGTGCGTTGCAGAGGCCGAAGGGCATGACTGTGAATTCGTAAAGCCCGTCGGGCGTGACGAAAGCAGTTTTTTCGCGATCGGCCTCTGCCATGGGTACCTGCCAGTATCCAGAGCAAAGATCTAAAGAAGAGAAACATTCGGCTCCCTGTAGGCAGTCCAAGGCATCGTCAATGCGTGGCAGCGGATAGACATCCTTGCGCGTGATTCGGTTGAGACGTCGGTAGTCCACGCAAAACCTGATGGATCCGTCCTTCTTCTTCACCAACACCACTGGAGAGGCCCAGGGACTGCTTGACGGTTCGATTATGCCACGTGTCAGCATGTCGTCAACCTGTTCATTGGTTGCACGGCATTCGGTAGTTGACACACGATATGGACGCTGCCGTAATGGCGTCTCTTAACCGGTATCTATACGGTGAACAACAGATGACGCTCGACCTAAGGAAGGCTGATTGTGGTTAAACGAAGCTCGAAAACGCTGAAGGAGCTTGATCAGCTGTTCCTGCTGCCCAGGCGTGAGGTTACAATCAATGGACTTGCGGAATACATCCATAGGTTCGTTAGCGTCAGTTGCGGGTGTAATGGCACAAGACGGTAAAAATGGCTTGTCTGGATAGATCGGGTCTTCGAAAATACAATTTAAGGTTTCCAGGCTTCCCAGACAGTCGCCGCGTAGCAGGATGTACGGACAAGCAGAAACGTTGCACGCATAAAGAACCGCCGAACCATTGGAAAAGTTGATGACGGCAAACGGGAGGACGATGGTTCGGTGTTGCACACTAGCTATAGTTGGTTGGAACAGGAGCGTCGAGTTAGTGGCAACAGGGGAAAACACAGGCACTAGGACGGCGGACAACGGCGCGATGCGGACGTCAGCTGCGGCAAACACTTTCGAGAGACTGTGGTGGTCGATATCAAGGCACGGATTCGTCAACGTGAGTTCAGCACGGGCGCAGTCAACGAGGGCCTGATGGGTAGAAAGGAAATCCCATCCTAGTATGACGTCGTAAGATGAACGTGGGCGAACAACAAAGTTGACGGCGCACCAAACATCTTGAATAAGAACGCGTGCTGTGCACTGAGCTGTCGGCGCGATGAAATGGGAGGTGGCTGTACGCAGAGCAAGATTAGTAAGCGGCGTTGTAACTTTTCTCAAATCGCGACACAGTTTTTCACTAATTACAGAAACGACGGTGCCTGTGTCGACAAGTGCACGTACAGAAACACCTTCTACTAGCACATCAATTTCGTTGGTCGGACAAAGAGGAGGTTTTGGAAAGTTCGACGAAGACGCAGTTCTTGCCTCCGGAACTGCGGCTGTCAGTTTTCCTCTCGAGCGGGGCTCGTGCGCCGAAGCATCAGGGAGACAGATCGGTGACGGGGTGGTAATGACCGGCGAGAATTGACAGGACGTCGTGGGGACAATGGCGCATACCGGTGCCCCGGTATGCGCCAGAGACAGGTGGGGCTGGGGGTCTAGCAACGACGGCAGCGTAGGTCAGCGGCGTAGGGACAGATGGCGATGGAGGCAGTGCCTGCGTGACCTGTGTCTCAATGACCTGGCGTAGACGTGGGTCTAACGAGGTCACTGGCGCGGATGCTTCGGCCACAAGAGAAGGCTGACGCGCAACTTCTTTACGAATGAATTGTTTGATGTGGGGCAGTAAGACGGTGTGATCAGCAGCGACGTCGTGCACGAGGGCGGAAACTTCAGCCGTATCTTCAGCGGCCCTGCGCGTCGAGACACGCTGCTTACGCAACTCGTCGTACTCCTGACAGAGCTGGACAACATCGGTGACGGTCTGTGGATTCCTAGCGACGAGCATCTGGAAGGTATCGTCGTCAACTCCTTTGATGATGTGCTTGATTTTGTCGCATTCGGTTAGAGATTCATCGACGCGCTTGCAAAGAGAGAAGACATCTTCAATGTAACTTGTGAAGGTCTCGTCCCTGCGCTGGACTCGACTACGGAGACGCTGTTCCGCGCGAAGCCGGCGCACGGCGGGACGACCGAAGACCGCGGCGATGGTGGTCTTGAAGGCGGACCAGTTGGTGATATCGCCTTCGTGGTTCTTGAACCAGAGGCTGGTCACATCAGCGAGGTAAAAGAGCACGTTTGTGAGCTGGTCGCAGGCGTTCCACTTGTTGGAAGCGCTTACGATTTCGTACTCGACGAGCCAGTCCTCGATGTCTTGTTCGTTGTTGCCGCGAAAAATTGGTGGGTCGCGTTGCCGAGGCATGCCAGTACAGTAGACTGTCGTTGGTAAGGCAGCTTAAGAAGGGCCAGGAGCAGTCATGGTGAACGGTGAGGGTAGCGTCCGATTGCGAAGTTCCAGGTTGATGGGAACCCCGGCTCCTCCACCACTTAAAATAGAGGTGTTGTACGTCGAGAAAGGTTCAGACGCAGCTTGCCAAAATGTGCTTTATCAGGCAGGTCTGGCTAATGGCGAGTGGCGTGCGCGAGCTACTACTACAGCCACCGATTCTCCTCGTCTTTTTCATTACCAGCAGAGCGTCCGTTATTCAGATTCATTACACTACCATTTTTTTTCCAACAGGCCCGCAGTTCTATTGTACCGACACAATATAGCAACGGCCATGTTTTGTATATCTTTTTTTTTCATTCCCATTCACACACCTTTCCATTCATAGTCATTTTTGAAGCACGTAAGAACTTCCTGTCGTCCGTCTCTCACCCGTCCGCGTATTTGGAATTGCTGGCCCCGCATCGCACGAAAGAGTGAAAAGAATGAGTGCGAGGAGGACGCTAGCACCAGCGTCAGGATTGCTCGCGTGCTATTGGTTCCTCTCTGTATGTGACGTGCACGCCTGTAGGTGACGTGCAGGTAACGCACGCACGAGCCCGCCATGGAATGCGCGGAGTTTTCTTGGCTGTTCCATCGTACGGAAGCACCCACAACCTGCCGCCACACTCTTTCTCTACCTTTCCCTTCTCCCTTTCTGCGTCTCCTTTTGCAACCCGCAAGAGTTGCAGAAGAGTGACTGTTTTTTTTTTATTCATCATACGCGCCACTTCTGGCGTGGTCGACGATCATGTGCGAATTAAAGTTCGAAATTTCCATCTAACGTTCGGTCACGTGCATCGCGCTTCTGTCACCATACCAGTTCCAACTGCCCTTGCAGGAACGCCATTCCGACTGTCATGGCAGACGCTCACGTCTGAATTAGACGCCAGCACATCAAGCGTATGGCATGTTTCGGTCAACGACGGGATTCCGAATGACATGGCAGCCCCGCGCACATTTACGCGCGGAAAAGACGCCAGTTTGGCCGGCCCATCTGACGTGAAGTGCCTCCTCGTCCACCTCTGCCCAGACGGATGCGCATGAGTAGCTCGCCAGCTAAATCAAGGCAACTAGTACGACGATCCATGTCGTATTGTTTTCCTATCTCTCCTATCCCCTCGGTTTGTTGTCGCTCCTTCTGGCTTACCACCTAACGTCTCTTCCTCTTTTCTACACCTTTACTCCTACCCTTTTTATCCCTCCTCACCCCCATCCCTTGTGAGCTACTGTTGAGGTGTCGCTCACTGAAGCAGACAGTTACAGGGCTCACTTTTCTCTTCCTTTCTCTCTTAAGAATCACCTTCTCTCTTATTAGTTGCCTTGCTGCTGTCTGTGCTGAAGGCGTCACGGAGACACTTCACGGTGACAGTCGGAATCTCTTAGCTCATTGAATTAGTTGAGAGTTCAGAGTGGTGTCCTCTCTTCCACTGTCTTTGTCTATATATTTGTGCTGTTTTTACATCCCAAATATGAACCACCAACTAGCCCAACTTTCGATATTATTGAAACCACCACCGTGCTATCGCCATCTTATCGAAACCCACTCGCTCGCGCCCTCGCCACACGGTAGCGATCCATCCAAGTCACCGAAGGGGCGAGGGTGCTTCGGCACGATGGAACAGCCGTAAACACTTCTCTGTGTTTCCGTGACTCTGCTACGACGACAGTGACTGTCAGCGTGTCTTCGAGAGATCAGCGGCTGAGAGAAAATTCACCCCATGTCTTTGCTTTAAACGACCACGAAGCAGGCAATCTTAGGGGACTTAACAATGCCCTCTCCGAGGCTTCCGCGGTGTCTGAATAGGCAGCTCGAGCACACAACAGAAGTCTTTTCTTCGCTCCCCTATTGTGTATCCCCAACCCCGTCCCTCGTTACCACGGATTATGGCGGGGACTGCGCAGCTTATTCGGAGAGGAGCGGGGAGCATGTCTGAAAATGAGGTGCAGCTGTGCAAGTTTAGTCGGTGTCGCGCGCTGCTGCACCAGCGCGCGCGTCACGTAACCTCCACAGGCGAACCAATAGCACGCGAGCAATGCTGGCGCTGGCGTCCTCCTCGCACTCTTTTTCTCTCTTTCGTGCGATGTGGGACCAGCAATTCCAAACATGCCACCCGTCCTTGCATTCGTCCTGTCCACACTGCAAAAGGCTTCATAGCAAAATCGTTTCCCACGCTCAAGATTCTCGTACCCAAGCTTTCACGCTCTTTGTGCACTTCAAGGATCAGAAAGACTACAAGACAATGCAACGAGCTACACCGCGCCGTCGGGACTTTAATGGGGCAAACATGTTGCGAGCGGCCACGCAGTGGTCTGCCGTTGCGCTCAGCTCGCTGTTCTCTGCGTTTTGGGTTGACACGAGGCGTCGTTGCGGCGCCATTGGTGTCGTGTTTCCCGTGTTTTTTCTTATACGCAGTGTTCTGCGAATAAATGCCTTTGTGTAGCCGCTGGTGCCGAGGTCATGGATAACGTTTTCCCTTCCTTCTGCCACTGTGGTGACAACTGGTGGTTGGATGATCAGTTATTAATTCACTTATTTATTTATTTATATATTTTAGTTTTCTCGTTTTGCTAGTTTTTTGTATTCTTGCACGAGAAAGGTGATATTAAACATTTTTTTTCGCGTGGGAATAACCGTACATATGAGCGCATGTGGTTTCAGCCCCACACTTCCAAGTCTTACGGCTCGGACTGCCCTAGCTGCCACCAGCCCCTATCCGCTTTCTGCTCTCACGTTTTTCCAAACCTTCTCCATCTACCTACTTCGAGACTCTTTCCTCCACTCCAACCCCCCTCTAGGTGCTGATCGTGCTCCCGCAAGCGCTGCCGAAGATTTTCTTTCAACCACACATTCATTCATTCAGGGGAAGCTTGCATGCAATGGTTTGGGAGGCCGGTAAGGTTAGCTAAAACTCACCTCACCCTGAGCTGCCAAGCACAAAACAAAGCTTAATTTTGCCGAGAGTCATGAGAATGCAAGGAGATACACAGCAAGATGAAAAGAGAAGATATTTTTCCTAATGGAGTATTGAAAAAGCCACTGCGGCAACCATTTTCTTTACCACCATCCCCACTTCTAGGCGTACATTGAAGGAATGAGAAAACTCAACCCAAAATATATTTAGGGGAAAAAAGGCCAATCTCTCGCCCCCGAGGAAGGAGCTGGATTAGCTTCGAAACGTCGGGGCTCTTTCTCCTTAAATATATTTTGGTTGAAGTTCCCATGCCTTCAGTTTCTACCCAAAACAGGCAGACTTGACTCGTATGTTCACCTTTGATTCCAGTCGTACATTATATCCTCGTTGCTCCAAAACCCACCTCACCCCGAAACATTCAGAGAAGGAATTACAGGTGTACAACCATAAACAGCCCCCCTTCTTTTTCGAACTTTATAAGGGAATCAACGCTGGAGTTTTCATATCCGCCCTGGCGGTGAGAGCGCGCACTTCTCAGCTGCTCCCGCAGACGAGAGGGGCGGCTGCAGTGGTAGAGGCGGTGCGTGCGCGCGTCACCGTAACAAAACCAAAGTGCGCTAGCGGTACTGCTGCGTATTCGACTGCAACAATATATAAAAAGAGGGAGGACACATAGAGGAAAAAGAGGGCGTAGAAAGAGGCGGCGGCGTTACATCCAAGCGGTCAGGCGAGCAGAATTCTGCTCTCGCTCTCCTGTCTAGTGCTGTCGGGCTCGTTTTTAAACCGAATGGCGCGTTTCTGCTAAATTTATTCGATAGTGAAGACAGCCACCAGTGGAAACCAGGGCCAAACAGTCGAGTTTATATGGCGGTCTGCCGGAAATAAAACGAGCGTATTATGCAACCTATGACGTATGTAAACTTTTTTTTTATCTGGCCCACTGAGCGTTGAGTCGTGCGCTTCAGGACTAACAAAGTTTTCATGCGTCCATCCATCTGACCACCACCACCAAACTTCATCTGATGCCACCGCGTGAAGTGAATGATACAATTGGCAGGTAGACTTTTTTTTTTGTAAACTGTTGCGTGTAAAAGCTGCCTTGTCCACAAGACTTGTAGGGCCGCGTTCACCTACGTCTCTGAGCTGTTATAAAAGTTACTCTCGCGGTGAACACTCGCTGCCTCTGTTCAGCTTAATTTCTTCAAAAGACAGGGTTCTTGTTACAAACGAAGCAGCGGACTACCCGAAGCGTAGCTCTCTGGAATCACCCTATGCGGTAGGCGTTTTTCTCACTGGTTACCATGGCCAAGTAACATCGAAATTTATGCCTTGCTAGTGAAGTATCAAATGTCTTCGATTTTTACTCATTGTTTAGTTCGCCTAACACACAGTTTCAGCTTTTCCGCTTGCCTGTGTTTGCCTAAAATGTAGGTGTCTGTTCAATATCGATAATTGTTAGGCCTTCATGTGCCTATCTATTTGAGGTACGCTGTAGTGTGCGTAACAAGATTGTGACCGCTTGGGGCTCTCCAATGCGCACATATATCTTGGTTCACGGGTGTTTTTTCGTATTTCACCCCTATCGAAGTGATCTTTGATCTATCCCGCACCCTGAAGAATATCTGCGCGACAACACACGTGCTATGCTGCCACGGTGGTTTGCTTGATCACCGTCCCCGTGCATACATACCGCGGACAGGTACAAACAATGCCAGAAAAAAATTGACGCAGCTACCACTTACTCTGCTTTTGTTTTGTTTTACTGCAGATGTTGGCAGCGTGGTATCGTCGCAGCATGGCCTTATCAATGGGTGCATGTCAGCCAGCACTAGCATTAGCCCAAAACCCAACACGCAACCACAAAATTAGAACCAGGGAGTTGCCATCACGGCACAGCACTGTCTGTTCAATACTATATGCATAGACGCAGTCCGCTTTGCAAGGCTTCTCTCCGTTTTTTAGTGCTTTTTATGTGAGAGTAGCCTTCGGACAAAGTTATTTTTCTAAACCACAGTGCAGTATTACTGGCGCAATGGCTTTTCCAGCTGTTCCTTCCAAACTGAAGCACGGCAGTGGCGCACGCACGTGCTCTCACAGTGGTAAATTGCAGCCGATCATCTGGGCACGAGCAGCTGAGTTGTGTCGCGACTCTCCGCCAGGTGCTCTTTTCGGCGTGCCACCTATCCAGCGCTGGTCCCTCACAGCTCCGGTGTGTGTGTGTGTGTGTGTGTGTGTGTGTGTGTGTGTGTGTGTGTGTGTGTGTGTGTGTGTGTGTGTGTGTGTGTGTGTGTGTGTGTGTGTGTGTGTGTGTGTGTGTGTGTGTGTGTGTGTGTGTGTGTGTGTGTGTGTGTGTGTGTGTGTGTGTGTGTGTGTGTGTGTGTGTGTGTGTGTGTGTGTGTGTGTGTGTGTGTGTGTGTGTGGTGTGTGTGTGTGTGTGTGTGTGTGTGTGTGTGTGTGTGTGTGTGTGTGTGTGTGTGTGTGTGTGTGTGTGTGTGTGTGTGTGTGTGTGTGTGTGTGTGTGTGTGTGTGTGTGTGTGTGTGTGTGTGTGTGTGTGTGTGTGTGTGTGTGTGTGGTGTGTGTGTGTGTGTGTGTGTGTGTGTGTGTGTGTGTGTGTGTGTGTGTGTGTGTGTGTGTGTGTGTGTGTGTGTGTGTGTGTGTGTGTGTGTGTGTGTGTGTGTGTGTGTGTGTGTGTGTGTGTGTGTGTGTGTGTGTGTGTGTGTGTGTGTGTGTGTGTGTGTGTGTGTGTGTGTGTGTGTGTGTGTGTGTGTGTGTGTGTGTGTGTGTGTGTGTGTGTGTGTGTGTGTGTGTGTGTGTGTGTGTGTGTGTGTGTGTGTGTGTGTGTGTGTGTGTGTGTGTGTGTGTGTGTGTGTGTGTGTGTGTGTGTGTGTGTGTGTGTGTGTGTGTGTGTGTGTGTGTGTGTGTGCGCGCGTGTGCGTGCGCGCGCGCGCGCTTGCTTGCGTTCGTGCGGGGGACCACACACAATGTTGCATCCTGCTAGGCTAAGGGCCTAGTCATCATTTTCTTTTTTTTCTTTTTTGAAGAAGCAGCTCCCAAAAGAACACAATCATGCCCACCTAAAAAGACGCAAACACAGGCGCTGTATTGTAACTGATGATTTATTGTCGAAAGACTCAGCTTATGTAGGGTAACACGTACATGTGCACTGGCACCAGTGCATACAATGAAGACACGTTTTTCTTGCGGTTTTTCGCAGGAAGACTTGATAAATGATAAATCATGAGTGCACCTTACCTGATTCGAAACTCAGGACAGGTAACAGACTTTTCAAAGAACGTGACCCAGTCAAGTCATGGTTTTACGGCTGCTTGTAAATTGCAATTCTTTCACATGTGTTATTCCCCATAAGCATTTTTAAGGTGCTCCTTCGACGTTTATTGTATAAGCCGGGCCAAGTCTAATATTGCTCATTTTTAATCTGAGTACGTCTGTTTTGGAAAAAATTAGCGAGTCTATGAGTTTGCTGGGGTGCTGACACCCCCGGTAAGGTTGTGTGCGTCGCGTGGCGCACGTGTCTCGCGCAGAAGCCGTATTTCAAGGTCAGAACTATTGAGCGGTAGGTGGCGTTGTGTTCACGAGCGTTAATCACCGCTATCATCATCATGGTTAGATTGGTAGCGCCGTCGGAGACCCCTGGTGGGAAGCCTTGGTGGCGGCGCGCAAGATATAAGCTGGTCTCTAGGTCCGTTCGATTTGCCTTGCATTGCGTGAACCAGTTCCTGACAGTGCAGCCAGAGCTGAACTCATGCAGCTCCAGTTCAGCGAGTGCACGCGTAGCGCGGTACATTGAAAAACGAACGCCGAAGTGCAGGTAGTGCAGCCAGTGTACTGCATGTAGCGTGCCGGCCGTGTTTCTTACTTGTTCGTTGTGTGCTTGCGTGTTTGAAAGCGTTGGTGTGCAAGCTATACAATTTCGTCAAAAAAAAGCCATGACTTTCGTAACAAGTGCAGCCATTGTGCAAAATTTTATAGAACTGATAATTAAGATAAGAGCTCGACGATGCATCGTCGCAGTTGTTACGCTCGTCTTGACTATGTTGCAACACAACAGAATGCCATGGTACCTGCGAAGAAGTCGTGAGTCAGTACCTTGCGCCAATAGGACGACCAACGGTAAGTGCTGAGAAATTTAACGTACTTAGAGGATATTTACCACCTGGGTGGACAGTGCAGTATATACGTACTTTTTGGCCGACCGCTGTCGACCGTACACAACAGTGTCGAGTATAGTGAACTAGAAGTACTCTAGTGGCACGACCGCCAGCCTCCAGGCCACGCCGCCTCTCTTTGCGGTCGGAAATACCACGGACCGCCGCTAGGGTTTTTCGTGGCGCTACTGCGCCTTTTCCTAGGCGAGGCGCGGTCACTTGGTGATTCAGCGCGTTAGTTCAGCACGTCTGCCGGTATCCTGCGCATCGCTTTGTCTGCAGCTACTGTACTGCACGTGTACCGGTATACTCTGCTCTGCATTTTCTCGCACGGACCGTTGTGGAGCAGCTGTCTTTACCTGTTCAGGTATTCCGTACCAACAAACATGTAGCTCGTGACATGTCGAAGCGGAGGACGGATTCACACTGTTTTGCTCCGGGTTGCCGAAGCGGCTACCCGGGCGGCGCGTTTACAAAGGCGAGCGGATAGAGCCACCCAGAATGCACCGCGGGCCAACACTCTTGGAGGCTATGCATTTCCGCCGGCCTAACTGTGTCATCGCGCTGTCGCTCCCCGCACTTTCGTATAGTGTTGCCAGAGGCTGCTGCTGCAGCTAGCGGGGGGGCCCGCCCCTTGCTCGCAAAGGAAACCCCTCGCGGCTTTTGGACCTGCGGCGAGTTGAGTTGGATACTCGCGAAGAAATCGTGTGCGCCCACCTGTCGCCTCTCGCAACCGAAAGCCGGCTCGTTCATGACGCAAGTGGGCACTGGAACGACGTGATCAAGAAAAGGAAAACCCTCTACGATTGACATCTCGCAATCGGTTCATGTTTCAAGCAGTGCGCGCGCCTTGTATCGCCGCTGCGCTGCGCTCCTCGCTCTGCCCAACGTTTTGCCGGCCCGTTATCAACGATGTAAGTTTGGATGTTTACTAAGTCGTATGCAATCAACACAAAACGACGCGATCACGTACTTGTGCAAGCTTTGCCTCGTCGCTGGTCAGAAAGGGGCTTTCGGAAAAATCACACTCCGCTACGTCGCGGTCGTCACTTCAGGGTTAATTAGCTTTAGTTGATGCTCAGCACTGACTTCTAAGCTACGCATTATAAATAGGAACGTGCCATGCCACACGAAGACCTTCCAAACACCATTGTGCGGCTTAAAAAAAGTAAAGCTTCCGGCCTCGCCCGTTCATATACTCAACGCCTCCTTTGTATATTACACGGACAAGCTAATACGTCACCGTTAAGGCAAAAGAACGCCGCTGATTAAATATTGCCTATCGGTGCAAGTAAGGTTCGAACAAAAACAAAATTTTTCTGGTGCGTCCTGCAGAAAAAAGCGCCCGTGTTTTCTTTTCTTTTTTGGCGCTTCAGTGCAGCATGCATGTGTAATGCGGTGAAGCTGTGAGGGCACGCGCAACTTTATAATATGCGACCGAGCACCTCGACATGGTGTTTTTCTCTTTTTTTCTACAACCCGCCCTTGTCCAACAAGCAGTCATGCAAACTTGATGGCAAGTAAAAAAAAAAACATACCTGGCCACTAGTGCCACATAGCCGTCACATGAAATTGAAATAAAAGCAGGAGTGCAGACCATGCATTGAGATACACTGGAGTATGTTTTAAAGTATAGACGCTGCTCTGAATGAAACATAGAGAACTTTGATGCTAGTGTCTGTGGCAGCTGCAACGCACAGCACTTCAGCTAGCATGGCAGGGAAGGGTAGTACACGAATGTGTCTAATGTTCGTTCTTTTAGCTCCGTGTGGCCTGGATTCGCTTTGCCACAAGACAAAGTTTAGCAAAGGTTTAAAATCAATGCATAGCTATAAACACAGCCACAAGTGCATGGGAAGCCTGCAAACACGAAAACTAGGCAAATCTGTGAAGTACCCATCATTCCCATGGCAACTAAACGACTGCAGTGCCAGAGTTACTTTTAGGAAACTATGAGACCATAAAAGTCACCCAGGATCTTGCAATTGCACCTTGTTTTATTTTTGCATCATTTAAAAACAACGCTTTGCTAATGAAATGCCATTCGAAGTATCACAGGATCATTGCTTGCTTAGACCCCTCATCATCCAACCTTGTATAGGTGAGAGCCAGTCCTTACGCATGTACCTGTTCAAATAAACATCCGTTCATGTGACTGCCTGATTTGTGCAAGGATTATAAGATGCAATAACACTTTACAATTCATTAGTATACACTTTAGAAACAGATATTGAATTCAATGCAGCAAATAGTTCAACTGCCTTTTGCAACACAGCATATGCCAGGTAGAAAATGCAGCAAAGGCAAATATATTCTGGAAATTGTTTTGCAAAGCCTTCGCAGGCATGGTGGCAAATATATCGGTTAATGCCAGCAATGTCTATTTTCTGCGAAGCTCTAAAAAGCTCTTGCACGAGTTGTCTAAAATGCCTATACACCTCTTCAGCCTATGAACTTGGCGTTTCACTGCAATGTAATGTTAAAATCAGAGGAAATAGTAAACCGCCTGTAAGACTTATAAGCTGTTGTAAAAAGAAAAAGCAATATATTTCTTACTATTGAAGAAGCATTCTGAACAAAATTAGACCAACTGAGGCTGCCACAAGTGGCCTTGAAAATGTAAAAATACTTGCCAACTTAAGTTGCTGGTCTAATGTGGAGGCCACGCATTTCAGTCAGCTGTACACATCGATGCTAAGTCTTTGTAATGTGATGAAAATATTCATAATAGCACCTATAGACACAGCATAATACACCCAGTTTATTATGTCTTTTGGCATTGAGGATAAAAGATAGCTTATGCCTTTGCATACATTTCTAATATTTCTGCAGTTATGAAGATTAGAAGCTTGACGACTGCTGGCATACTAGTTCATGTTTCTCAAAGAGATGTGGACATCTAAAAATCCAGAAGCCCGAAATATAAACTTCAAAAAGTGCGAGGGTATCCAAATGCAGAGCTGTGAAATGTTATGCTCACACCTCTTTTTAATCTCTATACGAAGTTTCGGTTCAGCAAGGCATTATACAAGTATCGATGTTCATATGCCTCATGACTGGCATGTGTATTTGCACAAGTTTTTCACTGCCATTCAGAGTTGTTGCAAGTACTGTACTGAGCATGTGTTCCTCTTTCCCCCTAAAATATCCCTGGTGACAGCACTGTTGCCAGCACCATAAATGAAGCAATGCAGGCAGTGACTACAGTGCCAAATGCATGAAACACCTCGACATTGAGGTCTCATCATACAAACTAGCTAATCTCAAACTTTGCGAATGATTGGGCTACGGCCCAAGTGGTGCAAGGGTTTCTTGCGAGAAGAAAAAAAAAGTAATAAAAGTGAACTGCTCTCTTAGCCCTTTCAGATACCACCTACGAAGAACTGTATGTACTTGTGTGAAACTGACATTTCAAGGCACTCGATATTCTATTGCAACAAAAATAAGGGCATAACACGAGATGCATTAAAAAAGAAACCGAACTTGTGCTTTACTGTAGTCTTTGACTTTGTTTCTCGGCCACAAGTATGGCCAAACAAAAAATTTCATCTTGGAAGTGCCGCCTGCTGCCTTAGTCCATATCACAACTATGCGACATCTGGTGGAGGTGTTTTCTTTTATGTTCTGGGCGCCCCCATCAAGCCATGAACCCAGCTCCAGTGCCAAAAAAGATACCCGACGCCGACCTTGAGCCTGTAATCTTCAACTTCTTCAAACATTAATGTTTTTTAGATTACTGCGTAATTTCCAATAAAATAACTAGTGGTAATGGCAGTTCATTTCTCCAATCTTACCTCAACACTGTATCAGCTTGGTGCAGCACATGGCAAATAGATTTAAACATGCGTAAATGTAAGCAAACATGCATAAGAAGATATGCAGACATCTTGCTAACATACTAGGTAAATGTCCTACGCAATCGGGTCAACTCATATAAATAATTAGGTGTTCTTATCTCATTGAACTTACCTCAGGCACCTCACACTGAATATGTTACTAATAATGCCGATCACAAGTTAGGCTACATACATTGCACCTTCTCAAAACCCCGATATACACTAAAACTACTCCTATATGAAACATTATTACGTTTCAATCTTGAATATGCCTCTTCTGTGCGAGACCCTTGCCATGACAACTTGATTCACTTGTTTGTACAGAATAACTCCATCCACTTGAAACCTTCTCACTGTAATTGCATTGCTGGTATAACTTCAATTAAATCTAGCCGAAGCCTTGCTTCTTTTGCACCCCCTTGTAAAATATCCTATTTGGCTTCATTTCACGAATTATTCAGTCATACCACCCTGCATGACCAACTAATCCTGAATCCTCAGTACATATCCCATTGCAGTGACCTCGTCATAAGGTTGGCATCGCATTATGCAACTCCCAGTGTTTCATCTTGTACATTGGTACATTGAAACCAACTACCTGAAGACATGTCACTATTAGTAATTGTTTTCCAATAAACTTTACTCAGTATTCTGTAATTATGCAAAATAGACTAACTAACATTCTGTATTTACAGGCTGAATTATGTATTGTGTTTGTTGTCCTTACACAGCTAACATTGTGTAATGATGAGTTTATTCTTTGTTTAGTAACTTTTCATGCTGCATTTTCCTTGTCTACTTTGTAACCAGTCCCCTCTATTATGCCGTAAGGATTTTGAGAGTAAATAAAATAAAAATAAATATGCAACTGTATGCTGCAAAACGAAGTTAAATAAAGAGATTAGAAAGTCAATATATATTGATAATTCTTAGCCCCTACAAATACAAATAGAAAAATCAAGGGATGTACACAATTGTGTACATAGCGTGTCAAACGGTTGACATTCACCCAGCATTCCTTGCAAGCACTGAAAGCCGATGATTCAGTCCTTTTTATGCCAACTTAGTCGGACATCAGGGGTTGGCACTCCTTTAAGAAGTGGAGTTCGCTTGTTTAGGATTAAACAAAACCAACTTCATGCTTCAAAAACTAACATTTTTCAGGCAAAGTAACGTGAAGTATCAACATTTTAGGCTTGCTCTTGTAATTATTACAGTTCATTTATAATTTTAGTGAGGGTAAAAGGTTAAATTATGTGACAGCTTTGTGTTAGTAACAACAACAAAGCATTCAGAAATACTACACAAAGGCAGCTGCTGTCCCTATCACAGTACATGGTCACAATGAGGAGAACGTTACAATACCTTGTGTAGCACAAGTGAGAAAAAGACTCGACAGGTTTTCACACAACCAATGTTTTCTTTATTTTCTGTCCCCCTCGCGCCAGTATTGCTGCTGCATCGCACGTGATCACGTGCATCCCCTTCTTCCATCACGACGCGATCCCCTTGCTGTTGGTGGCAACTACAACCCAGTGGCATTCAAGCCCTTAGCACCGAGGTTTGGTGGCCAGCCTGCAAGTAGGAAAGATACCAAAGTGTTTTTAAGTATCGCGTTCTGCGACCTGCTTTCAAGTCAATTTTTATTCTAGTTTCTCAGAACTTTGCAAGGAAATATGAGGAAATGGAAACAGTCAGCAATCCTAGATGTATCAGAACTATAGTACAAGTAAAAAAGAAGGCAGGAAATTGAACACACAGAAAAGCACACAAGCAGCACAATAAAGAGGACCCCATGACATAATGCATACAACACCATGACAAGTGCATTGTGGATGACATATTTTGATCATTAAGCTTACCAGATATATTTTCGGGCAAGCAGCACCCTACAGGGTACTGCAAATGGAGATGCATGTCAACTGTGGGCACACACTATTGAGTTAACATGGCTCACATTTTTCTATGCTTCATGGGCATGTAGGACTGCCTTGTGGGGGTGCGCGGCAATGGATGGTGGCGCTTGTGCGCTGAGAAGCAGCAAAGGTGGCTCAGTAAGGAATGAAAGCACCATTTGCAAGAAAAAAAAAAGAGAGTTCAATTATTTTGTATTAACGGCGTGTTACTATTATGTCTTTATTGTACCAAACTCATGAAAATGAACATTTGTGATTTTATTATTTACAAGTAGCAAATACACAAGTGAAATGAAAACTGTCTGTTTGCATCATTTTTCACACACCCCACGGGCATTGAGAGACCATCTGGAGCTTCTGGTGGGTAGGGGCACAATGAACGATAAATCTATTCTAGCTTTAGTTAGCGCTCATAAGTATGTAGGATGACTGCCAGTAGGGGCGTGTTGGTAAAGGTTCATGATGAAACAGTGCAAACAAGTGCAGTGTCCTCTTCCGAGTCTGGGCTCATAAGTAATTTAGTCATTCAAATGCAAGCTCTGAAGGCCAGAATGCAAGGCAGCACCCCAAGTAAGTCTTTCACTTTCAAGTGACTATGATAGTCCTCCACTGCTTTGCTGTTTTGTATCGCAATAAAAACCATACGTCTGAAGTGTCCACATTCCAACGGCTTCTCTGGCGAGTGTGTAGAAATCCTCGGAAAAATTTTTTATTCTGCGTTCAGTCTTCTTCCATCAGAGTGATGAACGCCCGGAACGATGGCTTGGTTAACGTGATCACAGTGGTGTGAAAGTCTAAAAA